>JBBGZY010000378.1:2000000-3200000 GCA_037952925.1 Lithobates clamitans | reverse complement strand
CGGCTTTCATGTAAAAGCAATCCTAGCGGCTAATTAGCCCCTAGACTGCTTTTACAAGCCGTGGGAGGGAATGCCCCCCCCCCACTGTCTTCCGTGTTTTTCTCTGGCTCTCCTGTCTCAACAGGGAACCTGAGAATGCAGCCGGTGATTCAGCCAGCTGACCATAGAGCTGATCAGAGACCAGAGTGGCTCCAAGCATCTCTATGGCCTAAGAAACCGGAAGCTACGAGTATTTCATGACTTAGATTTCGCCGGATGTAAATAGCGCCATTGGGAAATTGGGGAAGCATTTTATCACACCGATCTTGGTGTGGTCAGATGCTTTGAGGGCAGAGGAGAGATCTAGGGTCTAATAGACCACAATTTTTTCAAAAAAGAGTACCTGTCACTACCTATTGCTATCATAGGGGATATTTACATTCCCCGAGATAACAATAAAAATGATTAAAAAAAAAAATATGAAAGGAACAGTTTAAAAGTAAGATTAAAAAAGCAAAAAAATAATAAAGAAAAAAAAAAAAAAAAAAAAAAACACCCCTGTTGCCCCCTGCTCTCGCGCTAAGGCGAACGCAAGCGGCGGTCTGTCGTCAAACGTAAACAGCAATTGCACCATGCATGTGAGGTATCACCGCGAAGGCCAGATCGAGTGCAGTAATTTTTCCAGTAGACCTCCTCTGTAAATCTAAAGTGGTAACCTGTAAAGGCTTTTGAAGGCTTTTAAACATGTATTTATTTTGTTGCCACTGCACGTTTGTGCGCAATTTTAAAGCATGTCATGTTTGGTATCCATGTACTCGGCCTAAGATCATCTTTTTTATTTCATCAAACATTTGGGCAATATAGCGTGTTTTAGTGCATTAAAATTAAAAAAAGTGTGTTTTTTCCCCAAAAAATGCGTTTGAAAAATCGCTGCGCAATTACTGTGTGAAAAAAAAAATGAAACACCCACCATTTTAATCTGTAGGGCATTTGCTTTAAAAAAATATATAATGTTTGGGGGTTCAAAGTAATTTTTTTGCAAAAAAAAAAAACTTTTTCATGTAAACAATAAGTGTCAGAAAGGGCTTTGTCTTCAAGTGGTTAGAAGAGTGGGTGATGTGTGACATAAGCTTCTAAATGTTGTGCATAAAATGCCAGGACAGTTCCAAACCCCCCCAAATGACCCCATTTTGGAAAGTAGACACCCCAAGCTATTTGCTGAGAGGCATGTCGAGTCCATGGAATATTTTATATTGCGACACAAGTTGCGGGAAAGAGACAAATTTTTTTTTTTTTTTTTTTTGCACAAAGTTGTCACTAAATGATATATTGCTCAAACATGCCATGGAAATATGTGAAATTACACCCCAAAATACATTCAGCTGCTTCTCCTGAGTATGGGGATACCACATGTGTGGGACTTTTTGGGAGCCTAGCCGCGTACGGGACCCCGAAAACCAAGCACCGCCTTCAGGATTTCTAAGGGTGTAAATTTTTGATTTTACTCTTCACTGCCTATCACAGTTTCGGAGGCCATGGAATGCCCAGGTGGCACAAAACCCCCCAAAATGACCCCATTTTGGAAAGTAGACACCCCAAGCTATTTGCTGAGAGGCATATTGAGTCCATGGAATATTTTATATTTTGACACAAGTTGCGGGAAAGTGACACTTTTTTTTTTTTTTTTTCATAAAGTTGTCACTAAATGATATATTGCTCACACAGGCCATGGGCATATGTGGAATTGCACCCCAAAATACATTTAGCTACTTCTCCTGAGTACGGGGATACCACATGTGTGGGACTTTTTGGGAGCCTATCCGCGTACGGGACCCCGAAAACCAATCACTGCCTTCAGGATTTCTAAGGGTGAAAATTTTTGATTTCACTCTTTACTGCCTATCACAGTTTCGGAGGCCATGGAATGCCCAGGTGGCACAAACCCCCCCCAAATGACCCCATTTTGGAAAGTAGACACCCCAAGCTATTTGCTGAGAGGCATGGTGAGTATTTTGCAGCTCTCATTTGTTTTTGAAAATGAAGAAAGACAAGAAAAAACATTTTTTTTTTCTTTTTTCAATTTTCAAAACTTTGTGACAAAAAGTGAGGTCTGCAAAATACTCACTATACCTCTCAGCAAATAGCTTGGGGTGTCTACTTTCCAAAATGGGGTCATTTGGGGGGGTTTTGTGCCACCTGGGCATTCCATGGCCTCCGAAACTGTGATAGGCAGTAAAGAGTGAAATCAAAAATTTTCACCCTTAGAAATCCTGAAGGCAGTGATTGGTTTTCGGGGTCCAGTACGCGGCTAGGCTCCCAAAAAGTCCCACACATGTGGTATCCCCATACTCAGGAGAAGCAGCTAAATGTATTTTGGGGTGCAATTCCACATATGCCCATGGCCTGTGTGAGCAATATATCATTTAGTGACAACTTTATGAAAAAAAAAAAAAAGTGTCACTTTCCCGCAACTTGTGTCAAAATATAAAATATTCCATGGACTCAATATGCCTCTCAGCAAATAGCTTGGGGTGTCTACTTTCCAAAATGGGGTCATTTTGGGGGGTTTTGTGCCATCTTGGCATTCCATGGCCTCCGAAACTGTGATAGGCAGTGAAGAGTGAAAGCAAAAATTTACACCCTTAGAAATCCTGAAGGCGGTGATTGGTTTTCGGGGCCCCGTACGCGGTTAGGCTCCCAAAAAGTCCCACACATGTGGTATCCCCATACTCAGGAGAAGCAGCTAAATGTATTTTGGGGTGCAATTCCACATAGGCCCATGGCCTGTGTGAGCAATATATCATTTAGTGACGACTTTTTGTAAATATTTTTTTTTTTTTGTCATTTTTCAATCACTTGGGACAAAAAAAATAAATATTCAATGGGTTCAACATGCCTCTCAGCAATTTCCTTGGGGTGTCTACTTTCCAAAATGGGGTCATTTGGGGGGGTTTTGTACTGCCCTGCCATTTTAGCACCTCAAGAAATGACATAGGCAGTCATAAACTAAAAGCTGTGTAAATTCCAGAAAATGTACCCTAGTTTGTAGACGCTATAACTTTTGCGCAAACCAATAAATATACGCTTATTGACATTTTTTTTACCAAAGACATGTGGCCGAATACATTTTGGCCTAAATGTATGACTAAAATTTAGTTTATTGGATTTTTTTTATAACAAAAAGTAGAAAATATCATTTTTTTTCAAAATTTTCGGTCTTTTTCCGTTTATAGCGCAAAAAATAAAAACCGCAGAGGTGATCAAATACCATCAAAAGAAAGCTCTATTTGTGGGAAGAAAAGGACGCAAATTTCGTTTGGGTACAGCATTGCATGACCGCGCAATTAGCAGTTAAAGCGACGCAGTGCCAAATTGGAAAAAGACCTCTGGTCCTTAGGCAGCATAATGGTCCGGGGCTCAAGTGGTTAATGAGGAAAAAAAATGAACTTACGGTAAATGATTTTAGCAAATGGCTGCAATATAACAAAGAGTGAAAAATTTAAGGGGGTCTGAATACTTTCAGTCCCCACTGTATACCTTTTTTTAATATGATTGCTCATTTGTCATTCTGATCATGTAAATGTAAGGGGTGTATTTATCAGTTCATCTACTGTAACATATAAATTGTCCCACCTCTGACAAGCTGCTAAAAGGGCTTAGCGATTTTTCTGTCCCTGTCCCTTAGGGTGTTAAATATTCAATGCTTGCAAATGCTTAAAGCGGTGCAATTCACTTTGTTTAAACGCAAGCATCTTTTGAACACGTGTGACCCACCCTTGGATTAGAAGTTCAGTTTGCTGTTTGCTGCTCTTAAACGCCACACTTTGCAGTTTTTTACGTGCTGCTGCTGAGGGTACTGTGCCTATCAATTGCATTGTCAGGGTGATGCAAGGTGGTTTTTGGGCATAAAAAAAAATATGCTGTTTGCCACCAATGGAGACACTTACAGTAGTAATTTATTACTTGCTACATGAAACAGAATAAACAGTACTAGCACTTCACTTTTATTTTTTTACTGGAAAAACGCCCAAGAAGTGCCTCATTTACCACCAGTTGCGTCAATCCCTTAAGCCTCGTACACACGATCGGATTTTCGGACAAAACCTCAGACTTTTGTCCGAAGGCGTGTGCCTGGATTTTGTCTTGCATACAAATGGCAAGGAATTGTCGGCCAACAAACACGAACGTAGTGACGTACTACGTGTTTTTTTAGCTCTTCAGCGCCACCTTTTGGGTTTGGTGAGTGTTGATTCGCGCTTTTCAGTTTGTTTCTGAACGGCCATGCGTCAACCAGACATGCTGCGGAATCGGAGGAGATAACGTGTTATTTATTATTGGCCTTGGAGTTATTGCTTTGACCCAAGTCCAGTCCAGGAACAGGAGGAGGAGGATTTCTTGGACCAAAAAATTGGTTGCTTTATTAATCGTGACCAATTATGTCATATGCCTTTGTTGCGGGAGCTCCAGGAGAATAATCCGGATGATTTAAGGAATGATCTCCGGATGACGGACCCCTGCTTTCACCAACTCTTGGCATTGCTGACCCCCTATATTAAGAAGCAGGACATATGCATGAGGCTTTTATTTTATTTTTTTGGTTGAATAATGATTTGATTTGGTATATTTTCTATATTTTTGGATGCATAGAATGCACTTTTTGGTTAAGTTCTATTGGAAGATAGCATGTCTATGTATTTATTTATTTATTTTAATGCACAATAAAAAATGGTGTAGAATAATACGTGGCTATATGTTTTACTTCAAATGACAGTTTGGAAGTAGGCAGTTACATTTAAAAAATACAATGTAAATTTGACAAAGGACACCAACATAGTTGTATCTTTGATCTTAAAAACTACAGGATAATGGTGTTGTGCTAACTTGTCCCAAAAAAAAAAAAAAAAAGCATAATAATATTATTCTTGATATCACTAGAAAAAAAAAGCCTTTGAAAATGTGTTTGCAATAACTCCATCAGTATCACCAGCAAAGCAGCTTCATCATTATCCCATTAAAGAAGAAAAGAATTGTGCGCTGCATTTCGAGATTTCATAATTTGCCATGTCACGAATGTTAATTCTCCATTGCAAATGCTAGATCACAAGACCGACCGCTTCTGGCTCGTCCTTGCTTCCGAGCATGCGTGTTTGTACTTTGGACTTTTGTCTGACGGACTTGTGTACACACGCTTGGAAAATCCGACAACAGATATTTGTCCACGGAAAATTTTAAAGCCTGCCATCCAACACTTTTACGCGTAAAATCCAACAACTATTGTCCGATGGAGCATACACGCGGTCGGATTTTCCGCCAACAGCCTGTCATCACACAATTCCCGTTGGAAAATCTGATCGTGTGTAGGAGGCTTTAGTCATTTTTTACTGGCCATGTAGCAATAGTAGTGTTAGACATTGATTAATGCAGAATGTTTGGAGTTTAACGTGTGTATTTATTGAAATGTGTATAGCAATTCACCCAGTATAAGTGTAGGTACATTTGTTCTGTGTAGCAAAAAAAATGAATGCTATTAGGCTATTTTTTGCTGGATGAGTGTTTTTTAATGATTTAAAGCGGAACTTTAGTCATTTTTTCATCTTTCCATCTATTAAATCCTCTGCCCTTGTTGTTTTAACTTTGGATAGTAAAACATTTTTTTTCTGGTGGTAAATAAATACCTTTTACAGCCCACTTCCTGTTTCTTGTCTGGTCATGAGCCTAGGCTTATGACACCATGCACAGCTCCCTCTCTCACTGTTGTGAGAGCTTGCCAGGAAGAGAGGGGGGATGAGTCATAAGAGGGACAATGAGAGCTGCAGAGCTGAAGGTGTGCCTCTGTTTGTCTGTGTAAATCCAGGAAGTGAACAGGCAGCAGCTTCAGCTGCCCACAGTTAAAGTGTCTGCAGCCAGACTGAATGGAGGGAGATTTCTGCAGCATATTTGGCAAGTACAGAATCACAGTATATATTGTCAGTAAAATTCCATTCTCTCACTGATCAGTCATCTCCGGTCATGTTGATTAGAAGACAGATTTTTTTACAAATGTATCGATACAAAGGGATGAACTCTCACAGCAGGAGTTTCGTGCAGAGTCATACAGGAACCCTTTACACATGCTATTTTATAGCAGTATTTGGCAAGCTGCCATTGGCTAAGGCACACTGGTGACTCATGGTGCATTGTCAGCTTTATTGTCAAATCCAGCGTGCTTTCACAATATTTCCTAATATGGTAAACTTTTGCTGGTTCTTTAAATATTGTTGTACTCGTTGGTTGGAACTAAGCAGATTGCATAAACAATAAGTCAGCGCCATTTTAGCTAGTAAAAGAAAGCATATAAGGAACAAGGCAAATGTCAATATCACTTGTAATTCTTTGCATATTTCTTATCATTCCCTCCTCTGATATCTATATTTGCTTCCCCAATTTATTACTTCAGTGCAGGTCCGTTTCACAACTGGGTTTTCAGTCCTTACTTCATTGAGAGGAGTACTCGCATCATCATAGATATCTTCTCCTTGGGGAACTGTGTGGTACATTATCCTGGTCATGGCTGTCTCAATTAATCTTTGAGAGAGTCCTCGGATACAGGGAATACAACAACATCCATAAATTACTAAGATAGCTAAAACCACGGCAATAGAGATCAAACATGAGGTGGCAAGTCCAGTCCATTTCCAAACCAACCTTCAAGCCAATTTGTGAATGGATCATTAATACCCGAGTTTCCCGCTAATTCATTCGATAAAGCTGTCAATCCTTCAAAGGCTCCAGTCACTGTTCCTCCAGGAGCTGTTTTGTTAGGAATAAAGGTGCAACACATACCATCAAACATTTTACAGACCCCTCCTCTTTCTGCTAGGACCATATCTAATGCCATCCTATTCTGCCATGCCGTCAGAGAGGTAGGGGCTAATTGCTCTGCCAATCCCTTAATTGCATCCCTAGTGTAGTTTACAAACCTTTGTTGGTTTTAGTATATATAGTTAATCCAGTCAACATTTTTGTTTATTGTCACCCACCAGAGAAGAGACTCAAATCCAGCTGCCACTTGGTTCCTAGCCTTAAACTCGCTCAGCACTCCACGCGGAACCCCAATCTCATCTATGTAGATCTGGGGGTCAAAAAGACCCTGCAGGAGAGGTGTCCCTTCTGCTCCTCCGGTGACCCTTCTTCCAAGGGGACTCTGACAGTAAGCGCAGAGGCATTGCCAGCTGAACCAGGGCACAATCCCCTCGGGAATTGACTTGGATTCTCGCTCTGAGCCTCTTATCTCTGCATAACCACCAGACGTCCGCCCTCTGGGTGTCGTGCTCAACCCAGTCATCACCCTCTCCCTTTAAAATTTTGTTAATCCTCTCCATGCAGTAGTCATCCGGTAAAGACCCCAAATCTGTTCCACTCTCATTCCCCGGAAGTGCAAAACAAGTAAAGTTGTCAGGGTATGCCGTGACAGCAGGGGGTATCTGAGGTCTCTGAACCCAGGGAAACAACAAACTTAACGTGTGACAGGGAGTGTTGGTGTCAGGTTTGTATGTTTTTTGATATAGCTTTAGCATACACCCTAAACCATCTAGATCTATATTGTTTTTTAAGGGAAAAGGCACTGTAGCCAGCTGGGGTCTGGCCCCTGCATAGACCAAGCAGTTCTCTTTTTTTAAGGATGTTATCAGTATAGATTAACCATTCAAGCCATTCATTCTTATCCTGGTATCCTTTTTCTAATGTTATAGCTTCTTCCACTGTGCGATTGGAGAATCTCACTGTGGATCCTAATACCTCTACTTTAAGTCCTCATTATCTAATTCTTTATTCTTGTTTGTCTCATTCTTTGGTTTAACTTCAAGGAAGAATTTTCCCAAAAGGTCAGTTCCTGATATCCAAGCTCCTAAACGGTATAACCACTGATCTTCTAGTTTGGGGTCCTTCAGGGGAATCAATAATATATTGCAATTCTTTGGTTATTTACAGGGAGAGTGGGCTACTTTTAGTTATGGTTAATCTATTCTTTAAATCTCCTGCTGCTGGGATCTCATATCCCCAATCCTGGGCTGCAGTTGTCCACATGACTGATATCCAAGTAGTACACCCGGTAGTTCCAGCCAGGTAGTACACGTATTTGTCTGCCCAGATCAACTTGCTTGCTTCTACCTTATCTCCACAATCTGTCATCTGGCAGAAATCCACCTGTATAGTACTGGTGGTTCCTTCAACAAAGGTGAGGTTCAATGCTCTTGCTGTCTCTTCCCAATTGATTGGTTCCATTATCCTCCCGTGTCTCCTACCTCCCCGTATAGAGGCCTCTCCTAGAGTCACCAATGCTCCCACGAGGAACAAAATCCCTACCATCCTATCTGAAGTGAAGGGGGCCTAAATATGGCCTTTTCTTCACCAAGGTTGAGACAAGCAGACCTTTTATCTGCCTCCCTTTGTAGTTGGACTTCCCCCCCTTCAGTCTTTCTGTCCCTACTCTGCCTATGTTTACCTTTTTACAGTGGGATTGGTGAATCCAGATAGTCCTTTGAGCAATTCTTACTGCAGTGGGAGTAGTAAGGAGTACTTGATATGGCCCGTCCCACTTAGGGGAGTGCCAATGCTTCTTTCTGATCACCTTGATGAGGACCCTATTTGTACTTTGTCTTCTCCTATGGGCTCTCCTAGAATGGAACACTCTTGGTTAATTTGTTTCTGTTTTAATAACCTTGACATGTATTCTGCTAAGGTTCTCTCCCCTTCCTCTGTGTGGGTTTCATTTGGTAATAAAGGTATTTTATAAGGTCTACCATACATCATTTCAAATGGACTCAGCCCCTTTTTAGTGGGGGTGATGTGCATGCTTAAAATAGCTAGTGGGAGACAGTACATCCAATTTTTCCCTGTCTCCTCCATAGCCTTTTTTAGCTTGCTCTTTAATATCCCATTATGTCTTTCTACGAGCCCTGCTGACTGAGGGTTATATGCACAGTGATTCTTTACTTCTATACCCATCACTTCTGTTAGGTGTTTCATAGTCTGATTTACAAAATGTGGACCATTATCGCTATAAATCTTCTCTGGTATCCCAAATTGTGAAATTATAACTTTTAGTAAGGCTTTGGATACTGTTAAGGCGTCAGCACTTCCTATGGGGAATATCTCTACTCATTTGGTCAATGCATCAATGATTTCCAAACAATATTTCTTCCTTTTCACATCTGTCTAATTCAATAAAATCCATGCAAATGTGTTGGAATGGATATTGCGGTGTGGGGAACTTCCCTTTCCGTGGTCTTATGCCTCCCTGAGCATTGTGTCTTGCACATATAATGCATTGAGAACAAAAGTTTTTTAGTAGTTTGTGAAGCCATAGGCTGTACATACCTTATTTAACATCTCAGTCATCCCCCTGTTTGACACATGAGTTACTCCATGTGTCAATACTGCTGCATACCTAAATAAGGATTTTGGCAATACCAGCTTTCCTTTAGGTGATGTGTAGATGTTATCTATTATTGTGCAACCTTTTGTTTTCCAATATTGTTTCTCCCCAGGGGATACATTCTGCTGTATATTAGTAAGGACTGTATGATCTATCTCTATGATTTCCTGTTCTGTCATGTGTCACTTCTGCATATCCAGTTACACTTGTGCCATCTGGATTTTTCGTACTGGAGCCATTAACAAAAAGTGTCATGTCAGGGTTAGATAACGGTACATCTTTCCAATCACTTCATGGCAGTACCTTTTCAGCAATGGCAGCAGTACAGTCATGTTTATGACCATCAGTAGGAAGTGGTATTAGTGTGGATGGGTTTAATGTAGTACATCTCTGTATTGTTAAGTGAGGTTGTGTTAAAAGTATTGTCATACAGGAAAGGTGTCGTGCTGGGCTCAAATGTATGGACCAACGGGGCGCGGTCAGTATTAAATACCCAGAAATCCAAGCTCTACAAAAATTTGTCATGCCCAAAAAAGACATAATTTGTTTCTTTGTTTCTGGCTTCGGCACCTGGTGGAGGGCTCAAATTCTCTCCTCATCCAGGTGTCGACCTTCTTTTGAGATATTATACCCTAAGTATTTGACCTGCTGTTGCCACAACTGGAGTTTAGTTTTATTTTCCTCATGCCCTTGGTATAACTGCCTGTTTAACAGCTTGTAAATCCTGTACCATTCTCCAGCCTGTGGAAGGCGGAGCCTTCTTAACAGGAAAAAGAGGGGTATTGCAGGGGCTATACCCTGTTCTTAAAGGGGTATCTCCTTTATCACCTTGCACAAAAAACTTTTCTTTCACATTTTTTTTTATTCCATTGCTTTCAAATACTTCTCAGAATGCTTAACATATTGCAAAACATCTAAAACTGATGCAGTTCGGTAAGTAACCATGTTTTTAACAATGTAATCCTTATGATCCTGTTTTAATCCATTAACAAAAGCTATCTTTAGCTGTTGTTGATATGCACTATTCACATCCTCAGCTTTGGGGAGCCCAGAGAACACTTTAAAAACTTCTCGTAGTTTATTTAGATAATCACTGACACTTTCCTTGTCTTCCTGTACAGTCATATTAATCTTTTGCCAGTCAGTTCGTTATACCCATCGAAGATTGCATCTCTGATAGAAGGCAGTCAATCTGTCTGTCAAATCTTCGCTATCAAGGGCCAGTGGTTCCCCTCTTGTTGAGGGGGCACTGTGGCTACACAGGGGTCCCAATTTCCCTTTACTGATGCCCAATCTGATCCTAGAACCCTCCTTAAGGCCCTTTCCACTTCGACCCCGTTTAGCCTATAACTGTTCCTCAGACCTTCCATATTTTCAATGATTTGGTTTGGGGCCCCAAACTTAGGATATTTAATATGCTCGGTAGCCTTCTGCACGTCACTCTCAGTCCATGGTCTAAAAACAGTCATAGTTAGGGGCTGACCGTTTTGTCTGCCTCTTTGTCCACTATACTCGAGTATAAGTCGTTCCGAGTATAAGTCGAGGCCCTAATTTACCACAAAAAAATGGGAAAAACTTATTGACCCGAGTATAAGACGAGGGTGAGAAATGCACAGCTACTGTAAGTGGAAAAGAGGGTCAACAATGCCAATTTGCAGCATCACTGTTCCCATTTGCATGCCTCACTGTGCCCATTTGCAGCCATAGGTCCCCGGAACTTAAAAATCTGTAGTTAAGGGTTCCTAGATGCCCCCTAGCTGCAGCCAAAATTTGGGGTCTCTGAACCCAAAGGGTCCCGAAATGACATTGCTGCAGATGGACACAGTTGACCGAATTTGGGGCTCCGTATCTCGGGGCCACTTAGTGCTAGGAACCTCAAATTTTGTGTGCAAAAAATTTTCAAAGCTAGGGTTTCTAGCACCAAGTGGCCCCGAGATACAGGGCCCCAAAAATCAGTTTAGAAAATGTCAAGCAGTTTTCTGCAGCAGAGAATGACATTTTCCGAACCGGTTTTGGGGCCCCGTATCTCAGAGCCACTTGATGCTAGGAACCCCAGCTTTGGATATGTTATAGTACCATTTTCACTGGGTTTGCATGCCAAATATGGGGTTCCTAGCACCAAGTGACCCTGAGATATGGGGCCCCAAAGTCGGTTCAGAAAATGTCAAGCACTTTTCTGCAGCAGAGAATGACATTTTCCGAACCGATTTTGGGGCCCCGTATCTCGGGGCCACTTAGTGCTAGGAACTTCAGCTTTGGATATGTTGTGGTACCAAATTTGGGGTTCCTAGCACTAAGTGGCCCTGAGATACACGGCCCCAAAGTCGGTTCGGAAAATGAAATTTTTTGCTGCAGAAAAGTGCTTGACACAAAAAAATGTGCTGAAAAATTTGACTTATACTCGAGTATATACGGTACATATAAAACAACTTATACCTTTACCTTATTTACTACAAAGTACAGTTGGTCAAAACAAACAGTATTCTTAGCGTTCTGATCAGAATTTTGTCTTTTTTTACACACACACACACACACAAAAGAGTAAGTTTAACCACAAGTTTGCAGCCAGACAGATCATAAAGCAGGCCTTTTATCAACCTGTAAACCACCAGACTAGCAACCCTTGGATCACGCTAACAATAAGAATAAGAAAAGCAAAAATATCAAGACTCCCCACACATAAAGTTAGCAGTAATGTTAAACATGAGGAGGAAAGAGCGAGAGTTAGTCTCATGATTTAACAAATGCAGCAAAAGGAACAGTACAGGAAATATTGCTCTCGAGAGAAAAAGAGAAAAACAATCAATCTATGGGGGAAGTGTTTCTCATCAAGTTAGATTGATTCCTGCTCGTACATTCACTTCCTCTTTTGTCCCAACCACCACTCAGTTAGAAAAAAACCTGATATGGCCACTGTGACTCTCTGTAATCTATCCAGATTACTTGTAGTCACTATTCACAACAATTATCAATCATCTATCATCTATCATCTTTCGGTACCTTAAATTTTTTGTAATCTGTCTCGGACAGTGGGCTACGTCTATTTACCGTGCCTCTGTCTTCGGCCCCTGTGTCACCTAGATCTTATAAGATCAACTACAGTGCCGACATACTCAATAAAAACCCAAATCACCTTGAGTAGAAGAGAAAAGAAAATATCTGTCTTACCTTTCACAAACCTGGAGGACTGGATCAGAAGTCCAGGAGTAGAAGTCAGGTGTGGATCCCGGAACCGACCAGCCTCTTTTTACCACTTAACTTGAGTGGGAGGACCTAGGTCTCGGCGAGAAGGAGTCTGATACTTACCGATATTTTGGACGGAACAGTTCGATCCACCACCTAATCCTTACTTCCGGCTCGAAAGAACCATGATGTCAGTAAAATTCCATTCTCTTACTGATCAGTCAACTCCAGTCATGTTGATTAGAAGACAGATTTATTACAAATGTATTGATACATAGGGATGAACTCTCAAAGCAGGAGTTTTCGTGCAGAGTCATACAGGAACCCTTTACACATACTATTTTATAGCAGTATTTGGCAAGCTGCCATTGGCTAAGGCACACTGATGACTCATGGTGCATTGTCAGCTTTATTGTCAAATCCAGCGTGCTTTCACAATATTTCCTAATATGGTAAACTTTTGCTAGTTCTTTAAATATTGTTGTACTCATTGATCGGAACTAAGCAGATTGCATAAACAATAAGTCAGCTCCATTTTAGCTAGGAAAAGAAAGCATATAAGGAACAAGGCAAATGTCGATATCACTTGTAATTCTTTGCATATTTCTTATCTTATATAAAATAATATGCAAAGTGGCTGGAGGGAAGCTTGAGAAGATGTTTTTATTACAAATTATGTGAGCTTACTGCAGTTCCTCTTTAACATGGAAACTACCACATTTGTCCACTAGATTGTGCTAAGTATCAATATCATAGGAATTTCCCATGATACTTAGGGCCATCTAGTGATCAAATGTAAATACAAACATTCGTCTAGCACAGGAAATAGCCTGATACCATTCATTTTTTGCACAGAAATTAATACATGCACTTTCACTGGGCAAATTACAATGCAATTTTTTCATAACTACACCCCTTATGTTTCGTACACACGATCTGATTGTTGGGCAACAAAACCGTGGATTTTTGTCCGAAGGGTGTTGGCCCAAACTTGTCTTGCATACACACGGCACACAATTGGCCAACAATCACGAACGTAGTGACGTACTACGTGGTTTTTCAGCTCTTTAGCACCACCCTTTGGGCTCCTTCTGCTAATTTCATGTTAGTAGAAGTTTGGTGAGTGTTGATTCGTGCTTTTCATTTCGCGCTTTTCAGTTCGTGCTCTTTAGTTCGTTTCTGAACGTCCATTTGTCAACCAGACATGTTGCGGAATCGGAGGAGATAACGTGTTGTTTATTATTGGCCTTGGAGTTATTGCTTTGACATTTTTTTTTGGTTGAATAATAATGATTTGATTTGGAATATTTTCTATATTTTTGGATGCATAGAATGCACTTTTTGGTTAAGTTCTATTGGCAGATAGCATGTCTAATTTTATTTGTTTTCTTTTTTTAATGCACAATAAAAAAAAATGTGGAGAATAATACTTGGCTATGTGTTTTACTTCAATTGGCAGTTTGGGAGTAGGCAGTTACATTAAAAAAAAAAAAAATACAATGTAAAATTAACAAGGGACATCAACATAGTTGTATCTTTGATCTTAAAATCTACAGGATAATGGTGTTATGGTAACATGTGCCAAAAAAAAAAGCATAATAATATTATTCTTGATATCACTAGAAAAAAAAAAGCCTTTGAAAATTCGTTTGCAATAACTCCATCAGTATCACCAGCAAAGCAGCTTCATTATTACCCACTGAAGAAGAAGAGAATTGTGTGCTGCATTTCAAGATTTCATAATTTGCCGCGTCACGAATGTTAATTTCCATTACGAACGCTAGTTTACAAGATCGACCGCTTCTGGCTCGTCCTTGCTTCAGAGCATGCGTGTTTGTACTTTGGACTTTTGTCAGACGGACTTGTGTACACATGCTCAGAAAATCCCACAACAGACATTTGTTTGCAGAAATTTTTAAAACCTGCTATCATCGCACAATTCCTGTCAGAAAATCCGATCGTGTGTATGAGGCTTAAGTGATAATCTTTATTAGATAAATAAAGGGTATCACTGAAACTCCAATCTTTCTGCATTACTTGCTGCATGAAATAGAACTATCAAGTACCAAAAGGGTGTCACGCTTTATATATATGTCTGCAATACACACCTGACAAATTAATTGTTTTACCGCATTTGTTTTTATAGATAAAAATATTTGAACAGTTCCTGTTAAAGAGGTTTTCTGAGAAAGCGGCTCTTTGTGTCTTTGTGCATGCAGACACAAGTGCTATCTCCCATACAATCTGTCTCGGTTTGCTCAGGGTTATCGGGGAGGGGCGTTTATTTAGTGCCTTTCTCCCCCCCGGGGCTGATTGGAGGGTCACTGGCTAATAGGGACACAACTCACCCTTGCCAGGGGTGCTGCTGGGGAGACAGATAGCTGGCCTTAGACGCCTAATACAAATGATCGCAGCCTGCCCAGAACACACAATGGCTGGCAATGTGGCACGATGACCCAGAGAGGCGGAGGCAGATTTTACATTGACGTGAAGTCTTTCTAGCGTCAATGGCACATCGCTGAGTTTCCAATTTCCTGCACTGCTTTAATCACTGAATTACACAATCTTATCTCTCCATCAATGTAACTTTCAATTCATTACCTCCCAGAGCTAGATATGGCCGAAGCTTTCATCTTACAGCGAATACTGATCATTATGAAAATTTCCATACACACACCTAATATTGGCATTTTATCTGAATTCTTCATCTACCACTGCACAAAGGCCTTGACACTATAGGCTGTAGTTAGAAATTTATACAAGTATATGTCCAGCCAGAACATTTTCTTTAGCTCTGAATAAAATGGAGAAGGATTAGGCTACATTCACATGTCTGCTGACAATTTACATTGCTAAACACCGCCTCTGGACGCAGCAAAACTCTTCGTGGGCAGCCAAAATGCAGCAGAAACGCAGACCCTGGATGCACACTGGCTGTGTCCATTGTCAGTCAGAGGGTTAAGACCCGGTTCACACAGGGGCAGGTTCAAAGTCGCCCGACTCTGAAGCCACCCTCGTACAGCGCGACTTCAGCGCTGCTTGCAAAACGACTTCTGTATAGAAGTCAATGCAAGCCGCTCTGAAGTCGCCCCAAAGTAGTACAGGAAGCTTTTTCTAAGTTGGAGCGACTTGAGTCGTTCCTATGAGAACGGTTCCATTGTACAGAATAGAGTGCGACTTGTCAGGCGGCTAAGTCACCTGACAAGTGACAAGTCACATGTAACTGCTCAGATGAGAGCAAATACCCACGCTGTTCAAATCCCCAGCGCGCCCCTTTCTGGTCTGTAGTGAACCAGGTGCCTGGCCTCAAGAGCTTATCCCCGCTCCGCGGGCTCAGTTTACAAGGAGTTATTTTCCTCTTAGCCGCTTCAGCCCCGGAAGGTTTTTCCCTCTTAAAGACCAGGCCATTTTTTGCGATACGGCATTGCGTTATTTTAACTGACAATTGCACAATTGTCACGCGACGCTTTACCCAAATAAAATTCATGTCCTTTTTTCCCCCACAAATAGAGCTTTCTTTTGGTGGTATTTGATCACCTCTGTGGTTTTTATGTTTTGCGCTATAAACAAAAAGAGCGACAATTTTGAAAAGAAAAAAACAATATTTTTTACTTTCTGCTATATATCCAATAAAAATAATGTAAAAAAATTGAATTTCTTCATCAATTTAGGCCAATATGTATTCTGCTACATATTTTTGATAAACAAAATCCAAGTAAGTGTGTATATAGATTGGTTTGCGCAAAAGTTATGCGTCTATAAACTGTGGGATAGTTTTATTTTTTTTTACTAGTAATGGTGGCGATCAGCAACTTATAGCGGGACTGGGATATTGTGGTGGACAAATTGAACACTTAGCTGACACTTTTTGGAGACCAGTGACACTAATACAGTGATCAGTGCTAAAAAATATGCACTGTCACTGTACTAATGACACTGGCTGGGAAGGGGTTAACATCAGGGGCAATCAAAGGGACAACTGTGTGCCTAGGTTGTGCTTACTCACTATGGGGGAGGTGCTTTGAATAGGGCAAGGCAAAGATCCGTGTTCCTGCTTGGCAGAAACACGGGATCACAAGACCTTCCCGTCTGACTGAATGGCAATCTGCCTTGTTTACATAGGCGGATTATCGTTCTGCCTGTGTCCTGTGTAATCGGTGGGTGCTGGTGGACATAGAGTCTGCAGTACCTGCCACTGGACTTCCACTGTGTGTGAGCAGGTCGGCTGTGGCGCGCTCGTGCGCCCCAGACCCGTAAGTGTCAGATCACGTACTAGGTACGTGATCTGGCACAGAGCGGCCTCCCTGCCGCATTAAATGCATGGTGGGCAGTCAGCAAGTGGTTAAAGATCTGAGGTAAAATAGCAATTCACAAAAAAGCACTACTAAAATAAAGCATGAGTTATTTCATCAAAATGTGAGGTATTTATCTCATGATATTCAGTGAGATGGATACAGTGGAGAAGGATTAGAACCCCGTCAGTTTTTATATATAGAAATATAGAAATATAGAAATATAGACTATAGAAATATGTCAACTCACTAAGTCAGTGCAGTCCCTGCAGCATATGTATTAACCACTTGCCTATAGGGCACTTTTACCCCCTTCCTGCCTAGGCCAATTTTCAGCTTTCATCACTGTCGCACTTTGAATGACAATTGCGCGGTCACGCAACACTGTACACAAACTACATTTTTATCTAATTTATCACACAAAAAGAGCTTTCTTTTGGTGATATCTATTAGATTGTAAGCTCTTCTGAGCAGGGCCCTCTTAATCCTATTGTATTGTATTATAACTGTATTGTCTCCCTTTTATATTGTAAAGCGCTGCGTAAACTGTTGGCGCTATATAAATCCTGAATAATAATAATAATAATAATTTAATCACCACTGCGTTTTATTTTTTTTTGCTAAATAAACAAATAGAGACCGACATTTTAGCAAAAAAAACCTAAAATGCCAGGACAGTTCAAACCCCCCCAAATGACCCCATTTTGGAAAGTAGACACCCCCAAGCTATTTGCTGAGAGGCATGTCGAGTCCATGGAATATTTTATATTGTGACACAAGTTGCGGGAAAAAGACAAATTTTTTTTTTTTTTGCACAAAGATGTCACTAAATGATATATTGCTCAAACATGCCATGGGAATATGTGAAATTACACCCCAAAATACATTCTGCTGCTTCTCCTGAGTACGGGGATACCACATGTGTGAGACTTTTTGGGAGCCTAGCCGCGCACGGGACCCCGAAAACCAAGCACCGCCTTCAGGCTTTCTAAGGGCGTAAATTTTTGATTCCACTCTACACTGCCTATCACAGTTTCGGAGGCCATGGAATGCCCAGATGGCACAAAACCCCCCCAAATACCCCATTTTGGAAAGTAGACACCCCAAGCTATTTGCTGAGAGGTATAGTGAGTATTTTGCAGACCTCACTTTTTGTCACAAAGTTTTTAAAATTGAAAAAAGAAAAAAAAAAGTTTTTTCTTGTCTTTCTTCATTTTCAAAAAACAAATGAGAGCTGCAAAATACTCACCTCTCAGCAAATAGCTTGGGGTGTCTACTTTCCAAAATGGGGTAATTTGGGGGGGGTTTGTGCCACCTGGGCATTCCATGGCCTCCGAAACTGTGATAGGCAGTGAAGAGTGAAATAAAAAATTTATGCCCTTAGAAATCCTGAAGGCAGTGATTGGTTTTTGGGGCCCCGTACGTGGCTAGGCTTCCAAAAAGTCCCACACAAGCAGCTAAATGTATTTTGGGGTGCAATTCAACATATTCCCATGGCATGTGTGAGCAATATATCATTTAGTGACAACTTTGTGCAAAACAAAATGTCACTTTCCCGCAACTTGTGTCAAAATATAAAATATTCCATGGACTCAACATGCCTCTCAGCAAATAGCTTGGGGTGTCTACTTTCCAAAATGGGGTCATTTGGGGGGGTTTTGTGCCATCTGGGCATTTTATGGCCTTCAAAACTATGATAGGTAGTGAGGAGTGAAATCAAAAATTTACGCCCTTAGAAATCCTAAAGGCGGTGATTGGTTTTCGGGGCCCCGTACGCGGCTAGGCTTCCAAAAAGTCCCACACATGTGGTATCCCCGTAGTCAGGAGAATCAGCAGAATGTATTTGGGGTGCAATTCCACATAGGCCCATGGCCTGTGTGAGCAATATATCATTTAGTGACAACTTTTTGTAAATTTTTTTTTTTTTGTCATTATTCAATCACTTGAGACAAAAAAAAATGAAATTTTCAATGGGCTCAACATGCCTCTCAGCAATTTCCTTGGGGTGTCTACTTTCCAAAATGGGGTCATTTGGGGGGGATGGGGGTTGTACTGCTCTGCCATTTTAGCACCTCAAGAAATGACATAGGCAGTCATAAACTAAAAGCTGTGTAAATTCCAGAAAATATACCCTAGTTTGTAAATGCTAAAAGTCTGTTGGACCAGTCCGGTCGAAAAGTCCGACCGTGTGTACGCGGCATAAGAGTTTAAATTTGTATGCAAACAGGCAGGCCCTTGCACTACATGGTTTTGGTAAATCTGAAGACCAAAATCTGAAGAAAATCTAATGCCCTGTACACAAGGTCGGATTTTCCAATGAAAAAGGTGTGATAGGACCTTGTTGTCGGAAATTCCGACCGTGTGTAGGCTCCATCACACATTTTCCATAGGAATTTCCGACACACAAAGTTTGAGAGCTTGTTTTAAAATTTTCCGACAACAAAATCCGTTGTCGGAAATTCCGATCGTGTGTACACAAATCAGACGCACAAAGTGCCACGCATGCTCAGAATAAATTAAGAGACGAAAGCTATTGGCTACTGCCCCGTTTATAGTCCTGACGTACGTGTTTTACGTCACCGCGATCGGATTTTCCGACAACTTTGTGAGACCGTGTGTATGCAAGACAAGTTTGAGCCAACATCCGTCGGAAAAAATCCATGGATTTTGTTGTCGGAATGTCCGATCAATGTCCGACCGTGTGTACGGGGCATAAGGGTGTGTATGGGGCTTAAGAGATAAATACCGCATGAATTTTTGAGTTAAAAGAACTCATGCTGTATTTATCTCTAAAAACATGCATTATTTACCGAATGCATTAAATTTTTATATTTTGCGATATTTATCACGTAAATTCAGCGTTATTTTTGGCGGTTTTTCTCAAAGTTTCCGTGCTGACACTGCATCGGAGGAAGATAGTTCTGTAAATGAATGCACACAGAGATAACTGGTGTGCTTTCATTCACAGAATGATCTCCCTCTGGTAAAATGTTACCATTTCTTTTCCTTCCTGAGCTCAGGGTAGAACATTTGCACACTGATACATTGTATATTTATACCTTACTGACCAGTGCAGAGTTCCCCTCATTGTTACTTTGTACATTGCTAAAATACAGACTGCTTCCTGCCAAGTGATAAATAACCAATGTGTGGGTTCTTCAGTGAATTGAGGCTCCATGCATGCTGGTGTTTATTTTAAAGAGGAAGTAAACTTCCATCTTTAACTTTTACCTTTAAGTAAGCCTATACTAAGCCTATACTAAGGCCTACCTACAGCTACTGTAAATACCTCCTAAACGGGCACCATTTAGGAGAGATTTACTGTACATGCAGCCAGTGACATCACTGACGCATGCGTTCTGAAGGAACGGCTGCCCGTGCTGTTTCTTCAGAGGCCTGTGTTCTGTGTCCTGACCGATGGCTCCCACATGGGAGTGACGTCATCGCGGCTCCGACCAGTCACATCTGAAATCCGTGAACCCGGAAGCAAGATGTAGCTTCGCTTTGGGGTAAGTTTCATATAACGTGCTAGCATGTGATGCATACTAGCACATTATGCCTTTGCCCTGCAGGTAAGAAAAAAAATTGCAGCGGTTTACAACCGCTTTAAGCTCAAAAACCGCCAGATAAAAAACGCTGGTAATAGCTTTTTGTAGTAGTGTTTAAGGAGCGTTTGGGAGTGTTAGCGCTTTATTAGCATTTTTGCAGTAAAAAAAAAAAAAGATAACAAAATGCTATTAGCATCGTTTAGGAGTGTTTCTGCTGGAATAACGCTTTAAGAAACTGCAAAAACATTTTTATTCTTCTTCTGGACACCGAAGCTCAGCAAATGCTAATTGCCTAAAGTAGTGTGCATGGATACATAGTATAACACTATTTAGCTTTTAGGGTCAGAAACTGGGCTGGTGCAAGGATTTTTGACACCCTAGGCGAAACCTCATTTTGCCGCCGACCCTTGGCTCCACCCCCTTAGCCCTGCCCATGTATACCCCACCTTTTAAATTAAGTACCCATCAAATGCAGCCCACCAGCGCCCATCAAATGCAACCTCTCCGGCGCCCATCAAATGCAGCCTCACCAGTGCCCATCAAATGCAACCTCACCAGCGCCCATTAAATGCAACCTCACCAGCGCCCATCAAATGCAGCCTCACCAGCACCCATCAATGCAGCGTACCAGTGCCCATCAATGAATGTTTGCTTGCTTCTATTCATTCGGGAGTCGGGACACAGCCACCTGCTGCCGCTGCGCCTCTGCCACTATGTGCGAATGGAGGGGCGGCTGCCTGCTGATGCTGAGACTTAGTTGCTTGCTGCAGAGAGAAGAGAGTAGAAACACCAGTGGCCGGGCGCCCTAGCCAGCAGCGCGCCCTAGGCGGCTGCCTAGTTTGCCTGGTGGTAGCTCCGGCCCTGAGCAGAAAAAGATGCTAACAGCTTCTAGGAGCTTAAAAAAAAAAAAAAAAAGGCTAGTGCGCAAGGAGCTTTACTTCCCGCGCCTGCAGTGAAAACGCATTGCTCTGTGGAAACACTGAGCATTCTGAATGGCACCTCCACGCATGTAAATTTGTCGTGTGGGTGTGGGAACTGCAGGGAAATCGCATGGTCAAAAAGACCATGCGATTTCCCTGCGGCTACGTTTTTGAAACAGGTGTATGCACATTTTTTTTGTGGAAATGCAAATTCAAATGAATGGGCTGCCGTGCCGTGTGAACCTAGCGTCCATGTAGATATATATATATATGTCTTAACATTTTTAATTTAAATTTAATATATTATTCTCACTATATACTATATCTCATCTCTATGAATATATATATATATATATAGAGAGAGAAGAATGATATTCTATATACTGTATGTATATATATATATATATATATATAGATAAATGTATATATAGTGCCTGGCAGTCATGGTCTAGCCTTGCACTGTGAATTGTGATCAGACTCTATGTAATGTATATGATGATATAGGGATAGTTCTATGGATGAGTGTCAGCTCTGAGCTCTCAGTCCATCCGGGTCTCAGTCGGTGTGTCCCGTCCCCTCCTGCCAATCATTCCCCCCCCCCCTTGTGTCCCCGCCCCCTCCTGGCTGTGACGTCCCGGTGTCGGAGGAGGGGGAGGGGGAGGAGAGTCCCCGGGAGAAGGAGTCACATCCACATTAGACGAGCCGTGATCACAGACAGTGCCGGGGGGACAAAGACTCCGGAGAGCGCCGTGGCTTCTTGTGGAGGAGGATATCGCACGGTGTGCTCATGCTGTGATCTCCGGGGATAGCGATCGCTGTGTGCAGGCTGGGGAGTGTCCGTGTCCAGGTCAGTGTACAGATCGGGGGAAGAGGTGTGGATGGTGTCGGTCCGGACACCTGTGTGACCAGTGTGGGGGATGCTTCCTTCTACATGGATCCAGTATGAGCTCTGTGCCCTGGGATCCTCCATGGGGTGACTACACTGCACACATTGCTGGTGGTGTCACTGGATCTCTCCTGTGTGCCCTGAGACGTCCCTCATACTGCATTGTACTGACTTTACCGATCGCTATTCTTCTTCTGGAATGATGAGTCAGTCTGAGTGTCAGGAGGTCAGCATTAGAGCCAGGCAACTAGCATTACACAAGAAGCTTCCATGTGTCTCCCATGACAGGTTCACTTGTAATTGTGTGGGGGGACCAAAGTTTTTTTGCTGTGTGTAGAGGGGGGAAAGGTGTGGGGCTCATTGAGATGGGTGTCATGTGATTGTTTCTGGCACAGAAACTTGTCCCATCTAGTGTATGTGACCAGCTGCAGCCAGATTTATACCCTCTACGCTGTAATGCCAAGGCTGCTGCTGTTGGCATTTAACCGCTCATACCAACAAATCAATGGCCACCACTGTCCACACATACCCGCTCATACCAACAAATCAATGCCCAGTGCCACTGTCCACACATACCCGCTCATACCAACAAATCAATGGCCATCACCACCACTGTCCACACATACCCGCTCATACCAACAAATCAATGGCCACCACCACTACTGTCCACACATACCCGCTCATACCAACAAATCAATGCCCAGTGCCACTGTCCACACATAACCGCTCATACCAGCAAATCAATGGCCACCGCCACTGTCCACACATAACCGCTCATACCAGCAAATCAATGGCCACCGCCACTGTCCACACATAACCGCTCATACCAGCAAATCAATGGCCACCGCCACTGTCCACACATAACCGCTCATACCAGCAAATCAATGGCCACCGCCACTGTCCACACATAACCGCTCATACCAGCAAGTCAATGGCCACCGCCACTGTCCACACATAATCGCTCATACCAACAAATCAATGCCCAGTGCCACTGTCCACACATAACCGCTCATACCAGCAAATCAATGGCCACCGCCACTGTCCACACATAACCGCTCATACCAGCAAATCAATGGCCACCGCCACTGTCCACACATAACCGCTCATACCAGCAAATCAATGGCCACCACCACTACTGTCCACACATACCCGCTCATACCAACAAATCAATGCCCAGTGCCACTGTCCACACATAACCGCTCATACCAGCAAATCAATGGCCACCGCCACTGTCCACACATAACCGCTCATACCAGCAAATCAATGGCCACCGCCACTGTCCACACATAACCGCTCATACCAGCAAATCAATGGCCACCGCCACTGTCCACACATAACCGCTCATACCAGCAAGTCAATGGCCACCGCCACTGTCCACACATAATCGCTCATACCAACAAATCAATGCCCAGTGCCACTGTCCACACATAACCGCTCATACCAGCAAATCAATGGCCACCGCCACTGTCCACACATAACCGCTCATACCAGCAAATCAATGGCCACCGCCACTGTCCACACATAACCGCTCATACCAGCAAATCAATGCCCAGTGCCACCGTCCACACATAACCGCTCATACCAGCAAATCAATGCCCAGTGCCACCGCTCTTCACACATAATCGCTCATACCAATAAATCAATGCCCAGTGCCACGCTTTTCACCCATTAATGCTCATACCAGTGAATCAATAGCCAGTGCCACTACTCCTACCAACAGATCAAAGGCCAGTGCCACCACTGTTGGACTGTAACTGCTCATCCCAATAAATGAAAGGCTGATGCCACCACTGTTGGCATGTTATCGCTTGTACCAACAAATTAATGAATGAGCCCATCCTTCCTCCTTCTCTCTCTCTCCCTTTTTTTTTTTTTTTTTTTGCTGTGTATGTCACAGAGGAGATTTACCTTTACTTCCTGGCCTAGAGACACAACAAGAAGTGCCTTAGTAAAGCTCGATTAACACTAATGCGTTTTTTTTTACTCTTTTACACTGTATATAGCTGGTTGCTAAGCAACCAAAATGTAAAAAAAAACAAAACACTGTTAATAAAAAAAAAAACAGGGCAAAAACACTGCAAGCACCGCAAAAAGCACTGCAGAAACGCTCAAAAGCAACATGCATGCATGTGAATCGAGCCTTAGGGGAAATCCCTTTTTGGTTGTTGCCAGATCAGGTGTCCTCATTGAAGGGTTTCCTTCAGGGCTCGTTCACACCAGAATATAGTGTGGGAAAACTTTATTCCCTGCGTGTCTCCTGCACCACTTTCAAAACACACACTTGGTGTGCGGCATTATGTGTCATTAGGATTATCGGTATAATCCTAATGACACCCCAAACATAGATCACAAACGCAGTGTGTCTTCCTGCTCTAGATCGCACGGTACTGCAATACCATTCGATCCGTTGCAGTACGTTTTTGAAAAGTACTTTTTTTGGTGCAATTTTCAGCCCAATTCCTTTAAATTTGCTGACAGTCGTAAAGAAATCGCACAGAAAGACAGACCACATTCCTATGCGGTTCAGGTGTGAACTGGCCCTTAGGCTTCGTTAACACCTAGGCGTTCTGGTTTGCGGGTGGAATCGCTGTGATTCTGCCCACAATTCCCGAATCTCTGCAACATTCAATGGCACCCCAATCGTGGCGCGATTGTCGCTTGACAGACAAAATCGGGGATGCCTGTCACCCAAAAGAAGTTTCTTTTGGGTGACAGGCATCCCGTGATTTTGTTTGTGCAATTTTTGCTGCGGTTTGTCGGGTGGCAATTGTGGCCTTCCCCTGCTCATGTCAATGGGCGGCTGTGCAGCACCAGGACAACCCGGGTACCAAACATATGCCACATGTTTGTGCTACCCGGTTGAATGTGCCCACGTGCATGAAGCCTAAACGATGTGTAATTGCAAATAACGTTTTATTCTTCCCATACAATTTCGTTTGCGTTTTTAAAATAAACCAAACGCAGGACACCAGTGCGAATGTATCCAGCTCATTCACACCAGGGAGCTGATGCGCCAATCCTGGAGGATTGAACTGTTACTTATTTTTTTGTTAGAACTTTATTGAAATGACATCAAGTTCTATTTACCACAGCATGGTGTGTTGTACCACGCTGTGCTGAAAAAATCAAAGTACTGCATGCTGTGCGCACACCACTGCAGCAGCGTGCTGTGACCAGACTTGATAGGGACAGGTTTTTATTGCCTCGTCTTGCTTTGGACAAGGCTATCCAACATGTGTGGTGAAGTTGTAGATAAATGTCTCAGCTGGCATGGTGTTCAGTATAGTAGTGTGTTCCCAGGCTCCGGCCTGAAGCAGCGGCAGTTTTCGCAGTTGTACGAGTCTTTCCCCCCCTCCTCCTTTCAGTCAGCGAGGGCGATGTGGGAATCCAGCTGACAGCTTCCCCTCTCATTCAGATTTTTATTTAGAGACTTTGTAGAGCTCCTTTTATTCTTCCACACAGGAAAGGCTGCCTATAAGAATCCCTGTCCACTGGTTTCCATAGAAACAGCGAAATGCATTTATCTAGTCACTGAGTGGAAGCAGCTCCTACATGTGCCCTGCCCCCATTGCCGTCATTCTGGACCTAAGTGTGAATGTACCACCGAGTGTCCCCAATGTTCTGCCCCCGCCGCAGTCTGCTTCCTCAACACAAACTCTCTTCAGTCAGGGCTGGGAGCCGAGTTCTTCTCAGGCCTCTCTACAGAAGCATGGCAACTTTCATTTTGTGTGGCACACACACTATGGCAGCCTTTCCAACATAGAGGGACCCTTGAAATGACTTTCAGGACTCAGGAACCCCCCGCTAATAAGGACTTTATCCCCAACTCACAGGACACTAGTTTGAACAATTACTTGTGGATATAGGAAAAAAATAAGAGAATAAGGAATGTGACATCATTGGTAAATTTCACACCCAGAGCTGCTTTGTCTGGCAAAAATATTTTAAGTAATGCTATTGTAATAAAACAAATAACAGTAATAATGGCCAGAAAAATGCAAAGCATAAAAAAAGTAGTGCCCCCCCCTTACGCTGGTGGCTGGTGTAGTGCCCCCCCTTTATGCTGGTGGCTGGCGTAGTGCCCCACCTTTATGCTGGTGGCTGGCGTAGTGCCCCACCTTTACGCTGGTGGCTGGCGTAGTGCCCCACCTTTACCCTGGTGGCCGGCGTAGTGCCCCACCTTTACGCTGGTGGCTGGCGTAGTGCCCCACCTTTACGCTGGTGGCTGGCGTAGTGCCCCACCTTTACGCTGGTGGCTGGCGTAGTGCCCCACCTTTACGCTGGTGGCTGGCGTAGTGCCCCACCTTTACCCTGGTGGCCGGCGTAGTGCCCTACCTTTACCCTGGTGTCTGGCGTAGTGCCCCACCTTTACCCTGGTGTCCGGCGTAGTGCCCCACCTTTACCCTGGTGTCCGGCGTAGTGCCCCACCTTTACCCTGGTGTCCGGCGTAGTGCCCCACCTTTACCCTGGTGTCCGGCGTAGTGCCCCACCTTTACCCTGGTGTCCGGCGTAGTGCCCCACCTTTACCCTGGTGGCCGGCGTAGTGCCCCACCTTTACGCTGGTGGCCGGCGTAGTGCCCCACCTTTACGCTGGTGGCTGGCGTAGTGCCCCACCTTTACGCTGGTGGCTGGCGTAGTGCTCCACCTTTAGGCTGGTGGCCGGCGTAGTGCCTCACTTTTAGGCTGGTGGCCGGCGTAGTGCCCCACTTTTAGGCTGGTGGCCGGCGTAGTGCCCCACTTTTAGGCTGGTGGCCGGCGTAGTGCCCCACTTTTAGGCTGGTGGCCGGCGTAGTGCCCCACTTTTAGGCTGGTGGCCGGCGTAGTGCCCCACTTTTAGGCTGGTGGCCGGCGTAGTGCCCCACTTTTAGGCTGGTGGCCGGCGTAGTGCCCCACTTTTAGGCTGGTGGCCGGCGTAGTGCCCCACTTTTAGGCTGGTGGCCGGCGTAGTGCCCCACTTTTAGGCTGGTGGCCGGCGTAGTGCCCCACTTTTAGGCTGGTGGCCGGCGTAGTGCCCCACTTTTAGGCTGGTGGCTGGCGTAGTGCCCCACTTTTACGCTGGTGGCTGGCGTAGTGCCCCACTTTTACGCTGGAGGCCGGCGTAGTGCCCCACTTTTACGCTGGTGGCCCAGCGTAGTGCCCCACTTTTACGCTGGTGGCCGGCGTAGTGCCCCACTTTTACGCTGGTGGCCGGCGTAGTGCCCCATTTTTACGCTGGTGGCCGGCGTAGTGCCCCACTTTTACGCTGGTGGCCGGCGTAGTGCCCCACTTTTACGCTGGTGGCCGGCGTAGTGCCCCACTTTTACGCTGGTGGCCGGCGTAGTGCCCCACTTTTACGCTGGTGGCCGGCGTAGTGCCCCACTTTTACGCTGGTGGCCGGCGTAGTGCCCCACTTTTAGGCTGGTGGCCGGCGTAGTTCCCCACTTTTAGGCTGGTGGCCGGCGTAGTGCCCCACTTTTAGGCTGGTGGCCGGCGTAGTGCCCCACTTTTACGCTGGTGGCCGGCGTAGTGCCCCACTTTTACGCTGGTGGCCGGCGTAGTGCCCCACTTTTACGCTGGTGGCCGGCGTAGTGCCCCACTTTTACGCTGGTGGCCGGCGTAGTGCCCCACTTTTAGGCTGGTGGCCGGCGTAGTGCCCCACTTTTAGGCTGGTGGCCGGTGTAGTGCCCCACTTTTAGGCTGGTGGCCGGCGTAGTGCCCCACTTTTAGGCTGGTGGCCGGCGTAGTGCCCCACTTTTACGCTGGTGGCTGGCGTAGTGCCCCACTTTTACGCTGGTGGCTGGCGTAGTGCCCCACTTTTACGCTGGTGGCTGGCGTAGTGCCCCACTTTTACGCTGGAGGCCGGCGTAGTGCCCCACTTTTACGCTTTGTTTCCCAGCGTAGTGCCCCACTTTTACGCTGGTGGCCGGCGTAGTGCCCCACTTTTACGCTGGTGGCCGGCGTAGTGCCCCACTTTTACGCTGGTGGCCGGCGTAGTGCCCCACTTTTACGCTGGTGGCCGGCGTAGTGCCCCACTTTTAGGCTGGTGGCCGGCGTAGTGCCCCACTTTTAGGCTGGTGGCCGGCGTAGTGCCCCACTTTTAGGCTGGTGGCCGGCGTAGTGCCCCACTTTTAGGCTGGTGGCCGGCGTAGTGCCCCACTTTTAGGCTGGTGGCCGGCGTAGTGCCCCACTTTTAGGCTGGTGGCCGGCGTAGTGCCCCACTTTTAGGCTGGTGGCCGGCGTAGTGCCCCACTTTTAGGCTGGTGGCCGGCGTAGTGCCCCACTTTTACGCTGGTGGCCGGCGTAGTGCCCCACTTTTACGCTGGTGGCCGGCGTAGTGCCCCACTTTTACGCTGGTGGCCGGCGTAGTGCCCCACTTTTACGCTGGTGGCCGGCGTAGTGCCCCACTTTTACGCTGGTGGCCGGCGTAGTGCCCCACTTTTACGCTGGTGGCCGGCGTAGTGCCCCACTTTTAGGCTGGTGGCCGGCGTAGTGCCCCACTTTTAGGCTGGTGGCCGGCGTAGTGCCCCACTTTTAGGCTGGTGGCCGGCGTAGTGCCCCACTTTTACGCTGGTGGCTGGCGTAGTGCCCCACTTTTACGCTGGAGGCCGGCGTAGTGCCCCACTTTTACGCTGGTGGCCCAGCGTAGTGCCCCACTTTTACGCTGGTGGCCGGCGTAGTGCCCCACTTTTACGCTGGTGGCCGGCGTAGTGCCCCACTTTTAGGCTGGTGGCCGGCGTAGTGCCCCACTTTTAGGCTGGTGGCCGGCGTAGTGCCCCACTTTTAGGCTGGTGGCCGGCGTAGTGCCCCACTTTTAGGCTGGTGGCCGGCGTAGTGCCCCACTTTTAGGCTGGTGGCCGGCGTAGTGCCCCACTTTTAGGCTGGTGGCCGGCGTAGTGCCCCACTTTTAGGCTGGTGGCCGGCGTAGTGCCCCACTTTTAGGCTGGTGGCCGGCGTAGTGCCCCACTTTTAGGCTGGTGGCCGGCGTAGTGCCCCACTTTTAGGCTGGTGGCCGGCGTAGTGCCCCACTTTTACGCTGGTGGCTGGCGTAGTGCCCCCCCTCTACACTGGGGGCCTGTGTAGTCCCCTCCCACCTTTATGCTGGTGGTCTAGGCACTGGAGTAAAAGGGGTTGTAAACGCAGAAGGTTTTTTCTCTTATTATTCTATGCATTAAGATAAAAAAAACTTTTTGTGTGTAGCAACCTCCCCGGCACCCCCCTAATACTTACCTGCGCCCCTTCTCCTTCCAGCGATGTCTACAGATCGCTAAGTTGTCCAGGACAATGCTGATTGGCTGAGACACAGTAGCGGTGCCAATGGCTCCCGCAGCTGTCAATCAAATTCAGTCAGCCAATCAGGGGAGAAAGGGGGAGGGGTCGGGGTTCCATGTCTGAATGGACACACAGAGCTTTGACTAGGCTGCAGTGCCCCCATAGGAAGCTGCTAACTGTGGGGGAACTCGATAGGAGGGAGGGGCCAGGAGCAGCAAAGAGGGATCTGAGAAGAGGAAGATCTGGGCTGCTCTGTGCAAAACCAACTGCACTGAGGAGGTAAGTATAACATGTTTGTTTGTTATTTTTTTTTTTTAAATCAAATAGACTTTACAATCTCTTTAGGCTGACCATAGACTGGTCAGATTGTGTGACTCTTGATGAAGTGGCTGATATTTGAGCTGTTGTTGGCACTGCCTGGCCCAACAAACTTTGATTGGAAAATTGTAGTTTGAACAGTAGCTGCATTCTGTCACACGGTCAGTCTTTGGGTAGTGAGATTGCTGCAGGCGCTGTGTCGCTGTGGCTGTCTGAATACAAAAGCCGACAGGGGAGATCTCCATGTGGTGGAGTGTGGATGAGCCAAGTAAGTGATTTTTCATGTTCGGCAGAGAAATGTGTGTATGGCGAGCCTTAGGCCTACTTTTCTCTGTACTCCACTCTCGGTAAGAAAACAGGTCTGACATGTCCCCTCTCCTCCTCGGGAATACAAATCAGTGTGAGGACACTTGGCTGAGGGGTTGGTTGGTGTGGAGCTATGCCAGCAAAGAGTTATGTAATGAAAGGGCACAAATCATTTACAAATAACATGCAGTGTACTGGACTATAAAAACATGTGAGACTTAAAGGAGTTGTAAAGGCAGAAGTCTTTTTGTCTTAATGCATTCTATGCGTTAAAGCGGAGTTCCGCCCAATTTTCTTTTTTTTTTTTTTTAAAGTCAGCAGCTACAAATACTGCAGCAGCCTCCCCAGCATCCCCTAATTACTTACCTGAGCCCCATCTCCCTCCAGCGATGTCCATGAGTGTCTTAGCCGTCTGGGACTCTCCTCCTGATTGGCTGAGACACAGCAGCGGCACTATTGGCTCCCACGGCTGTCAATCAGGGAAGAGAGGGGGTGGGGCCAGGTCGGGGCTCCGTGTCTGAATAGACACAGGGAGCTGTGACTCAGCTGGGGTGCCCCCATAGCAAGCTGCTTGTTGTGGGGGCACTTGATAGGAGGGAGGGGCCAGGAGCAGTGAAGAGGGACCTGAGAAGAGGAGGATCCGGGCTGCTCTGTGCAAAAAAAACTGCACTGAGGAGGTAAGTATGACATGTTTGTAAAGTCTCTCCTTGTTATTTTATTAAAAAAAAAAAAATCACTTTAACATGGACCTTCATTCTAGAAAGAAAAACCGAAAAAGTCGCATGGACCCATAGAATAACATTGAGCTGCTTCCACAGGCAAAATGCAAAACTCCTGTAGAAGAAGTGATTTTTAAGCCAGTGTACATGGAGCCTTGGGCTTTTTCACCGCTAAAAAAAGCCAAACGCTCATAAACGCGCGTTTAATTAGCTTTCGGCGTTCTATTTTTTTCAATGCATTGTTGGAGTTGGAAATGCCATGTGGGATTTTTGGAGTGTCCTCTGTATTTTTATTAAAAACGCCCATAAACGCTAACGCTAAAAAACGCTCATAAACGCTAGTACAAAACGCTGTTAGAAGCAAGTTTTTCAACCAGTGTTTTCTGCCAGCAATCTGGCGTCCAGAAAAAGCTTTTTTGAGCTTCAGTGTACATGGAGCCTTATACTTGCCTATTCTGAGGGCGCTCTGGTTTGGTCATGTGCAGGCACCACTCAGATCAACAAAAGTAAGTTGTTCAGTTGGCTTGTCAAAGGACGATAGTTATCACATAGGAATACATGAAACTTTGGCTATACAACCTAAAGATTTTTTTGTTGGAAAATTGTTGGCCAAGCAAGGTTCCAGTTAGATGCAGGCACTCTTCAGGTATTCTCAAACAAAATCAAAGAAAATTCCCAGCTCAACTTACCAACCGAATTATCCTGTCTAAAGCTGGAAACGCACTATACAGCTTTTGTTGTTCGATTTCCTTTAGATTTACCTTCAACTATGTAGTGCAAGGGCCTGCCTGATTGCATACACATTGAAAGTGTTTAGGTTTGACCTCATATTCTATGGTTTTGGTAAATCCATAGGAAAAAATCTAAAGAGGATTGTATAGTGTGTATCCAGCTTAACAGTATGCGTTAAAAACAGAGGTTCAATTTGCACACATTTTGCAAATCTATGTGGAAGGTGCAGAGCCTCTTCACGGCATCCCAGTATTATCTGCAGTCCTTACTTTAATAAGAGTCTCCAAATTTCTAATTTTGAGAGTTAGGACTGCAGATAATACTGGGGTGCAGTGAAGTGGCTCGGCAGCTTACGCATGCATTTGCATATGTGTGCAAACTAAGCCCCTGTTTTTAATGCATACTGTTAGGATAATTTGGTTGGTTGTAGGCTGGTTGGTAGGTTGAGCTGGGAATTTTCTTTTGGTTTTGTTTGACATGCGTCGCCCTTTCATATGCTCCTTGCTGCAAAGGCCAAATATAGGAGGGGGCAGTGGCCATTTGTTTGTATTCCTTCAGGCAGGGGCGTTGCTAGGTCTACAAAAGATCTGGGGCTAGAGCCCATAGCAGCGTAGTAAAGAAAGTCATACGCTTGGGTGGGCATACACATGTATATACAGTAATATACGTGTGTGTGTGTGTGTGTGTGTGTGTGTGTGTGTGTGTGTGTGTGTGTGTGTGTGTGTGTGTGTGTGTGTATCTATCTATCCCCAGAGAGCCTCCCCCTTTACATCGGGGTCCTGAGAGAGCCTCCCCCTTTACATCGGGGTCCCCAGAGAGCCTCCCCCTTTACATCGGGGTCCCCACAGAGCCCCCCTCCCCTTGGGGACCCCTGCAGAGACTCGGGGCTATGGGCCCCAGATTCGGGTCTATAGCCCCAAAAGCCACCCCCTAGCGACGCCATTGCCTTCAGGTATTCTGCCAGCCGGTGTTGTTGGCTGTCAGAATACAATAGTCTGGCATGGGGGGGATTCATCAAGCGTGGATGGAGGCATTTGTTTGTTTTGTTCTGCTTGCAGGCTGAACAAAATAAATCTATACATGTATGTCCACATTTAATTTCTTCCTATCTGATAACTAGTTTCCACACAACATAATGCAAGTTCTGGTGATGGCCGCTCAGAGCACTGGAGGCACATCAGTGTTATAACATAATCCAGATTCATGCTGTAAATGTAAAAAGGTTATTTGGCATTCACATCACACTGACCAACAGCTAAAACAGGCTGATTTTTTTTAAATTTTTTTTTTATTTACCTTTTTTTTTTTTTTTTTCATCTTTGCATTCTAGGAAATCTGTCACTTCCTAAAATGATCATTGTGAGGAGCATCAGACAGAAGATGTAATCTGCTGGGCTACAAACTAGACCCGGGGCAGCATCAGCTTTACTGTCTAGATTGATATTTCTCTTTTATCTGGAAGTGGATGCCTGTGCCGGGTGCCTTTTTGTTTAGAAATAAATATATACTTTGCATTCTGATACTGTTTGATCCAAGCGTTCTATTTATCATTCTGGATGTTTAATTGGTTTTTGTTTGATTTGAGTGTGTTTGCTGCACCATAGTGTCAGCTCAGCTTCACACTGTGTCATTATTCCATTGAGTGATGTATGAGACTCCGCACCCTCTTTGGCACTAAATGCTTGTTCTGGGTAATATATTAGTATCATTCTGCTCGTCTGAGGATAGAATTGTTCTGATGAAGGAACTTGACTCAAAGAATTGGTGTAGTTTTCCCAGCACTGAATGATGTGTCTGTGCTGCTCTTCCAAGGACTCCATTTCTGCTTTTGTGTCAGTTGTAGGCATTCTTCTGCGTGGTTTATCCATTCCGTGCCTGGCAGGGCACCGCACAACGAAAACAATCCATGTTCCAACCCAGAGGCCTTCTCATTGTGTGCTTTAAAAACACTTGTTCATGTTTATCAATACTTATTGATTTTTAATTAAAAATCTGTGATTGTTTAATGAGTCAATTATCTTCATTACATAGAAATCAATGTATATTAAAGCATCCGTTTGGAAATAAACGGTTAGGAAAGCGGCAAAATTGGATTGCAGTTTTAGCTAATAGTATTTTAAACAAGGCTCCTACATGGAGGAAGTCTTCTGAGAAAATGTCCACATAAATTAGCCCCGATACAATTTCTGATTGGAAAAATTTACACTTCTGTTGGAGTAAGAGCTTAAAAAAAAAAATTGGGACCTGTGTAATGCTAATTTTCTCAAAAACCTAGAGGTAGGTAAAGACCTGCTTTTACCTTTGAGCCCCTCCTGCAGAAAATAATTCACTTATTTTGGGTTTACACTGTCGTAAGGAACGGCTGACAGCAGGGTCGGGTGCATCCCTGTTCGTTTTTCAGGTCTGATTTCGGTCCGAATTTTTGGCTGAATTCGGTAAGGGTGCATGAAATGAAATTTTTGGTACCGAAACCGATACCAAAAATGACAATTTTTAAAAAATATTTATATTTTTATATATAATTGTATTGCATTCAACTTTGCCAATAGTATTTGCAAAATTTCCATTCGATGCACCTCTAGCAGATATGATGCAGAAGATGGTCAGAGGCTGCAGACATGATACAAGAGATCAATGCAGCCTCGCCAGTGCCCGTCATATGCAGCCTCGCCAGTGCCCGTCATATGCAGCCTCGCCAGTGCCCGTCATATGCAGCCTCGCCAGTGCCCGTCATATGCAGCCTCGCCAGTGCCCGTCATATGCAGCCTCGCCAGTGCCCGTCATATGCAGCCTCGCCAGTGCCCGTCATATGCAGCCTCGCCAGTGCCTGTCATATGCAGCCTGCCTGTGCCCAGCAGCCTCACCAGTGCCTGTCATATGCAGCCTGCCTGTGCCCAGCAGCCTCACCAGTGCCTGTCATATGCAGCCTGCCTGTGCCCAGCAGCCTCACCAGTGCCTGTCATATGCAGCCTGCCTGTGCCCAGCAGCCTCACCAGTGCCCGTCATATGCAGCCTGCCTGTGCCCAGCAGCCTCACCAGTGCCCGTCATATGCAGCCTGCCTGCGCCCAGCAGCCTCACCAGTGCCCGTCATATGCAGCCTATCAGTGCCCAGCAGCCTCACCAGTGCCCGTCATATGCAGCCTGCCTGTGCCCGGATTATAGTGGCGATCTCCGTGTGTCACCGAGCAGGGTTTGAATTGTCCGGGCTGCAGTAACAATGTTCCACCTCCTGTGATCACGTCACACTGATTCAATGTCCCGCCATTGAATCAGTGTGCTGTCTATCATAGGAGGTGGGACATTGTTACAATGGTCCGGACAATTCAGCTCCTTGAGACAGACATCGCGGTGAGGGGGGGAGGAGGGAGTGGAGGACTGGGGCACGCCAGGGTGACACTCCTGCAATGGGCGGCACCTGGAGCGGACCCCGCCCCCTTTCGTTTTTTTTGTTTTTTGTTTTTTCAGTTTTTGGCCGATAATTTTCAGCGGCCGAAATTTCGGTGCACCTCTAGAATTTGGACCTGAAAGACCAGAAGACGCACATGACTCCTGTGCAATTCGCTCTGGAGATGTATGAACCGGCTAGATTAAGAGCCGGTCACAATCTCCTGACATGTGAAGTGGATGTGAAGAATCTGCAATAGTGTGAACCCAGCCTCATATGTACTTTAAATTCAGGTGTTTTCTAGCCAGTCATGTTATGCATGGGCACTTCTTATCCTTATTCAGCAATGGGTGGTCCATACTCCTGCACATGAATGTATGCAGATGTCCATGATGGTCTGGGCTCACAGTATGTGGCTGGAGTGACACTGGTCATCATTCAGAGTGAACTGATGCTGGACTCTAGAGAGAGAGAGAGAGAGAGAGAGACTGACTCTCTCTATGATCTTCCCAGTAAAAGGCTGTGTATGGGGGGGGGGGGGAGAGAGAGGGAGGGTGAGGGTTGTCAGGACAAGTCTGATTATTGGAGGCGAGCAGGCTGAGTTCCCAGCACAACTACAGAACTGACAACGCTGTGCTCTCATGCTTAGTGTGATCAATTAATAATAGGAAAGCAGAGGGACTGGCAGTAACACCAGGGATTTCACACACGGGAAACAATACAAAGAGAAGTGGATACTTTTTTTTTTCTACAAGTGCATGAAAGGCACATATCAGGAAAATTAAATTTTGGGTTTACAAACCCTACTGCTTGGCAACTTGGCCTTTTAACAATAACACTACCACTGAGCTCCAATGCAGGGAGGTAGGGGGTTAATAGTACTGTCACAGACCATCAATTCAGGGGGATGGGTTGAGGGGGTGAACAGTACTGCTGCTGAGTGTTATTATTGCAATCAGTAATGCCAGTTCCAGGGTTTTTTATTGCATCCACTGACTCCAGTACGGGAGGGGGGGGGGTTGTTATTGCCATCACTGACACTAATGCCGCATACACACGAGCGGACTTTTCGACCGGACTGGTACGACAGTCTATCCGAACTTCTGAACAAACGGACTTTCCTACACACGATCACACCAAAGTCCGGCGGATTTGTACGTGATGACGTACGACCGGACTAAAATAAGGAAGTTGATAGCCAGTAGCCAATAGCTGCCCTAGCGTTGGTTTTTGTCCGTCGGACTAGCATACAGACGAGCGGACTTTTCGATAGGAACTGGGTCTGGCGGAGTTCCGACATAAAGATTTGAAACATGTTTCAAATCTAAAGTCCGTCAGATTTTCGACCGAAAAAGTCCGCTGCAGGTCCGATGAAGCCCACACACGGTCGAATTGTCTGCCGGACTCGGTCCGTCGGACCAGACCGGTCGAAGTGCGCTTATGTGTACGCGGTATAAGGCTGGAGGGATTTATTGCATACACTGATGCCAATGCTGTCAGATGTAACTGACCCCAATGATGGGGTTTATTTTACTCCCACTTTTGTGTGTTGCCACACGCCGCAAACAAGACAAGTAGGAATGGGCTGCCTAAAACTAGCCATACACCAGTAGAATTTTTTGTTTGTACAGAAATTCAGAAATGGCAGTCATACGACATCGTTCTGAGGAAGGGAGGGGCTGAGCTGGAACATAGGCCTTCCTGTTTAGGTAATTTGGGTGGCCATTTACAGGTGTACTAAACGGCGGGTGAAATCTGACGGAATAAATTTGGTGACCCATGGGTCCCAAGTTTTTATAGGAGTTGCATGTGGAGTTGGTAAGCTTGGCGGTCAGCCTATTGTTCATAAGCATCCAATGCACTTTGGATTTTACTGCTTCAATGGAAAGTGTGTTTGTCAGCCGTGCTCTAGCTATAACCTGTTTGGGGGCTGTAAGCATACAAGTCAGAAGACTAAATGGGCAGTTGGTGATTTTGCCAGGATCAAACGCCACTTCCAGCAACTTTGGGATGGTAATTTCAAAAAAATGTGTTGCACATATCGTAGGTCTGGTTTTAAAATTCGCAAACAGTCGGGCATGCCCACCATATGTGAACATAAATGCCCTGTCCTGAGCAACCTGGGAAGCAGGTCCCAGCATAACTTTGGTTGGTACTAAATACCAGCGATACAATGAAAACTTCACTATTTTAATGAATAACTTAAACAATTCTGATATTTGATAAAAGCTTTGTGAGCTTGTCTCTTCTAAAGCTCACAGTTGGAACTTCTTTTAGAAAATTAGGAATCAGTCCTCTTGCTTGTTCCTTGCTGGGATTTATTCTGGCGATTTAATAAAATGATACATTTCATATTTGGAAGAGGTTATTACTTTTCAGAAATAATGCCAGTGTAATAGGAATGGATCATGTGAAGAGTAGATTACATTTAATGCTTTATTGAAACAGAAGCTAGTGTTTGCCTTGTTCTTGAGGAAATTGTCCAAATTATTTGGGCAACAATTCATTTTAACAGGGATAATAGTTTCATTGTGAGAGATTTATAAAATGGCCAAAATAATAATCCAAGTTGATGAAAACCAGTCTAATGGATCCCAAGCTTCTGTGCTGTTTATTTTTTAATTTTGTTGATTTCAATGCCTAAATTGTGAAGCATGTATAAAGAGTAGAGTGGCCATTGATATGGCAATGTTTTGCAAAAAGAGTAGTTGGGCGTCTGCTAGTCCACAGTTTTGCTTAGGCTTTGTGCAATATATTTTGCCTGCCCAGTGGATGCACTCATCTTTAAGGTCCCTTGCACATGGGTTGTCTTTGTGTACGGGCAATTCTGGGCTTTTAGTGCTCCTGGTAGGCACAGGAGCAGCTTCCAACCCTTGGCATTCATCTTTGAACTCATAAGACCCTCAACATGAATACCACTCTGTACAGCATTCAGCCAAGCTGCTGTGTATTTCACCCTGCCATAGACTTTGACAGGCAGCAGGGCTGGATACTGCAACTGTGCATCCAGGGCACACACCATGAATGTACTCACACGGCTTAGATGCACCATGTGCAAGGGTAGTCCTGTCTGTAACATTACCAGTCAAATGGCTGTAGTTTTTGTATCAAGAAAAAGCAGTCTTTGAGCTCCAGACATTGGGATTTGCATAACTGTGTCATTGAATCAGCGTCTCAGTCCATTAAGTAGATGATGACTCTGGATCAGGGTTTCTCAGCCAGGGTTCCATGAAAGCCAAGGGTTCCTCCAGAGGTTGCTAGGGGTTCCTTGAACAATAAGCACATTTTGCCTCTCTGATAAGTTTCCATTGACACCATCAATCTTTTTTTAGCATTTTATACCATCACACTAATGTACCAAGAGTTGTAGACAGTTATTTTTGCAGGGGTTCCCTGAGACCAGAAATTTATTTCAAGGGTTCCTCTATTGAAAAGGTTGAGAGGCTGCCCCTGAAGCAGGGCAGCTGAAGGTGTTATCTTGGGGAATATTGTGATCTCTGTGCGAAGTAAGAAATAATGTTCTATAGCATACATGCACATGAAAACATGGATCTGATACTAGGTTCACTTTAACACTGTCTGTGAAGAGAAGAAAAGGAGAAGTACTTGCACTAGTACATACATTTTTCAACACATTGGAAATCTCTGTGTGTAATAAGGACATGATCTCATAATTTTGAAGTACTCCCTTAAAGGAGAAGTCCAGCCTGAGCTTTTTAGGCTGGGCTTCTCCTAAGGGTCACAGGAGTGCAATTCGTTTTGCACTCCTGTGACCCATTTTCAGCAGAGAGTGGTCTGAAGTCTGCTCTCTTCTGACGTCACTGAAATCTGCCGAGGCAGCGCGCCATCCCGATTTCAGAAGTCTAGATCCGCCAGCTGCCTTGACTGATGGCACTCTCGGCCCCTCAGCGAGCCGCTGACGTCCCTCCACAGCTCAGTGTTCCAGTGAACGTGGGGGGCAGAGTAAGAGAGAGGCTGACAGTCAGCAGCTCTCCGCTCGGGGAGGAATGAGAACCGAGCCATCGGCGGTGTTCGGTGGCTCGGTTCTCAGTGCAGAGACGCCAGGGGACAGGTGCAACATCGGTCTGATGCTGCATCCACCTAAGTAAGTATGAATCTAAAAAAAAAACAAGAAAACAAAAAACCCCATACTTTTCTCTTTTAAGCCTAGTACACATGATCAGAAAATCGTACAAAAAATACTGCTTTCTAAGTGATCATATGATAATCTGATCGTTAGTCCCCATCTTTTGAGAGCCAATCACGACAGTTCATCTGAAATTACACAAAGTAATAAACGTGAAAATGTTTCTCGTATGATACCAGGTTACACATTTCGTTGGATCAGTACAGTTTTTGGACAAAAATACAATACATCACTTCCGGAATTGTTTTCGGTCTTACAAGCGTTTTTGTAAATTGAGTAGCCTCTTTATTTTTGATATGGAGACTAACATGCAGAAAAAAAAAAAAGGACGATTAGAAAAAAAAAATCTCTATTTTAATGAAATCCAAAATCCCTTGGTTTGTTTCTTTGTATTTCCAGCCAGTGGCTTCAACCTTCACTGATGAGCTCTCAGTGGACAGGATTTGGCAGCCAAGCATGCATGTCCCAAAATGACTATCCTGTGTTCTGGTGCCTATATGTTTTCAGAAAAGCTCCATGGTGATCCGCTACGATTTACCACTGTCTGAAAGCTTGTTCTAAGCCTTTTAGAACTATAAATTCACCCAGTATCATTGCTGTATTCTCAAAATATGATTATACTCTATGGAAAAATGTGTATAGATTAAAATGTAATTAAACATAATTATATTCAGACTGCACTTATAGGCACATATTTTCCTTTTCCTTCAAACAATATAACATAGCTGATAACAGAAAACAGAACCGGAGTGATATCCTGTTATAATTACAGCAAGCCTTGCTGATTATTTGTCTTGTGCTTTTTCTGACTATAACACGTGTTTGTGTTTATCTTGCTTTCCTGTCTTATTAAAGGTGACGATTAGAGGCATGGATATCACATAATCAGCTCTGAATTGCCAAGACCAAGTGTGATTTTCTACAAATGCTCATCTCCTTGCAGACCAGCGCTGAGAAAAGCATGGATGAATCCGCCTTGTTGGACCTTTTAGAGTGCCCGGTATGTCTGGAGAGACTCGATGCCTCGGCTAAGGTCTTGCCATGTCAACACACATTCTGCAAACGTTGCCTGTTGGGGATTGTCAGCTCCCGGAGCGAGCTGCGCTGCCCCGAGTGTAGGACGCTGGTAGAGTGTGGGGTGGATGAACTTCCCAGCAATATTCTCCTGGTCCGACTGCTGGATGGAATCAAACAGAGGCCAAGGAAACCTGGGACAGGGCTACACACTGGGAATGGCACAAATGCATTAAGAGCACAAGGCCATGTAACTACTAACTGCGGCACAACTGATGCACAAAGTAATCAAGGGGGACCTCAGAGGATACAAGCACGGAGCCCTCCTGTCAGGGTAAGTAAAACGCACAAAGATTATCTGCCGATTCTACAACAGCATAATAAAATGCTGGCTTATCTGACTTAAGCAAACCATACACAGAGCACATTTCTTTCCTGAAACCTGTAATTGACAGGGGAATCCCTCCTGCCAAGCCATTGGCAAAGCCATTGGGAAGTCATCCCCGCCGGGAGAAGACTATTATTATTATTATTATTATTATTATTATTATTATTATTATTATTGCTAGCGGCTATATCAGCCGCTAGCAATAATCGCAAGTAAAATCCAGCAGTCTGCTTGTACCCAAGTTGATTGATCAATCAATTTGGTACATTCAGTCAGCCCATACACAGTTTCTAATCTCGGTCGGTCCCTGCTGAACCGGCCGAGATTCGAATCGACTGTGGCCAGCATTAATCATTATTTGCTCGTTGACTTGCCATGTAATTCCATTGTAATTAATTCCTGGTAAACTGGTGGCTCCAGCGGCCAGCCACATAGAGAAAACTGTGTTTCTGTTCTGTAACACTTCCACCAATCTGCATGTTCATGTTAAGTGGGTCATACCTATGTTTGAAATGTGTATATATATTTTTAGATGAGTGGGGAAGGGTTATGCCGCGTACACATGAGCGAATTTTCTGTCGGAAAAAACTTGGATGGTTTTTTCGACGGAATTCCGCTCAAGTTTGCCTTGCATACACACGGTCACACAAGTTCTCTGAACTTTTGACCGTCAAGAATGCGGTGACGTACAACACTACGACGAGCCGAGAAAATGAAGTTCAATGCTTCCGAGCAGGTGTCGAATTGTTTCCGAGCATGCGTAGGAATTTTGCGCGTCGGAATTTGTACAAACGATCGCATTTTTCGGATAGGAACATTTTCCGACTGAATAAATTGAGAACCTGCTCTCAATCTTTTGCTGGCGGGAATTCCGCCAGCAAAAGTCCGATGGAGCATACACACGGTTGCATTTTCCGACCAAAAAGCTCTCATCAGTCTTTTGCTGACCGAATTTCCGATCATGTGTATGCGACATTAGACTCCCTGTCAAGTTTTCATTGTTGTCTGTGTCTTAATGGAGGATATTCACCTCTATCTGTACTGCTGATGGTTATCACTATGGAAATCCAAAAAGAGTTGTCCCCAGAACAAAGAGGAAATCTTCCACTGGGGACACCTGTTCTGGTGACATCTGTCTCAAGGGGAAATTTTCCTCACTCTGGGAGATTTCCTTTAACTTCCTGTTGTGTCTTTTGGAAAAAATAAAATGAAACTGATAGCGGTTTAACCCTTCTCTACTCCATCCACAACTAAAATAATGCATTCTGACTATACATAAACTTCAAAGCTGAACTCCAGGATAAGCAAATATTGTCGACATATAAGAGACGTGTATTCTTATTTGACTTTTGGTGTGCTTTGTGTATTTATTCCAGTGTGAAATGTTGTATCCACCCTCTCCTGTGGTTTTCTGCAGGCAGCCTGTAGTGGGAAGACCCCGGGTCTGGGTCCCTTTCACAGCTCTGCTCTCTGCACAGGCGATATACAGCACAGTATAATGTCACTGCTACTTTTACAAAGTAATAACTGGTCTTTCAAAGTCGGTGCTCACAAAAGCATTTTATATCCTTTCATGGTTATTGATGATTGTTTATATTAATGTTTATGTCCTGAGTTCAGCTTTAAACAGCTATAGATATTCAGTTGCAAAGCTTTCCCTGCTTGGCTGCTGCATGAGCCTTGTTGGCACTCACCATGCTGTAAAAAAGGGGGTTGGTGTAGACAAAAGGTTTGTACAGGTATCAGGAATTGAAGAGTTGAAAGGCCCCTTTCACAGGAGAGGTCCAAACAAAAACCAGACAGGCGGACCCTATCAGACCCTCCATTCTCCTCTATGGAGTGGTGAATGTAAGTGGACTTATGTCCGTTTACACATGTCTTCCTCCAATATAATATCTCTTCCCCTCCATCTGGCCGGATCTGATCGGTTGGTAGTCGGATGTAAATGGTCAGCTGTTTCGTTTACATCTGACTGCCCCTAGAACAGAGAGGGCTGTGTCCGCGTCTGCTCTGCATAAACGTAGTAGACCCAGGCCTGTCATCTGCCCGCTCTGCTCGGTGGGGTATCGGCAGACAGATTCCTTGCTGATCAAACTGGAGTTAAGCGGAGTCCAGCCTGTGTGAAAAGGGCCTTAAGCTGAGTACTAGCTGTTCACCCAGGAACACATAAAGTGCTGGTTTGTTTCGTGTAATGATTTTGATTTTAACCCTCCAATTTACAGAGGATACCCCATTTCTAAGTACACTGTTATCTATTTTAAGTGTGCATGTTTAGGTTTGGACAAACCGATCTATGCCCTATAAGGCCCCTTTCACACGAGGCGGACTCCGCTTCCACGGAGTCCGCCTCGGTCCGCCGGCTCAGTGGGAGATCTGTCTGTTGATCTCCGCTGAGCCGGCGGACGACAGGTCCCTCTCTGCTCACTGAGCGGGGAGGGGCTTGTCAGGCGCCGCTGCCGCCTAATGGAGGGATCGGATGAAAACAGACAGCATGTCCGTTTTTCCATCGGATCTCACCCGATCCGATAGCGACGGACCTGGACGTAGGGTTATCCGTCTGCTTTTAGCGGATCGAACGGGGTCGGATGTCAGCGGACATGTCCCTGCTGACATCCGACGCTCCATAGACTAACATGGAGCGCCCATTCAGGTCCGCCGTCAAAACTGACAGGCGGACCTGAACAGTCCGATCGTGTGAAAGGGGCCTAAGGCTCATCTAACACTAGTGTGATTTCTGATTTGACTTGAGTTGTACAGAATTGCATAACAATGGCAATTGCGCTGTTTTCAATGGTGCCCATTCACATCAATGCAACGCAGCAATTTTGGAAAAGGTTCCTGTGCCACTTTGGTGAATTCCAGCGTGATTCTGTACCCATAGAATATGCAAACCATGTCCAAGTTGTATCACATAATCGCACTGAAAATCAAGTGAAAATCTGATCTCGGCAGTGTGAGCCTAGTCTAAAACTCCGTTAATATTCCAGCTGTGGTTACAAAAATCTACACTGCGTGCTCATCTCTCTTCACGTAAGGGCATGATGTGGAATCCTCAGTTCTTCAAGCTGTTTTAGGCAATCCTGACACATGTCCCTTCGGGATGTTGCCCCGGGGCTTAGTTAAATCCACCCACCTTTGACACTGTTAATCTTGCTGCAGATTTGTTTGAATGTGTAAGGATTTTATGCTACAATGGCTTGTCAAGATAGAGAAACTTTTTGCAAGGGTGATGCCAAACATCTGTCTCGATCTGGTTATTGCTTATTGAGAGCAGCTGTCTAGGAAGAGCGGGTTAAGCCTGGGTGTGGTGTCTTATGTTCTACATAATGTTGTCTTTTTATTGCAGCACATTTTCTGAGGTATTCTGCACTTTTACAACCATGCATCGTCTTTGTATTAGCAGCTATGGGGCAAATATGTGACTTCAGAATGGATGTTTAAATAGTTCCTTCCTATGTAGAACAGGATATGGAACCTGCCTTTGTCTTATAACAAAGACTCTGAGCCTACATGATTTGGAGCTAGTCAGTCTACATCAGGGGCAGGCAACCTTAAAGAGGTGGAGATCTACCTGAATAACATGGGAGACGTCCAAGATCACTGGACACAGTGTCGCCTTCTCACACCTAATTTAAAACTCCAATTGCCATACTACCATTTTGCAATTGCGTGCATTGCACAACAAACATGGTTTTAAATCAGATGGTGAGGAGGCAACACATTGCCTCCTCACCACCTGTCAAACACCTTTTGGATCGCTTTTCAGAGGAGCAACAATGCCTGCTTCACTTGTGAATGAGCCCTTAGTTGCATTTGGCAGCGGCACCCTTAGGGCTCGTTCACACACAAATTTTGTGGTGGGGCTAAAGTTGCCACCTCATCCCTTTAAACCCGAACACATATTAATTACACAGGTTCTGAGGCTGATTAAGGTGGTAAATAAACTCACTTGTTGCCCTTATCTGCATTAAATTAGCCTTCAGAACCTGTGTAATTCATATGTGTTTGGGTGGGGTGTAGGGATGGGGTGACAACTCTATGTGGGGGAGGGGGGGTGGGTGGTAAAACCCTGTGCTTGAGTAGTGATGCTGAGACAGCAGCCAAAGGTGTGCACATGCCACAGCAGGAATTGAGCCCCCTGATGCTTTTGGTGGGACCCATTGAAGTAAATGGGGCCACTCTCAAGCCCCCCCCCCCCCCCCAACTGCATGCTTCTACGGGGTCCAAGGGGTTAAAGCGGGTGATGAGAAAGCAACACACTGCCTGCTTTAACCCCTTGTTTGCTATACTGCACAAGGTTGCAGAGTGGCCTCATTCACTTGAATGGGTCATGCTTGGCAGGTGCCCCCTCCAACCATGATAGGGCATATAACTACTGTGATATGTGTACCTGCACTGTGGGTACAACTCGGGACATCTGTGACTTTCCTGGGTTAGCTGTGCTTTGCCATAGACTTCTATTCTGCAGGTGTGGTGCACTTTCTGAAAGCACATCAAAACCTCTGCATTCAGGAGTTTTGGTACGCTTTCAAAAAGTGCAACAAACCCACAGGATATAATAAAAGTCTATGGCTAAGCGCAGGAAAGCTTCAGGTACACTGCAGCTGCGGTGTGGGTAAACAGCAGTGCATCAGTGTGAAAGCGACCCTGTACCATTATGCCCAGTGTATTGAACCACTAGCCGGGATAAGAGGTGGAGTGTAGCTGGTATCACTTCACATCGGGACAGGAGCCGGCACTACAGAGGAGACATCGGCTTGTGTGGCTCCTGCTCCCTACTACAGCTCCAACTTTCCAAGTAATCCCTCTGCATTGTGCTCTGTTTGATGCTCTGGGATGGCGGGTCAGCAAGCCCAGATTGTGAACCACCAGTCACCTGGCCACGATCTACTGGTAGATCACGATCTACGGGTTGCTGACTCCCGAGCTACATGATCTCAGTGCAGGGTAGTGACATAAGTGAAAGGTGTGTGTAACCTTCATCTGAGATTTGAGGGTATTTAGTATTGCCTATTTTTTAAAAATGCTGGCTATGCAAACAATAAAACATCTGATGTCTGTGATTACATAGACCTGTCGCCTACAAACAATCATAGAGTATATTAAACCTACGCTGAAACAGAAGCAACATAAACAAATGTATTATGACTGTTGGGCAGCTTAATGGTTAGCACGTATGCCTTGCAGATCTGGGGGCCTTTAGTCTGGATCTCGGCCAGGACACTATCTGTTTTGCAGTTCTTCCCGTGTTTTGTATGGTTTTCCTTTGGGTGCTCCGGTTTCCTCCCACCCTTCAAAGAAATGCTGGAAGGTTAAAGTGGTTGTAAAGTAGAGCTGCACGATTCTGGATAAAATGAGAATCAACGTTTTTTTGCTTAGAATGAAGATCACGATTCTTGGCGTATCACCATCTTTCATATTATACAAAAACATTGGGCTAACTTTACAGGTTTTTTTTTTCTTAATTCATTGAAGTATATTTTTTCCTAAAAAGAATTGCTTTTGAAAGACTGCTGTGCAAATACAGTGTGACTTAAAATATTGTAGCGATCTCCATTTTATTCTCTAGGGCCTCTGCTAAAAAAAAATTATATAATGTTTGGGGGCTCCAAGTTATTTTCTAGCAAAAAATACGGATTTTAAACACTTCACGCAAATCACCGTACCTGTACGTCGGTACTTTGACGCTAAATACTGGGGTTAAGGCATCAGCTAGCTGCCATAACCCCGGTATTTTCAGGAACGACGTGCGTTTCTCTTTGAGATAAAAGCGCTTGGCATAGCATTGGAGTCACTTCCGCCCAATGCTCTTAAAGGGGATTTTTTTTTTTCCTTTTTATATTGCATTTCAGTGTAAATATGAGATCTGAGGTCTTTTTGACCCTAGATCTCATATTTGAGAGGTCCTGTAATGTTTTTTTTCTATTCCAAGGGAAGTTTACATTTCTTGTAATAGGAATAAAAGTGACCCAAATTTTAATTTTTTTTAAAAGGACAGTATAAAAATAAAAAGGTAAAATTAAATAAGAAAAAAAATATATAAATTTTAAAGTGCCCCGTCCTGCCGAGCTCGCACGCAGAAGTGAACACATACGTAAGTCGCGCTCGCATATGAAAACGATGTTCAAACCACACGTGAGGCATCACTGTGATCGTTTGAGTGAGAGCAATAATTCTAGCATGAGACCTCCTCTGTAACTCAAACTGGCAACCTGTAGAAATTTTTAAATGGAACTTAAATGTTTAAGTTCCAAAGTTTGTCGCCATTTCACGAGCGGGCGCAATTTGTTGAGTATCAATTTACTCGGCGTAACATTATCTTTCACAATATAGAAAAAAAATTGGGCTAACTTTACTGTCTTTTTTTTTTTTCTCTCATTTTGCTTGTAAGATCGCTGCGCAAATACGATGTGACAAAGTATTGCAATGACCGACATTTTATTCTCTAGGGTGTCTGGGGGGGGGATGCTGTATTAAAGCGGAGTTCCACCCAAAAGTGGGCCCCTCCTACCTGCAATTTTCCCAGAAGATTGCACGGCCATTCAGGACGTGCAGCACAACTTGCACATGCACAGTGCACACCCAGCTGTGAAGCTGCTAGCTGTCACAGCCGGGTGCCCACAGTAGTGATGCCGGTGCTGTGGAGGGAAAGGGAGAGGAGCGAGGCTTCGGGCGGCCACATCGCCGGATCGTGGCGCAGGTGAGTGTGTTTATTAAAAGTCAGCAGCTACACTTTTTGTATCTGCTGACTTTTTTCATAAACACAGAAACGGGTGAAACTCCCCTTTAGGATCGTGAGCGGAGGGGGGGGGGTTGAATCACGATAATGATTTTTAAACTATTTAATCGTGCAGCTCTATTGTAAAGGCAGACGATATATTTTTTTTTTCTCTTAATGCATTCTATGCATTAGGACAGCCTTTTTCAACCAGGGTGCCCAGGCACCCTGAGGTGCCTTCAGGTTTCTTCAGGGGTGCCTTGACAAAATGCCCAAAAATTGTATACAAGCCAGCAGGTGAATCTAGCCTAACTTTTAGTTACACAAAACCACGGGTTCTCATTGTGCACCACTACAACCTTCTAGCCGCGGGCACCCTAACAACCAATGACATCATCCGTTTATAAGGAGGGCATGGTTTGCTCCTCCCTTACTCCTCTCCATCAGCCCCAGGGTCACATAAAAAAGAGTGAGGGAGAGAAAGCCTTTTTTAGTTTATACTTTAAACAGAACAAAATGTGTCAGTTTTATAGAAAAGTCTTTCAACCGCATTGGTCATGGTGCCAGAGAGCTGATCCATAGAATCAGAAACAACTGAACGGATATCTACATACATAATGATTGTATGGCCTTCTTGTCACTGTAGAAATATCCCAGAATGCATTACAAACTCAGTTTGGCTCCGGGCTTCCCAAGCAGTTTAGTTAGTTTGTGTTGTTGATGTAGCAGTACGGGAGACCGATCATTTTGCAGCTGCATGAAATTAAAAATGTTAATGGTGACTAAGCATACATATTCATTTTTTCCCTAGGTTGTAGTCATAATTTGTACCCAGGTTTTCAGTGTTGCATAGAAACTAGGCTTTAACACATAAAATGTAGAAAATGTGATATTTTGAGCCCATGCCCATAGTAGTCTTGAGATCTCTGGTACACACAACTTTTCTTTTTATGTAATGTTTTCCTACAGCTCGTGAAGTTTAAACTTTGCACGTTGGTGTCATAAATGGATGTTTGCAGATCATTTTTTCTCATCACGTACACTAGGATTACGTGTAAAAAAAAAAAAAAAAAAGAACTTCCCTTCACATAGAAACTGCCACAATAAAATTCTGTTGGAAGATCAATGGAGTCAGGTGAGTATATGCCAATACAGCACGTACTACTGGGTTTACAGAATCTCTGTGTCTAAGTATGTAAAATAACATGTTTATTGAAAAATCTGGTGCAAGATTTTTTTTTATTTTTACGTTTTGGCTAGAGTAGGGAAGGGTAGAAACTGTCGGGGTATTTTTTGCCCCATAGAGTAGGGAAAGGTGAAACCTCTGTCAGGGTATTTTTTATTTATTTTTACCCCCTAGAGCAGCGATATGCAATTAGCGGACCTCCAGCTGTTGCAAAAGTCCCATCATGCCTCTGCCTCTGGTGGTCATGCTTGTGGCTGTCAGTCTTGCTATGCCTCATGGGACTTGTAGTTCTGCAACAGCTGGAGGTCTGCTAATTACATATCCCTGCCCTAGAGTATTGAAGGGTTTAACGCTCTCTGTCATGATAATCCTTTTCCTCTAGAGTAAGGAAGGGTATAACCCCTGTCACGATAATCCTTTTCCCTTAGAGTAAGGAAGGGTATAACCCCTGTCACGATAATCCTTTTCCCTTAGAGTAAGGAAGGGTATAACCCCGGTCACGATAATCCTTTTCCCCTAGAGTAAGGAAGGGTATAACCCCGGTCACGATAATCCTTTTCCCTTAGAGTAAGGAAGGGTATAACCCCGGTCACGATAATCCTTTTCCCTTAGAGTAAGGAAGGGTATAACCCCGGTCATGATAATCCTTTTCCCTTAGAGTAAGGAAGGGTATAACCCCGGTCATGATAATCCTTTTCCCTTAGAGTAAGGAAGGGTATAACCCCGGTCACGATAATCCTTTTCCCTTAGAGTAAGGAAGGGTATAACCCCGGTCACGATAATCCTTTTCCCCTAGAGTAAGGAAGGGTATAACCCCGGTCATGATAATCCTTTTCCCTTAGAGTAAGGAAGGGTATAACCCCGGTCATGATAATCCTTTTCCCCTAGAGTAAGGAAGGGTATAACCCCTGTCACGATAATCCTTTTCCCTTAGAGTAAGGAAGGGTATAACCCCGGTCATGATAATCCTTTTCCCTTAGAGTAAGGAAGGGTATAACCCCGGTCATGATAATCCTTTTCCCTTAGAGTAAGGAAGGGTATAACCCCGGTCATGATAATCCTTTTCCCCTAGAGTAAGGAAGGGTATAACCCCGGTCATGATAATCCTTTTCCCTTAGAGTAAGGAAGGGTATAACCCCGGTCATGATAATCCTTTTCCCCTAGAGTAAGGAAGGGTATAACCCCTGTCATGATATTATTTTCACCTCACCACCTGCCCCGTAGAAACAATAGGAAGGGAGGGTAAATCATTCCAATGTGAGAAAAAATATTCCCTCGTAGACAATTGTCGCCTCAAGTGTCTCTCTTGTCAAATTTCCCTATTCCTAATCTGGTGACAATTTTTTTTAGATTTTGGGTTTTTCTCTCCCTATTACTTAAGGCATGGGTGCTCCACATGTGGCCCTCCAGAGCTGCAAGTCCCATCAAGCTTTTGCCTTTGGGAGTCATGCTTGTAACTGTTCCGCCTTGCAATGCCACATGAGACTTGTAGTTTCCCAACAGCTGGAGGGCCACAGGTTGAGCACCCATGACTTAAAGCGGTTGTAAACTCTTGTGGACCTTTTCTTACTACAGGTAAGCCTATAATAAGGCTTACCTGTAGCTACCCCGGATATCTCCTAAACCTGCACGGTTTAACCACTTGCCGACCGCCGTACACCGATGTACGTCCAAACTTTGCCGGCGGAGATCGTTGTAATGGCAGCAGCTAGCTGCCATAACCCGGGTATCCCCGTTTTCGTGCAGCGGTCGGCTTTCTGATAAAAGTGGTCCCTGTGGCGGATTCGCCGCGAGATCACTTTTATCGGTGGCAGGAGAGGGCCCCCCCCCCTCCCGCCGCGATCCGGTGCCCTCTGCCGCTTACCGGAGCGGCGGAGGCGATCGCGTCCTGATCAGTGCTGTGCCTGGAGACGAGTGAGGCTAAGATGGCGCCCACTCGTCTCCATGACAGTGCTGGGCGGAAACGACGTCAAAACGTCACTTCCGCCCACGCCTCTTAAAAGGCATATTTTTTTCAATGACTTTTTTTTAAACGTAGCCTATGGAGATTTTTGAGGGTAAAAGTTCGAAGCCATTCCACAAGCGGGCGCAATTTTGAAGCGTGACATGTTGGGTCAATTTACTTGGCGTAACGTTATATTTCACAATCTAAAAAAAAAAATTGGGCTAACTTTACTGTTTTAGTTTTTTATTCAAAAAAGTGAATTTTTTCCAAAAAAAAGTGCGCTTTTAAGACCGCTGCGCAAATACGGTGCAAAAAAAAGTATTGCAACGACTGCCATTTTATTGTCTAGGGTGTTAGAAAAAAAAAAAAACATATATAATGTTTGGGGGTTCTAAGTACGGTAATTTTCTAGCAAAAAAACCTGTTTTATACATGTAAACACCTAAAATCCAAAACGAGGCTGGTCCTTAAATGGTTAAGAGATATCCCCTGTATCAGCATATGTCGACATCATCGGTACATGCACACTGAAGCAATGGCACCTTTGTGCCGTTGCTTCAGCTAGTGTGCCTGTACTGGCGGCTCCTGCGCGTGAGTGACAACACCGCGGCTTAGGCCAATCACAGCCCTGGAGCCCGCTATACCCGGAAGCAACTCCGGGAGCGATGTGGCTGGCCAGAGCTGTGTACTGGGGCCACTGCGGGGGCTTCGATCTAAGGTGAGCATTTCATAATGAGCTAGTCTATTTAGTGAGGATGATTTTCTCTAGCTGGGACACAAACGGCAATAAAAACCTCAGTGTTGCTAATCTATCTATACTGTACTGTGTCCAAAAATGGGGGGGGGGGGGGGTGTGGTATGTGACATCCGTGTCCATTCTGATTTTGTCTCTATCCTGTGATTGAAGGAAAAAAAAGCACCCATGTAATTCCTATAGGTGACCAGATATAAACAATTGAGCGTCTGCCTGTATATGCACACATCTGGTCAGGTCAATAAAAGTGGCCCTGGATGCATACTTTTTTCCATTCAGTCTTGCGTACCTGAACAAACCTGGATGGCAGCGGATATACACCGACATGTCGGCCAACCACCCAGAAGTATACAATGCAGTCCATTTTTGATTTGTGTAACTGCAGGTCAAACAACAAAAAAAAAAAAACTGACCCCATGAGAAAGGGGTCTAAGATGCACTTTAAAAATGGAGCTTCAGTGTCCCCCCCTCCCCCAAAATAAAAAATTAAAAGTCAACAGCTACAAATACTGTAGCTGCTGATTTTATAATATAAAGACACTTACCTATCCAGGGGTCCAGCGCTGCCCTCACCCGAGCTGATGTGCTTTGGGTCCTTGGCACCAGTGTCTTAACTAAGGGAAACTGACTGTGAAGCCTCAAGGCTTCCAACTGCTCATGGGCAAGCTGTGCTGCACTTTGTGAATGGTCCCGCAGTCTTCTGACCTGTTATGTGTCCCAGAAGGCTGTGGGTTGGAGGCCAAAGTGCCAAATGTTAAAGAGGATTGAGGGAGGAGGTAAACAAGCGGGACTTCCCATTTTGGGTGAAGTTCTGCTTTAAGGGTCTCTTGCCATCTTTCTAGTGTCCATTGCTCAGATCATGTTGGTTGTGAATGTTGCTCTTTGGATGAAATAATGGAACTGTCCAATGTTTAGGATGGAGTGAAAATGTATAACTTTATTATGCACATATAGTCCATAGAATGGAAGGAGCAGCAGGAAAATATGTAGTAAAGGTGACATGTCCATATCATATGACCTACTGTATAAGACAAATGTCAGATGAGAGGTGGAAGCAGACATCAGGTGAACTGCACAACAACATAATGCATTCTCTATATTATAAACAGTGCCACGACATCTGCCCTCTCAAACCCATTGGCATTGGCTGTGATCATTTATATTGAATAGTCATATTTTTAACCCCCTTTCCTCTGATTGGGAAAGGCAACAGGCCCACCACGTTGGAAAAATTCGGTATGAAATAATAACTTGAAGTGCTGATTAATTATCACTTCTCAGGTTCCCCTGCCTGGCTTGATGTTGCTCGGTCCTCTGATCAGGCCATGTATGGCCACTCATGGATTCTAGTCTGTACAGAGCATCCTCCTGACACATGTGTGATGTCTGCTTCTCCAATAAGTGAACATCTCGCCATGCGCTGGCAGGAGACGAGGTCAATTAGAGGTTTAATTACCTCACTTCACTGTGACTGGGAATGGAGGATCAAATAAGACACAGGTGCCTATTAGTCAAATTGCATTCTGGCTCCTCAGGATTCAATTTAATAAAGAGAATTCTGTGCTCAGTGAACAGATCAGTTCTGTCACTTAAGATGGTGTGTTTTCTAAGGCCGTATGGTGGAGTAGGGTGGTGTACCATAGCCAGGTTTAATTAGCCTGGAGAATAGGGTGCACCCTCCTTGTGTCTGATCCAATGATCCTGAATTTTAAATAGCTTTTTTTATATTTCCAGGCTATCAGGCAGACATATATTTTTTTTATATTCTTATTACCAAATAGTTCAACTTTTGGATACTTTTCTTGTCCATTACATGAAAAATGTCATGTTCTGATGTCCTGTTCTCTTTCTCTTAAATGACAGTAGCCTGCTGTGCTCACAGATCTTTCAATTTGTGTCACCACTCATCTTCAATCATACTATACGTACTTAAATCCCCATATAATACCATACATACACTATATTACCAAAAGTATTGGGACACCTGCCTTTACACGCACATGAACTTTAATGGCGTCTTAGTCCGTAGGGTTCAATATTGAGTTGGCCCACCCTTTGCAGCTATACCAGCTTCAACTCTTCTGGGAAGGCTGTCCACAAGGTTTAGGAGTGTGTCTATAGGAATGTTTGACCATTCTTCCAGAAGCGCATTTGTGGGGTCAGGCACTAATGTTGGACGAGAAGGCCTGGTTCGCAGTCTCTGCTTTCGTTTTATCCCAAAAGTGTTCTATCGGGTTGAAGTCAGGACAGCCAAGTTCCTCCACCCCAAACTCCTCCCTTTCATCTGGTGATCCAGCTAGTAAGTCTATTGTTTTTTTTCAACAGAACAAGCTGTCCTGCAATTGTAGCAGTTAGAGGGTTGAGACAAACCATTTAACGCTGACGGGGGTACTTACAGTGATCAGCTTTTATTTATTCATGTAAAACCTTTATCCCAAAAAGAAACAAAACTGCTTGTGTAACTGCAGTGATAGCTGGAGTTGGGCTTCAATTAGTGTATCTAAATCTGCCCTCTTAGGCTGCACTCTTAGGGCCCTTTCACACTGGGGCGGGGTCGGCGGTAAAGCGCCGCTATTGTAAGCGGTGCTTTACTGTCGGTATGCGGCCGCTAGCAGGGCGGTTTCACCCCCCGCTAGAGACATGGTTAAAAACCACTGCAAAGCGCCTCTGCAGAGGTGTTTTGCCGGCGGTATAGCCGCGCCGTCCCATTGATTTTAATGGGCAGGAGCGGTGAAGGAGCGGTATACACTCTGCTCCTTCACCGCTCCAAAGATGCTGCTAGCAGGACTTTTTTTACTGTCCTGCCAGCGCACTGCTCCAGTGTGAAAGCAGCGGCACTTTCGGGTCGGTTTGCAGGCGCTATTATTAGCGCAATAGCGTCTGCAAACAGCCCCATTGTGAAAGGGCCCTAAGGCCTCATTCTCACGAGGCAGATCTGCTGCCACGTAGACCGCCTCTGTCCGCCAGCTCAGCAGGAGATCTCTCCGTTTGATCTATGCTGAGCCGGCGGATGACAGGTCCCTCTCTGCTCACTGAGCGGGGAGTTGCTTGTCGAGCGCCGCTGGTTGCTATGGAGAGATCGGACGAAAACAGACAGCATGTCCATTTTCATCAGATCTCATCCGATCCGCCAGGGATGGATGCGAACGTAGGGCCATCCGTCTGATTTTAGCGGATCGGAACCAGGGTCGGATGTCAGCGGACATGTCTCCGCTGACATCCATCGCTCCATAGGCTAACATGGAGCGTCCGTTCAGGTCCGCCAACAAAACTGACAGGAGGACCTGAATGGTCCGACAGTGTGAAAGGGGCCTAACAGTCCTTTTCCTCTGGCTGTTAGTGTTACTATCTGCCCCTGTGCTCATTCATCCAGAGTGGGGGTACTCCAGTACAAGAGGTGTGTTAATGACCAGATCACCAGGTGTAAAAGGAGGGGGGAAAAAAGTCTTAAAGAAAATTTGATGCAGCCACCACATCTAATGATAGGTAAGCTTCAATGTATTACATTTTTTGGTTTTGGCTTTAATACCGCTTTAAACTCCCAAACTTCCTGCATTAATCAGTGGATAATATAGTACAACATTGTATTTTATTCAACATGCCATGACTGTTAGCTGTTCTGAACAATGTTATGAATTTTATTTAGACTATGGAGGACTCTTGTAGATATTTTGAATGGGTTAAACCAAAAGACACAGACAATAGTAAAACCAGAGCTAGATAATAGGTAATTTATGAGGTGCAAATAAGTCCTAAATGTGATTTATGGCCTGCGTCTGTAATAGAGAATACATCTTGAAGAGGTCAGCCGAGTAGATAATGAAGGCAGTCCCCAGACACTGGCTCTGGGTAAGAGAATGTGGGGCAGACGGTACTGAAGTATATTCACAATTAGTAGTCTGAGAAGAGCTTACTGCTTATTAGTTAGTCAATGTTTTCAGCACAGCTTTATTTTCTTCTCCCGGATAGTAAAGCAACACCATTTTGTATTTTATTAGCTGACGTTTGTCCTTTTTAGTCTGCTCAGATAGTGTTAGGCCCCCTGATCTACATATTAGGGCACCGGACTATTCCAATATGGGGTGGGTGTTTTTTTGAAGCACCTGAGGCTTTTGTAGGCTTCAAAAAAGGGTGAGCTTGGAGCGCAGAGCACTGCACTCCAATCCCACCCTGTTGTGTGACGATAGAAAATTAATTTTCCCTATTTTTACACTAAAGTTTCTCCCCGCCCGTCAATCGGGAGACCTGTTTGCCGATTGGCCAAAGCGTCAGGCGATCCTATTGGATGCCTAGCGATTTGGCGGAAGAGGAGACACACGGCGGAGGAAGCTTGAGGAGCAGACGCCTGAGCCGCCACCGCCCACACTCCAGGAGGAGAGGACACCACAGCCCCGCCACACGAGCGGGTAAGTGCCAGTCTGCCCGCGGGCATGGGGGGTGCTGTCAGTGAAGAACCCACCAGACGTCACTGGCATCAGGCTTTGCCATTGAACAGGTATCCTTCCTCCACATGTTTCTCTGCATTAGAAAAGCAGTTTCCAGATTGTAGGCCATAAATCCTGATGTGCGACATTCACAATAGTGACCATGTGGCTCTGAGCAATCAGAGACTTTCTCATGAACATCAGAAACCCATTTCCAGATCTGAAGGTTTCTCTAGTTTGTAGCATGAGATCTGCAGTGCTGTTACCCTAAACTGTTGTCAGATGTCACAGCTTCTGATCATTTTTCACATTTGCCAGCTGTTCCAGATTTCTAGGGACAATATTTGGCTGTAATGATTTGCCCCTGTAATTGGATGTCTGAGTTTGTTTTGACCAAATGTATAGTACAATCCCTTTTTCGATCCTCATGTTGGATTTGGTACATCTCAAACTTTGATTGTCTAATGGCCCACCAGGCCATTTCATTGTACTGCAGCTGTGGCACCCCCCCCCCCCATTTCCACCCCTAGCTTGTCTCAGCAGCAGGGAGGAGGACAGAACTTCGTCAGCAGGCCCTACGCTTTTCCATGCATCCATGGAGAGGCTCGTCTCTGCACCTCCATGTCTCTGCAGTCGGCAGCAGAGAGGACAGAGCTCCTTCTACAGACTCAAGCCCTCCTCTGTTCCTCCTCCAGACCCTGAACAGTCTGCTTCCCAGCAACCAGCCCCTTGAGGGCAACCATAACGCTGATGTGGCCTGCAATTAAATTGGTCTAAGGATTGTGGGTAATCCCCACCCCCCCTCCCCCTCCCTCCCCCCCCTCCCCCTCCCCCTCCCTCCCCCCCCCTTCACCCTTCCCCCCCTCCACCCTTCCCCCTCCAAAAACACATTTGTAAACCAGCTCAAGAGTTTTGTGCTAGGCTGTTTAGTGTGCCCCTGTCATGTATAATTGGTTTATTCTTATCAGTGGGTAAGTTTAGTTATCATTTTGAGGGAATTCCATGGTAGAGCACTTCATTTTAAAGGTAGACTTTGGTATTGTAGAAAAATCTACCCACCGCGGATTACTTTTTCAGAGGGGTAGCAAGCACCGCTACACGTGTAAACTGAAAGCGAAAAAGAGGAAGTTCTGCTCTCCTTTTTTTTTTTTTTTTAAATTAATTAATTAATTAATTTTTTTGAGGAGTGGGGGTATGGGTGGCATGCATAGTGGGCAGCTAGCTGTGAAGCCACAAGCAGACACAGCCGGCTGCCCACAGTTGGGAGTTCCACCCATTTTTCCAATGTATTTGCATTCACATGCCCGTCCGCATTGTAATTCTAAATGGCAATTTTTATTTTTTATTTATTTTTGTGTGTTAATACCGTAATTTTGGTGTGATGCGGCACTTCCGGTCCGGCCACATAGACGATGCCGTCATATGGTGATTTCCATGGACTCCTGGGATATCTGTGTCCTTTATCCCAGGAGTCCATGGAAATCACCTAATACTGAAATCTCGCTTGATTTCCATATCGGGAGGAGTTGGGCGCCATTTTCAAAGATTAGTATCTGCCAGGAGCAAGTGAAGCTTCTTTGCTTGGGACCACGCCAGCGGCATTCCTGCTCAGGTGCGAGATCGGCAGGTGCATGCTGGGTAGCCAGTCCCGGAAATAAAGACAAGTGGGCTTCAGATGCTCACAACAGCGATGGAGATCAGGTTAGATTTTACTGATTTTTAACCAAACAAGAAGGAACATGTTAGTGACATTATCCAAATCTTAAAGTAGACTTTTTTTTTTTTTTTTTTTTTTTGACGGGGGGGCATGAAAAAAATGATTTGGGGGGACTTGAACTCTGCTTTAAGATGCTGGGGACCAAAGACCGGTGTAGGAAAGCGGGCAGGTGAGGACAGCGCTGGATCCTGAGACGACCGAGTGCCTGTTTATTAAGTCAGCAGCTACAGTTTTTGTAGTTGCCGACTTTTCATTTTTGCAAAGGTGACTGGAGTGGAGAACCGCCTTAAGTCTAAAGCCCTGTACACACGATCTGACTTTCCGACGGAAAATGTGCGATCGGAGCTTGTTGCCGGAAATTCCGACCGTGTGGGCTCCATCGGACTTTTTCCATCGGCATTCCGACACACAAAGTTTGAGAGCAGGCTGATGGATTTTGTTGTCAGAATGTCCGATCGTGTGTACAGGGCATAAGGAAAACCACCTAAGGAGTGGTGGAGGAGTGCTACACTGTTTGTTTTTTTGGATAACTGGGTCTATCAGGTTATTTTCTTTTATCTTATTTTGCCTAGCACTATTTTTATTAAATCAGCCTCAATATTGTGTTTGGTTAGGACAAAGTTAATCCATTCTGTCTTTCCATTCCAAGGATTCCTTTGACTCAGGTAGACGTGGTATGCAGGCCTTCATCCATTTCACAGATCAATCAGAAGTTTCCAGGCAGGGTTGGTGCGGTCACCTCATCCTGCAATGACTGCACTACCATAACGAGGATCCTTTTGTGAAGTAATCATCTTCATCTTGACTTTTCAAAAAGTATTTTCAAGCAGGCTTCAAAATAGCCTAGAGATCTCGTTTTTCATCCTTGGTGGCATCTTAGACTTGATGATGTGATTGCTTTTATTACACTTAGGAACGTTTTCATAAACGTATTCCCAGAATAGCAGAATCTCATCCAGGCAGTCTGTCACGATTGTTTGTGTAGCGTATGTCTTGTAAAACGTCATCTGCCATTTTGGATGCTTTCCACACAAGTCAGTTTTTTTTTTTTTAAACATTTATTTCCATGTTAATCGTGTGCCTCACACCTGTCATTTCATCCTGTATCTGCTTAAAATGTGTTACATCCCCTACATATACCAATTTGAGGTTGGTAGGGGTGAATATATATGGCCAGATGTTTAAAGCGGCAGTTAATGAACTTGTAAAGCTTGTCTTCTGACAAAGTGACATTCCTAGAGCTGCTGCAATGGCAATACCCTTGAAGAAAAAGGGTATCATTTAGTGTCACCATAATATCTAATGAGCACACACACTGAGATATATATAATTTTTATAACTCACTCACGCGGTCTTTTAAAGAGTTTCCACACTTTTTTTTTATAGGTAACGGTGAGGGCTGGAGGAGTAGTAATTGCTTGTGTCTGAGAGTATCGTGTGACTAGTCTTTCTAGCCTGCCGGCTGACCTTGGAGTTTAGTGTTAAGCCTCGTACACACTTAGATTTTCGGACGACCGAACGTCCGTTTTTTTTTTTTTTTTTTGTGCCGTGCTAGTCTCATGTCGAAAGTGAAGAAGTTACTCGCAATACAAAAAAATTTCGTACGACAGAATACAACGTCAGAAGTGACGTAATGTGTTGAATAGTTTTGTATGTATTCTTTGTTTCCGAGCATGCGTAGTCTTGCTCTTACGATTTTTTTAGAGAGTTAAAGTGGGTGTAAAGTGAACATCCTCAGCTGATACAGAGATGAAACAAATATCCCTACAAAAGTGTGTGCGTGTCCTCTCTATCTCTATCTCTATCTCTCTATCTCTATCTCTATCTCTATCTCTATCTCTATCTCTATCTCTATCTCTATCTCTATCTCTATCTCTATTTATCTATCTATCTCTATCTCTATTTATCTATCTATCTCTATCTCTATTTATCTATCTATCTCTATCTCTATTTATCTATCTATCTCTATCTCTATTTATCTATCTATCTCTATCTCTATTTATCTATCTATCTCTATCTCTATTTATCTATCTATCTCTATCTCTATTTATCTATCTATCTCTATCTCTATTTATCTATCTATCTCTATCTCTATTTATCTATCTATCTCTATCTCTATTTATCTATCTATCTCTATCTCTATTTATCTATCTATCTCTATCTCTATTTATCTATCTATCTCTATCTCTATTTATCTATCTATCTCTATCTCTATTTATCTATCTATCTCTATCTCTATTTATCTATCTATCTCTATCTCTATTTATCTATCTATCTCTATCTCTATTTATCTATCTATTCTATTTATCTATCTAATATATAATTTTTTTTTTAAGATTGGGGTATCCGACTCAAACGGTAGGTGCGTTGTCAGTGAGTACTCCGGTACAAAACTGTATTTTTTAAGGGCCTTGGTAGCCCACTTTTATTTAAAAGCACGGAAAAGTTCACAAAGACATCAGTAGCCCACGCAGGGGGTTCCACCATTACTGTATTTTGCACACTCAATACTTTAGCCTCCTGGCTTACATTCTTGCCATACGGCTGATTCCGGCCTTTAGCCTAGGCCTTAGGTCTGCTCCTCAGACCCAAAAGTGTTTCCTAGAGTGAAGCTCTCTCCTCGCTTACTACTTGCTGCTCTGTCACCAAGTACGTCTGCGTCCTGCAGACATGCATACCCTGGCTGCCCCCTGCAGCCTCTGACTCCTCTCAGAAGAATGGGAGTTCACCTGACTCCCATACACAGACTTCCTGTCTGTTGGGTGGAACCCTGAGCCATAGCCAGGTCACAATTAAATAGCCCAGCACACAGCTGTGCAATCAGCGTGCCTCTCCCTCCAAAATCTGGCGTAAAATCTGCTGTCTTCAGTTTTATATATTGTTTAGAAAGTGCGCATCGTGTTAGATTTTTTTTTTTTTTTCTTCATGTTCAGCACTGGGTGTGGATTCTTGGCATACACTTTGACAGCTGATTGGAGGAAAGGCACACCACCCCCTCCCTCCACAAAGGAAGGAAGAAATGTGCAGAACTGTGCTGTGAGTAGACCAGCTCTAATTTATTTATATCACCCATTCAACACAAATTTCTAGATGGGTTTTATCTCGGCTGTCAGAAGTTATGCTGATAACAATAGAATGGAGCTGCAGAAAGACACGGAACTCAGGACTTTGGAGAGAGATGGGAAAACACTACAGATATATGTGCTAAGGTCAAATTTTGCAAGTCTGGTTTACATCCACTTTAAAAAAAAAAAGTGTCAACGTTTTTTTGAAGCACCCTTATGTGTCTAGTAGACTTGGGTATGTAGTATAGTTTGTGGTTTTTTTTTTTGTTTTTTTTTGTTTACCATGTACACGCCTGAAAAACACAGATTCGGCAATAAATCCATTATTATTGTATTACATTGCTTCCTCTTTGCCAGGGGATGAAATTCCTCCAGATGATGGACGCGCTAATACAATCTGGTTACTAGGTCATGGGCTTTTTGGTGCTGTTCCTTATGTTTTTCTCCTGTCTCAGTCTGATGAAAGGCACAGATAGTCCAGATTGTGGCAATAACCATGATCCATTTCATTATCTGAATAATGGCAGAAGTTGGTCCCTTATGGAAACTTTGTCAGGACTACCTTGACAATGGATGGCTAAGCGCCCGCATCTGTTATTCTTTGGGGAAATAAAAATTCATGACATTTTCCTCTGCAATCTGCTGTTCATGTGCATTTATTATACTTCTGGCTGGCATTCAAACCTTTGTGTGCCCACCTATTTATTATTTGCATGTGTTGCTTGGTTTCACGAAGCAACCTCAAATATTCATTAGTTGACATTTGGCACATTAGAATTGTCTTTGTGCCAGTAATATATAATGGCAAACTTGTAGATGATTTTAATATCTTGTCTCTGAATTTTCTCAGCTAATGGCAGGGTATTAGAAACGGGTGATAGCGGATCGACGACACCAGCGTAACCCTGAAATAGCAGCTTTTCCTTTGTTACTGTGGGAACAGCAGGGTAATGCGGTTACTACAATAAAATTGTTGAGGATCCCTTGGAAAGAAGACCATAATATTTCACCACTCTTACCGCAGACATCACCAAACACCGCTGTAATTAAGAAGAAATGCCAATGCCACATGCCTTAGAGCCACTGAGCTCAGTGAGGGACCAAGAAATGGACACCCCGGAAATGTCGGAGAGTTCATCTGGTGATTTAATTTTGTTACATTAATGTTTAGTGGTACATGCAGAGGGATAGGAACGTGTTTACTGCTTATTTTTTTTTTAGCGATAGTCGCCTTAAAGTAAACTTGTTCTTTGCCCATCGGCAATACATACGTGCCTATCTTTTGTTCCTACACCTCTCCATTGGCTGCTGGGGTGAAGAGAGAAAGCTCTGTGTAAGCTCCAATTCATGAAGGGCACAGAGCATTAGGTTCCTAAGCAGCCAGTAGGCAACAGTGCTATTATGGGTAGGGGGGGGAATGAGCCACATGTTCTGCATACTTAGAAGTACCAGGTATATTTATTGGCTGTCACTGACTGGAAGGAGAGGTGGGGGAAATGATAGGTTAGTGAGTATGTGCTTTTTTGGTGGGACCACCATTTAAAGTGAAGCTGTTGCTTTGTCCTGCAAGCTCAAAGCATGGGGAGCCCTTTTAGGGGACTGGTAGCCCATTCCACATTTTTGAAGTTCTCAACTTTTCGTGGACGTAAGTTAAGGATTTTGATCCACACCCAACGACTGATGCCTTAATACCTTTTTGATCAGTTTTGTCCACAAGTATGCATGATGGTAGTCCAAAAGATTCACCTCATCAACTAAGCTCTGGGGAAAATTCCCTTGCAAAGTAAACGGCCTATTTTGCATTGGCTAAATCAATCCTATAGTTTTTAAACCCGATCAGACAGCAGTAATATCCTGACCGTTTCTGATCTTCCCCACTCAATCCAAGGCTCAAAAAAATAAAAAAATAAAAAAGCTTTGATGGGAGTTAAACTTTTTTATTTTTTTTTTATAACATTTTGTGTTACCTTTTTAAATGTGTGTGTGTTTGTTTTTTTTTTTTTTTTTTTTTTTTTTTTTACAAAAAACATCCTTTTTTTAGGACTGTAAGGTGTACTGTCATTGACCTCTTGCCTTTAAATAGAGACTGAATGCATCCTTTGTGAGCCTATGAAGTAATGTATTGTGGCAGCTCATTGTGTGTTTTCCAACTGCACAGAGGAAGAGATTTGGTTGCTTTAATAGCAGGTTATCTATGGTGTCCTGTGCCACAGTAATGTCTCTAGATTGCCTTGCAGTGAAATTCTACTCACAGGACGGAAGTTCTAGTCGGTGTAGCGATCTTTCCATCTTATTACATACACTGTTTCTGTTCAGCACACACCTTGTGCAGTCTTTATAGCAATAAAAAGAGGTTTTCATTTGCATGAACCTATGGTAAAATCACCAGCTTACATGGCTGTGAATAAATAGTGAGTTCTGGGGAAATGGGCATTTGTGTCAGAACTGCTCTTTTTTTTTTTTTCCTCCCAAAAAAGCATGTCCATGGGAATGCAAAAGCAACTGCTTAAAGCAGAGTTCCAGGCAAAAATTCAACTTTGTCTTGTTCAGTAGGCCGCCCCACCCACCATTATTTTTGGATGATATATTTTCTTTTTCTCTTTGTTTAGTACCTTTTTTTTTTTTTGTCCCCTGTCGACTTCCGCCCTACCTTGCCACAGCGAGTTACGTCCTTTCCTGCGGCTGCATCGGCTCCTGGAATTGCTGTGTCATCATCACGTTATTTGAAAACTGGAAATGACACGATGCTAGGACGGAGATCGGTGTCATCTTTCAATAGGGAATGTATAGTGGCAGTGGTTTTAATTGTGTTGCCAGGAGGGAGCGCTTCCTCACACTGCACGTGCGTGAGATCTGGAGAAATCCTGGTAGAGAGACCCAGCGGACTTCACATGCCCAAAGTCAGGATGGCCACGCTGTTCCAAAAGAGAACATCGTAAGTAATTAAGCTATGCAAACGCAAGCTGAAAATGAATTCAGTGGTAGTATGCTGATCATAGCAGGCCACTCATTGTACACCACCTACACCTGAATGCAAGGCTTTCTGTGACTGGAGGATGGGTGGATGGGATGGCACAGTCTTCCTTCCTTCCTTCCTTCCTTCCTTCCTTCCTTCCTTCCTTCCTTCCTTCCTTCCTTCCTTCCTTCCTTCCTTCCTTCCTTCCTTCCTTCCTTCCTTCCTTCCTTCCTTCCTTCCTTCCTTCCTTCCTTCCTCTAACACAGATAGTTTGCATCAAGTGCAAAAAATAGAAGGTTTTTGTCTGACTGGAGGGACTCTACAATGAGCCACCTGCTATGGTCTGTATACTACTACCCCAATTCAAAAAAAGTTGAGACGCTGTGTAAAATTTACATAAAAACGGAATGCAATGATTTGTATATCCTATAAACCCAGTTTTTATTAACAATAGAAAACATATCAAAATTTTTAATTGGGGAAAATGTACCATTTTAAGAAAAAAGTACATTTTGAAATTGATTGCGGCAACATGTTTTATAAAAGTTGGGACAGGACCATATTTACCCCGGTGTGGAATTACTTTTTTTTTTTTTTTAACACACTGTAAATGTCTGGGAACTGAAGACCAGTTGCTGGAGTTTTGGGAAAGGAATGTTGTCCCATTCTTGCCTAATTTAGGATTCTAACCACTAACTGCCGGTCCTGGGTCTTCTGTCATATGTTTCAAGACGTGCTAAATATTTTCAATTGGTGACAAGTCTGGACTGCAGGCAGGCCAGTTAAGCACCTGTACTCTTCTACTATGAAGCCATGCTGTTGTCATAGATGCAGAATGCGGTTTAGCTTTATCCTGCTGAAATAAGACCTTCCCTAAAAGACATCTGGATGGAAGCATATGCTGCTATAAAAGCTTGATATATCTTTCAACATTTGATGGGCCCTTTCCAGGTGTGCAAGCTTCCCCATTCCATAAGCACTAATGCACCCCAGTACCATCAGAGATGCAAGTTTTTGAACTGAGTGCTAATAATAAGTCAGAAGGTCCCTCTCCTCTTTAGTCCAGAGGACGCGGTGCCCATTCTTGTCAAAAGGAATGTCAAATTTCAATTTGTCTGACCACAGAACAGTTTTCCATCTTGCAACCGACCATTTTAAATGAGCTTTGGCCCAGAGAAGATGTCAGCATTTTTGGATAATTTTCAGATATGGCTTCTTCTTTGCACAATTGAGCTTTAACTTGCATTTTGGATGGCACAGTGAACTGTGTTCACAGACCATGATTTATGCAAATATTCCCAAGCCCATGCAGTGATGTCCAACCCAGAATGATGCCCGTTTTTAATGCAGTGCTATCCGAGGGCCCAAAGATCACAAGCATATAATATTGACCCCCCCCCCCGAAAAAAAAATAATTATGACTGGCCGGAGTCGCATGACGGCGCGTGACGTCACTCCGTCGCATGCGCACGGGAGCCGCCTTTAACGGCATGACCCGAGCTAGAAACTGCACAGCGTGCCCTTTCTAATTCCGGCGCATGCGCAGAAGAAATCGCCCTACGGCAATTTGCAAATATCTCCTAGACCATGCAGGTCTGGGAGATATTTCAAGCACCTACAGGTAAGCCTTAATCTAGGCTTACCTGTAGGTTAAAGTGGTTGTAAATGGTTTACAACCACTTTAAAAAACTGGAAGACCTAGTGCTTACAGCACAACACAAACAGGACCTCTCCTTCTTTAAAAATTAATAAAAATTTATATTTGAAAAAAAAGAAATTATAATTTTGGAATTGTTAGCTGGTTCCTTAACCAAGCAGCTAACATTTTAAATATACCGACATACAAATATTTTTCCCAGCTCTAACTTGTGTGACGTGTAATGTATAACATTACGTGCTGGAAAAGCAAACTAATTTCATGGAGTGCAAGCACAATCGGTTAAAATGCAGACAACGTTATTATTTGCCAGTAAAGGCTTGTATTGTGTGTCCAATCAGTCAGTGATCCGTCATATGTGTAGTATTTACCACAAGCATAACTATGACATACCAGAGTCATTATTCACCAAGCTAGAATGTGACTTCATCCTACACACACATTTCCATTACAACTCTGCTTTTTAGTCTTTATTTCTTATTTGCAGTAACTTTGTGGAATGTACTAGAATTGTTTGCACAGTTCACATTCTAGTGCTGTAAATATCCAGTTTGCTCATTTTCCGCATGTATTTTTTGGTTTTCAGAAGCCCCATATAGAAAGCACAACATTCTATTGACATTTGTGTAATGGAGCAGTGTCTACTCAATTAAAGCAATTAAATCTGGCACACTTTAATTCGAAAACTTTTTTTTTTTTTTTTTTTTGAGCATCTGCTGAGTTTTCTAATGGTTTAAGGAAAAGCGAGGAGGTGATCCCTGGTGCCGGTCCTATGGTAGTGATCAGGCAACTTCAGCCTGGACACCAACCGGACCATGCCCCCAACGTGTTTCACTTCGCCCAGGAGCTGAGTCATGGGGAGTGTGATACTCCCCACACGCATGGGATCTCTATCCCCATGACTAAGCTCCAGGAGATGGAGTGAAACGTATTGGAGGAGTGCCCTGGTAGGAGTCCCGGCTGAGGTTGCCACTCTGATCACTACCATAGGACCATACAAATGTGCGGTACCAGGGTTCACCTCCTCTTTTCCTTGAGCCTATCATGAGCATAGCATGATCCAGCGCTCCCAGCAACAGATGCCGAAAAAGAACCTACACATACATCCCACATTACCAGAGCTTGAGCGGCACACCAAGATACCAAGGGTCACCATGAGTTTTCTAATGGTTAGTGGGTCACTTCTATGCAAATTTTGGCCGGTTTTTGATGACCTTCCTGATCGGTTACCTTGTCGCCATCCTCCCAATTGACATCCTTCTATTGAAAATTTAAAAGGAGTTGGACATAAAATTTTTGGACAAAGTGCTGCTACATGTAGTCAGATTCAGCCTATGTTAGGGTGCCGTGACAGGACCAGCAGGAGATTTTTTCATCTGCACTGTTCAACCTTTTTTTGAGCACTGTCACCAGTGCAGAAAGTAAAGGCTCGTACTCGCTAAAAAAATGGGGTGAACATTTTTGTCCGAAGAACGATCTTACGATTTTCTCCTGGGCATTACACAAAGCCCTTTGCACAGGTGTATGCTTATATGCCCGAGTGAACAAGGTCTTATGATCTAACGTTTGAAATTCAAGTCTACCCAAAATTGAAGGATCCCTATGAATGGGTGTTCTTGATTTAATCCTTTTTGCTCAGCACTTTACACATAACTAACCATTTGGATGAGATGAAAAGGCCCCAGCAGTGTAATATACACGCAATATATTTTGTGTGTGAACAGTAGGGTATTTTTTCGAAATGCAGCCATTTAACTTGCCAAAGTGTTTGTAATTTTAGAAGAAAACCCACACAGAGGGGGGCAACTTGAAATCTCTATGCACATCCGGTTTGCTTTAGAGGTCACGGCATTTCCCTATTTTGTTTGTGGTTTGAACGGTCAGGTTTTTGTTGACGTACCTTCTTTCACTTTTTTTTTCCTTTGCGCCTGTACCTGCATATGTTATATTAGGCTAATCCATTATTTTGAATGAGCTGCGGATGTACCAAAACACACAGAGAAATGGACAGAAAAAAACAAAACATTACAGCTCATACCATGCAACGCATGTGTATTGGGGTGCCATCCTGAAAACATTGCCAATCACCCCTTACCATGTGTTGTGGTAGTACGTACAGATGTAAAGTTAGCTTTCATGTGTAGCTCTGCAGTCCTCCATCATTCCTATAGAGCTTGTGTCTCCAAACTTTTCAAAGGGACAGTTTACTGTACTTTACTGGACTTTAGTGGGGCCAGAATGTGACCAGAGGGGGTAGAAAATGGCCCAGCGTCAGTAAGAATAAACATGGTTGGTATTGGTTGGGCCAGTTACATGGCGCCTGTATTCAGTAGGAGGTGGAATAGTGCTCCATCATTGGTATTACTAGGAGGAACAGTACCCCATAATTGGTATCAGTGGGAGGAATATTGCCCAACCATTGGTATCCGTAAAAGAAATAGTGCCCTATTGGTGGTAGTGGAAATAGGGCCCCATCATTGGTGTCAGTGGAAGGAATGGTGCCTCATATCAGTGGGAGGAATAGTTCTCCAAGGTCCAGATAAAGGCAAAAGACTATCCGGCCCCTGGAGACCACTGCTATAGAGGAATGTGCCCATAGTGACCTATACCCCTAGTGATATTAAGTTTTCTCTTTTTTTTTTTTTTTTTTTTTTTTTCTCATGATTGCCTTATGTTTTAATTACAGTTTCAGGAGCAACTAGGAAAAGGTTTTCCTCTGACAGTGTATGGTTCTGTGTATGTTTAACTGAATGATTTAATTAACTCAATGTATAGATGCCAAAGATTATATATGCTTACATGGGATTAAAGCGATGATCATTAAATCAATGATATTTAAGCATCTGCTTAATGTAGCTTTAATGACTGTTTTTCTCTGTTTTCTATATAAAAGTGTTTTATGATCGTAATGTGAAACTTCACACTAATGCACAAAGATGTGCTGGCAGAAGATCATTAAAGAGGAAACATTATTTCACAATGAACAGATCTGTAAAGCTTAATGAAAAATTTTAAAGCTTTCCCACGATTTTCAATTTCTATTAGTTCAGCTAATAGATTTCTTGATGTTCATTGTAGTTGTCATTCTCAGCTAACAGCCCTTCAAGGTTATCTACAATGATATGGATTCCCAGTGGCCCGGCTGTGACTAGGATCTCTTATTTACGGCTAGGATTTTTCATATTGGGCTCTTTGAGTGTAGATAGAGTTTCCACTATTGAATGGCCCCATTTGGGAGCACTGAACCATCCTGACTCAAAGATTTCCCCATCTGTAAAGGAAACCACCTTTGGTTCCGTGTCACTGCTTCACCTTATTGGTGAAGTCACTAAGCAATTGGACTTTTTTTTTTTTTTTTTTTTTTAAAGGGGTTGTAAAGGTAAAAGTTTTTTCACCTTAATGCATTCTATGCATTAAGGTGAAAAAACTTCTGACAGAACCGCCGCCCCCAGCCCCCCCGTTTTACTTACCTGACGCCTCGAAAGTCAGCTTCGCGTTCCCGACATCTGTTCCTCCGCTCACCCTGGCCGCTGATTGGCTGCAGTGGATGGATTGAAAGCAGCGCAGCCATTGGCTCGCGCTGCTGTCAATCACATCCGATGACGCGGCGCGCCGGGGGGCGGGGCCGAGTGATACAGCGAGCGGCTATAGCCGCCGGCTGTATCACGGGAGCGCGCCCGCAAGCACTCACCACCGTGCGAGAGAGCTCGCATGAAGGTGGTAAATGCTTGCGGGGAGGAGCTGAGACAGCCGCCGAGGGACCCCAGAAGAGCAGGTTCGGGGCCACTCTGTGCAGAACGAGCTGCACAGTGAAGGTAAGTATGACATGTTTGTTATTTTTAAAAAAAAAAAAAAACACCTTTACAACCCCTTTAAGGTTACTTTGTTCATGCTATGGTTTGATTGTGAAAGATGCTACATTTTTTACTTTAGCCCCTGAAAAATGTTTCTAAGGTACCTGTGATAAAAAAGGCTTTTATAGAACTACAGTCAAAGCCACGTGCCTCATGATCTATGAACTCACAATAGGACGAAGGCTCTCCTGCATTTATTTTTTTCAAAGAACACATTCTTCTTGGGAGTTGTTTGAATAAGTGTTCAGGGTGGATAGGCCTGAGCTGCGTCATCTTTTTTTCGTAGCTAGGTGATAAGGTTGCTAGCTTTGAATAATAAGTGAGCAGGCGTGTTCCTAAAGAACAATGAGATGACCGCAAAAATGGACCTGAGCCTTTGTCTTTTATGCAGAATAGGACAGTCTTGTGTAGGAGGACTAGAGGAATTGTCAATCATGGCTACTAGATTCCAATTATCTTTTTTTATTTATTTTTTTTTTTTTTAAGCAATCCACTTGACATTTTGAGGTCACTCATGTTTCCTGGTGGCTTACATTCACACTTAGAGCACTACAAAATGTCTTTAAAAATGACCATCATTTTTAAAAGTTCAGCTCTTAAGTTGGCCATACACCGGTGAAATTTTATTCAAAAATGTAGTTTTTTTTTCTTATGGCTAGCCACATTTGCTTTTGACTGTTCTGATTTGGAAAGTTCAAAGAAGATGGATGTAACTTGAATGTAGGTTTTGTTCAGTGAAAATTATACATATTGTAATGAAACCAGTTTAACCACTTCAATACTGGGCACATTCACCCCCTTTTTGCCCAGGCCAATTTTTGGCTTTCAGCTCTGTCACACTTTTGACAATTGTGCGATCATGCAACACTGTACATGCATAAATTTTTTACCAGTACAAATATCCCCCAAATTACCCCCTTTTTTTTTTTTTTTTTTTTTTTGGAAAGTAGACCATGAAAGGTATTTAGTAAGAGGCATGGCGAGTTTTTTGAAGTTGCACATTTTCTGTCACAAATTTTTGGAAAATAAATCTTTTTTTTGTCCTTTTTACAATACAGTCATCAGTCATCATTTAACTGGTGTGGCAGTAATCAGGGACAATAACTGGTGAACGTATGCAAAAAAATACACACTGACCAGATCAATCCAGTGTTGTCATAGTAACACTGTACTACTCTGGGGAAGTGATCAGGATTTTTGTATTATGATTTCACCAGTATAAGCAACCATTTATTACTGAATTAAAATGATTCAGTGTGTATTGTTGGGATTAGCTGTGATTGGCCACAGGTAATCACATGGTACAGATGGGCTGTGATTGGTCACAGTAATCACATGTACAGTGCAGGCCGGGCCAACCTCAGCCCATCTGTACCATGTGATTTACTGTGACCAATCACAACACATGAAAGGAAGCCATACATTGTTTACAATTGTCATGTGGTCTGCTACGATTGGTCACAGCAATCACATGGTGCCCGCAGCGGGCCTGTACACTGATCAGTCATCAGCAGCCGGTGACCGATTGCACAGCAGCGTGTCCTGTTTCAGGAGGACGTCATATGATTTCCACCCAGAACTACGAATGTCCCGCCCAGCCGTCATTTCACGATAGGCTGGGTGGGGAGTGGTTTAAAATATCTGGGATTCCATTCAAACAGCAGGTCTGGATGAAATTTGAAAAAATCTAAACCCAAGAGCAAGAAATCATCATCTTGCAGCATTCTGGTCCTTAGATGTGGGTCACTGCATTGGTTTTCTTTTTTGAGGGCTGGTTCACACCCAAATCGCACAGGAACACGGTTCGAACAGAATTCTAATAGTGTATAGCAGTTTAAAGCTAGTCAGTGCTTTAATACATTGCAGATATCAGATACTAAAACTGGAGAGTGCAAAATCTGGTGCCGCTTCTAACTTCAGCTTATTCAATTAAACCCCTAATCTGATTGGTCTCTATAAAGGAGCTGTACCAAATTTTGCGTGCTCCAGTTTTAGTAAAACAACCCCGCAGTGTTATCAAACAACAACACTTGTTTCAGTGTGATTGCGTGCAAAGATTGTGCAGTGGGTGGCAGGACTGACACAAATTAGATGACCACACTGGTTTTTATATATGGTAGAGCACAGCTACAGAATAATGAGTGAACTTTATTATTATTACTATTATTTTTTTCTGTATTCAGGAAGTCAGTCTTTTAGTACTGGAGGTTGTGTATTTTGCTGTACTATGCTGTTCATACTGATTTATGTACTAGAAAGGTTTATCTTGACTGATGAGCACATAGCAGATCATGGCATGTCTGTCATTATGCAGAACATCAAGTGGTCTAATCAAAGCTCAGACAACACAGAGCTGCAGTAATAACATGTTTCAGGACATCTCTGGGCTCCTTCCAATATCATTGTGTGGGGGTGTTGTGTATCGTCTATCATTCCTGATGACATAGCAGAGATGACTTTCGAAGGGGACAAAATAGTGGGTTTTTAAGTGTATAATTTTCAGCTGGAGGCTTTTATCTTAACAACTTGGCGTTCCTCTTGGCAGAATCGCAGACTTGTGTTAACACGTCTGCTACACACAGTCACATGCTACTTACAATATGGCTCCCCCCCCCCCCCATCCATATTGCTGTGCTAAAGAAATCCAGCCTGGAGTAACAGTGAGTCACCCACATTATTGTAGGCACACAAGTGCCTATGTGGTCTCGCATGAAAGGGAGGCGATGACTGATATGGCCGATTGTTTCATAATCCAACAAAATGTACTGCTCTAGATATAGTTCACTGTGTCCAGACATGACTCCTGATGACTAACAACCACCCCCCTTCATGGTCCATCCATTTGTCTCCATAAATAGCTGAAAAAGGTACTGAGTTCAAACGTAAGTGCCGAGGTTTACCGCACGTTCTGTATCTTTTCACTAAAAAACATTGTACAATGGTGATTTGTACGTTTCTAGGCAAGTATTGTAATAGAGAAATGTACAAATTAATGCTAGGTGGAATTTAGCTTAACACTGATTTACTATGGACTGTGTTTCTGAATTATGAAAAAGATGGCATTCTATTGTTCTGTGTCCCTCCTAACCTTGCAAATCCATCGTAGAACACAAATCTGCATTGAGTTTGCATGTTCTTCCTGAGCTTGTTTGGGTTTCCTCCAGGTGGTATTAGGGTTTCCTCCCACTCTCCAAAGACCTGCTGGTAGGTTACCGTAATTGGCTCAATGGAGTGCGCTCAAGATCGCTGCTTTGGGTCCCCAGGAAGAAAGGTGCAATAGAAATACAATTTAAATAATGGAACATTCCATTCTCAGTCTCTAAGACAATGCATAGTTTATAGACTGCATTTCTGGTTCCCAGAAATAGTTTGAACTGGGGATTATAGGCAGAGGCGGCTCTCTAATTAGGCAAATTAGGCAGTCGCCTTAGGCCTCGCCCCCACAGGGGCCTCGCGGCCGCCTAATTTGCCCATTTCGCACTGCCTTCTGCGAACCGCTGTGGGTGTCAATACATTGTTTATGACATTCTAATATATGAGGTAACTCTGTGCTGGCTGGGTTATATTAACTTGAACTTCATGTAAATGGAGAAATATGCATGTAATATATAATATATATGTAATATATATATATTTGATTAAAGAAGAATTGGTTAGAGAAAATTCTATAGACGGTAAATTAATAGTTCATAAAATTTAAAACTCTTAATATATGCAATTTATACAGCTAATTTTTATCGCTTGAATTATTTTTCCAATTATGGATGTGAGTGGGGACTCAGGTCTCAGATTTGCCTAAGGCCTCACAAAGCCTAGAGCTGCCTCTGATTATAGGCATCAGATTGAAAAAACAGGTACATATATCCAAACCTTTGATTATTAGATATTTAAATATTTACACACTCTTAAAACGCAGTAAATTCGCTTTAAAACCAGTCCTTGCTGACCTCTGTAGCTGGAGGCACTGTGGAGCAATTCATTTTTCAAAGTTCAAAGCAGAAGCAGTAAAGTATCTCAGCTCAGCTTCTCTTGCTCCCCTTCCTGCAGTTTTTGTCAGCCTTCCAGTCTTTTGATCTCCAATGTAAAGACCTAGCAGATACTCTGAAGGGAGGTCCAGGGGAGCTGAGATGCAGAGTAAAGGACATCAAGGCTTCTCCTGCAAATTTTGAGGATAAATCGCACCACAGTGCATGCAGCTATATGGGTCAGTGAAGGCTTGTTTTAAAGCATATTTTCTACTTGTTAAAATTTTATAAATACTTCTATGTCTATAGCCTAGCCACAGGTTCACTAACACTGGCACTTTGAACTGGTCCTGGGCATAGTTCACTTGTACACACGATAGGATTTTCCGACAACAAGTGTTCGACGATGTTGGAAATTCTGACCGTGTGAAGGCTCCATCGGACATTTTCCGTCGGAATTTTCTGACAAACAAAATTTGAGACCTGTATCTCTAATTTTCCGACAACTAAATCCGTTGTCGGAAATTCTGATCGTGTGTACACAATTCCGACGCACATAATTCCACGCATGCTCGGAATCAAGCAGAAGAGCCGCACTGGCTATTGAACTTCATTTTTCTCGGCTCTTCGTACGCGTTGTACGTCACCGCGTTCTTGACGTTCAGAATTTCCAACAACATTTATGTGACAGTGTGTATGCAAGACAAGTTTGAGCATCCTTCGGAAATAAATCCTGGATTTTGTTGTCGGAAAATTCTATCGTGTGTAAAGGGCATAAGGTCTCTATTTACATTTATACCTGAGTGAGAAAGGGTTTGGATCTCTGTTAGTTTTTACTACTGTCTGGGTTCACATTAGGGAGACTCCTACAATTCCTGTCCCTGTGATAATGGTCACTAAAGTAACTCATAGATGGCTTGATTTTCTTTCCTTTCACCAATCGCTCGATTTTTTTTTTTTTTTTTTTTCCCCATGAACACAGTCAGTGTTGATAGGGGAAATGCCTTCCGCAGCGCTATTGTATACTGCCGGCGGGGCTGGGTGTGGGGGCCTTCTTGGCCAGCAGAACACAATGACTACTGCTAGCGGCTATAAGCCCCAGCAGTAACCAAATGTAAAAAAATCCAACACTCTCTCTGTACCCAAGTCGATTGATGGACTTGGGTACAATTAGCCTGCCTATATATGGATTGAATCTCGGGCGGTCCCTGCTGAACCGACTGAATTTTGATCCACGTATGGCCGGCTTAAGTTTGCCACCAAAATATAAAAATATATTGATATATCCCCATTGAAGAGCTTTCTCTTTATGAACTCTTTAGTTGGACTTCTGGACCCTTTTTAAATGGGTATTTTCAGCTGAATCTGGCTCTGGAATGGCAGAAAATGATCTAAAACACTTCTAATCATTTAGAATAAGCTTCCTTCCTTATTTATAATAAGATTAGAAGACAAAGCCAAATCTTTGCTATATTAACTAAAAGAAGATCGTCCTGCCAGCGAGGATTGTCCTACCTATCAGAGGCAAGGAAGATCCTTTAACATCTTTCCTATGGCAGCAATATTTTGTGCCAGCCTATAATAATCTCGCAGCAAGTGGGCTCAGTGTTCTGTCCTTTAGTATTATGCTGTAAAGTGGTAAGCCGTTTGTTATCAAGCAGACTAATTGATTCTTTGTAGAATGGCTCTGTATGAATTGCGTGTTCTGCTGCAGATTTAATTTGCGCTGTATTTCGCTTTGCCTTAAATTGGATAGCAATTGAATCCTGCAGCAGCTGTTTTTACCAGCAGATGCAGAATGTGAATCGGAGGGGCTGGCTCTGTGCAGAAAGAGACAAACACGTTACCCTAATAAAACAAATGCTTGTTTATTCTGCCTTCTTATGTCAGTTGAATGAACTGAAAGAGTAATGAGTGTTGGCAGGACAAATAAGCCGCTCCAATGCAGTGATGAAAACGATCATGAAATGTGTTCGGAAGAACGTCTGCCTCTTCAGTTCTAGCATATAGATTACTTTTATTATTCATAAAAAAAAAAAAAAAAAAATATTAAAAAGTAAAGTTAAGCTGGTCATATACCCTTCAATTTCTTTAATTCAGCCTGCATGCTGAATGAAAAAAAATTGCCAGCTTTCCTCCATCTGTGCTATACAGCTCGGGTGGACAAATCTTCTTTTGAGCATTTTGTATTCTGACAGTCGGCACCAGAGGTTGTCAGAATACCTGAGCAGCATCTTCATCCAATGTGGATGCAGCCACTGTCTGGCTGTCACTTTTCTGTCTTTCAGTTTTATAGTTGAAGGATCTTGGATGAGAAGTTGGCGACAGGGACACCCACAGAGAGAATTTCAAGCCAAAGCTTTATATTGGCCAGCTTAAAGTAGAACTTTAGGCAAACCTTGCTTGCAGTAAGGGAGGATTATAACCCGTGCCAGATTTTTATTTTTTATTTTGGGGGATTTCCCTTCACCGCCCCGCTAGCGGCTGAATAGCGCCACTAAAACGACGGTAAAGCAGCGCTAAAAATAGCGTCGCTTTACCGCTGACGCCCGGGGCGGCTCAGTGTGAAAGGGGTCTAACCAGCAAAAAAACTAAACAAATTTCACGGCCTAAAAAGTTGCATTAAAACAGTGGTTCTAAAGCCGCGTACACACGGTCGGACTTTTCGTCTACAAAAGTCCAACGGACGCTGACGGACTAAAGCTGGCTGGTAATCCGATCGTGTGTGGGCTTCTCCGGACTTTCAACTGACTTTTTTAGCCTCAAATCCGACGTACTTTAGATTTGAAACATGCTTCAAATCTTTCCGACGGACTCGAGTCCGGTCGAAAAATCCGCTCGTCTGTATGCTAGTCCGACGGACAAAAACCCACGCTAGGGCAGCTATTGGCTACTGGCTATGAACTTCCTTATTTTAGTCCGGTGTACGTCATCACGTAAGAATTCGACGGACTTTTGTGTGATCGTGTGTAGGCAAGTCTGTTCGTTAGAAAGTCCGCCGCAAGTCCGTCGAAAGTCCGCCAAAAGTCCGTCGAAAGTCTGTCGGACTTTTGTAGCTGAAAAGTCCGACCGTGTGTACGCGGCATAACTGTACATTTGTAAATGCATGTAAAAGCAGCACTGGTTAATCAAGGTGCAGTCCTAGCTTCCAATGATGCAATCGGTCAGCGAGCGGTAATTTTTTTTATGGCAGATAAGCTAGGACTGCACCTTTGAGCCAGTGCTGCTTTTGTGCCTAAATGCTTAAGGGCTCATTCACACCAGCCTGCACACTAAAATGGCTGTATGCTTGTGCCTGTCACGTAGCTATGGTGAGGGGCACTGCTCTGCGATCCTCTAGTCACGGTTTCCTTTTTTGAAAACATTACTGAAATGCCACAAAATGACATTTCATTGACTTCTGTACACCAGAGCTGTGGTGAAGTGGTAACATGAGGTGTGGTGTGTTGTGCAGAAATATAGCAGATCTGCATTTTTATGCACTGCACCGCAACCCGCCTCTCTGCAATGTTCTGGTAGTCACAGGGCACAGTTGTTATCAACGTGCCCTGGCATGGAGCCTGTGTTGATCTGTGCAGGTCAACTGATGTATTGGGAATAAGCCTTTATCTCACTATTGCAAAACAATGAAGAATTCGCTTTTAGTTTTTTAAATTTTGTTACCATTTTATGGTAATCAGCAGTTAAAAATGTGCAGTTCAGTGTCTTTTTATTCTTCTCTAATTTGGATTGATACATCTGTTGCAGTTCTGGGGATTCCCATGCCTACCTATCAGGGCCGTCTTTAAGGCAGGGCAAAAGGGGCAGCTGCCCTGGGCCCTGTCATTGTTGTGGGGCCCAAAGCAGCTGCCTCATACTTGCCAACTATCTCAGTTTAAATTCCCTCGTCCCTTTAAGATTTAGTCCTGTGCTGTGTCCCGATATCTCAGTGTGAAGTGCTGCTACTAATGCTGCCCAGCTCTGCCCAATTGTTGTGTACAGATGACTCACCTGCAGACCCTTTGTTTACATGTAAATAACCGGCAATCATATGTAAATAGGGGCGGCATTCATATGTAAATAGATGCATGCGGCGGCATAGATATGTAAATAAAGGTGGCATTCATATGTATATCATGCCTCTTGCAGTAAGGAGATGATGTGCTGTAACCTCTAGCAACCAATCAGTGAGCAGTATTACTGTACAGTAATCCCTAGCAACCAATCAACAAGCAGAAATCATGTGCTGTAACATCTATCAACTAATCAGTGAGCCGTAATGTGTGCTGTAACCTCTAGCAACCAGTCAGGAAGCAGTAATGATACACTGTAACCTCTGGCAACCAATCGCAATTGCTGCCTGATCTGATACAGTAGACTGATTTTAAGTCTAGCTGCTATTTATTGTATGTCTCAGAGCAGGTGGAGAGCGAAATTGTATTGGGGGGGGGGGGGGGGGGGCCCAAGAAAATGTTTGCCCAGGGTCCAATCAATATTAAAGACGGCCCTGCTACCTATGGTCTAGTCATAGGATAATGGCTTGCAACTGCCACATCACCACCTATGTGCAGCTAAAGCCGATTTTCACTTCATGGTGAGCTTGGAATGGCTGTATAAACCATTTATTTGGAAGATGACAAGCCTTGCTTTTATTAGGTTTAGCAGCTGTTTTCTACACTCAGAGCTATAAAATTTGTTCTACATATTCACTTAGATTTTCCTGTGTTATTTTGTAAGGCACCGACAAGCACAGAGGCATTTACAAATACCTGAGGGTAAATTCCCTGGAAGAAGAGAATTGGCTGTGGAATTGTGTAGAACAGCAGGAAACTCGGAGAGAATCAGCATAACTGTGCATGGGTTTTGTTAAGTTTTAATTAAGCAAGCAAATGCTTGTAGTAGAGAGATCCTGGGGAAGTTAACCTAGGTAACAGGGCCCTAATGAAGGAACATATGACCCCTGACAAGACTGTGTTGTGGGGAAGCTGTCAACATTTAATTGATTGCAGGCAAATATTTGGCCTTTAAAACAGATTATACATGTTTTAGTTTAATTTTCTACAGCACATTGATCTGCAAATAAAATAAAATATTTTGTGTAGCATGCACTGTTTAATCCACCCTTGTGCCTGGTTGATTGTGTGAACTTGGTCACTATCTACTTTTTTTGTGAATGTTCTATATCAGGGGTCTCCAAACTTTATAAACTAAGGACTAGTTTACTTTCCTCCAAATTTTAGAGGGGGCGGACTGTGGCCAGTGGGAGAAGAAAATGTCCTGGCGTCAGTGGGAGTAAACAATGCTTCATCATTGGTATTAGGGGGAGTAATAGTGCCCCTTTGTTGGTATGAGTGGGAGGTATAGTGCCCCCATCGGTGTCAATGGGAAGAATAGTGCCCCATTGTCGGTGTCAGTAGCAGGAACTATGCCCTACTGTTGCTAACGGTGGGGGGAGGGGGAATAATGCCTCAAGGGTTGGATAAAAGCAAGCAAAGGGCCGCAGTTTGGAGACCACTGCTCTATATCTAGTATCTGTATCTACTTTCTTGGCCACTCGATTCCGGGCTTCTCCATGCCAATGTTTTCAAAATTTAAATAGCTCTTAATTGATCTGTTGTTAACTCTTGTTAACAAGACCTTCATTTACTGGGTAATGTACATGCCATCCCTTTTTCTATATTTCTATCACATTGTCAATGTGTCCAAAGATTACTTACTGGCCAATAAGATCACAGAATTTCTGGATTTGTTTTCTGGCAGACCCTATACCACTCTTTCTCAACTAGAGCTTTGTGGAAACCTAGGGTTCCTCTGGAGGTTGCTAGGGGTTCCTTGAGCAATGAGACATTTCTACCTCTCAGATGGGTAACACCAATGATCTTTCTGGCTATCTATAAGGGGGTGATCAGCCAACTTTGGTGGTTAGTGGGAAGATTTTCTGACATGTATCTGATATATTTGGACTATTTTCCCATGAAGATTACACATCACTTGCCATTCTTACTTATGTGTGGCCTGTAAAATGATAGCTTTACAATGGATTTCCTCAACCCCTCACTTGGTGGATAAGTGGATACGTGAACTTAACAGGTGAATCACCTTTGGGAACCATACTTATTATCTTCACAATAAAACGCACACATTTTACAATATATCTTCTTTTTTGGTGCAATTAACTGCCCTGTCTAAAACGACTCTTGTCTGGGATATTTGTGAGAACTTGCTTTCATATCTCTCGTCAAAAGTTGATTTGTACTTCTATTTTCTTCTTAAAGGTTGCCAACTGTATTTCTCGCCAGGCATTTGTTTGAAAAAAAAAAAAAAAAACCTACTTTACTTTACTCATTCTTCTTGCTGACCACGCATGTAAAGGTAATTCTCCACACTGACCATTAGTATAAGTGGCATTGTTCCCACTGACCATCGGTGCAATGACTCTTGTTTGCACTGACCATCGGTGCAATGGCCCTTGTTCCCACTGACCATCAGTGCAATGGCCCTTGTTCCCACTGGGCATCGGTGCAATGGCCCTTGTTCCCACTGACCATCGGTGCAATGGCCCTTGTTCCCACTGACCATCGGTGCAATGGCCCTTGTTCCCACTGACCATCGGTGCAATGGCCCTTGTTCCCACTGACCATCGGTGCAATGGCCCTTGTTCCCACTGACCATCGGTGCAATGGCCCCTGTTCCCACTGACCATCGGTGCAATGGCCCCTGTTCCCACTGACCATCGGTGCAATGGCCCCTGTTCCCACTGACCATCGGTGCAATGGCCCTTGTTCCCACTGACCATCGGTGCAATGGCCCTTGTTCCCACTGACCATCGGTGCAATGGCCCTTGTTCCCACTGACCATCGGTGCAATGGCCCTTGTTCCCACTGACCATCGGTGCAATTGCCCTTGTTCCCACTGACCATCGGTGCAATGGCCCTTGTTCCCACTGACCATCGGTGCAATGGCCCTTGTTCCCACTGACCATCGGTGCAATGGCCCTTGTTCCCACTGACCATCGGTGCAATGGCCCTTGTTCCCACTGACCATCGGTGCAATGGCCCTTGTTCCCACTGACCATCAATGCAAGCCACCTCCACCTTTCAGTGACCACCTGGACTGTGCAGGGCGGCTACAACTAAAAACAAAGGTGTTCCTTCTCCTGCTGACAACCAATGTAAACGGTCATCTCACCAGTGCCAATCAATGTACGTGGCATTTCTCCATTGTGGGGAAACGCTGCAATTTTTGCTCCCTGTGTTTCTTTGCTGGCCATAATAACAATATTTATTATAATAATAATAATATTTTTTTGAACTTATTGAAATTATTTTTTAAAACTCAGGTGCTAAAGGTGTGAATTCAGGGGAGCAAATTAAGCCAAATTGCCATCACATCGAACAGACCTATGGTGTGCGTCTAAACCCATAATGTTTTTCAAAATAACAAATTTAAAGCAAAGAAAAGAGCTTGGGTACATAAGATCATTTATGTTGTATTCTGTCATTTTAAAAAAAAACTAAAAGTATATAAAACAAAGGAAAGAATGAAAATGTGTTGTACAGAACAGGCCTTGATGTCAAATATGATACCGCGTGTCTTATTCTTTCTTTGTTTACACTAACGTACCTTGCGCTAAAGATATAGTAACTATTAGCAGGGGTTCCCTGAACATTTTTTCAAGGGTCCTTCAATATTAAAAAGGTTGAGGAAAGGTGCCTTACAAAATAAGATATCTAGAGTGTGTACTCGCTGAATTTGGAGAATGTCATTGCTGTTTACTATTTTACTTTAATATCCACTGTAGAGGAATGGAAGATCATTGGTCAGAATCTTTGGATTAAACCTGTATTTCAGGCAAACACCTAAACACAGATGAAATACAGATATGGGAGCTTTTCTACTCCGTGTTTAGCTGCCTAAAAGATTTAAATATATGTCCATCCAGTCCTGAAATTTACACAGCCCTACCACACAGCAGTCAGGCCACCTCTCTGCCCCCCAGCCTGTTTTTAGATGGTAAAAGAGCAGCAGTAGACAGATGAGGTCATTGCTACTCTTGTCAGCATGTATGGCATGATTGGCCCCAAGTACTGCTCCTTTCTCTACCAGTCTGAGGTGAGTGCTGCAGTTCGGCGATTACAGGATGCTGAAATAAAGTAAAATTCAGTTATTTATACAAGTTGCACTTAAAATACATTTAGGGCCCATTTAAATCATTCTGGTCCAAAGGGGTGCATTACTGCATGCTTATTCCATTAGGGCAGCCCACTCCTTTTGAATGGGCTGCCAAGGAACCAAACAAACTTAAAATCCATAGTACTCTGTACATCAGAGGTGTGCTGCATTGATATCCTTGAAAATCATTGCAGTAAAGCTGGCTACGGCTTTAAAAAAAAAATTCATCCACGTTCACTAGTTAGAAATGAATTCATTCTTTAGAAAAAAAATTCCCTCTGGTCGAAAATGAATATCGATTTTGACGCTACAAATAAAAAGAAAATCAAACAAACGTTCTGCTAGTGCATAACCAGAGCGTTATTGCAGGGCATTGCAAAAGATAAGAATGAATGGGCCCCAAGTTATTTATTTTTATTTTTTTAAATAAATATGTACCCACAGTCATTTGTTTGTTTTTTTAAAGTGTCTGCCTGAAGTTCAGCTTTATGTTTAAACTTCCATGTCTGTACTGCTTTAGGATAATCTCGATTCCCCAATGACAAGCCCTGGTTTCCCGGATATGTATGAGCTGTTTACTGACCATAACGATGTTTGTGATGTCCTCTGCCCTACTGGAATCATATCTTTTACATTCATTTCTCTAATGGATGTTCTATGATGTAAATAGGCAAGATTTAATGTAGACCAAAGGGCATTTTCTTGCTGCCAAGAATATGAACTTATAATAATGTTTTCAGTGACTTTTCTCTATCGTTTCATATACATTCTATAAATCACATAGTCTTGTTTTCATAATTTGCTTTCAACGTTATCCATAGGACTAATGTTTCGGGTTAAAATAATAAAGCTGAGATCTAATATGTGTTAGGCCTAACGGTACGGTACAGCTGTCATATTAGTATGCACACTGCCATTGATGACTTAAAAATACATTTCATGTTCCTAAATGGTCCGTCTGTTTTTTTGGCTTTGATAGTTGGTGAGTTAGCAGGCTGACCGGTGTGCTTGTTTCTGATCAGGATGACAAAGTGACAGCTGACAGAATGCTTATGGGTCTCAGTTCTGAAAATGCCTGTACCCTCGTGAGCCTATTTGTACAGTGACAATGTTTTGATGCCCGGCCTTCCTTTCTGTACAGTCAGATGTGGAAATACAGAATAAAAGAATAACAAAAAAAAATGGGTGATACTATTAAATATGTTGATATAAAATGTAGTGTAGGTCTGAAGCAGTGTTTTGGGCTCACAAAGGGGTTCTATTATGAAGCATTGCTGTTTATAATTGTTTGATGGTGCCTTCTATCTGATTGCTCCAGCACTTGGTATACTTCGAAGTGGCCAAAAACAGTTTGGTGTGTATATATCGCCTATTATATAAAATGGGTCCCTTCCAGGGGCGGACTGATAACTCATGGGGCCTCCCGGGCAATAGAAGATTATGGGGCCACACAGTATACACACACACAGTATACAATCACACAGTATACACATACATGTACACACAGTATACACAGACAGATTTAAAAAAAACAAAACAGATTTATACATACTGTCCCTGGTTTTACTGAGGCTGGCAACCCTGATGGGGCCCCCTGGTGGCCCAGGGCCCCCGGGCAGTGCCCGAGTGGCTCAATGGTCAGTCCGCCCCTGGTCCCTTCTTAATTGTTCTACACAAATTTAGCAAGTGGCTTTTGATGCATTTACCCCAACATCCGAAGTAAAAAAAAAAAAAATCAAGTACAGAAGATTGCTTTATTTACTTACACTGCAGAACAGTAAAATACGCAAGGAAATAAAAATAATCATTAACAGTCAGGCTCCATGCACACTGAAGCTCCTTTGGAGTTTGGGCGTTTTTTTTTAACAGCCCATAAACTCCACTATATGTTATCCTATGTGTCCATGTACACATGGATGTTTTTTTAGCTTTTATCAGCAGTGGAGTTTATGGGCTGTTCTCTGATCGCCATAAAATCGCGTTCAAAGTGCCATTTTTCTGACCACAGAAAACGCTAGAAAAAGGCCAAACGCCGATAAACGCTGTTAAAAGTGTGTTTTTCAACCAGTGTTTTCTGCCAGCAATCCTGGCATCCAGAAAAAGCTGTTTCGAGCTCCAGTATGCATGGAGCTAGTGCCCCAAAGAGCTCAAAAGAGCCAAAAAAAAGCTCAAAGAAGCTCAAACGTGCAAAAAATGTTGTTCCAGTTTTTTGTTTTGTTTATACAGTGTTTAAGAAAATTACTATCTAGGAGGGTTTTAAAAAAAATCAACAAAACGCTTGTGCTCAAAAGAGCTTGAAGCTAAATAAAAACTTGCACAAGAGCACAAAAAAGCACAAGCTTCACGCTGAAATAAAAGCTCAAATGCCTGAAAAAGGCAGAATTTTATTTTTTTTATTTTTGGAGTTAGTATGCATGAGCCCTTATTGCTGACACTTGTGACTCTCTTGTGCAGTGCTCCTGGCTTCTACTTTTCTTTTTTTTTCCTCCCAGCTGCGCTGCAGGGGGATCAGATCTAGTATCTGCGCCCCCTTCCCTCTTCTGTCTGGGACCCCTGTGTGCCCCTTTCCCCCTCAGTGCTACAGTTTTCCCTCCTCTCCCGGCAGCAGCTGCTGAGAGCACACAGGCAGGTTATTTCAGTATGGTGAGCAGTGGGTTCGCCATTGTGAATGAACACACCAACCTGAATGAACACAGTGAGTGATCAGTACCGATCACTCACTCTGGGGGTGCAGATATCGCCTCGGTGCTGCTAGTCACTTGAATGGGTCGTGTTCGATGGGGGTATAATTTCTGCCATGGCTGAAAAACATAGCATTGCGGGCGTTGCATTTTAGAAAAAATATCATTTGATATTTTTGGAGGAGGGAGGCCCTGTCAGGTAGGCTGTACGGGGCCCCATGATTTCTTTTAGAAGCCCTGTGTACACTACAAGAAAACCAAGATGAAGGGTGTTTCATAGACATGCTGGTAGGCTAATTGACTTATGTCTAAATTGGCCCTAGTGTGTGTGTGTGTGTGTGTGTGTGTGTGTGTGTGTGTATAAATGTGAGTTATGCCGCGTACACACGGTCGGAAAAAAAGTCTGACAGCCCGTCCGACAGACTTTTGGCGGACTTTCAACAGACTTTCAGACTTTCCTACACACGATCACACCAAAGTCCGACGGATTCGTACGTGATGACGTACAACGGACTAAAATAAGGAAGTTGATAGCCGGTAGCCAATAGCTGCCCTAGCGTGGGTTTTTGTCCGTCAGACTAGCATACAGATGAGCGGATTTCTGGGTCCGGCGGAGTTACGACATAAAGATTTGAAGCATGTTCCAAATCTAAAGTCCGTCAGATTTGCGACTGGAAAAGTCTGCTGAAGGTCCCGTGAAGCCCACACACGATCGGATTGTCCGCCAGGTTTGGTTCGTCGGCCAAGTCCGGTCAAAAAGTCAGACCGTGTGTACGCGGCATTTAGAGATCTTAGATTGTGAAATAAATAATAAATTGTAAGCTCCTTGTGGGCAGGGACTGATGTGAATGTACAATATATGTAAAGCGCTGCATAAATTGTCAGCGCTATATAAGTACCTGAAATAAATAAAGGTCTATGCATTTCCAGTCCCTACTAAATACTTTAGTGTGCAATTTGGGGCTGCTTCTGCCAAATACTTTGATACTTTAATTGCAAATAGTAATTTTGTTTGTGGTCATGGACAACAATGGAGCTACTTTGTACTTTTTGGTACACAATAACTGAATTGCAACTAGTGCTAGAATGACAAAAATGGATAAATGGAATTTGTACCGGCAGTAATGAGGTTTTTTTATTTTATTTTATTTTTTTTTATGCAGAACGCGCAAGGTTTCTGGAAGAGAAATTCCTTAAGACTTTTTTAATCGTACAATTATAGGTTTACGTGAAGGAAATGTTGATTTTTGTTTTACCCTCTTCTCTTGTGAAATGTTTTTATTATTTCTGGAGGGGCTAGGTCTTGATGTGTAGGATGTAAAGTCATGTAGGCTCTCTACAGACAATAATAACATGAATCCTTATGGGACAGTTGGCTGAACATTGCGGCCATCAAGCATTGCTTCACACAAGCTTTCATAAAAAGGCAGATTTCAAAGATCCGTGGGAAAGGGCCGGCACAGACTGTACAGCATTCAGATTTCGTTTCCAAGGAATGCGGGGGTATTGGTGTGTTAATTGCACTCAAATGATGGCTGAGATTAGTGAAGCCACAAATGACTGAGCAGCCCCTGTTTATAAGTACGCAGCAGATACATAACGTAGACAGCGTTGTCAGACATGAGTGCGTGACTACAGCACATTAATACTGGAAAACACTTTCAACTTCCCAGTCCTCTAATTTCAAAGAGTTCTAGTGTCGGAGATTAATAATGTTTTAGAAATAAGCTGTCAGGAATGGAAATCGCTCTCTTTTTTGTTATATTTTTTTAATTTTTTGTTCTCTAGGAACTACTGCTGCTTCCATCCTAAATATCGTAATTTAAACATGCCGCACTGGCCCAATATGGTTCAGGTACCGTGCCCCTCGTTAACTCTAAATCGGAAGCTCTTTTGTTACAGCCGGAGCTTACCAAGCTGGTTTCTAACTACTATTCGGCACTAGCTTTCGTGGGTAATAGGTATTGTCATAAGGCACAGGAATGGTTGGCTGGATATAGTGCCTGATCTGATGGAGGAACTATGGGTTGATGTGCTTGATAGTTACGTAGGTATGGTTATTCCCTCCAGGGACCAAATAATACAGTTATGGTATTTACATTAAATATACTATACATCTCAGCGCCTCTTTGGGGGAGAAAGGGATACAGATAGGTGTCATAAATGTTAAACTGGCAGGGGATCATTTTATACACATGATGTGGGAATGTCCCAAAATTAGACCCTTGTGGTCAAAGGTTACCAAATTTATCTCTGGTACCTTTTGAGTTGCCAAACATATGCAGTCCCCTGGTTTGTCATTTAGGGGTTCTGGAAGATGAAACAATGGATAATGCAACTAAACTTTTCTCGAGGCTCCTGTACTTTTATGTCAGAAAATTAATAGCGATAAAGTGGATACGTTCTACTACTCTTGAATTGATAGCTTGGAAAAAACTAATTAAAGCAGAGTTCCACCCATATAAAAACCTTTGCATAAATCAGCATTATGCATCAGGAAAAACATTTGGAAATTTTTTTTTTTTTACTCACCCCTTCAGCACTGTTGCTATGTCCTTTGTATTCTGCCACTTCCTCTCCACGGTGCCTGACGTAATTTCCCTCGGCGCCTGTGCTCGCTAGTGCTCCTGGGAGATGCTTGTCATCATTTCCCAGGAGTCAGTGGGCAGCGCTGAGGGCTTTATTGCCATCACAACGGGGCGGGCACTGCCGACGCCCTTTGTGATGGCAACGTCAGACGTATACAGTGCTGCGAGCTGTACCTCCTGCGCATGCGTGAGAACGGGCAGCGCATGCTGCACCCGATCCCGGAAGATGGTGCTTGTGGGCTTCACATGCCCACAAGCAAAATGGAAAATGCCAGGAGACCATAATAAAAGATATCTTTTGGTTGAAAATCGGCAATTGAGCGGCGATTAGATGCATGAGTTATTTATATATATATATATATATATAGGTAAATTAGGAGACGAAAGCTATTGGCTACTGCCCCGTTTATAGTCCCGACGTACGTGTTTTACGTTTAGAACGATCGGATTTTCCAACAATTTGTGTGACCGTGTGTAAGCAGGACAAGATTGAGCCAACATCAATCGGAAAAAATCCTAGGATTTTGTTGTCGGAATGACCAATCGTGTGTACGGGGCATACCTCTAACCTGGTTAATTTTTCCAGTTTCATAATGCTGACTTATTCAATAAAGTTGATATTCAGAAGCAGAAAAAGTGTCTTCTGTTTAGCTTTGCAGTGTAGCAGAGATGTATAAATCACAAGACTGGATGTACAGAATAACCATTAAAGTAAAAATGCATGTATTTGTTTTTTGGCTAATAAAGATAGCTGTAGATATTGTGTCATATCTGTTCCAAAAAAAAAAAAGAGGAACAGGTAAATGAGAATGCTGCTTCCATTAAAAATTGTTTATTGCGCTTACAAATATAATCTCCCCAATCAAAAAAATAATTGTGATGTCTGATCTTAGGACATGTCTACTAAACGGGGTGCAGGTTCTTTTATTTTCTAATGTAACCCTACATAACTAAAGTGTTCTATGTTATAAACACAGTGCACAAGTTTTTCATCTTTCCATCGATGAAATAAAGAAACGGCACATCACATCTACATATGGATAAATTTTTTATGGGCAGAAGCTATATATACAGCAGGTAGATCTTTGATGCTGTCTGGCCTGTACACGTGGGATTCTGTGAAATCGCTTTGTATTGATAATTCTTTTTGAAGTAATAACTTCACACAGCATGAGTACATTGACAGCCTCAGGGGCCACTCTTTGTTTAAGCATCCATGATTTTAACAGTGATGTCTCTGTCACTGATAAGAGAGGTCCTGCTCTGTGTACAGACTGGTGCCACACATTATATTACAAGCTATGGGTTGTATCCCTGATAACGTTTCTGCATGGCGTGTTCCCTCCCAGAACAAAGTGCCTCTACCTGACAGCTGACACTTTAGTCGTATTTTGTGATTCACGTTGATTGAATACAGGCTATGTAATCGGCCGGCGAAAATCTGTTTTGATGTAGGTGTCATTTATTATGTCTTTCATCTTGCTTTGTGTATTTGTTTGGGAACTGTATGTGTAGGCATATTCCCACTTTCAGGTTCGATTCACATCTAGGCGTTGCTATTTTTTATAGGCGTTTTTTCTGGCGTTTTGTACAGCGTTTTTGTGCAGGCATTTTGAGTTGACAAGAGACCAATGAAAAGTGGTAAAACGCCTGTAGTCGTCCAAAAAAGAAGCTCATGTAATTTTTAGAGTAGCAGAATGATCAGATGTGATTTTGTCTTGTTGAGGCTTAGAGCAGAAAATCACCCAAAAATGCCTAGATGTGAACGGAGCCTTATAGTCAGATTGGGAAAGCGCCTGCCTTATAAGGCCTCTTGCACACTGCAGCTTGAAAAAGCGCAGTACACTGATCTAAAATGCCGTCCATTGTTTACAATGTGCCTGTACACACAGGTGCGTAAACAAGCGCTGCATATTCTTGATTAAAAAGAAATGGAAAAATCTGCATTCCCTGACAGTATTTTGCGCCATTATTGCACAGACATGCATGCAAATCCACGCATATGAGAGTAAATATCAATGAATTTTCCCATGGAATGTATTGTGCGTGAACGCACGCATAACAAACACCTGAAATTCTGTCCAAAAAAGCATATGCTCAAACATCAGTACCATGTGCAAGAGGCCTAACTGTTGCATATTCACATGCCATCATTTAAAAATAGTTGAAAACTGCTGTCTAACTTTTTATTTTAATTGCTGTAAAATCCTACTTGGCTTTCCCCTATGTAATGTTGAGAGGGGCTGGTAAATGTAGGTTTTCCATAGTTAACCCTGTTTGTACTGGGCTGGCAGATCTTCATTATCAGCTGTAAATTAAATGGGCACACCGGTGGGGGAATCCATAGTGTCTAAAGCCCAGCTATACATGGATTCAAATTCGGCCAGGTCAACATCCATCTACCGATTGGTTCCTGCACAACCAGCCTGTTGCTGATCTCTTATTGCTGCAGGCTAAATCTGGCAGTGCTGATCATTTTATTCTGATGGTGGTGAAGTCTCCCCACTGTCAAAACCCATTAGCTGAGCGGGAGTGACCCCCCCCCCCCCCCCCATCCACCTCGAATATGGTGGATAGGGCAATTGGGGCAGTTTTTTTCCAATCAACCGCCGGTCAAATAAAAAAAAAACTGAATCATCTGTGGGCTGCTTTAGACACTCTTTTTAGATTTGTTTTGTGTGGAGACAAAAAAAAAAAAGTGTAAACAGATTCATGTATCTGTTGTAAACATGTACGTGAATCTGGGGCACGCACTAAGATTGTAGTGTCCATAGACGCTCAATGCAGCCCGAGATTCCGCCTTCCACTGCAGCGGTCACATAGACAGTGGTGGGGGAGTTTTAGGGTGCCTTCACACCTGCATTCCCCATATTAGATGCAAGAACCCAAGTGGGAATTCCCACGATTAGCTGTAGGAGACAGTCCCATGAAATGAAAGCAATGCAGCCACTGAAGACATTATGTGCGAGTGGCCGGGATTAGCTGAGTGAGCCAGCAGCCCGCTTACAATGGGGCTACCTCCACACCTAACTGCAGGAACCCACACTGGGGTGCTTGCATCTATTGGAGTCCCTATGCATTTGCAGGTGTGAGTGCACCCTTAGGCCTCATTCACACCTGATCGATTTTGCCGCAGTTTTGTACAGGTCAAAAGGTCACCAATGTAAAAAGCAGAAAAACGCCCAAATCTGCCTAAACAAAAAAAAGTTCCAGAACTTGTTTGAGCTTCAGGCGTTTTGGAGTGGAGATGTGAACCATCTCCATAGAGAATAGTTGATTTTTTTTCCCCCCTCCAACGTTCTGTAGCTTCAGGCTTCAAGCTACAAAACACTCAGGTGTGAATGGGGCCTTAAAGCTTGGTGAGTGAAACCCGATAGGGATTCAGAGACACTAGTCCCCCGTCAGATCCGCTTCAATTATGATTGCCAGCAGGCAGTTAACGGATCCTTAAGTCCCGTACACGATCAGAAAATTGGATGAAAAATACCGCTTTCGAACACATTTAATTTAACACAATTTTTTGACACTACTAAGGGCACTAGGCGCAACAACATACACTCTCATTATTTGATTCACGTTGTGGAAACACAATTGGGTTATATGCAGCCACCCATCACAAGGTAGTGTAGGATATCTTACACATCTTTTGTACTAGGCATTAGTCAGTAGACAACCTGCTATAGAATCTGCCTGCTTTCCATCACAAGGAGAGAGCGGACCTAATCAGGAACTGAAGGTGGTCAGCTGAGTTGATATCCTTGAAGGCTCCGTTCACATCTGAGCGATCCGAATCGCGGGCCGAATTGCCGTGATTCTGCCTGCGATTCTAAACAGCAATGTGCAGGACACTTGTGCAATCCCCGTTACTTCCAATGAAACCGCAATCACGGCATGATTTTGACGCGATTGCCACCCGACGAATTGTGGTAAAATCACACAAACAGAATCACGAGACGCCTGTTGCACAAAAGAAGTACAAGAACACATGAAAATCGAAAGCGTCTATTTCATCGTACAAAGGAAAGTCCATTTTGGCTGGAGAAATGTGATGTGACACACTGCATTTGGTAAAATTTTGATTTAACATGCTAATGTCATTTCAAAAGGTTCTTTTAATAGCTTTTATGAAAATACCTGGTGATCCTGCCCTGAAATTCCTGTGCAGGCGCTTCTTGTTATCTCTGTCTCCCTGTTGTGCTCCTGCATGATCACCCTGCCACAAAGGCTTCCAATAGGAAGTACAAATGGCCATTTTGACAAGCATGTTCTCTCTTGTCACTATTCGGTAACAAACCATAAGAAATGATAAGCTTGCTATGCTACTATAGCCAGTGTGCAGGCATGTAGACATGAAGTAGCTGCAAAGAGGCTGCATGTGATTAGCTGTACCAAGGAGCAACACAAGGGTTGTTCCTTGGTTTTATATCTTGTGTAACCCTCATTTTCATTAATGAAAGGGTCACTTTAAATGTCTAAATGTTTTCAAAATACTACTAACTCTTGTTTAATCAACAGCCCAGAATATTTTTGCAGCCAACAAAACCCGTTTTTTTTTTTTTTTTCTGTTACGAATGTTAATTACAGTGATGCTTCTCTACAGATAAAGTAGATTGATCAGCGTCACAGGGAAATAAAATAGGCTAACAAAGGGTTAAAATGGCTGGCTGCCTGGTACCATTTGAGAAAACATAGGCAAGGCTGGAGACTAATTAAAGTTCCACATATTTAAACAGCAAGATAAACATCCCATGTAGTGTGAAGGGCTGCTGGGGAGGTGACTGAAGAATTGGCTCAGCTGTACTTCATTTTTATTGCTTCTAACATTTCTGGTGACAAGAATGTCCTGGTTCTTTTGTATCTGCTTCTTGTGGAATTTCTAAATTGATCAGATAGAGAAGCAGAGGGATGGGCATGACTCAATCACCTTGAGGCCACGGTTTCCGTCACCATGTCCTTAAACATGACTGATCTGCACATGTTCGTGTTAGGCTGGCCACAGAGGAGTCCGTGGTTTTTTTTGTTTTTGTTTTTTTATATTTTATTTTTTCAACCAGCGAGTTGAATGGGAAAAAAACTGCCCTGATTCCTCCATTCACACATTCGAGGTGGATGGGGGAATCCTCGCTGCTGAGTTAATTGAATTCTGACATTTGTATTGGGAAGACTTCCCCTTCGGAATACACAGATCAGTTCTGTAGTCTATAACCTGCAGCACTGAGTGGAAATTTCCCAACAGGACAGATGAATGGAAGTTCAAGCACAGTGGCCATATGTGGGTCCCTGCTGGACCGGACAAATTTTGATCCATGTATAGCCGGATTTCGTTTCTAAAGGAAGGAGGAAAATTTATCATTTATCATGTGATATTGGTGATTAAGAAGGTTTTTTAGGCTGCCTGATTGTTCTTCATGATTTAGTTGACCTGCTGATCGTTTTGTGTGAGACCAATAGACATAGAATCATTGCCAGATATGGATGAAAATGAATACATTAACTATTTTATGTCTTGCAGAAATTGCTGCCAGATGTGGAACATTCACATTATAAACCACTCATGTTATTTTCCCTCTGAGTGCTGCCATCTTGTCTTTTGTACAACATCGAAAAGGCGAAAATTAAAAGTCAGCAGCTACAAATACTGTAGATGCTGACTTTTACTATTAGGGCACTCGGGTGAATCGGCTGTTGGGTGCTGGCGCCGCCATCTCAGGTAAGGGAAACTGGCAGTGAATCGTGCTGTGCTCTGTGAATGAGCCGGCTTTAGGGGGAAGGAAGGGGGCCGACCTGCCGACTCACTTCACCGCGGCGAACTGAGCTGGAAGTGGGAGTGGGTACCTGTCAAATCAAAAAATAGGTCTGGAATTTGTATAACTACATTGGTCCAGCTTGAACTAATGGAAGTATGCATTTGCCATACCTGGCCAATCTCAATCACTATAGTAGTCATCAAGTGGCTGCCCTACTGCATAGTAACTGGGGGGGGGGGACCTACTTGACCCAGGAGCCATTCAGAGAATACCTTTGTGTTTTTCTCAATGAATTCAAGGTGTTCCCGGTTTTGAATAGATGAAGATTGTGATGTCACTTTTCCACTTTGACCAATCGGAGAACTCTTTGCAGTCACTGAGGAATTGCAAAGCGTTCTTTGAATGAATGGCTCCCGTGCTGAGCAAGAAGTCCCTTTATGGTTACTGTGTAGGGAAGCCGCTCAACACAGGACCCAAAAGTCAAAAAGGATCACTCTAATACTATTAGCGATTATCTGCATATTTTGTACCTGACTGATCCCTGTGGAAGTGTGAAGGCATACTTACATTGGTCCAAACTGGACCAATGTAGCTTTGGGGGAAAAAAACAAAAACAAACCACAACCTATCTATAAAGTTTTAAGGCTTTAGGCATATGTCACTAAAATAAAGCAGAGGTAAGGTGCTACAAACCAATAACATGAGGGAATTTTCCAGACTTGTCAGGTGCGGAGAAGCAGTCGCACTGGCGCAATGGCAATCATGAAACGATAGTCCGCAACTCCTCGTTGCCCTTTAAAATCTTCAGAATTTATTGGTTCTCCATAAGACAATGTCAGACAGCAGATGTAAACACGTTTCACCCTTGTAGCCTTGTGGGCCTTGTTCATTTAGGCATATGTCCAGCCTAAATGGAGGTGAGGGCTTAAGTAAGGTGAGGTTTTGGAAAAGAATAATTGTGTTTTTTGTATTTAAGAGGATTGTGATGTTACCACTTATTCGGGATAACAACCTCCTTGTATGGGGTACCGTCTCAATGGGAACAATGACAGAGCAGGCACACTATTCTTCGGAGCTTGCATGGAGGCCTTAGTTGGTTGGCCTAATGTGTCCCTTTAGATCCAGGAGTCTGCAATAACAGTGAGACATTGATGATGAATCCTCAAAATATCTTCCTCACACACCAGACTGGTATACACAACAGTATAGGGTGCTGATGTCCCATTGAATGATGATTCAACAGTCTTGTATGATGGATTCCACTTCAAGAAACCAATTGTATGTTGGCCATTGATTCCATAGTTACAGCTGTCTGTATCATTTCACTTAGTGTTACTAAACCCAGGACCCTGCATTTACTATATCTGGTCTCCCACAGTACACAGAACATGGAAATGCAATTATTTTTTTAAATATAAACTGATAAATACCTTTTCTCATCAGCAGTATATAGCGGTCTTGTGACTTCTATCAGTTTCTGGTTAAAGTTTTCATTCTCCTCTGACTGTCCTATGAGCCTGCAGGACCCCTGATTCTCTGGACAGTGCTGATTGGCCCCATACTGATCACGTGCACCCTCCCAAGAAAAAAAAACTCTAGCAAAACACATGAAACTGAGCATGTGCAGAGTGACTCCAAAGGCTCTGTTCTATCAGGAGATGGATTGGGGACAGTGAACGGAGGAGGGTCAGAGAAAACTGGATTAAACAGCCTTTTTACACAATGCGGAGGATTAATCGCCTAGGTTCTACAATGAGTATAACAAGCATGCTTTACTGCAGATACACACTGATTTTATTGTTGGGGGTTTAGTAACGTGAATCTTCAGAACAGATGAAAAGATTGCTCTCTGGCCACGTTTTGTTAATTGCAAAGAATATCACAAGAAATATTCTTCTAGGTTAAAGTCACTTCATCTCTATGCTAAGTTTTGTACATAAAAAGAATAGGAGGGTGGATGTACAATGACAGATTCCATCTATATGAAATGAATAGGGTATAATATAAGAAGTGGTAAGAAATGAATGTAGCAGGTTCTTCTCTGTTTTGTGCTGTAGCCTGGTCCTGAGTTATTAGTTGTCATACTGGAGTACATCAGTGATACACATGTAATATAAAGTGGCATGCGATCTCCCAGTGACATATCATTTTGCTGTAATCTGTAGCGTTATCTGGAAGGATTGGGATTTGGACAGGTCTTGCCGAGTTTGGAGTGGAAGTCAGTTGTAATTGCCTCCAGCTGTGCTAGACAGACAGCTCAGAAGAGGAATTCCACAATTCCCTGTGCAAATAACTAGAGAAGAGGTGATTTATAATGCATGAAACTCCAATAGGAATGTCACCTGCCGAAACTTAGCTGTTAATCAATTACCGGAGAAATATTCACTGTCTCTTAATGAGAAAATTGTGTTTACTCTGCACTCAATGCTTAACTTTGGAGTTTAACTTGGAAGAATGTTCAAGTTTCCAGGAAGCAAGCACTAAAGTCTTTTCTTTTAAATCAAATCTGTTTGCATTTAAAGCCAGATTCCTGTGAAAGCGGTATACTGAAATGTATTATTTTGCCAGAATGTATGTGGAACTAAGGTGAATGAAGGTGAGTACACAAGTTGTGGAATTCATAGTGTCTCAGGTAGTGTGACAGGTGACACAACCGATTCATTCAACGTGTCTACAAGGTGTGTGTGCATCCACCGCCAACTTCTTCCAGAAGACAGACGTACATCTTACAAATATGGGACACAATTTACTCCAACATGTATACCTTCACTTTCTTCATCATCGATATGGCAGCGCGTCTTTATGAACTTGTTGCAATAATAGGGACAGATGGTAAAAACATTGCAAATAAGAACTACATGAATATGTCGCACACGTGGGTACTAACAGTGAAAAGGAACTTGGCGCAAGACTTCTGACTACATCCATAGCACAAGAAATGCATCACAAATGCCTTATTAAATCATCCTCAAAATGGTTATGTGAGAGAATTGTAATGGTTAACATTTACGGTCAGGACAATGTCATTAATTACCTTTTTAGTTCTAAAGTTGGCCAAAGATGGTGGTTGGAAAATGGTGTGACAGGTGACGTTTCTTTTGCTGCCAACCCTTGGATAGATTTGTACTCCTCATTTGGTGTTGTGTGTAATGTGAACTGCGGCACGATCTGTGCATTATGGATTGCCGTTTTACTTATGTCCTGATTAGATCTGCTATGGTCCTTGCTAAATTGCTGGTATCCCAATTGCCATCTAAAATACTATAGATGTTTGCTAAAAGCCTTGTTTTTTTTCTCTAAAAATAACAAACATGTTATACTTCCCTCCTATGTGTAGTGGTTTTGCACAGAGCAGCCCCGGATCCTCCTCTTTTCGGTTCCCTCTTCGGTGCTTGCTATGGGGGCACCCGAGCTGAGTCACAGCTCTGTGTGTGCATTCAGACACTGAACCCCCATTCTGCCCTACCCCCTCTCTACTGATTGGCTAACTGACTTTGATTGACAGCAGCGGGAGCCAATGGCGCCGCTGCTGTGTCTCAGTTGATCAGGAAGAGAGTCCCGGACGCCAAGGAACTTGTGGACAATGCTGGAGAGAGGGGTTCAGGTTAGTATTAGGGGGTGCTGGGGCGGCTGCTGCACCCAGGTTTTTGTTATCTTGATGCATAGAATGCATTAAGATTAAAGGGGTTGTAAAGTCAGTAGGCTTTTTTAAGTGTTACTAAAAGTTTTTTTTTTAAATAACATACGTTATACTTTTCTGCTCTGTGCTGTGATTTTGCACACACCAGCCCCGATCCCCTTTGGGTACCCCGCTGGAACTCCTGGCTCCTCCCTTCTGCTGAGTGCCCCCATTGGAAGCTGCTTACTCTGGGGGCACTAGTGCGTGCTTGCTCCTGAGATGCTTCTGTGCGTTCATAAAACACACAGCGCGTCTCGTCCCCTCTCCCCGCTACTTTCCCACTGGGTGTGATTGACAGCAGCAGAAGCCAATGGGGGGAGGAGCCCCGGGAGATCATTTGCTCTTGTGCACATTGCTGGATCAGGCTTGAGTAAGTATTGAGGGGGGGCTGCGGGGGAGGGGCTGCACACTGCACATAGAATGCATGAAGGGAAAAAACCTTTAGCCTTTACTTTAGGTAATCCGGTGCAAGGTGCATTGACTAGGAGAAACAAATCAGATTTCTGTTAACTGACAACTAAAAACATATAATTTGTTACTGATTTCATTCTAATGTGTATATTTGTGCTTCATATTTTATGAGGAAAACCTACACAGAGTTAGTGTTATTGTGGCGCTGTCCTGAAAATGCTAATTGCCTGGCTGTCTTGTGGAATTGATTACCTCTGTACTTTCCGAATCACTGACCCAGAGCAAGTTACAGATGAGTTCTGACATTATTGTATACATAAATGTTCTTGGTGAGTGGCTCAGAAAGTGCTGGAAATTGGAGACCGCTAAGCAAGTAGCATTTTCAGATGGAGAACAGCAATGGTGTTCCTAATTTGTATGCCGCAATGAGAGACCCGCACGGCTCTGAAACTCCATGCTGTAAAAGCAATCTCATTCTGCAGGGCCTTTGGTGTGCTGGTGACCTAATTCTGTAAAAGCTACGCAAAGTGTCAGGTGTTAGTTTACACGTAGGATAGTGTGCGATGGAAATACGCTTATCTCATAAATTGGCTGCCACCACAAAACATACACAATTGGCACAAATTATCAGTGAACTAGGAATGGGGAGGAGAGACGTTTGCAGACTGATACCATTTGGTTTCTAAATTGTGTAGATACTTCCGCTGAGATCCTGCAAACTTTGCTAAAGATCAAATGGATGCAACAAAGAGGTCTTTAAAGCGGAAACTACACTGCACCTGAGCAACACAAACCAAAAAACACTATTTCATTTTTAATAATCAAAGCAAACGCCTCTATCCGTGTCTCCATGCTTTATTTTGCTGAGAAAACACTTCACAGAAAAACATCCCCTAGCATTTCTGGCCGTGGCCATCTTGAGTGAGGGCAGGTTTCATGTAGCATTTATTTCCTGGAATCCATCTGCCTGTAGTGCAGGCATGAGGGAGTGTTTAGCTTGGAAAACCCCTCCTCCGCTCCTAAAGGCACCTAGAATGTATGTCATTAGCCTAGGCCTGGAAACTAGGAGGTTGCCTAAAAAAAAAAAAAAGTTTTAAAGCAATTTAAAGATAATATATTTTCCTATCTATTTACTAATTCTAGCAGCATAAGGATTAAAAATAGTCAATGCTGATTGAGAGAGTGAAGTTCCACTTTAAATTTGCACTCACATTTCTGTTTGAACAAAATATTCTTTGTATTTGTGTAAAAGACATTTGTGTGTCTTGACATCCAGAGAAAATATCCGCGTTACACCTAGTTTATAGATATGAAAGAATTACAGGCCCATTCTTTGGGAAAATGAGCGTACAGCTGTGTAATTGAAAGAACGCAGGTAGGTATGTCAAAAGCAATAATCCAAGGCAAAATGAATCTCATTATCAATTAATGAAATCCAGTTCATTTCAACAATGAAATCTAGTTCATTGCACCATTCCATAATCGGTAAAATCCAATATAGTTCACAGTGCCACATCCATAATTGGATGAGAATTGAACAAATGGGTGAAGGGTTTTGTATTAGAGGCTTCCTGGAACTGTCTAAAATTGTCTAGAAGGGAAATGTGTACTTCACATGTACCATGTGCTCATCAACAGCGAGATCTCGTCATACAGCACCCTTGGGGTCCTGGTCTACAAGATTGATATCTGATGGCGATGGTAGACTCTGATGTCATGTGACTGTAGTATGATCTATTATAATATATATATTTTTGTGATACTAGAGTTAGGTTTGTGGTGCCTACTACTGTTCATATGTCCAAATCACTTTAATGTCCCGAGTCTTCCTTCAAAATTATTCATTTGACATAATATTAAAAATCTGGGTCATGCATCATCATTAACTGGAGCTATAATTTCATTACAGCTTTCAACTCGTATCTTGTTAAAATTTGACTGTGTGATGGAGCATATGTTTACTGCATCTGCTAATGTGAGCCTATAAATTAAACTGCCTGCAGCTTAATACTAGCATTGTAGAAAATGTACGGTACATATTGCTTTCATTAGAAGCAAGCCAGTGGTTACTCGAAGGTCCATAACTAATCAAGGAAACTATTTCCCAGCAGTCATGAGTGCTGTACTTTAGAGGCCAGATGAACATGCAGGCACCTGTGTCGACAGTGATGCTATAAACGGCAATCCTTGGCCAAGATTTTTATACCTATGCCGAGGGGTGGGGGAGTTGCGTGCAGAAACCTCTAATACATCTCTTTTGGCAGGGGTGCTCAACCTGTGACCCTTGGATGTGGCCCTCGGAGCCGGTTGATGTGGCCCTCGGAGCCGGTTGATGTGGCCCACGGAGCCGGTTGATGTGGCCCACGGAGCCGGTTGATGTGGCCCACGGAGCCGGTTGATGTGGCCCACGGAGCCGGTTGATGTGGCCCACGGAGCCGGTTGATGTGGCCCACGGAGCCGGTTGATGTGGCCCACGGAGCCGGTTGATGTGGCCCACGGAGCTCTTTGTTGTGGCCCTCGGAGCTCTTTGTTGTGGCCCTCGGAGCTCTTTGTTGTGGCCCTCTGGAGCCCTTTGTTGTGGCCCTCTGGAGCCCTTTGTTGTGGCCCTCTGGAGCCCTTTGATTAGCCCTTCAACCTCAAGCCAGGGAAGTGCACTTCTATTTTATCCTGCAGGTTTTGAATGCAACTTCTGAATGCAGGAGTTTTGGTGCACTTTCAGAAAGTGTACCACACCCGCAAGATATAATAAAAGTCTAAGGCAAAGAGCAGCTAATTTGCAGGACATTGTAACCCACAGAACATGTGAAAGCAACCTTATATTGTGTGGCCCACGGAGCCGGTTGGTGTGGCCCACGGAGCCGGTTGGTGTGGCCCACGGAGCCAGTTGATGTGGCCCTCGGAGCCACAGGGGCTCATAAGGGGCTCAGGAAAGTAAGGGCTAGTTTTCATTTGTGGTTTTGTAGGCGGTAAAACCCCATAGTTGAGACAACTTCCCCCAGCCATTGGTGTAGCATCAGGGGTCGCCCTGTCACATTCCGTTTTACCATTGGACAAGGAGGGCTGTGGGGGGCAGCATATACAGGAACTGATCCTCTCCATTTCCCTCCTACAACCGCTGAAATCCAGCTTCTCCTCCTTTTCTTCCTTCTGACGACATTCATCAGCTGCAGGAGGAAAATGTTCATTAAGCTATTCAAAATAAAACATTCAGAACCATTTTTCATTGTGGGCTGCAGCCAGTTACCAAATCACTTAAGTGGCCCTTGCTCTTCAAAAGGTTTAACACCCCTGTCTTGTGGGAAACTGAACAATATTCTTTAAAAGGGGTTTCTAACTTTCTTGTTGTGACAAATGTTAGAGAGACATAAGATAACATTGTCAGGTCTCAGTTGACAACTTGTGTATTGGTGTCACTTTTTTTCATCTTTACTCTACACCACATATATTGGGGGAGCCAATCACCATCAAGAAAAGTCACCATTGCAACAGACTCCCGCGACCCTTACAACAACCATCACTGTAGCCAATGAGGAGAAGCCTACAGTATTTAGAAATACATCAGAACTTTGGAAGCAGTGGGCAGTTATAATAGAAATCTGAAATGAACTAGCGATCATTTTTCTTTTTTGGATCCAGTTGTTTGGCAAATGCAGGAGGGCCATTACACCGGTCTACGCGGTTTGAACGCACTGCTTATGCTCAGAGGCCTGCCAGTCTGCTCGCCACCTTAAGGCATATTTGTCATTGCTTTTCTATGTTGTTGCTATTGGAAAAGCTGTTTGAGGTATTAAATTAAATTACATGAAATGTTCTATTTTTCTTGGTTGTTCTGCATCAGTAAAAAGCACTGAGCATAGTCAGGGAACAACAGCCTAACAAAACACGATTGTTTTTCATTAAAAAAAAGTGATTTCTATTCATGAATAGAATGGACTGTTCAGGGTTGTTTCAGGGAAAGGGTCGTCGGGGTTTAAAGATTGGGTAACATTTAAGAAACATCAGTGTGTATATTGTATGTATAAAAAGAAATCACATATAAGTCTTTGGAAAAATTCATATAAAGCAATTAAGCTGAAGGGTCCATGTTTGCTTTTCTGTAGTGAGGTTGAGATTCAGGAGTTGTATTCCAGGTACTTTGAGATTTTTATGCTTGAAGTATAATGCCTCTTTCACACGGGCGGCTGTTCTGCCGCTGTTAAAAGCATGTTTGGTTATTTTGAAATTCCAAGACTCCAGGCACAGCGATCACTTGCAGTTGTACATTGCGATTAGCTGCGTTTACTTGCGTTTACATGCAGCTGCGTTGGAACATTCTTGCCATTTCTGATGTGCTTCCTGTTTTTCTTTCCTTGTTGCTGCTGCTATTCGCAAGAGAAATAGTACATTGCGATTACTTGCAGTTATGTGCAGATAGCTGCAATAAATCGGTCCTGGACGCAGTCAAATTTACTTTTTTCTAACCGAACAAAACCCCATGTACCAAAACCATTGCTAAATGCAGTGTGTGAATTGGGCCATAGGAAAGCATTGTGTGAGTTTCGCTGCGGTAGATAACTTGATCTATCCGCAGCTAAAAGCTGAATTCTATCCGCCCGTGTGAAAAGGGCCTTACACACTACTGTATATTTGTCTGATAAAATTCTCCACAAAGTGAAGCTATGTTTTGTTCATGTAGGAAGGGGGGGGGGAGAGGAGCTTTAACTTTGTTCTAAAGCTAAAATGTGTTTAACCTTAATGCATTCCCTGCATTAAAGTGTTACTAAGCCTAGGACCCTGCGTTCACTATATCTGGTCTCCCACAGTACACAGAACATGGAAATGCAATTATTTTAGTACATATAAACTGCTAAATACCTTTTCTCATCAGCAGTATATAACAGTCTTGTGACTTCTATCAGTGTCTGGTTAAAGCTTGTAGAAGTTTTTATTCTCCTCTGACTTTCCTATGAGGCTGCATGACCCCTGACCCTCTGTCTGTACAGTGCTGATTGGCCCTATGCTGATCACATTCACTCTCCCATGAAAAAAAAAAACTCTCGAGCAATACGCACCAAACTGAGAATGTGCAGAGTGACTCCAAAGGCTCTGTTCTATCAGGAGATTGATTGGGGACAGTGGAAGAAGGGGAAAATTGAGTAGACAGGATCAAACCACCTTTTTACTCAATGCAGAGGATTAACCCCTTAGGTTCCACAGTGAGTATAACAAGCATGCTTTACTGCATATACACACTGATTTTACTGTTGTAAAACTTTAAGCTAAAAAACATTTCACAACTTGCTGTGCTCCCCTCACCTCCCTAAATACCGGAGTCCTCAATCGATCCAGCACTTTGCACAGCCAGCCTTATCTATTCTCTCTCCCTCTACTCACAGGGACTTAAGAGGCAGTGGGAGCCATTGGCGTCTGCTGCTGTCAACCAAATGATGTGAGTAGGAAGAGAGGGAGGGGCCAAGCCTCGCTGGGTTTTGTGTCTATGGACGCACACAGCCTGGCTCTGGGTCAAGCCAGCATGTGTGTCCCCATAGCAAGCGACTTTCTGTGAGGACAGATGGAGAAGACTAGGACCTCCCCTAGCGGCATATATTTAGCTTGTAGTAGGTAATCACAATCAAATGGGTTTGTTCTGTATAGTTTAGACATTTCCTAGCTTATGAATAAGGTCTCTTAAAGTGTACTTCCAGTTTTGTAGTCAAATTTGAGAAAACCCCATTATGTTTGTGTTTTCCATTCACGCTGCATGCCTTACATTATTTGTTTAATTTTTTATATTACCTTTTTTAAGATATTTTTTTTTTTTTTTTTAGAAAAAGGTATCAAGGCAAGAAGCCAGGCCTCTAAACCTAGCTGAACTCCAGCTATTAAAACGTTAATTGAAATATATTCCTTGTTGGCTACAAAGGATATAAGTCCACTTTGTGTACACCAAATGCCATTATTACCCAAGATATTACCTTGTAAAATCAAACAGTGACGACATCACTGTGCTGTACATACACTATGCTAAGAGCAGAGCTGTGGGAGGGGTCCAGCAGGTCCACCCACTATAGACCGCCTGCAGAAAACTACAGGAAGGGGTGAAGATAAGACCAGTCACCACCCACAAGAGGAGAGAGAACAGCATAGACAGGTCTTTATTACTGGAAGCTCTTGCACTTAGACAACGTTTCACACTGGATCACTGCACAGATCTGGAAGAAATACACAAAACACTAGTTTGTAGGAAAGAAACCCCCCCCAATTCCCCCATCAACACAGTCAGTGTTGATGAGGGAAATCCCTCCGTGTAGCTATTGTGTTCTTCTGGCTGGGGGGGCAGGGGTGCCGTTCCTACCGGGAGAACATCCAGTGATTATTTCTAGTGGCTATAGCAAATAATCGCATGAAAAATCTGACAGGCTGGTTGTACCCAAGTTCATCAGTCGATCGATCAACATGGGTAGAATCAGCCTGGCCATACATGGTTTGAATTTCAGTCGGTCCCAGCTGAACCAGCCGAGAGTTGAACTGTCTATGGCTGGATTTACATTCAAATAACAGTACACTTTGTTCTTATGTTTGGACAATATTTGCTTACCCTGGAGCTCAGTTTTAACCTTTTGTTAGGACAGACAGTGTTCAGATCTAGTTACAATTGATAATGATATGGCAAACACCACTGCCCAGCCCCATCATAAATAAAGATAAACTAGTAGAATTTTTCCTTGCTGGAGGGTCCAGTTCACTCTAACACCCACAACTTCTTCCTTTTTGCTCTCCTGTGCCACTCTGTTCATTGGGGGAAGCAAAGTTACATACCATGTACCTCCTTAATGTAGAAGAGCATGCAACTTCCCCCCACCCCACCTTTCTATCACATTAGAAAGCAGTTGATTGACCATTACGACTTCCAGAGATGGGCAAAGAATCCTCAGCCTATTGTAAGTTCCAACTCATAATATGCAGTTCAGGACTGGCTACTTCTCCTCCAAGGACGGTGGGTAAAGAAGCCACTGATTTGAAAGAAGGATGAGGCTATCGAGGAAACGTAACAAATACTGACCTACCTATTTTAGGCCAGTTACTGGAAAAAGTACTATAGCTATTGGATTAGCATGACATACTGACACCTAGCATGTTCAGAAGAAGCACGTAGCACGACTATAGTCCTCAGAGCACGTTTCTTTTTACTGATGTTCCCTGTGATCAGATTCTTTGTGGCTACTGTAAACCTAATTCAAATGTATTGTTTCAACGTTGCAGGCTTGTACAACATAGAAATGTAACCAGATAATAAGCCACCTTGTTACATGTGATGGCTGTTTTCAAGTTTAGCCCTGTGGAGGAGTTTTAACATACAGACTGATATATTCGGCAAGCATCTATTTTCATGGCTAGAAAGTAGAAGTCCCTTCACACTATAGACAAGATGATGTCTAGTATTATCTAGTTGTTTAAGAGATGTAATGACGTCATTATGTTGGCCTGTTGCCTTTTTTAAGCTGACAGATTTCATGGTCCATAGCAGAATGTTTGTAGGAGACCTCATTCCCAGGAATCTGACATTTGGCCATAAATGTGAGAGAACGGAAATGATCAGTCATTGCACTGGCTTGTGTTTGTACATTTACAACATGGCTGCTTATCTCGCATTTTTGGATGAGTGGAAGAGCATCTGCTTGTGGTTAGAGATAGGAAGAGAGTAGTGGCTCACTGGGGACATACATTACTATGCAGCTAATGTGATATTCTCTGTCCTCTCAACACCTTTTCACCCCTGTAACCCAGACACTATTTTTCTCCTCTGTAGCTCCATCGCATCCTGCCATTGACACATCCTAATCACTTAGACGTTTATTTTCTGACAGATACCAGAGCTGCACACTGACCTTGTTGGCAGCATTACGGTCTTAATATAAAGGTATAATATATGTCGCTCTTTTCCGCCTGCTCATGCCTGAAGGCCAGGGAAAGTATTTCATTTTTCTTGTTACCTCTGAATGTACGCTGATAGCCATTTCCATAGCAAAAGTCAAGTGTTGCCCTTGTGTTAGTCCAGAGTGTCTTCAAATTAGAACTTTAGGCAGGCCATCAACATGTGGGCAGGCCATCAACATCCCAATCACTCAGCAAATTAAATTCAAAATACTAACCACAACATACAAAGCCATTCACAACTCTGCCCCGAGCTACATCACCAATCTTGTCTCCAACTATCACCCAAATCGCCCCCTCCGCTCTTCTCAAGACCTCCTACTCTCAAGCTCTCTCGTCTCCTCCTCCCATGCTTGTCTCCAGGATTTCTCCAGAGCCTCTCCCATCCTCTGGAACTCCCTACCTTCACCGGTCCGGCTATCCCCTTCTCTTGCTACCTTCAAGCGATCCCTGAAAACTCATCTCTTCAGGAAAGCCTATCATGTATCCAACTAATCTTCTACCACTTCCATCAGCTCATTCCCCACAGTTAAAACCTTTTGTACCACCTGCTCCACCCTATTAGGTTGTATCCTCTTCTGAGCAGGACTCTCTTAATCCTCTTGTATTTTATTGTATAACTGTATTGTCTCCTTATACTGTCAAGCGCTGTGTAAACTGTTGGCGCTATATAAATCCTGTATAATAATAATAATTGAAGCTGGGTTCACACTGATGCAAACTGAATGCAGGTTTCCCCGCATCTAATTTGCAGGACAGGAGACTCAATGGAGCCAGTTCACGAAGTTCTGGGGCGGCTGCAGAGCGCATTGCACAAGGGTTCTGTGCGTCTTTGGCTCTGTTTACGATCCAAATCCAGGCAAAAAATCGGGCCTGATTCGTCCCTGAAACGGAGAACAGGGACGCACCGGACCCCTGCTGAGAGCCGTGTCCGTTAACCCAGCCTCAAAAAAATGTACATATTCCCAGCAAACTGCAGATAATATTTACATCAAAGTCCTCAGTAGCCTCTGTAGCTGCAGGCACTGCGGAGCTATTTATCCTCAAAGATTACAGCATAAACATTTGGTAGTACACTGATAAAACAGTTTGGCAGAATGACTTTTTAAACTCTCTCTTAGGCAGCTTTCATATGTGTGCCCTCCATTCCATCTCAACAGAGAATCTTAGACTGATCATCCACTGAGTTGAATCTCAATGGAAACTCATATCACATGTGACATCCATGTCCATTCCTGTTTCTCCTCCATGATTGAGTAAGAAGGGACCCATGTAATCCCTATGGGTGGCTGGATGTAAGTAGATATGCATCTGCCTATACCCACCCACATTTGGTCTTATCCTTAAGGCATCATGCACACTGGACCGTTTTATAATGTTATAAAAACGCCAGTAGCTTTGCAGTGAGTTTCTCAACGTTTTTGCAATAGTGTATCAGTCTGACGGACTTGTGGGTGCATGCAAGTATGCTCATGTTCCCTTCTATCCGGGCATTCGTAGGAATACATTGCTGTCCAATTCTGATGTGTAACAGGTCAAAAATGGACTATGGAATGCCAATTTGAAAGTGGCCTTATACCAAAAACTGTACCATCTGATAAGTTCCTTGAAATTTTGGTTTTGCTTTACAATAATTTATCGCTGGTTCCTATAATGTTTGTAATTTTACACTGTGGCAGACATTGTGCATAGAATTATACAGTCCAATTTTGCATAATGAAGCTGCAATAGCTAAACATGTCAGACAAGGATGAATGAGATTCCTTTTGGAAAGCAAAGTAGGTGGCAGATCAGAGGTCATTTAAACACTGGACAGTAGCTAGTATTGCTCTAGCCTTCCATTATGTAACTGCTTCCTGTTCCATACAAAGAGCTGTTTGTTTAAAATGGATTGTTCAAAAGTCGGATTTAAAATACACTTGACATAACCCTTTTACTTATTTTAAAATGGTTGATTTGGAAATTGTATCTTTTTACCATAATCCAGTTTGAGTGTGGCTCATATGTTTATAAGTCTAATGCACATCATTGTTTTCGGTCAGCATGAATCCATTTTTCTATACATACTGGTATCCTATCCACCTCCATGTTTGCACAGCCGTTTTGACTGAATACCTACCAACTTTCTGAAATGATAAAGGGGCCACTTTTTAGTATGTGGGCAAAGGACACATTCCAGCCACAGCCCTGGTTACATAGACCACAAAATCTATCTATAACCCCAATTCATTTGAAAAAAGTTGGGACGCTGTGTAAAATCTACATAAAACAGAATGCAACAATTTCTAAATCTCATAAACCCATATTTTATTCACAATAGAAAATAGAAACCATATTAAATGTTTAAACTAAAAAAAAAAAAAATGTACCATTTTAAGAAAAACTGAAGGTCATTTTGAAGTTGATGTTGGGACAGGCAACAAAAAGCTGGCAAAGTAAGTGGTACTAACAAAGAGCTAGAAGAATATTTTGCAACTAATTTTAGTATATTTATCAGCAACATGATTAAAAAGAGCATCTTAGAGAGTTAGAGTTTCTCAGAAGTAAAGATGGGCAGAGGTTCCCCAGTATGAATAGCTGCGTTTCAAAATTGTCAATTTCAGAATAATGTTCCTCATTGATGATGATATGCAGAGTAAATAGATGCCTATCGAGTCACGCTTTAAAATTATGTATGCCTGTGGAACGGTAAACTACAGTACCTAAATCTCCATAGGCAATGCTTTATAAGCTTTATAGGTTACTAGTTTAGAGTTCTACAGGAGGTCTGGATCTAGAATTATTGCTCTCACTCTGATGTTCGCAATGATACCTCACATGTGGTGTGATTGCTGTTTACATATGCATGTGGGACCTACCTGTGCGTTTTGCGTTTTGCCTTTTGCGCGTGAGTACTGGGGGGACCGGTGCACTTCAAAAATGTTTGTTTTATTTTAATTCATTTTACATGCTACCTTTTTTACATTTTTTTTTTCATTGCTATCACAAGGGATGAGTAACATCCCTTGTGATAGCATGGGCTATGACAGGTCCTATTTATGGAGAGATCCCATATCTCTCTGGCCTCCAGAGCAACTGATCAAACCGAGATTTGGTTTGATCTGATGCTTTACAAGCCAGTAATGGCTTGTAAACAAACCGGAAGTCAGGATTTGCACCTCAAGTAAAAGTGATCAGCCGCTCGAATTATTAATATCTGGTATTGGCGTATAACACACACACTTTTTTCCCCTTAAAATCAGGGGAAAATCGTGGGTGCGTGTTATACGCCGATCCCCCGCTGATTGTGAGCGGAGAGGCGAGTGCCGCCGATATCTATACATAGCTAAGTGTGCTTGGCTAGTGCCGCTCAGTCACGCCCAGTCCCGCCCAATGATGGACATAACACAGGAACTGGGCGTGACTGTGAGCGGAACTATCCGAGCCTAGCCGAGTACACTCGGCTATGTATGTATATGGGCGGCACTCGGCTCTGCTCACAGTCATGCCCAGACCCGCCATTGGACCTGTGTTATGTCCATCATAGGGCGGGACTACGAGAGGAGCCGAGATACACAGGACCGGCTCTGTGTATCTCGATGGCGCCATTTTCAAACTGCAGTGACACTGACATGTCACTGCAGTTTAACTGCAGCCTGGGCAAGTCTGCAGATGGACACTGACAAGGCTGCATTGATGGGCATTTAAATGTAAGTTTTTTTTTTTTTCCTTAAAATTCCCTCCTAATTTTGGGGTGCGTTTTATACGCCGGCGCGTGTTATGCGTCGATAAATACGGTATACATAAAATATAATATAATTAGAAGTTTTAAACACATTAGTGTTGTAATATGGTGTATTTTATTTCAGGAAGTTAATTTGATAGCAGGCCTTTCTTTCCACTTTAATGATGACAGTTCAGGTTTGTCCTTCAGATATGAGTGAATCTGGGCTATGGCATTTAAGGGGAGTCTGTCTGTCAAATCCCTCCTCGCTTCTCACATCTCAAATACTCCCATCTGGAATGAGCTAAATTTTATCTCGGTGACCCCTGGCAATAATTACACCAGGCAGGGTTATTGATCGGCACATCAATGTGATGTAGGTTTTCATTGCAAGGCCTGCAAACAGCACGGACTGTGAAGAAGATACATATTTGTAAACCGAGCTGTCATGTGGGGGTAAAGCACTTTTGAAGTTGATCTCACAAAGTTTAACTTTGAGCAAATGTCTCATTTACATAAGTTATTTCAGCTGGTTGTGCCTTTCCTTGCAGGGGGTGGGAAGCAGATGTTTTATACTCTCACATGTCATTGTTGTACCAATCCACAATGAGAACTTTTGGTCATATTTGCATGTTTAACCACTTCAGCCCGGGAAGGTTTTACCCCCGTAAGGACCAGGCCATTTTTACGATGCGGCACTTTAACTGACAATTGCGCGGTCGTGCGACGCTGTACCTAAAAAAAAAAAAAAAAAAAATTGTTGTCCTTTTCCCCCCACAAATAGAGCTTTATTTTGGTGGTATTTGATCACCTGTGAACAAGAGAAAAGTGAAAAAATAACCGCAACGAAAATTATTGATTAATAATATTGACTTTCTATGCTGCAGAGTCCTATATGTGACACAAACACACAAATTTGAATAGGGAAAAAGTTGACTCGCGCTTAAAAACAAAAAAAACTAACACGTGTATGGCTGAAAAGACTACAAAAGTGAACATCATGTAGACATGTAATATAATGTGACAACACCAAATCAGGTTGATAAATGAAACCAACCTCCCCTTAGGTAAATATATAAATATATAAAAAATAGATCAAATTGTAGAAAATTATATATAAAAAAAGTCCATATGTAAGAAACCCCAAAAAGTGCTGTAATTGTGCAAAAAAATCGTGCAAAAAAATAATATATAATTGGATTTTTTTGCACAATTACAGCACTTTTTGGGGTCTATTTTTTATATATTTACCTAAGGGGAGGTTGGTGTCATTTATCAACCTGATTTGGTGTTGTCACATTATATTACATGTCTGCATAATGTTCACTTTTGTAGTCTTTTCAGCCATACACGTGTTAGTTTTTTTTTGTTTTTAAGCGCGAGTCAACTTTTTCCCTATTTGATCACCTGTGCAGTTTTTATGTTTTGTGCTACAGTATAAACAAAAAGAGCGACAATTTTGAAAAAAAATATTTTTTACTTTCTGCTATAAAATGTACCCAATAATTTTTTATTTTTTTTTAATTAAAAATCGAATTTCTTCATCAGTTTAGGCCAATATGTATTTTGCTATATATTTTTGGTAAAAAAAATCCCAATAAGCGTATATTGATTGGTTTGCACAAAAGTCATAGCATCTACAAACTTTGGGAAATTTTTATGGCATTTTAATTTATTTATTTATTTATTTTTACTAGTAAAGGCGTGGAAATGGTGATTTTGAGGAGGACTGCGACATTGTGGCGGACAAATCGGACACCTGACACGTTTGACACTTTTTTTTGGGAACCAGTGACATTATTACAGTGATCAGTGCTAAAAATATTCACTGTTGGTGTACTAATGACACTGGCAGGGAAGGGGTTAACACCAGGGGCGATCAAAGGGCGAAGTGCGTCCCTAGGAGGTGCTGACTGACTGGATGAACACAGAGATCCTGCTTAGCAGGAATCGAAGACCTATGTCCTCTCATGTCTTGTTTACATAGGCAGATCACCTTTCTGCCTCTCTGAGGAACAATTGCGGTTGGCGGCGGACATCAGACCCACTGATTGGCCCCCCCTCTGTCCAATGGGCGTGCGCCCACAGTATCTATTGCATGAAATGACGTACAGGTACGTCATTTCATGCAATAGAGCCGCCTGCGCCTGTAGGTGGTCTCGGTGGAAGTCTCTCAGTGGACTCAATGCACATTGTTCACATTGCAGCGATTGTTCAAATGAAAATCTGTGCAGTGGTTGTTGAGCTGTGTGGTCAGGTAGTCCCTCCCTCCCTTACAATGCCCCCACAATGCTGTCCAAGCACGCTGGTGCAAGTAGACCGATGTCTAAAGGGCCTTACACATGGGCGATTCCTATGGAATTTGGGCTGTGTGTACGGCAGCCAGTCTGACTGAGCCGTCTTCTGTCGAAGGGGCATGACCAAAAAGGGTCTCCCAATCAGCGCTCTTAGCCAATGACTGAGAGCGCTGACTAGTGTGTTCTTGCGGGGAGGGGGCGCACATAACCCTTTCATAACAGGGTGGGGGAGATTGCTGTACTAACATCGGATTGTTAGTACAGCAGCTCTTCTTGAGCTCTTACTTTTTGTTTTCGTTTAGTCTACTGGGTTGAATGAAAAAAACGAATAGGGTGTACCAGGCTTTAGTGACAGTGCACAGAGGAGGAGGCGGTGGTACAGACAGAGCCTGTACAGCTATCTCCTCCCTGGTACACCAGCAGCCCTCCTTGTCATTTAGCCCTGTCTCTTCTCTGCTCCCTTTTGTACTGTGAAAAGTCTGATAATCTTCCGCAGCTGCCATCTAGTTCGGAGATTACTACAATTTGAGCTGGCAGTTTTTGTTGTGAATGACAGCAGCTAGAGAGCAGCACAGCCATTCACAAAAACACAGGCCGACAGCAGCCGAGCCGGCAGCTATTGCACTAGTCTCTTAGACAAATGCAGTTTTTGTGAATGACACCGCTGCTCTTCAGCTTCCATCCTTCACATCACGATCCCTCCAGCTAGTTTGGAGATGACTACAGTAATAGCTGGTGACTTGTATTCTAAGTGATGGAGGCTGGAGAGCAGCAGTGTCATTCAGAAAAACGAGTGACAAGTGGCAGTAGCCACCACATCGGGATCCCTGCACTTGTCCATTGTTATTCAAGGTCCTCGCCTCTCTATGAAGAGTTTGCAGGAGTGTCTGCATTGCACCTGTGATGCCCTGGTCATGGTTGCAATGCTCTGCAGACTTCAATGTAAACATTTTGATGCATCTTAAATTTTATTAATGTGAGCACATTAAAGTTTTCAAATGGAGGACTACGCCCTTAATATTACCTAACATTTTTATTTTTTTTTGTAACTTCTTTATACTATTCAAAACATACACTATATTGACAAAAGTATCGGGGTGCCCGCCTTACCACACTCGCATGAACTTTAATTGCACCCCAGTCTTAGTCCGTAGGGTTCAATATTGAGTTGGCCCACCCTTTGCAGCTTCAACTGTTCTGGGAAGGCTGTCCACAACGTTTAGGGATGTGTCTGTGGGAATGTTTGACCATTCTTCCAGAAGCGCATTTGTGAAGACAGGCACTGATGTTGGACAAGAAGGCCTGGCTCACAGTCTCCGCTCTAATTTATCCCAAGGGTGTTCTGTCGGGTTGAGGTTAGGACTCTGTGCAGGCCAGTCAAGTTCCTCAACCCCAAACCTGCTCATCCATGTCTTTTATAGACCTTGCTTTGTGCACTTGTCCAAATCATTTAGTGGAGGGGGGATTATGGTGTGGGATTGTTTTTCAGGGGTTGGGCTTGGCCCCTTAGTTCCAGTGAAGGGAACTCTTAAGGCGTCGGCATACCAAGATATTTTGGACAATTTCATGTTCCCAACTTTGTGGGAACAGTTTAGGGATGACCTCTTATTGTTCCAACATGACTGCGCACCAGTGCACAAAGCAAGTTGACAATGCAAACAAATATGGCTGCTTCCATGTACTGTAGTAAAAAGCTAGAAATAAAAAATTTTGTTGTAGGCACTAACACTCAATATTTTTTAAGTAGAGGCATTTGCAGAAAGAAATTGTGTGCAGTTGTTCTTTGGCCCCAAAGATCAACTTGAACTATATATTTAGTTAAAGTAAATCTAAAGCCAAAAGATTTGAACTTTTTGGATAGAATACGGAATGGGTAAAACGCCCTTCAATATTTTTGCTGTCCCATTGGAGACATTTTCCTTCATTTTAGATCCACTTTAATGCATTTTGGCTTATAAAAAAACTTTTATTATGTAAATGTTCTACATTTGTTGTCCCTTACGTTTTGGGCACGCTCATCACTATCAGATGGAACAGTACATGGAATAAATTGGTCCTTCAGAAGCAGCTTGACATGGGTCAGAATCTCATGGGCACCTACTTTTCCTGTCTATGTAAATGCAGCTTGATGGTTCAGTTCGGCAATAAAGAAAAGTAAGAATGTTTCCCGGGAGCTCTTGGTCACAGATGTTGACTGTCCATAGAAACCAGATGGCAGATATCCTATCCTTAAAACAGCTGGTGGTAAGCATTCTCTATTAGAAAGCTGGGAGCTGAAGGGTTGAGGAACATTGATAAGTAGGCAACGTGCTACAATGGAGCTCTTGATATAATTAGAGAAAATTCACTTTCGCTGTTTTCTTAGTATCCTGACCTAGAAATATTGTAATTTAATTGCTAGCTGTAGGCAATACATGTATTTATACTAGATTCCCAATGTGGTGATAGACCAGCTTAGTAGACACTGATATAATGGGCCTTCCAGTGTCACTACTATATATTCATAAAGGAGCTGTGTGTATGTACAATAAACTACACATCATTTTTTATCATTTAGTCCCTGACATTATGCAAGGACTCTTATTTTATTTTTATTTTTTTCTAAAGTAAATTAAACTAACGAGGTAATTTGTGTAATCTTAGCCATGTTACTGTTTTCTTATCAGTAACCCTCTTAGGATATTTAACTTCCTATCAGTATTTTTCTTCCTTTCTGGACGTCATTCAAGCACTGATCCCCCTGGGCCATAGGAGGCCTGCAGTGGGCACTTGGCATAGTAAAACGGCTTCCCTCTGCATGACCCCAGCGGCTATTTCAGTATTACATTGCTTTTTATTGCTATGTAAAACAGGTAATCTCAGAAACATTGACTCTAGGGAGCAGAGAAGAGCAAATGACGGGTCAGCTGTGGGACAGCTCTGATTCCAATTATGTAAAGAAGCCCTTACAAATTCAAGGTCGGCCGAATAATTTTCTCCGAGCGAATTTCCCAGTACAGTAATATATTAATGAAGTGCTATATGCCTCATTATTATTGCTAAGTGTTAGAAATGTGGAAACTGGAATAGCAAATTCATGAGACTGTTTAGTTTATCTATTAATTTTAATTATACTGAGTTCAGTTTTCTATTTAAGGGACTATGACTTTTACACACTGTTAGTAGAGTTCCACAACTATAGTGTGTTTGGTGATTTTTCTTAATTCTGTTTGTAAAGTTTGTACCTTTTCATTGATAAAGTAGAACATTTCCTTTTTTTGATGTAAATTGATCAATTACAGCACTTCCCATGAACGGGTATTTTGTCTGCTTTTTGTTGTATGGGACCCTACTGTATACTGTGAGGCTACTTACATGCTGAGGTTCTCGTACCTGGAAGTGCCAAACGCTCCACTAAAATAAGAGACAATAATGGATGAACAACCCATTTAAATGATCAGGTGTAAATATGGTAGTTAGTAACCAAAGAACATTCATCCGGGTTCGGCTAGAGATGACTTCACTGCATGCCAAGCTCATCTCTATTAACCACTTCACGCAAAATCACATACCTGTACGTCATTTTGTTGAGGTGGTTGTACTGGGTGATGCCTGCAGACAGAGGCATCACCCCCGCCCCGTAAAGGGGGTGTTTTTTTTTTTTTTTTTTTTAGAGCTGGCAGTCGGCTTTCAGGTGATAACAACCAATGCGGCAAATGAGCCACTCAGATGTTATTAACCGTTGCTCCACCCGGGTCTCCCATCCCACTGTCTGCTGGCTGGCCGAAGTCCTGAACAAAGCCGGAATCAGCTTTGTTTGGGTGGGTCTTCGGGGTTGTAACCCGGAAGCAACGTCACTTCCGGTCTACTCGGCAGCCAATGGCGCCGATTTAAAAAAATCCAAAGTGTTCAAAATGCCGATTTTGGTGTTTTGAATACTTTGAAGATCCCTCCATAAAGAGTACCTGTCACTGCCTAATTCTGCCACAAGGGATGTTTACATTCCTTGTGACAGGAATAAAAGTGATCCAATTTTTTTTTTTTAAGGAATAGTGTAAGAATAATAATAAATAACAAAAAAAAAATATGAAAAAATGTGCGCACCAAAGAAAACGCATACGTAAGTCGCGCCCGCAAATGTAAACAGTGTTCAAATCACACATGTGAGTTATCACTGCAATCGTTTGCATGAGAGCAATAATTCTAGTAACAGACCTCCTCTGTAACGCTAAACTGGTAACTGATAAAAATGTTTAAACGTCGACTATGGAGATTTTTAATTACCGTAGTTTGTCGCCATTCCACAAGTGCGTGAAATTTTAAAGCGTAACATGTTGGGTATCTATTTTCTCGGCGCAACATCTTTCACAGTATGCAAAAAAATTGGGCTAACTTTACTGTTTTTATTTTTTTTTAATTCAGTAGAGTGTAATTTTTTTCCAAAAAAAAAGAATGCGTTTGAAAGACCGCTTCCGTGTGACATAAAATTTTGCAACGACTGCCATGTTATTCTCTAGGGTCTCTGCTAAAAAAAAAGTGTGTGTGTGTGTGTGTGTATGTGTATATATGTATGTGTATATATGTATGTGTATATATGTATATGTATGTATATATATATATATATATATATATATATATATGTATACCGGGGCCGCTCTGTGCAAAACCCTTGCACAGAGCAGGTGAGTATAACATGTTTGTTATTAAAAACAAAACAAAAAAACAAAACCTTTACAACCACTTTAATGGCATCCTAGTCTTCGTACGTAGGGTTCAGTATTGATTTGCCCCCCCCCCCCCCCCCTCCTTTGCAGCTATAACAGCTTCAACTCTTCTGGGAAGGCTGTCCACAAGGTTTAGGAGAGTGTCTGTGGGAATGTTTGACCATTCTTCCAGAGGTCAGGCACTGATGTTGGATGAGAATTCATCCCAAAGGTGCGCTTTCTTGTTGAGATCAGGACTCTGCAGGCCAGTCAAGTTCCTCCACTCCAGACCCGCTCATCCATGTCTTTATGGACCTTGTTTGTGCACTGGTGTGCAGTCCTGTTGGAACAGGAAGGGACCATCCCCAAAACTGTTCCCACAAAGTTGGGAGGATGCAATTGTCCAAAATGTCTTGGTATGCTGACGCTTTTAATTCCTCATACACATGGTCGGATTTTTCGACAGGAAATGTCCGATGTACGCTTGTCAGAAATTCTGACCGTGTGCATGCTCCAAAGAACATTTGCTATTGGAATTTCCGACAACAAATGTTTGAGAGCAGGTTCTCAAATTTTCCGACAACAAAACTTGTTGTTGGAAATTCCGAGCGTGTGTACACAATTCCGACGCACAAAAGTCCACACGTGCTCTGAATCAAGCAGAAGAGCCGCATTGGCTATTGAATTTCATTTTTCTCGGCTCGTCGTACGTGTTGTACGTTACCGCTTTCTTGCCGATCGGAGTTTCCAACAACATTTGTGTGACCGTGTGTATGCAAGACAAGTTTGAGCCAACATCCGAAGGAAAAAAATCCACAGTTTTGTTGTCGGAATGTCCGATCGTGTGTACGAGGCATAAGGGTTCCCTTCACTGAAACTAAGGGGCCAAACCCAACCCCTGAAAAACAACCCCACACCATTAACCCCCCTCCACCAAATGATTTAGACCAGTGCACAAAGCAAGGTCCATAAAGACATGGATGAGCGAGTTTGGGGTGGAGGAACTTGACTGACCTGCACAGAGTCCTGGCCTCAACCCGATAGAACACCTTTTGGATGAATTAGAGCGGAGACTGCGAGCCAGGCCTTCTCCTCCAACATCAGTTCCTGTCCTCACAAATGCACTTCTGGAAGAATGGTCAAACATTCCCATAGACACACTCCTAAACGTTGTGGACAACCTTCCCAGAAGAGTTGAAGCTGTTATAGCTGCAAAGGGTGGGCCAACTCAATATTGAACCCTACGGACTAAGACTGGGATGCCATTAAAATTCATGTGGGTGTTAAGGCGGGCGGCCCGCCCAATACTTTTGGTAATATAGTGTATACTCACTTTCTCCTCCGATTTTCGGCTCCTGCCCTCCCCACGGTCCAGTGGTCTTGTGCGGTGGACTGTTCCTGATCTTGTTACGCCCATAGACCGGCTTTGGACTTGAAGACGTCAGGAACAGTCCACAGCTGGACATGGGGGAGCGCTGTTTTCCGACAAAGGTGAGTAAATGCTCTATGTTCACCCCTAGATAAAATGAGCAGTCAACACATGCAGTGCGGTAAGGCTGCAACTAATAATTATTTTCATAATCGATTAGTTGGCCCATTTATTGTTTCGGTTAATCGGATAATAACCTTAAAAAAAGTGTGGTGTATAATTTAGTTAATATGTAAAGAATAAAAACAGGCAATTTATACTTAAATATCTATATGCAGTGGTAACTATAAATAACCAACTATAGTGAAACCTCAGATTGCGAGTCACGCGCAAAAAGGGACTGGCAGGAACACCAGGGAGTTCACACAAAGGAAGCAGAACAAAGAGAACAGGATAGTGCTTCATACAAGTACATGGTACAGCAGACACATATCGGGAATATGAAGTGTTGATGTAACAAACACTATAAGTCATGGCAAACACGTAGTAGCTTTGTGGATTAACCATTTTGTCTTGTACATCATGACACATCACATGACTCGCCTGCGCTTTACATAAATCCGTTTGTAGACACAGCTGGTCTAGAATGAAATTGGCCATTCACTGAGCCTAATTTCAGATTTCAATTTTCTTTGTGGAAAATGTTTTTACTTGTACTAGTACAGTGCAGGTGCATTGGGGGATTGCAAAATAATTCCAAAGGGAGTATTCTAATTTGTACAATATGTGCAGTGTATTTTCTATATATATTCTTTTTCCTGAGTTCAGACAGCTAAGGGGCATATAGTAACCAAAGTGGTCTAACTGTATTCTAAATACCAGAGAGCATAGGCTTGTACAAGTTCATTGTATGCTTCAGTGGAGGCCCGTCCATAGGGGGCGCCAACCCCCCCCCCGAAACTGTTCTAAAATGAAAAAAAAGATCACTTTAAGAGTGACCAGGTGCCGGTCACATGGCAGAATATGGGAAGCTTCCCAAGCACATTAAAGTCCTGGAGTGGACCTTTAATCCCAGAGAAAATATGTGGAGGGAGCTGAAGGTTCAAGTTACCAAACGTCGGCCTCAAAACCTTAATGACTTGGAGAAGATCTGCAAAGAGGAGTGGGACAAAATCCCTCCTGAGATGTGTGCAAACCTGGTGTCCAACTACAAGAAACGTCTGAGTTCTGTGATTGCCAACAAGGGTTTTGTCACCAAGTTCTAAGTCATGTTTTGTGAAGGGGTCAAATACTTATTTCACTCATTAAAATGCAAATCACTTTTTTTCAATGCGTTTTTCTGAGTTTTTTTGTTATTCTGTCTCTCACTGTTAAAATAGACCTACCATTACAATTATAGACTGATCATTTTTTTGTCAGTGGGCAAATGTACAAAATCAACAGGGGATCAAATAATTTTTCCCCTCGCTGTATTTTGCAGCCCTCCCTGAAAATCAAGTCCTATTTTCGGGGTGGGGCTTATTTTCAGGGAAATCCAGTACTATAAAACCAATGTGTGATACTCCGTGTGCAGAAAAAACATTCAATGTGAGAGGGTCTCAGAAACAGCAACATTTTTACTAATGAATCAAACTAAACAGCAATCATTACTGAACACCTGCAGCAGCAGTTTGTGTTTTGAAATCGTGTAATACTCAGGGACTGATTGTACTGCAGCTGCAAGCTATACCTAGGGAAATAAATTGCATAAAAACTATTCGGATCACATGCAGGGGTCCTAACTTGGTGCCCGGGAAAAAAAAAAAATCTTTACCCGGCTTCTTGGATCTTCATACTGTTGATCCATTAAACATATTCTTGTAATTCTTGTAAGCTGCTACAACCCCAAAAAAGTTATGACGCTATGTAAAATCTACAAAAAACAAAATGCTTAGATTTGCAAGTCTCAAACTCCTATTTTATTCACAATAGAGGATAGAAAACCTCTCAAATTCTTAAACTGCCGAAACGTACCATTTTAAGTAAAAAAGGTAATTTTGAAATTGATGGCATCAACACATCTCCAAAAAGTTGGGCACAGGGCAACAAGAAGCTGGCATAGTAAGTGCTATGAACAAAGAGCTGGAAGAACATTTTGCAACTTATTAGGTTATTTTATTTATTTTTATTTATTTATTTCAGGTAGTTATATAGCGCCGTCAATTTACGCAGCGTTTTTACATTTACATTGTACATTCACATCAGTTCCTACCCTCAAGGAGCTTACAATCTAAGGTCCCTAACTCACATTCATACATAGGGACAATTTAGACAGGAGCCAATTAACCTACCAGCATGTCTTTGGAGTGTGGGAGGAAACCGGAGTACCCAGAGGAAACCCACGCAGGCACAGGGAGAACATGCAAACTCCAAGCAGGTAGTGTCGTGGTGGGGATTCGAACCAGTGACCCTTCTTACTGCTAGGCGAGAGTGCTACCCACTACACCACTGTGACAACAGATGAGTAACATGATTGCGTCTTAGGCCTCATGCACACGAGACGCTGGTGCAAACTCTGCTGAACACAGGTTTTTAAAAGCTGAAACCAGCGTTTAGAAACGCTCGTTTTGCCGAGTTTGCATGCCGCGTTTAGCCACGTTTAGTTGCGTTTGCGTCTAGAAGCGTCTGCAGAGCAGAGAATGACATTTTGTGACCCAAATTTCGGGCCCTGTATCTCGGGGCTACTTAATGCTAAGAACCCCAAATTTAGTGTTCTAACACAGTGGAACTAGCACTACAACATATCCAAATTTGGGGTTCCTAGCACTAAGTGGCCCCGAGATATCTCGGTGCCCCAAAGTTGGGTCGCAAAATGTCAAGCACTTTTCTGCAGCAGAGAATAACATTTTGTGACCCGAATTTGGGGCCCCATATCTTGGGGCCACTTTGTGCTAGGAACCCCAAATTTGGATATGTTATAGTGTTAGTCCAACTGTGTTAGCACACCAAATTTGGGATTCCTAGCGCCAAGTGACCCCAAGATACGGGGCCCGAAAGTTGGATCGCAAAATGTCATTCTCTGCTCTGCAGGCGCTTCTAGACGCAAACGCAACTAAACGCGACATGCAAACTCGGCAAAACGGGCGTTTCTAAACGCTGGTTTCAGCTTTTAAAAACCTGTGTTCAGCATTGTTTGCACCAGCGTCTCGTGTGCATGAGGCCTAAGACACAATCATGTTACTCATCTGTTGTCAGATATGGGGCCCCATAAAAACACTTATAAATGCAAACGCCGTACTTTAGCCGCGTTTGGCGTCTAAAACGTGGAAAACTTTTGCGTCTGAACCCATTTTTTTGCTTCTGGAAAAACGAGGTTAAACCCAACTGCCTAAAAACGCCAAAAAACGAGACTGTGTACATGGACACATAAGATAACATTGAATGGGTTCAGAGGCAGTTGAAAAAAGTGTCCAACTGCCTCTGAACGCGCGTTTAACAGCGTCTCGTGTGCATGAGGCCTTAGAGAGTCAGAGTCACCTTTGGACAGCAGCCTTGTCATTCTAGGGGGGGGGGGAGTGTTAAAAGTATTAGCAGATTTAAATACACTTACAAATTGAAGCCGTACTCTAGCTAATACTTTTTAATTAGTTACAGCAAACTGTTTTTTCCCTATTTGGGATAAAGGTTTTCCATAAATTTAAAAGCTGATCATTTTAAGCACTGCCGCCAGTATTTAATGGTCTGTCTCACCACTGAAACTGCACAAGAGCTTTTCTGTTGGAAAACAGACTTACTGGCTGGATCACCAGATGAAAATGAAAATAAAAGAAAAAAAGCCTAAAAAAGAAACCAATACAAGCATCACATCTAAGAATTGGTAAGCTGTAATATAATAAATGTTTGCTTTTGGTTTTCATACTGCTTTAAAATGGTACATTTTTTCAGTTTAAACATTTGATATTTGACATGTCTTCTATTTTTCTATTGTGAGTTGAATATGGGTTTGTGCAAATCATTGAATTCAGCATGCCAGCTTTTTTGGAACTGGGGTTGTACTTTTATCTTTTTTTTGTTGTTTTTGTTTTTATTTGACTGGTATGAACAAACCAATTGGTTCACTGTGATTCGGAATCCTGCCAGTCCATTAACAGAACAAATGACTGTGTGATCCATATCCTGCACTGTCTCCAAGCCTCCAATAGGTGATTAGTAGGATAAGCTTGAGGATGGCATGCTAATTTGTCAGTGCCTTGTGCGAGAGAGAAAGAGAGTAATCCCCAGATGCCACTTGTACCAGCTATATGAGTTGCATGCAACAACCTTATCAAGCAGTCATGCCAATTGTCTAATTATATAAATGCGCTTCGCTTTTCTCGTTGTCTTTAATATTCCAATCACATGCCCCATGGAGCAGTGATTTGCAGCCAATGTGAAAAGGTTTTCTTCTATTAACCACTTGCTTACTGGGCAGCTAAACCCCCCCCTCCTGCCCAGACCAATTCTCAGCTTTTAGCGCTGTCACTGTTTGAACGACAGTTGTGCGGTCATACAATGCTGTACCCAAATGACATTTTTATCATTTTTTCCCCCCCCACAAATAGACCTTTCTTTTGGTGGCATTTGATCACCTCTGTGGTTTTTTATTTTTTTGTTAAAAAAATGGTTTTGTATTTTTTTTTTTTTTATTATTTGTTAATAAATTTTGCAAACAGGTAATTTTTCACCCTTATTGATGTACTCTGATGTGGCTGCACTGATGGGCACTGATAAAGTGGCACTGATGGGCACTGATAAGGCAGCACAGATGGGCACTGATAACATGGCACTGATGAGCACTAATAGGCAGCACTGGTGGGTACTGATGAGGTGGCATTGGTGGGCGCTGAGAGGTGGCACTGAAAGGTGGCAGTGATGGGCACTGATCGGCACTGCTAGGTGGCACTGATAGGCAGCACTGCTAGGTGGCATTGATGATGCACTGATTGACACCACTGGTGGGCATTGATAGGTGGCACTGATTGCTGCCACTTATGTACTGGTGGCACTGGCAGGCGGTACTGGTGGGCACATATATGAGGCGGCTTCGCCTCTCCCTCTTCGGGACCGATGTCCCTTCAACAGAAGCCAGTGATCGGCTTTTTTTTTCTCCTCATGCTGTCAGCGTGAGAAGAAAAAAAAAAACGATTACCGATCTTCTGTTTACATCACGTGATTTGCTAAGGGGCCAGGATCGGCCCCTTACTCCGATCTGTGATCACCCGAGTCTCATTGATTTGGTAATCACAGCCCCTGCAGGGGGCACACAGGGTGCGTGCAAAGGAGAGGATTCCTGTCAATCGGCTATAGCGCGGATCTGAAGGGGTTAACGTTTTGTTTGCCATGACTTTATGTGGGAATATAGACATTTGAACAAGCAGAAAATGCAATTGTCTTGTTTTATGTACTCCTTTGTGACAATGGCATTTCTTATGATTTAATCAGGGCAGTACTGACAGCTCTTTAAAGTGGAGTTCCACCCAAAAGTGGAACTTCCACTAATCAGATTCCTCCCCCCCTCCGCTGACACAGTTGGCACCTTTCAGGGGGGAGGGGGGTACAGATACCTGTATATTACAGGTATCTGTACCCACTTCCGGCATAGATACCCGCAGAATCTGCGGTTATTTACGCCACTTCCTGCTCCCTCCCGCTGCCTGCTGGGAAACACACATGGGTCCCAGAGGCAGCAGGGACCATTCGTATTGCACGGCGCGACTCGCGCATGCGCAGTAGGGAACCGGGAAGTGAAGCCGCACGGCTTCATTTCCTGATTCCCTTACCGAAGATGGAGGCGGCAGCACCCGAGGACGGAGAGACGCTTCGGCCTCGGGTGCCGACATCACGGGCGCCCTGGACAGATAAGTGTCCATGTTTTAAAAGTCAGCAGCTGCAGTATTTGTAGCTGCTGACTTTTAAAAATTTTTCTTTCGGCGGCGCTCCGCTTTAAGTAATTGACTTGTTTGAGGAAACACAAATGACCAATAATGCAACACCAAGCTTGACACACATGGATTCCCTTATCACTCAAAGTGTTTGTTACCCCAACACTTCATATTCCCGATATGTGTCTGCTGTACCATGTACTTGTATGAAACACTATCCTGTTCTCTTTTTATTGCTTCCTTTATGTTAAAACCCTGGTGTTCCTGCTAGTTCCCTTGCTTCCCTATTAAAAACTGACCACACTAAGCAGGAGAGCACAGTGTGGTCAGTTCTCTAGCTCTGATGGAATTGTGCTCTCCAATGATCAGACTTGTTCTGACATGCCTCCAATGGACAGCTATTCACTGGGAAGCTCTGTGTGCTGCTGCTTCTCCTCCCCCAGCTCTTATGCAGCTGAGAACAGAGGGAATGTGATCACTTTGCCTTTCATGTCTATTTTAAACTGAATGGGTTGTTTTACAAGGTGATCATTTACAATCACTTTACTACAAGTCTAGACTATAATATGGTTCTAGCAAATATGTTCATGATATATATCAATGATGGGGCACTATTCTCCCTACTGACACCAATGATGGCCCACCATTCTTCCTACTGACACCAATGATGGGGCACTACTCTTCCTACTGACACCAATGATGGGGCACTACTCTTCCTACTGACACCAATGATGGGGCACTACTCTTCCTACTGACACCAATGATGGGGCACTACTCTTCCTACTGACACCAATGATGGGGCACAATTTCTCCCAATAACACCAATGATGGGGCACAATTTCTCCCAATAACACCAATGATGTGGCACTATTATTCCTACTGACACCAATGATGGGGCACCATTCTTCCTACTGACACCAATGATGGGGCACCATTCTTCCTACTGACACCAATGATGGGGCACCATTCTTCCTACTGACACCAATGATGGGGCACCATTCTTCCTACTGACATCAATGATGGGGCACTACTCTTGCTACTGACACCAATGATGGGGCACTACTCTTCCTACTGACACCAATGATGGGGCACTACTCTGCCTAATAACACCAATGATGGGGCACTACTCTTCTTACTGACACCAATGATGGGGCACTATTCTGCCTACTGACACCAATGATGGGACACTACTCTTCCTGTGAACACCAATGATGGGGCAATACTCTTCCTACTGACACCAATGATGGGGCACTATTCTGCCTACTGACACCAATGATGGGGCACTATTCTGCCTACTGACACCAATAATGGTGCACCATTCTTCCTATTGACACCAATGATGGGGCACCACTCTTCCTATTGACACCAATGATGGGGCACTACTCTTCCTACTGATATCAATGATGGGGCACTACTCTTCCTACTGACACCAATGATGGGGCACTACTCTTCCTACTGACACCAATGATGGGGCACCACTCTGCCTACTGACACCAATGATGGGGCACCACTCTTCCTACTGACACCAATGATGGGGCACTACTCTTCCTACTGACACCAATGATGGGGCACAATTTCTCCCAATAACACCAATGATGGGGCACAATTTCTCCCAATAACACCAATGATGTGGCACTATTATTCCTACTGACACCAATGATGGGGCACCATTCTTCCTACTGACACCAATGATGGGGCACCATTCTTCCTACTGACACCAATGATGGGGCACCATTCTTCCTACTGACACCAATGATGGGGCACCATTCTTCCTACTGACATCAATGATGGGGCACTACTCTTGCTACTGACACCAATGATGGGGCACTACTCTTCCTACTGACACCAATGATGGGGCACTACTCTGCCTAATAACACCAATGATGGGGCACTACTCTTCTTACTGACACCAATGATGGGGCACTATTCTGCCTACTGACACCAATGATGGGACACTACTCTTCCTGTGAACACCAATGATGGGGCAATACTCTTCCTACTGACACCAATGATGGGGCACTATTCTGCCTACTGACACCAATGATGGGGCACTATTCTGCCTACTGACACCAATAATGGTGCACCATTCTTCCTATTGACACCAATGATGGGGCACCACTCTTCCTATTGACACCAATGATGGGGCACTACTCTTCCTACTGATATCAATGATGGGGCACTACTCTTCCTACTGACACCAATGATGGGGCACTACTCTTCCTACTGACACCAATGATGGGGCACCACTCTGCCTACTGACATCAATGATGGGGCACTACTCTTCCTACTGACACCAATGATGGGGCACTACTCTGCCTAATAACACCAATGATGGGGCACTACTTTTCCTGTGAACACCGATGATGGGGCACTACTCTTCCTACTGACACTAATGATGGGGCACTACTCTGCCTACTGACACCAATGATGGGGCACTGGCAGGAACACCAGGGATTTTACACAAAGTGAGCAATACAAAGAGAACAGGAGACTTTCTCATACAATTACGTGGTACAGCAGGCACAGATTAGGAATATAAAGTGTTGGGGTAACAAACACTTTAAGTATACATTAATTGGATTTTAAGATGAGGCAAAATCACACCGTATAATTGTTTATCTCTTGTAGTTGTCCTTGTATATTTAATTGTCTGAGTCGTGTCCGTCGCCTGTTGTCATGTCCGCCTTTCCTCAAGCTAAAACCTTTCCAATAAATAATTACTAGAGTGTGAGGCAGCGGATGGTGTTGGTGTTTAGTAGACCTGGATGTGTGCTGGATGGATAACATTTATACATGTGTGTGAGTTTGTAGCTGTGTACTGGGAGGGGAATTGGTCTGTTGTTGGAGATTTTCAAACTCTCCATTATCCTTGCCATCCCCAAAACCATTCCCGTAGCACTGTGCTTATTTATACCTAGTGCCGGTACCATTAAATTATGAATAGAGTACATGTATTATTCATGGGAATCCTAGAACATGGGAACCACCTCTTAAGATATTTATCTTATCATTTATTGTTAGCTGCTTTCTGAGATTGTGGACAACTTCTCTTCTATATCACACCTTTCATATTCCGCCTGCAACAACAAATAAATGAAGTCAGCAGCTGCAGTGTTTGGACACATATGTAAATTATTTTGCATGTGGCCAGATATGTGTGTATATATGTATATGTATATATATATATATATATATATATATATGTATGTGTATATATATATATATATATATATATATATATGTATGTATATATAATATATATATAATTTTTTTAAGATATATAGATATATATGATAGAGATATATACACGCGGTGGGGGGGAGTTGCATCTGATTCGTACAGGAATTGTACCGCATTTCTGTTCAAATCGAATGCCATTCTTTGCAGTGTGATTTGCACCCATTCATTATGTATTGATGCAAATCGCACCGCAAAGTTTCGGTTGCAGGAGCAAATGGGCGAGTACAGATAATCGCATAAATGCTTGGTATTGGCGGCAATACTGGTATTTGTGCATCCCTGGGGTCCTCCGTATAAGAGAGTCAGCCTTTCAGATAACATTGAGAGGCTGGGCATGTCACTAGGTGGGTGTTTCATTTTGTTGGGATGTGTTCTTCATGCAGATGTCCTCTCTCCAGTACAACCACCCTTAGAGCCATGTTTTCATGTGCTTTCTTCTATCCACATGTGTTCTGTTGAAGGAAATCTGCAGAGAAATGTAGGTTACGATATACGTAAAATATGAGGTCCTAATCCAAGAGTAAGCCTTGCACAGCTGTAGTCTCCGCATAGTATTGGGATGTATTAGTCATTGCTGGAATTCATCGTACAAGCATTTTGTTGGCCTTGTATAACAGATGACAATATTGTCATAGTTCCAGTTTTTCTGCAGTCCTACTTTTCATTGCAGAGTCTTGTAATGTGTAGCGGTTGGTTTTTATGGCCCTGTTGTGTACTCGGTGTTAGAGCTTCTGAGTGATGCAATGTACAGGATTTTTCAGCTAAGTCTTGATCCTGGAATACGACTTTATGGATCATGAGACCCCAAAAATTGAGTGCAGACCACCTGACCTCCTAATTATGGGAAACAACCTAATTAAGATGTGTCCAAGGGTTTTTTGTTTTTTTCATTTAGGTGCCTGTTTTCTTATAAATCATGTCAGTTTAAAGTTCTATTTCAAAGCGTGATTAGAAATTGTGTTTTAAATTGTAATGATTTCCCATTTGCAGATTCCCATGAATAATCAAATCCTTAGCTGTTCTTCAAATGATTTAACAAGGGGGTATGGTTATTAGTGGCTCTCTAGGCCAGGAAACACATTTGCATAGAAATTGCTTTTGTTTTGCACCACTGACACTGCAATGGGTTCACAGACCAATTAAAATGGAACCTGATGCAAGAAATTTCTGGCTTGATACTTAAAATGCTAATGACACAACTGTACTCCTTCAACACATGGTAAAAATTTCTAGGGCCACAGAGCCATAGACTAACATAGCTCAAAATGATATAATATTGCATTCGTAATTCAAAACCATGTGCAACCTTGGGAATGTAATTACCAGCTAATCTCACACTCGAGTGTTGGAAAAAGTGGGACTTTCAGTTCAAGTGAATGATTACTGGTGACCTCCGTATAGCAGAATTAGAAAGTATGCGAGTTAAACTTGTACTTATGAAAATTATGTCAGACACTGTGATTGGAACGAACCGCAGAACGATTAAATGCAGAGAATATCAGTGCAAGGCTATAAAAATCTTCTGGCTTTCTTGAATCTTAAAGAGCTTTGAGAATAGCCCAATGAATCCTATAGAACACCCGGCCACTGCCGGTACAGAGAATCTTTCAGTGGCCTTTGCTGCCTTCCTGTACATGGGACGAATAATAGTACTGCTGAATTTGGTGAAATATTTCAACTGGCCTTTATCCTGTAAGTGGGTTTTCATACAACAGGGCACAGACCTGTAAAAAAAAAAAAAATATATACACACACACACACACACACACACACACACACACACACACGTGTGTACGTGTGTGTGTGTGTGTATATGTATGTATGTATATACCTAATTGTGTGCAAAAAAATAAATATATATTATTTTATCGAATGATCAAAGTCAGCATAACATATCATTTACTAAGCTTATTGACTGAAAGGGCTTGCACTGTCAACACATCCAGTCGTGCAAGCGAAAATCTTTTTTTTTACTTGTGCACAATATGGGAAATTGGAATTCCTTTGCATATTTTTTTCTTACCCCCAGTTTACATTGAAGTATAACTAAAGGAAACTTTTTTTTTTTTTTTTTTTTTTAATTTAAGTTTTGGATAGAGGGAAGAGGGATTAGACCCCCTGTCAGATTTTATTGCTGTGTTCCGTTAGGGAGATGCAACCACTCTTTGTGTCTAGTTTACCATTCTCATTGTAAGTGAAAAAAAAATCACACATTTTGGGCTGTCCCCAGAAAAGTAATTGGGGGAAATCTTCTTCCAATGGGAACACTAGTTCTGGTGATCTGTGTGTCTCCAAGAGATTCCATTAATTTGCAGTTGCATTTCTCCTCTCACTTCCTGTTTTGATTATGGAACAGGAATTGAAGGGAAATCTCCCCATTGGGACTAAGGTGGCAAAATAAACCTTACAGGGGTTATAACCCTCCCTTACTCTATCCAAAATGGGGAAAAAAAAAGTTTTGTCTATAGTTCTACTTTAAAGCTCATCACCAGGTTAACCAACTGTCCACCACTATCTTTTACCCCCACCCATCTCTAATGATTATCTCTGGTGATGTGGACACTTCCAGTTTGAAGTAAGAAAAGCCTAGTCGCAAGGTGGTTGAGCGTACAATGGTTTAGTTAGGAACATAGATAATATATTCTATGTGTATGTTTATTGCTCTGTTTTGTTTTTTGTTTTTTTTGCTATGTAGATGTTGATCGAGCCTGGGTATGCCCAATAGGCTCTGTTCTGTTCGGTACTTACATTAAAAATTTAATAAAAATAACTTACAAAAAAAAAAGAAGTAAGAAGAGCCCACTGGAGGGGTTTTCGCAAGGTCCTGAAGACTTCAGGTTATTGCATCATGAAGGTACAATGCAAGGTTGCCATGAAAACCAGTTATCAGAACTTGGATATGGCTTCCGATTGCCAATCTCCACTACTACAAGATGCACCATGGACAGCCATGTACTAGTGGTTTAGAATACGTAAAATGTATTCAAAGTTGTCTTTGTGTTAATATGTGGTATTGGGAGGGATTTTTTTCTTCCCTTAATGTTTTTTTTTTTAAGTAAACTCATCTATTGAGCGCACTTGACTGGCCATGGAGGCCAACATAAATTCAAGAGAAAGCTGGACACCAGTGGAAAAGTACAGTAAAAGCAGTAGGCATTGTAAGAAGGGCTTCCAGGGGTGTTTCCTGGAGATTGGATGCAGCTTCTCTACCAAGAATTAGGAGGTTGCTTAGTGGATGTCAGAATTGTGTACTGGACGTCACCAATGAACATGGCGTTATAGTTCATTTTAGAAGCAGTTGTAGCAATCTATAAATGTGCTTTTAATGTGTCATAGGGCTTTCTTGGCTGATACCAATTGACGATCAATGTTTCTAATACCTACATTTTATTTAAGTGATCTTTAGTGTTATCTTTGAGAGTATATTGTTCTTTAGATCTAGTATGGCAGCATAGTCTTTGTAGAGCTTGAATGCCCCTACGTAACAGCAGTGTGTACCTAAAAATTGATTTTAAATAATCAAAGCTGCTTATATACTCATTTATTGGTATCGTATAAGGTCTGTGCTGGTTGGAGTGTATCTTATGCCATTTTGTTTAATGCTTGCAGATCATTTAGCTGCTTCTTGTATAACGCAACCTAAATTTAAAGAGTTTTATTAGTGTTTTTATGGTTTATTCCCTGTGAAGGGAAATAGAGATGCTCCCTGATTACAACTGTATCTAATGCAGAGAGCACATAAGAGCCATGCTTTGTCTCATAGTAACGCAAACAAACCGATTTACCTTAGGCTAATATTTCGCAACTAGGGCAGGAAGAAAAATGGAAACAGAAAACCATGCAATGAGAAGGTATAAAGTCTGACCAGTATGGAACAATCAAGTAAACATGTTTTTGTTAAAAAAAAAAAAAAAGACTCCATTACGTCATTTAGGAACAACCTGAGACTATACGTGTATAAAGTGTACATTCACATACACTGATAAGTTTCCTTGCCTTGCAATGCTTAGGTCTCACATTGGATTGCCTGTAGGTTTTGTATGAAAGGGAATTTCTATGTTTACCTTCTTTTTAAGGTTTGGCATTGCGTTTCATGGGGGAGTGCTTTGCTTTTTCTCACAATCAGAAAGTTTAAAAGGTGTCTAGATTTCCTAATCTTATTGCTCCCAAGCCCTTGATAAGAAGGTGGCGGGTTGGATTTTAATCTAGTATAGTAACCTGGCCCTGTTAATATATACAGCTGCTACAGAATCAGATGCAATGTGATGGTTGCATAAGTAGGGATTAAAAAAAAAAAAAAATATATATATATATATATATATATATATATATATATATATATATATATATATATATATATATATAAAATGATATATCTATATAAAATTCTATAATGTTTTTATTTATTTATTTTTGGTTCATTTGGAATAGAGTAGGGAATGTCTAAAACTCCTGTCACTTTTTTGTCATGTGTGTCCCACAGATTTCCCTTAATTTTTGCCCTGTACACACTACCGAAGGTGACGGAAAATCTCTGGAAAGAGGGGGATCTCTACACACAAATATCAGCAGAACAAGTGTTCCTATTGGAAAATATCCGCTTTTTGTCAGTTCTGATAACAATTTAAATGTTGATTCTCCTGTTAGGCAGGCCATGCATGGAGCAAATGTCTTTCCTGCAACCACAGAAACAGACCGTGTTGTAGGGGCAATCCCTCCTGCTGACCCATTGTGTGTTGGAAGCCGCCCCCGCCAGGAGAAGACTGATTATTGCTAGCGGTTATACCAGCTGCTAGTGATAATCGTATGTAAAATCTGGCAGGGTGGTTGTACCCAAGTTGATCGATCAATGATGGGATAATTCTGGATCCTTTATCTCTATTCCTAACGATCACCTTATTACTGTCTACATTACCTTACCTCTTTGCTGGCATTACTCTGTTCTGCCACATCCAGATTCTGCGCAGGGAACAATGTACAGTGGAACCTTGGTTTACTAGTAACGCGGTTAACAAGCGTTTTAAAAGACGAGCAACATTTTTTTTTTTTATTTAATTCTGACTCTGTTTGCGAGTTTTGTCTCACAAAACGAGCAGAATTCAATCTAATGGGGTGTGCAGTACCGCATTTGGTCAGAGTTGCGGGGGCGCCAGGGACACTCAGAACGGTTCAGAGCCGTTTGGAAATACTCGGAAATACTCCATTCCCGTGTGTTTCCGATCCTTTCAGCTGTCCCTGAGTATTTCCAAGGCTCTCCAGCGCCCCCCCCCCCACCTCTGGCCACATGCTGTATTGCATGTAAAAGAAGTCAATGCGGAACAAATTATCTTCCATTGACTTCTATGGGGAAGCAAAACTTTGGTCTGCAAGCATTCTCCTGGAACGGATTATGCTTGTAATCCAAGGTTCCACTGTATAGATAAAAGCAAACTCTGCAATTTCACATAACTTCCATAAAAAAACACGATGGCGTCACAACATGCTCCGCCCTACATGTTTCTTTACACCTGATGTCCTCTGGGCATGGATGCCATGCCGGGTCACCAAGTCATTAGCTAGTCATTACCTGAGGAAATCAGGTGAGCCAAGCCTCTATTGCAAGATAACCAAGCCTTGTTCTGAATCGGCAGCCATCTTAATATTTTGTACCAATATTTACTGCTGTGCTAGGGGCTTCTTCAGTTGTTTTTGGTTCTATTTTTATTCATTTATTTTTTTACACTGGCACGTGGTAACCACTGTTTTTTGTTATAATTCACACTAAACGGCATGGAAGGTGGAATCTCTGCAGACACCTGCGGCTGCTTAACCTCCCTGGCGGTTTTCCCGAGTGTGGCTCGGGGTTAAAATTCAGGACCATTAGCGGTAATCCCGAGCCACACTCGGGATTACATCGCAGGATCCTGGTGCCTCCTTACTTACCTTGTCCCTGGGATCCTGCGATGTCACCCGCAGTGTCCGTGGGCTCCGTCCTCCTCCGAAGCCTCTCCGTGCCAAGCTCCGTTCCCTGCGAGCGGAGCGACGCACGGGGGCGGAGCCTGGCGGCAAATTAAAAAAAAAGTAAAATCATAACACATACAGTACTGTAATCTTACAGATTACAGTACTGTGTGAAATCATTTCACATCCCCTTTGTCCCCAGTGCTTTGGCCCATGCCCTGCATGCAGTTTTATATTGCATATACTGTTCTTTCTGCCTGGAAACTGGAGATTGTCCATAGCAACCAAAAAGTGTCCCTTTACGTCAAAAATGGCTTTAGACCAGCTAGAAAACAGCGATAGTAAATTAGAACACTTGCAGAATTGAGCGATAGTGAATTGTGGGGAAATTTATTTTATTACTAATTATTTTTATTTTTTTTAATTATTTTTTTTTTTTTTATTATATTATAATTTATGTTTTTGTGTTTCAAACTTTATCATACCCAGGATATCTACTAGACTCTTGTTTGGACAGATTTAAGTGTGTTATTGTTAAGAATTACAGACCTACAATATAAAACGCCAAATTTCCATGCAAAATAATTGTACCGCTTTCAGCACCTAAAATCCGAAATAATCATACCGCCAGGGAGGTTAAATACCTGAACGGTGACTGCATCTGTTGATATGCTGTCACTTTTCATCTGAAAACTTTCAGTCAAAGTTTTTCAAGCCAGGTAATGCCCACAGGGCCACCTATGATTGAATTTCATCCAATTCAGTTGGAATTCACACTGCATATGGCCAGCCTAAGTTTTTACCATTTTGTTGCATCAAATGATGGGTTCAGGCTTCTGTTGGCCTAAATCAATCTAATCAAATGGTAAGCTATATGAAAAGTCAATGGGGGTAAACCTGGAGAGTGCATAATCTGGTGTAGCTCTGCATATAAACCAATCAGCTTCTAGGTTTTCTTGTCAAAGCTTAACTAAACAAGCTGGCTACCATGCACAGCTGCACCAGATTTTGAGTGCTCCAGTTTTAGTAAATCCCCCCCCCCAATGTGTTTATGACCAGTATAAGGAGGAACCCTAGTCCCTATAGATCTTAATGTCTGGACATGTTCTTAGGCTTAGGGTGTATCTATAGTGCATGCTTGCTTCCTTGGAGATCCTGCTCTTCTGCTAAGGTTTATGTAGCCTACAGTCAGGTTAAATTGAGCTGAGAAGTTTGAATGTTAATATCAACAATTCAGCCTTTTACCAAATTCAATTTCAAAAGTATGTGAGGTGCAAAACTCCACAACAGTAAACAAGAACATTCAGTCCCAGAAAGTAAAGAACACAAGACATCTAGTTTACAGGTGGAAACTTAGAAAGCTAAACTTTACTCTCATCATATGCACATCTAATGCCCTGTACACACGGTCGGACTTTGTTCGAACATTCCGACAACAAAATCCTAGGATTTTTTCCGACGGATGTTGGCTCAAACTTGTCTTGCATACACACGGTCACACAAAGTTGTCGGAAAATCCGATCATTCTGAACGCGGTGACGTAAAACACGTACGTCGGGACTATAAACGGGGCAGTGGCCAATAGCTTTCATCTCTTTATTTATTCTGAGCATGCGTGGCACTTTGTCCGTCGGATTTGTGTACACACGATCGGAATTTCCGACAACGGATTTTGTTGTCGGAAAATTTTATATCCTGCTCTCAAACTTTGTGTGTCGGAAAATCCGATGGAAAATGTCCGATGGAGCCCACACACGGTTGGAATTTCTGACAACAAGGTCCTATCACACATTTTCCATCGGAAAATCCGACCGTGTGTACGGGGCATTAAAGTGTAGAGCCTCAAGAACCAGAATTTGGGTCCTCAGAAATGAATGTGGATAGGAATACTACAGACGAGGGAAAGATTTGGATTGAAAAACCCTCTTGTGAAAACACAAGCCCATTTATATAAAATAATCTTGCTCATAACTATGCGTTTTCTGGAAAGAAAAAAATGTAACCATTTAATGGTGTTTCATTTTACCCTATATTACAGATCGGGGACTCCTGACTTTTTTGTGTGTTTGTTTTTTTTTTTTTTTTTTTTTTCTTGCGACTGATGTTGGGTATTGCCCATTATTTAAAAGTTAATTAGACTTACATGGTTGGAACATAGAGGAATTTATGTGTATGTCATAAAAGGATTTGTTACACCGTATATAAGCATTATATTCTGCTGATGCCTGTTGGGAAGCAGCATCGTAAACCTCCTTTTAACGAGAAGTAAAGTGAGAAATTGCCATGCTTTGGTAATGGGATCAGCTGCAGTCACTTACCTGAAAGGAGATATGTGTATGAGGCATCGGAATCGCTCCAAAGCTGTGAGATAATACAGGGCTGTATAGCCCCTTTGAACAGTGGGCTTCTATGTATAGAAAATGCAGTTTCTAGAGCCCATTGACAGCATTCTATTACGGTTTCACTTGCTGCTTTTTCGGAGTTGAGATGTAATTGCCGTTGTATTTTTGCTGTTGAAAAGCATCTTTGTTTTGCACCACTACCCCTCCACCTTGGCTTCTGTCGCTCGGCAGCTTTTCTTTAGTCCCTTGTGAAAGATTACATTTCAAAGGAAAAGGATGTGCTTCTTGTGCCATTACTGCTAGTGTAAATGGGATGTCTTAATGGAACTAGGTTAGAGTAGGGAGGTGGCAGTGCTGCTGGATGACATTTTATTTGAACAGACCCTTTATTGTGGATAGCCCAGTGATATTCAGTGGTTGATGCAGTGTGCAAGCTCACAGTTAATTATCAAAGCGTCATGCAACCCCAAAATAGTCCTTGGTAGATTGCAGTGGGCCCTAAGCTTGGAGAAACATTTTCTTGCCAAACCTCAACGGTCACCTAAGTTTGAACAAATTTGCCACCTGGCCATGATGATGATAGATGAGTAGACCGGGAAACTCAAGACCTTCAGCAGTCAAGTTAGCTGGAGAATCCACTCTCTAGAACTCAGTTTTGAATGGTAAAACCTTTTGATATTGTCATTTTGTTATGCCTACATTATCATTGGAATAATAAATCTAAACAGCTGAATGACTCCCGAAAAAGTAAATTTTTGCAATTTTAGGTTTTCTTCTATTTGTAAACATTTGAGGAGCTCTGCTTAAAGAGGACCAGAAATGTGGAAGATGTGGATTGATTTCTCTCCATATTTTATAAATGGAGCAATCAAAGGCAACGGTACCTGGGGACTTCTACTGGAGATGGACAGCTATGTGTCAGTAGGCACAGGAGTGTCTTGACACCTACCCATACTAGAGTGTGTACTTCTGTATTTCAGGGAAAGTTCCTGCAAAATATACTTTTCAGGGTACTGCTTAGACACATTGTTCCCTGTAACATGGCACATCTTTACTTTTTGAGTTCAGGTCAACAAATCTATATAAAATGTTTTTTTTTTTAATGCATGTTAAAGACCTTTCTCCAGATAAAGCTGACTTTTTGTTCAGAAATAACTTCTGTGAAAGTGGAGTGCACACCAAATGATCTCTGATGCTGTGTACAATAATTGCCAGCCCATTAGGTCCTACCAGGCTTCACTAGTTTTTTTTTTTTTTTTCCTCCAGAATGGTGATCTGCACGAAAGGTCTTCAACAACAACAAAAAATCAATATATAGTTCTTTAATCACTTCAGCTCCAGATTTTACCCCCTTCATGACCAGGCCATTTATTGCTATTTAGCACTGCGCTACTTTTAACTAGCAATTGCGCAGTCATGCAAGGTTGTACCCAAAGGAAATTTCTATAATTTTTTTCACACAAATCGTGCTTTCTTTTGGTGGTATTTGATCACCACTGTTTGTTTGTTTTTTTTGTTTTTTTGTTTTTTGCAATCTAAACGAAAAGTATAAAAATTTAAGAACAAAAACCTATATTTTTTACTTCCTGCGATAAAACATATCCAATAATTAAAAAAAACTATTCATAAACTTAGGCCAAAATGTATTCTGCTACATGTCTTTGGCAATAAAAAAAATCCCAATAGGTGTAAATTGATTGGTTTGCATGAAAGTTTTAGCGTCTACAAACAATGGGCTATATACTGGAATTTTTATTTATTTTTCTTCACTAGTAATGGTGGCGATCAGCGACTTTTATAGTGGGGCTGAAATAGTGTGGCGGGCAATCTGGCGCTGGGGGGGGGGACTGACTAAATGACACTGACATCTCCAGTGACCCCAATACAGTGATCAGTGCTAATAATATACACTTTCACTGTACTAATGACACTGACTGGGAAGGGGTTAACATTTAGGGGCAATCAAGGGGTTAAATGTGTAGGTGTTTACTGTGCATTGTTTTTATCGAGCAATGTGACCGTCTTTACTCACTGCGTAGCAGGGAGAAAAAAAACTGGCACATCACCGCTGTCTGCAGAGAGCTCTGTGTTGTTTACCAACACAGAGCTCTCTTCTGTCATTCGCTCAACTGAACGGTGGGTTCCAGCCATAAATCATTGGCCGGAACCCACTGATCCGCTTGTGCTGGAGTGAATGACAGCACAGCCAGGGTGTGCAATTGTGCGCCCCCCCCCCCCCCCAACCCAAAAGTGCTGGATCATATACCGTACGTGATCCAATGCAGTGGTTAATTCACTTTCATGCTCAAAATATAGGAATAAGCACAAAACATAAAAAGCTATTATGACTTTATATATTTTATATATAACTTTACCTTTGTGCTTCATTTGAATATGAAAATGAATTAAATAGCACTTTGGTTTGCGGTGCTCAGATACAGTGTAGCTCTGCTTTAAAGTGGTAAAACATGGGGGGATGTGTATGTATTGAAGATATTTACTTTATATGTGTTTTTTTTTTGTCCTGACATACGCTTAAGGCATATAGTACTTAACTTTTGTTGTTGAAATTCCTGTTTAGCTAAGACATCAGAGCAATCTGCAATCCGCTGCCTTTTCCCCAGGCGCAAATGGATGATAACCGCTTTAAGCTGTCTTTAAAGAACTTTAAATGCTAATGCACTAGGAAATCTCTCTAGTTCTTATAAGGAAATTGCTATATACCTTTTTATTTAATGTTTTTGGCTTTTTATGAGAGCCTATTTCTGCTTAGGTTTACAGTTTTTCTAAGGGTATGGATACATGTGCAACCTATAAATGTAACTGTCTGCTTATTAAGCTTTTTACATACACGCTAAGTATACCTATTTACTAAAATAACTTTGACTGTAAAAATTCCCATAAAAGTGGAATAATACCAGTTTATTTATTTTGTACTTTCAGGCAGTCAGTTTTTTTTTTTTTTCCACGTTGCTGGCAGGATAAAATGGCAGCTGAAACCTGTGGGCAGACTGCTGGGAGATTTTTCTTTTTTTTTCCTTGACTATTCAGTTTTCCTTTCATGTGAAGCCAAGTGAAAGGCTGAGAGTGAAATGTAAACTCAGCAGATCTTCAGGGGCCTGTTGCCCAATGAACCAGTTCAGAGTTTAAGAGGAGGCTGCATTTAAAGCTGTGAAAAGTGCAGATCACTGCGGCTCAGTCTTGTTTTGATTCTCCAATGTTCTCGCAGTGAATGTGATCACAGTTAGCCGCTTGCCATTTTGATCTGTTACAGCATATTGTTCAGATACCGGACAGTTCCATGTAGGTCTGTGTTAGTCTATTAGGTGAGTAGTTTATTAAACAGGAAAACTAAGACCCACACACAACTTCTCATTCATAAAAGTAATCAAATGAGCCATTGTGCCCTAAACTGATGACGGCTTGGTTCCTTCACGTCTTGGAGTATGTGAAAACGATTGTAGTATTTTTATGTATTTTGTGATTATACTGTTTGTTTTTTCCCCAAATCTCCATAAGTTGGTGTCTTTTTTTTTAATGCTTTTTGAACAGAATAGAAAGAAACATATTATGCATATTTAACTTCAGCAAGTCGTGGCTTTTTAAAGATTTGGTCAGTCTGGGCAAATTTGCCAGCATTCTTTACCCATTTTTCATAATAGTTTATAAAATGGATAAGGGTACATTGTTACATGTAATTTAAGTCTTTATTGTACAAAAGATTGGAGTAAGAAGAGAAAGTATGTAAAGCAACAGTTACTATAATCATTAGTTCTGTGAGGTTTTGCAAGTTGTACATGCATTTAGATCGTATAGAAGCCCGAAAATGTAGAAGCCTAATGTTCAAAAAAGATAAAACAAGCAATCTGCTTACCTAATATTTTGTCAAATTTATTAGGACCTTGTTAGGGCTGGGGACCATGCTGGAGTGACTCGATCAGTCACTGTGGGTGGGTAGGAAGAAATCCCTTCCAAGATGGTGATGGTGAGTCCTCTTGGGGCTTGGACTTCTTCTTTTGGGTATGGCCTTAGGGTCATTTCCACATGTAGACTTGGAAAGGTGGGTGGAAAGGAGCGCCCAGTGTCCAATTAAAAGCAAGTTGGAAGGTGAGTTAGAAGGCAACAATGCTGCCTCTACAAACACAGCCAGCACTCTGACAGTTATCCCTCAGAACTTATTGCTATTGACACATCTGTAGGAAAAATAAATAGCTGGATAGCCGCACTCCAAAAAATTCACCTTTAATTGTATTAAAGTGGATATCAAAGCATCACAAATGGGTACAGACTAACTGTACAGCCGCTGACACATTTCACACCAGGCATGGTGCTTAGTCATACCTATTGACACACCTGTCTGGGATCCTTCCCAGTCTATTTGAATGCAGCAACAGCCCTGAGGAAGGGGGAGTCTCTGTTCCCCCAAAACACGTCAACTCAATGTTGTGATTTTTTAATAAACACCTTCTGACTCGCCTTCCAACTTGCTTTTCATTGGACACCGGGTGGTCCTTTCCACCCACGTTTCCAAATTTAGTAGGGCAGCTTCTAGCCTCTTTTTAGTCCATAGAAAGGCAGAACTGTATTTATTAATTGCTTTCAGGCATGAATGTCTAAAAGCTCAATAGTTGACCAGGTTAGGAAGTATAGTTTTCCTGGTGTAAAGGCGGGAGTAGTCTTGGGCTGCATTACACTAGGCATAGTTGCCTTGTGCCCGAGTACTGTTGCCCCCACTCCCCCTCTGGTCTGCGCTCACGTTGGCCGGGGCCGCGCATGTTTATGCCATCAATTTGTGATCACACCTATGAAGCATGCTAGAGTCCAACCAAACTGTGCCCAAGACTACCTTTTTTCAAGCCAGTATGGAGTGATCACACTAGTCAAATGAACTACACTTTGGGTTTCAGGCATGTTTTGGCATGGTAAGGACACTCTAGCATGAGTAAACCTGTAAAAAGATCTTTCTGAGCATGACCAAAACCACCCAAAGACTCCACTTATAGAACTACGTACATTGGGAATTGCAAAGTTGTTGGAGGTAGTCATTACCATGGAACCAAAAGGGTCTGACCTTGGAACAACTCCAGACCATGTGAAACATGTCTTTGTCCACAACTTGACATTTATGAGGCCTTGGCCTGTATTTATAAATCTGGCTGGGTGATGATGCAGAGAGCTGGGAATCCCAGCAAATAAACAGAGTTAATAGGTCATTCTGTCTGGAATCTTTGAACTATGAGGTTAAAGAGCAATGAAGGTCTTCACTGAAAATAATTAGATCAGTCACTTCTTTGTGAGGAAAGCTTATGGGCATATCTCTTCAGAGAATGTGACATTTAGCAAGTTATCAGTACAACAAATGTTAGAGAAACCAGCACTTAACATGAAAACAACCGATCAGGATGTTGGTAAATCTCTTTTGAAGTGTTAGCAAACAAAAAACCACAAACATGCTCAAACTGGATTGATTTCTTAGTAGATCTATGGCAAAATGTGGATGATTCTGCTATTTAACCCATTATGACTAGAACAAAAACCCATAGTTAGGTAATTAGTATTACCATTAAGAGGCAAATTTCTTGTAACTTGTTTGTTCATTGACTACCGTATATACTCGAGTATAAGTCATTCCGAGTATAAGTCGAGGCCCTAATTTACCACAAAAAAAATGGGAAAAACTTATTGACCTGAGTAGAAGACGAGGGTGAGAAATGCACAGCTACTTTAAGTGGAAAAGAGGGTCAACAATGCCCATTTGCAGCATCACTGTGCCCATTTGCATGCCTCACTGTGCCCATTTGCAGCCATAGGTCCCCTGAACTTCAAACTCGGTAGTTAAGGGTTCCTAGATGCCCCCTAGCTGCAGCCAAAATTTGGGGTCTCTGAACCCAAAGGGTCCCGAAATGACATTGCTGCAGATAGACACAGTTGACCGAATTTGGGGCCCCGTATCTCGGGGCCAATTAGTGCTAAGAACCCCAAATTTGGTGTGCAAACCCAGTGGAACTAGCACCATAACATTTCCAAAGCTGGGGTTTCTAGCACCAAGTGGCCCTGAGATATGGGGCCCCAAAATCGGTTCAGAAAATGTCAAGCACTTTTCTGCAGCAGAGAATGACATTTTCCGAACCGATTTTGGGGCCCCGTATCTCGGGGCCACTTAGTGCTAGGAACTTCAGCTTTGGATATGTTGTGGTACTAGGTCCACTGGGTTTGCATACAAAATTTGGGGTTTCTAGCACTAAGTGGCCCTGAGATACGGGGCCCCAAAGTCGGTTCAGAAAATGAAATTTTTTGCTGCAGAAAAGTGCTTGACTCGAGTATAAGTCGAGGGGGGCACTTTCAGCACAAAAAAATGTGCTGAAAAATTCGACTTATACTCGAGTATATACGGTAGTTGGAATTTCCAATGTACTCATTTATTGAGTTAAAAAGGACTTTCAACTAAAACTTTTTTTTTATTACTGTAATTTATTGTTTGGTAAAGTGAGAGCCTCTGAGTTTTTATCACTCTGCTACCATTGAACAGCTTTAACTGCACTTCCTGTCTAGTCAAAATTATGGGGAGCTCCCATTTGGAAAGTACCAATTACTTCCTGTGTGAGGTACATGGAATGCTCACAAACGAGGTCAAACCTGTCAGATTTTACCCAATCCCTACTCTAAATAGAACTAAAGAAATATTTTGGTGGGGTAACATTTTAATTGTACCCTAACACTTAAGTTTGAACCCCGGACGGTTCCTGCTAAACCATGTATGGGGAAGGCTGAATGTACCCAAACTGATTGATCAACTTACAACCATCCTGCCAGATTTTACATTAGATTTATTAAAAGCGGCTCTTATAACCGCTAACAATAATCACTGTCTTCTCCCAGCGGGGACGGCTCCCCAGTCCCCCAGCCTGGAGAAAACAATGGCTCGGCAGGAAGGATTCCACGGTCAACACTGTCTAGCAAATTTCTTGGTTGCAGGAAAAAAATTTGCTTAGTCTATGTCCTGCCTTAGCCAATTTTATTAACTTTCTTAGCTCATTTGCTAAAAGAACGAATCATAGAAGTGATTACTGTATCTTGCAGATAGACTAGCTCTTAACCGAGCCGAACATCCCTTTAAATCTAGGCGTAGCTATATATCTGCTTTCTTTGCTTAGCAGTTGGTGGGGAAATGGATAACACACTGGACCTGCTACACTTTGCTGATTAGGGCCTACTCCTGGCTAAAGCTGCCAGTGTTCTACACCCACAAGGACTTTCCTTGTAAACACTTTCCTTGGTGAACACTGTATCAAGTGATCAGTTTGTACACCGTGTGGGGAAAATTGAGGAACCCTGGTAAAAAAAAGCCACTTTCAAAGCTGAGCAGATATGTAAAAGTTTAGACATCAAGAGCCAGTCCGTTGAATCTAGGAGCCAGCAGTCACTTTTTAGGAGCCAATCATAAATATGCTTCTACTGTCTTCAACAGTAGAAACACAGAAAATGTGACTACCAATAACTTTTATGCAGCTTTTGATAACCAGTTTATAAGATTTTTTCCTGGTGAGACATTATTTAGGTGCACACACCACTCCAGACAGACTTGTATATCCAAGTGTCTTACTACGGTATCCCCGGGTGCCAGCACAGTCTGCAGCTGCAAATGTCACAGGACATTTACTGCTGAATGGGATTGCCACCATTTCTTTTATTAAGATTTTTCCTGCCCTAAAGCTGGCTATAGATGGATCTGTGGCTGAACCAGACAAATTTTGATCCATCTATGACCGTTCCTATTCAAGAGAAGTCAGTCTAACGATTGGCTTTTCTTAAATGGGAATGTTGGAAGATTTTCATCCGGTCAGCAGCTGCAACGCTGATCATTGTCTTCTGATAGTGGAGGAGTCCCCGCTGTCCGAATACAATAGCACTATGGGAGGATTTTGTCATCCACCTCGATTGTGTGGATGAAGGAATCCATTTGTTTTTTGTTTCTTTTGTTGATCGAAAAAAAAAAAAAGATCCATCCAAAGCCAGTTTTGGCGTTTTCAGCGTATTTTTGTAGGATGACTATTACACTGCTATGACCTGTTTTAAGATGATGGGTGTTCAAAAATCATAGTCATATTTTTTAGTAATGGTCAGCATTTTGCAAGTTCTTTACACTTCCCTAAACTGAATCTTGGGTACATTTTGGATAGCTTTGATCACCCACCAACTACTTTTTTAGAACTTGATCAGCAATTAGGCCTCCAGCAGCTAACTCATAACTCAGATGGTAGATTTAGGTGGGCCTCTACTTTGAAATGGAAACAAACTGAAAGCATTATTTGTCTTTTGCAAACTATGGGGTTCGTTTACTAAAGGCAAATAGACCGTTCACTTTGCAAGAGAATTTTCCCCAAAGATTAGTAAAGAGGGCAAAACTCTGCTGACTTCCATCATCAAATTCTGTGCAACTGAAAATTTTCTTTTTTTCATTTTCCTTGCACATGATTGTATATTCTTTGCAAAGTAGAATTTCACCACATCTACTAAACTCTGGGGAAAATTCTCTTGCAAAGTGTACAGCCTATTTGCCTTTTAGTAAATCAACTCTCCATATCACTTTTGTTTGCTGTAGAAGTCCATATAAAGTAGTGTCCTCCAACTTCCAAGTAAAATGCTATCATACTTGTACTACGGACAGCTGTCCAATAGTGGACACTAGTTCTTTTAGGCAGGCCATAAGATGGTGTGTCGTTGCAGGAAGAAATTAGCACGATTCTCCTATCTAGAAGACCGTTATGATTGCTAGCGGCTATAGCAGCCACTAGTGATAATCGTAAGTGAATCCGGCAGGCTGGTTGTACTCAAGTTGATCGATCAATCCAATTGGTACATTCAGCCTGCCCAGACACGGTTCGGATCTCGGCCAGTGTCTGCTGAACCGGCCGAAATACAAACTGTCTATTGCCAGCCTTAGGCTGGCCACACATTATATAATTTTCTTCTACAACTTTCCTTTAGCTTTACCAAAACCATACAATATGAGGTCACACCTAAACACTTTCAATTTTGTTTGCAATCAGGCAGGCCCTTCTACTACATAGTTAAAGGTAAATCTAAAGGAAATAGAACAAGAAAATTGTATAATGTATGGCCAGCTTAAGTCATTGTCATTTCTGCATCTCTGATCCAGTGGCACACTTTACTTCATGCTTTAAATTTGCAGTGTTAAAGTTCAGTAGATCATAAGTTTGCCGGTTAGCAATTTAGACCTGTGTAGAGGATGTGTTCAGCCTGCAGATAGCAGTAGTCCTATTTACTGCAATCCAGGCATTAGCGGGCCTTCTGAAAGACTATTTCAGAGCAGATCCCCTGTGTAAGAGAGCACGAATATGCATCACAATGCTTCTTTTCAATTCTTTTTTTTTCTTTTGAAAGGGCAAATTTGAAACAAGGATGTAAAAAGAAATAAAGCATCTCTCAATAGACCAACCTGTGAACAGACAAATGAATTGGCTTCCCATGTCTTTCTTTATTAGCCATGTACCACTGGGTTGCAACAGAGCTATGCAGAGGTTGTATGTGACACGCATTACCCCATCAATTCAATCAGTGTAGAACGGCTTAAGTCTTGCATACTTTTAGCTAAATGGTTAGAGGGGAGGCTTGTCTATCCGCTACTTGATTTTTATGTATTTTCATTTGAATCGCTCATTAAATTTGGGTCGGTGAATATGTAAATGGCTTTAATTTGGTTTGTTGTATAGTATAGGATTATCCTATGTATCATCTTGTAGCATTTTCTGTACAAGAAAAAAAAATCTATTTTGTACTTTTTGGAAGAAAACATTTATTGGATTTTTTTTGACAGGACATTTTTTTTTTTGTTTTTTGTTTTATATCTTGATTATATTTCATATACTGATTTGCAAATGCTCCTTTAGTGGTCCGCTGTAAATGGGAACGTTATTGGCTTTCTTGGATTAGTGTGAGTGCTAACCTCAGTCTGATTTAAAGTGTTACTAAAGTCATATTTTTTTTAATAAAATAACAAACACATTATACTCACCTGCTCTGTGCAGTGGTATTGCACAATGTGGCCCCAATCCTCCTCTTCTGGGGTCCCCAGCGGCGATCTTGGCTCTTCCTCTTCATTTGAGGGACTACCATAGCCAGCAACTGGCTATCAGGAAAACGTATTCCCCGTGCTCCAGACCTGTGTGTCTATGGAGCCACACTCCATAGACTTACACAGCGAGACTTAGGCCCGCCCCCCACTTCCTCTGATTGACAGCAACAAGAGCCAATGGCTCCTGCTGCTGCTCGAATGCTGTGTAAGGAGGAAGTAAGATGAGAATAGATGCAGCCATGCACAGCGCTGATCTAATCTGCCTTCTCTTCCCCTTCACACAGGGAGGGGGGGGGGGGGGCACAGGGACACTGAATTTTTTTTACCTTAATGCAAACAATGCATTAAAGTAAAAAATGTTTTTAGGTTTAGTAACAGTGGTTGTAATCCCCATTCATGAAAGTTGACCTAAGCACATATATCTGTAGTGTTTAATTGTCTCTCTCCAGAGCTCTATGTGTTGTTTCTCTCTGGTGCTTTGTTCCTCTGTTATCAGCATGAGTCACTAATGAGAAAAGCTCTCTGGCACATGAGAACAGTAGCTGAAAATTTGTGTTGGGGAGGGAGCTTGGAGGAAGATTAGCAGAGAGCTTGTCTATTTAGATTGCAGCTCTGCATGTTCCTTTGTGCCTCTGCCTATGTGGAGGGGGGTGTCCCTTTGCTCCAATCATCAGCTCTCACACAGTGTAAACCCAGACTCTTCACCCACCCTTATGTGCTGCTGAAAGAGGAAGAAAGATTTTTAACACAATCTGCACTTTCTAAAGAGTGTAGAAAGCTGAGGACATTTGATATACAAGTAAAACGTATGTAGGGAGATTCGTTTCATCTCTGTGTATTATTTGAGGCTGTTCACTTCACTGGGTATATTTGAGGGTTTACATCCACTTTAAACATCATCTGTCTTCAGCCAGATCAGATCTGATCCCTTGATGTTCAAAGAGGGAGAGATGAGCAATTTAAACAAACTTCAGCTTTTAAAGACCAAATACAAGTAGTTGGTGAACTGCAAATGTTATCCGCGTCATTAAACACTGCATCAGTGCTAAAGTCAGAGCATCCACTCAAGGCAGACTTAAAGGCTAAGTTCACATTTTTTTTTCTTCTAAAATCCAGCTCCCCTATATACCAATATACCATTAATGTACTTCAGTTGCAGAAAAATACTAGTTTTCTTTTATTTTGAGAACAAGGCCTTACCTTAGCCCTTGCTAGAAAGTTTCAGAGACTCCCTGTTATACAGACAGAGACAGAGGAACCAGTAAGACACAGGAGGGAGTTTACTAGCTGACCTCATAACACATCCTTCACCCATCAACTCAGGCTGGCCATACAATGTACAATTTTCTTGTACAATTTTCCTTTAGATTTACCAAAACCATATAATATAAGGTCAAACCTAAACACTTTCAATTTGTATGCAATCGGGCAGGTCCTTGCACTACATAGTCTTCTGGTAAATCTAAAGGAGATTGTACAATCGGATCGTATAGTGTATGGCCACATTTATACACCTAAAATTACCTAATTGTGCTTTCAGTGTCATTAATTGTTAACAGCACACCAAACACAGAAGCAAACGCACATATTGCCACAAGAAAAGAAAAGGTGACAAACAGCCAAAAACACGCAACTCGCACCAAACCGCAAGCTACTTTGCCACTTGTCACAAAGCCCATTGAATTCAAGGGCTGCCCTAGGTGTATCACTGGAAAAACAAGCCAAAAACCATGCGCCCTACCAATGCACACTATTCTAGGTATGAGTGGGGCCTGAAAGTGAAATTGGTGCATTCACACAAGAACAATGAGGCTCCATTCACATCTGTGTCTTTCCAAATGCATGGCAAATGGCACAGAAAATGCGCATTGCCACGCGTTTCATAAACGCTACAAATGTGCATCGTGATTTGTGTTGTCATTATATGTTAAAGGCGCCCCAAGTGTGGCAAACGCACCAAAAACTGCAGTGACGCACCATGCTCCACTCCAAAAAAGTTCTTCTTCTCTTGGGTAATTGCATGTAGGGCAGCCCATTCAAGTGAATGGGCTGCCCTATGCATGATGAGTAAAAATGCTCCAAAGCACCCCAAAAAAATGCATGCAGGAATGTGAGTTTTCGCTACGTGGCGATGTAAATGAGGACTGACAACAGAGTGTCTCCGTTCACTCCCTCCTATGTACTTGTATAAAGATAGCCATGAAATCTGAATGTACAATGTCTGTACTATTTCCTTTAGATTTACCAAAACTAAGGAATAGGACGACACACTTGAACAATCCATTCAATTTGCATCATATCAGGCAGGCCCTTGTACTACATAGCTCATGGGAGATCTGAAGGAAATTGTACAAATCAGTGGTGTAGTGGATAGCACTCTCGCCTAGCAGAAGGGTCGCTGGTTCGAATCCCAACCATAACACCACCTGCCTGGAGTTTGCATGTTCTCCCTGTGCCTGCGTGGGTTTCCTCCGGGTACTCCGGTTTCCTCCCACACTCCAAAGACATGCTGGTAGGTTAATTGGCTTTTGTCTAAATTGGCCCTAGTAAATGTATGTGAGTTAGGGACCTTAGATTGTAAGCTCCTTGAGGGTAGGGACTGATGTGAATGTACAATATATATGTAAAGTGCTACGTAATTTGACGGCACTATATAAGTACCTTAAATAATAATCTGATTGTATAGGAAGTGGGTGGAAGGTAGTATTGTAATGAGGGAGGTGTAGTCCAGCTGGGTGAACACACCCTATCACATCCTCTTCTGTGATGCAAGGAAGGGAAAGCTTCTGGGAGTTGACCAGATAGCTGGAAAGTGATGGAATCCTTTTAAAAATACAAATAAATCGACAAGATTTTTAACCTCCTGTGAACAAAGTAAGAGAAAGAAAAGCACCTTGGGATGGCTGGACCAGAAATGGCAATGGAAAATGCTTCTATTTATTATGAAAACTGAAATTCTGCCCTAAAAGGTGAACTTATCCTTTTACCACTTACCAACCAGCTGCTGTTATTATACTGCGGCAGGTTGGCTCCTTCCTGTGAATCGCCATAGCTGTACGTCGGCTCCTTTTAAGAGCCATAGCAGGCGCGCGTGTGACCGCTGCACGGCGGGGGACCCGATGCGCGTGGCAGCGATGTCCGCGGGCCACCTGTGATCGTGGGAGAGAGAGCCAGAATGGGGACCTTCCAATGTAAACAGATTCTTTTTCTGACAAGGGAAATTACCAAAAATATGTAGAAGAATACTTATTGGCCTAAACTGATGAAGACATTTAAATGGGGGGGGGGGGATTTATTATAGCAAAAAGTAAAAAATAGTTTTTGTTTTTTTTTTTCAAAATTGTCACTCTTTTGTTTATAGCACACGAAATAAAAACCACAGAGGTGATCAAATACCACTAATAGAAAGCTCTATTTGTGGAACAAAAAGGACGTAAATTTTGTTTGGGTACAGCGTCGCAAGACCGCGCAATTATCAGTTAAAGCGACGCAGTGCTGTATCGCAAAAATGGCCTGGTCATTAAGGGGGAAAATCTTCCGGTCTGTAAGTGGTTGATGTGATTTCTAAAGTTTAGAGGTAAAAAATATTTAGCTAGTCTCCCCCCCCCCCTTTTCTAAACACTTACCTGTCCCCTCTGATTGATCCAGTGCTGTCCTGGCTGCAGGTCTTCTCCCGTCACCTCCTAGTTTCAAAAGACACTCCAGCAGCATGTCAGGAGAGAGTGTGTGTCTATGGATGCACACAGCCCGCTTTGGCAACGCACATATATGGGTGCCCCTATCGCCCATGGCTTGCTATGGGGGCACCCACAGGAAGAAGATGCAGACAGCACTGGCAGGGTAATGCTAAAGAAGAGGTAAGGGGGGACCGTTTTGTGCAATATCGTTGTGTAGAGCAGGAAAGAAAAAGACAAGCGTTCGTATCACTTTAACGGAAGAGATCCTATTGTTCCACTTCTGCCGCTGGATTTGGATCGCCTGTTTCGATGTTGTGAAATTAATGAATATGGGAAGCTGTTCTTATAATTCCTCTTGAAGTTATGGCTCTGGAACACATCAGCCGCTCATGTACTTCATTAGGAACAGACTTTACTGTTGAAAGTTAGGACATTTGTATCTCAGATCCTTGTTTATTGACTAACACTACCGCCTGCAGAGCTGTGATTCACAAAATACAATGAATTTGGACACATTGTCAGCATGTGCAACACACATTCGTTTGTTTCATTTCCAAGGTCTTGTAGGGAGAGCAGCTCTGCACTCCATATTTTATTAGTGCTTTCTTCTAATATGTAAAAAGGTGTAGCTCAATACCTCTGGGCCCCAATACAAACTGGATTAGAGCCCCACTATTGGCATGGTTAGCGTATCCGATATTGCCTTGGAAAAAAATGACAAACTTCCAAGTATGTAAGTCCTAGATGATAATCTCCTAATAAATCCATCGTTCCCATCCATTGGTGTAATGAGGGGAAGGACATTAGCATTGCTGATTCGGTATCCGAGCTGCCACTTTCTATAGAACTTTTTGTGTGTCATGTCTGCTAGTATAAACGCACTCAACTTTACCGTTTCCAATTGCTTAAAGGTGTGCTCTTAGTAGATATAATAGACACAAACCAATGAAGCTCTGAAAGCATTGATAAATGGGGGGGGGGGTTTAAATGCAATTAGTGTAAGTGCCAAATTGTGACTTGTTATAAGGCTCCTGCAATCTGTTTTCAACAGCACTTAGGCTGGAAGGGGCACGAATGGGAGCCAGTCATGTGTGCTACATGTAAATGTATGTAAATTGGACATGCCAATAGGAGGAGAGAGAGCAGTGGGATGACTACATCATTCTTCTGCTGCTCTTTTCACTGTTCAGGTAGCAAACTGGGGGTGGAGAATGGACACTGCTCTACTCCTTGAAGCAGAACTGCATCTGTGTCTGAGCACCAAAAGCTCTGTTTTTCACTCTGCTTTATTTTGCCTCCTGAAACTCCTCTCGGCAACTCTGTAGATCAGAAGGCAGGCTCTGTGCAATGTGTGACACAGCAGTGCCTGCTCACTGGGCATAGTGATTACCAGTCACAAATTTCAAGGAAGTGAATGTGTGGTATTTTTCAAAAAGTTATTTTCAAGATCTTTTCGAGCAGGGGTCCCCAAACTGTCCTTCAGACTTTAGGATGATCAAACTGTAGCTATTGGAAGTAGAAACGTCTGTGGGGAAAAAACAAAGCCCCACCTTTGGTGTCAGTGAGAGGAACTGTGCCCCATCATTGGTATTAGTGGGAGGAACTGTGCCCCATCATTGGTATTAGTGGCAGGTATTGCACTCCCTTGTTGATGTCATTGGGAGAAAACGTGTCCCATAATTGGTGTCATTGGGAAAAATTGTGTCCCACCATTGGTGTCATTGGGAGAAATTGTGTCCCACCATTGGTGTCATTGGGAGAAATTGTGCCCCGTCATTGGGAGAAACTGTGCCCTGTCGTTGTCATTGAGGGGGAATTGTGCCCATTTATTGCTGTCAACTGGGGGATTCGCGCCGCTTCATTGTTGCCGGGGGGGGGGGGGGGGATTATGCCCCACTATTGGTATCAGTGGATGAAATGGTGCCTCAAGGGTTGGATAAAAGCAGGCAAAGGGCTGCATCTGGCCCTCGGGCCGCAGTTTGGACACCACTGGCTTAGCAAAATAGGAGTAGGCTAGAAATAATTGAAATATGTTGAAATAAATGTATAATTTTACTTACTGACCACAGATACATTTTAACTGTAAGTGGTATGTCAACTACTTGGCTGTTCTGTGTTAGCGAACAATGTAAATCTCAACTTTCTCTGGCAAGGATCAGGCCACGTAGGGCCATCTTATAAGATTGTGATAATATCATACAATCTTCAGAAATCTAGGTTTTTATATGGAAATCTGGTCCATTTTTGTTCCTTCCCTGTTCATATTGGGAAGTACTTAGCATTTCGCACAAGCTTAGTCCTTTAGCCAATTTGCATGATACTGTGTAAAGTGATCTTCTGATTTCAGGAACAATTTGATTCTCATTGAGACGTCAACCCATCCTTGGCCACCCTGAAAGTGGGTTGTAGTGCTACAGGTCTAAATCTATGTGACCTGCCACAAGCGTAATTCTTGGTTACTGTATATTGTATATTCTGTATTTCAAGAAAAACTTGTCTTTGTGCTGTTTTGTTTTAGACCTTTACTTATTATAAAGATTGATGCACATAAAACATTGATTTGATGCAGCAAAAAAAACATTAGGAGTAGTAAATAATGCATGTAATGCAATGAATAGTAAACAAATTTCAGAAATTTTTCAAGGTGTACTATAGCTTTACTCCCACTTTTGTTTTTCATTATGATTTTGGGTTACCATTCAAACCTTTAATAGACTGCACAAAAACGCAGATGCAAAAATGTTGCCCTTCTAAGTAGTGTATTAAAGTGTATTGCACATGACACCATCTTGAAGGACCATGTCACACTACATTTCCCATAACTGTTGTTAACAAAAGTAAATGTAAACCCACTCCTAAGGGTTCAAGGATGTTTCCTTGCTAGTTTTTACATCCTGCTAATGGTATTGTTTCTTTTTTCCCAGGGTGTACCTCAGTTACCGTGTGCCAAAGCTTTGTACAACTATGAAGGGAAAGAGCCTGGGGATCTGAAGTTTAACAAGGGTGACATCATTGTGCTTCGCCGGCAAGTTGATGAAAATTGGTACCACGGGGAAATCAATGGGGTCCATGGCTTCTTCCCAACTAACTTTGTGCAGATTATCAAGCCTTTACCTCAACCTCCGCCTCAATGCAAAGCACTTTATGACTTTGAAGTTAAAGACAAGGAAGCTGACAAGGACTGCTTGCCCTTTTCAAAGGTAGGAACCACAGACCTACGATGGGATTAGTGGTGCATCATCTATATGTAAAGAGTTTAAGGATGTAAATATTCACAGGGATTGTTCATTATGGGCATGATCATCATTTTCATGGACAGATCTGTGCTTAAATTGTGAGGATGGGCACTCTTCCAGTTGGATTTTTTATTTTATAGAATTTTCAGAATGCAACAAGAGGTGCAAAAATACACCATAAAACTCCCAAGTGGACAGGTTTAGAGTGGGTACTATGGCAGGAAGATCTCACTTATGCAGGCCATATGTGTGCCGAATTTCAAACACATTTTCTTTTGAAAATCTAAAATTTTGTGCGTTTTGTGATCTGATGGTGTGACCATTGATTTCAAAATTCGACCAGCCAAGCCTTCAATTTCACCTCATTTTGCTACAAAAAATAATTTTTGTGGTCGGGAATTTTATTTTCTTTACAGGAATTTTTCTTTTCTTGTTCTTATGCGCATTTCTTTTTCAGTTATATTTCTCACATGTGTATATCTGGTGTTGACTGCACTACCATCTAAACTAATCTACATATACATCAGTGATTTTCATTAACTATTAATATCACCACTCCAATTTATCATTCTAAAAAACCTATATAAATTAAATTGTATAAAGTCCAGCTTAAATACACTTGTGCTGATAAAAACGTGGGTCCCTAGGTGGGTTCTGCACTGCTGTTGTGTTATGGTGCTCTATTTTCTCCTTAGAGCTTAAAGTGATTTTCAGTGCCAACACCACCACCGCATATAAATTGGCCACTCACCAGATACAAATACATACAAGCCCTCGGTTCATTAAGGGATAACCAATCCACTTTAAACTGTCACCAATGCCGTTTAGCACGTCAATCCGTCCTCATAGAAAACAAATGGCATACATGGTGCAATATGCTAAAACCATTTATTAAAGATTACGTAAAAACAAAAGGCTGTGCAACTCACATGTTGACGGTGCCCATGTGCCGGCACCAAGCTTATCCAGCAGTTTGAATGGATGGTAAGGGTCGCTGTCTATCTCGTTCGCCGGCGTGCGGAGCACGCCTCGTCCCCGCTCGTGTTCCAGCTTGCGGTTCAAGCCTCGCTTTCGCCTGGCGGGAGATGACATTATGGCGTCACGTGTGCATTCCCAGCAGCCTCTACGCGTTTTGCAATAGTAATTGCGTCATCAGGAAGCCTGATGACGCAATTACTACCAAAGAATTTTTTTTAGGTTAATTATTTTTTTTTTAGATTCATTATTTCTCACCATATTGTTTGTGACATCTAGCACGTCACTGATACTCAATATTTGCATCCATTTTGTATTATTATTGATGTTTATGATTAAGAAGTTGCGCTGATCACTCTATATCTACATTTATTTATGTGCATTGTGTACACTATAGGTCTAGCAACAGTTTCATTTATCACTTTTTTGTTTTATTTACTTGGTAATGTGAGGGACCACACTTTTCAAGGCAAGAATGGGCACAATGATGAGCTCATCACTCTGCTCTCTTTTCCTACCCACCTGCTTCTTGTCAGCATATGAACTGATTGGTTCCTTGTACTGCTTCTAACTCTCATTCTCTAGCTCAGTGTTTCTCAACTCCAGTCCTCAAGGCGCCCCAACAGATCATGTTTTCAGGATTCCCCTCAGATGAAAAGGCTGTGGTAATTACTAAGGCAGTGAAACTGATCAAATTACCGGTGCAAAATAATGGAGATCCTGAAAACATGACCTGTTGGGGCACCTTGAGGACTGGAGTTGAGAAACACTGCTCTAGCTCTATACAAGGACAGCAAGAAGCTGATATTCATTCAAATTCAGGCACTTAGGCTCGAGTTCACAATAGTGCGACAAGTTGGAACTCATTCATTTCAGTGTCACCCATACCAGTCTATGCGACTAAAGTCGCAGTGACTTTACAAAAGATTCCTGCAATACTTTGATGCAACTGTCTTGCGACTTGAGTACCATAGAGTGTAAGAAGTCACATGAAAGTCGCACTGGAAATCGCACATCTTTGGAGCTGCACTAGTGTGAACTGAGCCTTACACTACTTGCATTTAAAATGTAACATTTAAAGCAGTATTAAACCCAAAAGAAAACATTTATTATAATACAGCTTAACAATTCTTAGATGTGATGGCTGTATTAAGAAAATAAGAGGTTGCGCTAATATTTAAAAACACAATAAATACTTAACAGTGAAGAAAGAATTCATATGAGGATTGAAATGTGCAAAACTCAGTGAAACAGATTGTACATAAAAGTCCATAAATCAAACTGTCACTCAAGTGCTGTGAAAAAAGTCCATGAGAATAAAACATCAATAAAGTGTTGTAAAACGTCCAAATCACCAAAGAAAATTGGTAAAGATTGATGAAAAAAATCCAAGTGATAAATAATAAAAATCTGTGTAAATGGAAGGGGTCCACCACCAGGTATTGAAGGGGTTACTCCTTACCAGAAGGCCATGACCCCCCACTACAGAGGATCACAGCAAGCAGAGATCTTTAAAGCCAAAGTGGGGATTACCAGCGGTGTCCACTAGGGGTCATCTCGTCATCAGCCACTCCAATAGCCCAAGGCGGGGATACCCCTTTCCCCCCGCTCCTGGCTCTTCATCAGATAACCGGCAGCTCCAGCCGTCTCTTCCCACACAGCAACAGCAAGAGCCTGGCTGTATTAGTTTCATTTTTTAGGCTGGCTTTCTTCTTTTTTCATCTGGTGATCCTGCCAGCAAGGCTGCTGTTTTTTTCAAAAGCACAGGCTCTCCAACAGAATGTATCAGATTACATGGATGAGACAAACCATTTACAACCTTGAGGAGTGTTTTATTTATGTAAAACCTTTATCCCAAAAGCGAAAAAAAAAAAACTGTTGTAAATTAGAGCTGCATGATTAATCATTAAAAATGTAGAGAGCTCGATTCAACCTCCAGATGATTTTTCGTGTAACAAGTGCAGAGCAGTTCCCTGCTTACAGCTGTCAAAAAAAAGCAGCAGGCAATGTTTATCAACAACATTGCTCAGTGATGAAAGAGGGATAAAAAGAAACATTGTATCTTACTGTTCATTTACCAGATCAAAGGGATAAACTTCAGTTTGCAAATGAGGTTAGTTTAACCACTCAAAGCAGAGTTCCACCCAAAAGTGGAAATTCCGCTTATCTGTTTCCTTCCCCCCTCCGGTGCCACGTTTGGCACATTTTTTATTTTTTTTGGGGGGGGGGGGGGGGAGCGGGCACCTGTTTTTTCACAAGTGCCCCCTCTTCCATCCGACCTCGCTGCAGTAAGGTATGTCACAGGTCCGGCCCCCCTCCTCCTACCCCTGCTGCCAGGCCAGTAAAAGAGCGCAGCGCACTTCGCGCATTAGCACGGCCAGGTTCCCTTACCAGCAATGGCAGCGGCAGCAGCCGATGGAAACAGATCAGAGATAGATGCATGTGCTCAGAATACAGGGGTCAGAGATGGATGGATGTGCTCAGAATACTGGGATCAGGGGGGTGATGTGAAGGCCCCTTCACATCCCCCCCACATGCATTGTGCTCAGAATTCTGGGATCAGAGATGGATACATGTGCTTAGAATACAGGGATCAGAGATGGATGCATGTGCTTAGAATACAGGGATCAGAGATGGATGCATGTGCTTAGAATACTGGGATCAGAGATGGATGCATGTGCTCAGAATACAGGGATCAAATATGGATGCATGTGCTCAGAATACTGGGATCAGGGGGGTGATGTGAAGGCCCCTTCACATCCCCCACACATACATAGCAGTGTCCTCTGCACCCCCCCCCCCCCCATAGCACTATCCTACCTGTTTATGTACAGCCAAAGTCCTCCAAATTGCCATGCTTCAGCGCCCCAGCCCCTGCACAGGAAGCCGCTCTCCGAGTCCAGAAAGGGAGGAGTCATTCTTCTCTTCCTCGGTGTCCAGAGGCATCGCGCGCTGCTTACAGCAGACACTCTGTGTCCGTTCCACTGGGCTGTGTCCCAGTGCACGATCGCACTCATGATAGGAAGGGAGCCGGCACCTCAGCGCCGGCTCCTCAGCGCCTGCACCGCCAGTACAAATGATTGCCTTGCTGGGGGATTCCCTCCCCTATCTTGGCGGCACACTGCGTGCCCACAGAGAGGGCTCGGCGTGCCAGCTGTGGCACACATGCCATAGGTTCGCCATTACTGGTGTAGGGCAAAAGGTTGGAAGAACTATTTCCTGCCACCTGTGAAATACTGATGAAACCTTTGGTAGAAAACCCGGGTCAGTTCTGAGCACTACTCGATGCGGAAAGAGAAAACAACGGTTCAATAATCGACAGGGCTTGCAGTTTGCTCGCCCTCCTAGCTGACGTAACCGCCACTAATAATACAAATTTTAGTGACCAAAACTTAATTGTTGCTTCCGGAGATTCAAAGAGTTTTTTCGTCAAACCCTGTAATGCAACTGATAAATACCACTTAGGGAAAGATTTAAATGGTACTGGCCTAGCTCTGGCCAATGCCTTTAAAAAATCTTATGATCAGCCGATCCTGAGATAACTGTCTTGGGCAGAAGGCAACTATAAAGCGCCACTTGGACATTTAAAGTACTAGCCGCCAACCCTTTCTCCATTCCCTTATGGAGCAATTCCAGAACAGAAATAATTTCCTGTGGCGAAAAAAACTTTAGTCATACACCAGGAATTGAAACATGTCTTTAGGATTTGCTCCTCCGTAACCAGGCTGTCAATCTAAGATGCTCGACATTGGGATGTTGAATGGGCCCCTGAGTTAGGTCTTTTTCGTAATGGTCTGGAGAGTGAAAAATCAAGCGCAGCTGTGCATGGTAACCAATGGGGTTCCACTGCCATCTTCTGCAAGGTTGAAAACTATGCCCTCTTGGGCCAAAACAGAGCCCCTAAGATCATGCTTGTAGCCTCCTTTTACAGTTTCTTGAGTACCAACGGGATCGTCTGAAAAGGGGGAAAGGCGTAGCACAAGCAGAAGGTCCACGGCTGAGCATGCGTCCAGGCTGTCCACTTGATTTTGCCTGTTTAGGGAGAAATAAACCGCCACCTTTGCATTGGTCTGAGATGCGAATAGGTTGGACTGGGGAGCTCCCCATTTTCCTATTAGCATCTGAAATACCCCTGTGTTCAGACTCCACTCTGATTCTCTTTCCCTGCTTAGGAAATTTGCTACTAGATTCAGGTCGCCCTTCAGGTGATAAGTTGCCTTCTGCCCAAGACAGAATCTGAAGAGCGGAGGAGAGTAACTCTCAGCTTCTTGTGCCTCCCTGTTTTGTTATGTAAGCCACTGCCGTGGCATTGTCGGACAACACTTACATGTGGTGGCCCTTGACACTATCCTTGAAAACCCACAGCCCCAGAAAAATGGCCTTTAGTTCCCTCCAATTGGAGGATCTCTTGGCCTCTTTGTCCAAGCTCTTTGGGCCATCTGCCCTTCCAAATGGCCACCCCAACCCCAAGAACTCACATCTGTTGTCAACCTCTTTTCTACTGGGCATGTCCAGAGCAGACCCTTGCCCAAGTTTGACTGACTCCTCCACCACCATAACTTCTTCTGAACCTGAGAGGTAACCTTGATCAAATACTCCAGTGACCCCCATAGGACTAATTCCTCAGAATTGCCTGCTGGAGATCTCTTGAATAGAGATGTGCCCATTGCACTGCTGGGATTGATGCTGTGAGGAGTCCTAGTTCTGACATGGCTGCCCTGATCGAAATGGGCAGATTTGTTTGGGCCTTTTTTACTGCATCTTGGACTCTCTCTATTTTATCCTCTGGGAGAAAAATTATTTCCTGTATGGAATTGATGATGGTATACCCAGAAACCTTATTGTTTGGGACGGGATCATGCTTGATTTTTTCCTTTTTATGATCCAACCGAGGCTCTCCATGTGTCTTTCTGTCTCCTTCAGATCTTTCTCCAAAAGATCTCCTGATTTGGCAAATAGCAGGCGGTCGTCCAGGTATAGTACGATTGATTATTTCCCTTAATCTGTGGGGTGCTAATGCTTCTGCCATAATTTTTGTGAAAATCCTTGGAGAGGAAGACAGGCCAATTGGGAGAGCTCTGAACTGTAGGTGCGAGACTTCCCCTCCCATCTTGACCGCTAACCGTAGGTATTTTTGTGATGCTGGTGCTATGGGCACGTGAAGGTACGCATCCCTCAGGTCTATGGATGCCAGAAAGCAACTTGTTGTCTGAAGACTCTTCACTGAAAAAATTGTGTCCATCCTGAACCTCTTGTATCAAATGGATTTGTTTAATATTTTCAGATTCAAAATTAATCAAAATTTCCCTGATGGCTTCTTGACTAGGGACACATGCGAATAGCACCCTCGGCCTTCCTCTTCCCGGGGAATGCGGATGATCACTCTCCGCTGAGTAAGTTCTTGCAGGACAGATGACATTGCTTGGTCTCAGGGAGTCTGAGTTATGTAAAAACGACTTGGTGGAGACTGAACTCCAGTCTGTAGCCCTCTGATATTGTCTTGAGGACGAACGGACTGGTTGTTGCTGTCTTCCACTGTGGGGAAAAAGGACTGCAGTCTTCCTCCCACAGTCAGAGGACTGTCACTGATTTTTAGTGGTTTGGTTAGGAGGTCGGAATAGCACGCCCCACCCTCTCTGGGACCTCCAGGGTCTTTTGTATCCCGTCTCATGTCCTGGGTTTGGCAAAAAGTACGAAAATGTTTCTTAACCTGAGGGGTTACCTTCTTTTTTATCTGCTGTCCTATGCAACACGGCTGCAAGATCCGGACCAAACACTAAATCCCCCTCGAACGGCAGACCGCATAACTTCGCCTTTTGAAGCAGTATCTCCCGACCATGTATTAACCCATTGTGCTCTACGCATTGAGTTTACCAGGGCTGAGGATCTTGCAGACATCTTTATAGATTCTGCGGAGGCGTCTGCCATGTACCCTACTGCTTTCTGTAATACTGGTAGAATGTCCAACAGATCTTTATGGGAGGTTCCTGCTTGAATATGGCTTTTCCACTGTTCAAGCCAGTGCTCTAGGTTCCTGGCCACCAGTCGAGTCGCAGGTTTTTTTTTACAGGGAATCTGCCCTTTTATCCATGGCATCTTTTAGGATGCCCATATCCTCAAATGCCAGGTCTGTATTCCATGACACGTATGAAGACGCTGCATCAAGTTTTTGTTTTTTATTCCATACTTGAGTGCTCTCCTTTTCGAAAGGGAATCTCTGAGTGATTTGGAGAAAAAAGGGGCCCTTTCCGGGTCTTTCCACTCTCTCTTTTTACTGTTTCCAACAGGAATTTATGAACTGGGAATAAACTGTGTTTAACTTCCACCAAGCCCTGAAACATTTTGTCATGTAAAGATAACTGGGCTTTGTCCTCTTTGATTTTCAAAGTCGTATGGATGGTCTTTAATGGATCATCCACATCTTAGATAATCTGTAGCGCAAAGAATAAGTTTCTTTTTCCTCGTCCTCTTCTTTCTCAGAACCTGGGGAAACACTTCCCCCTTCTGAATCACTGACCCCTCTAGGGTTAGAAATACTTGGATGAGAACAGGATGGTGAACTGCCCGGGCGTTTGTCCAGATAAGAAGGGAACGGTTCAAACGTGTCCGAAAGTTCTTTCCGGAAGGAGCTAAGTAGTTCTCCAGGCTGGGTAGCAGATTTAGCCGAGGACGTCTCCTCTCTAACTAAATCAGATCCTGCATAACACTTTGGTTCAAGACTCCCTCAGTGTGTTTTTGCAAGACAGGCATTTTCTTTTAGAGGGAGGGGAGGAATGCTTGGCTTTTTCCTTGGCCTTTGTCTGAAATACACCAAAAGCCCACTTCAATAAATACATTTACCTTATTAACAAATAAACAGGTCAAACAAACAAAGCCCTTGTACTCCAGGGGAATACCCAAGCTGCCAAGCAGAAGAACTAATCCTTTAGCCCCTTTTTTGTTACCGCAGCTTTACCTAGCTAGTGACTCCCCCACTGAGTGACCATGTTAAAGAAAGAAAAACACACTCTCCTTAGTGCTTTGGTCCAAGGAGAGTGATGCAGGCTCCCCCCCCCCCCCCCAGGGGAGTAAGTGAGGGAAAGAGGGAAAAACTCACGACCCATAGAGAATAAAAGTGATAAAGAGAGACCCGCGCCGTAGAGAAAAATAAATAAAGTTGGAAATAAATTACAAATAAATTATAGAACAAATACAAAGTTTACATATATGTGTGCGTATACACACTCACTCACATGTACATATGTAAAAGGGCTGCCGCTGTAGTGCGAGGTGAGTACCCCAAAAAATGACAACAGAAAATTTATACTCAGCGCTACCTCTCAATCATAAATGTGCATATACTCGCATCAAATATGTGTCATATGACAATATGTAACAAAGTGCCAATATAGTGCAAAAAAGTGCATTCAATAAAGTTCAAAAAATTGCAAAATAAGGTGCAAACAATAAATTTCATCAAGTGTGAGGGCAGGGCTGGTGACATGTTGATGTAATCTTGGTGACTTCCTGTGCTCCCCTCCTGGATCCCCACTCACCAGATAAAGATGATGAATACGCCTGTGTATATCAAGATGGTGTCTCCTGTCCAGCAGATATGTAGATTGATTGTGCCTCAGAGAATGGAATCTCCTCTCCTTCACCACCCACTTGATTGTAGATCCTACATACTTTACTTGGTCAAAGACGATCGGAGTAGTAAAGTTTGGACGAGGTGAAGAGAAGAGGGCATATAGTGTAATACTGCAAGGTTTATTAAAAAGTTTAAAATCATTACACTTACATCAGAATCTTTAAAATGTGCAAAAGTTGCCGCCTTGGCATCCAAACAGCCTTCACAGATTATCCTTAGCTTGACATGTTTCCCCCCTCCAAATGGGCGTCATCAGAAGCTTATGGAGTCTGTGGTTGGCTGTCTTATATACTTTAAGTACAGCCTACTACACCCAATGAATCCCACTACTCTCATTGGCCAATTTCATACTGCGCCATCAATGAGAAGTCACCAAGATTACATCAACGTGTCACCAGCCCTGTACCTCACACTTGATGAACTTCATTGTTTGCACCTTATTTTGCAATTTTTTGCACTTTATTGAATGCACTTTTGTTGCACTATTTTGGCACTTTGTTACACATGTTGTCATATGACACATATTTGATGCGAGTATATGCACATTTATGATTTAGAGAGGTAGCGCTGAGTATAAATTTTCTGTTGCCATAGAGAATAAGATACAGGGACCTCTGCCCCTGCTTACTTGGGTCTGACAGGTGTTAGTGGCTCCTGCCACCGCTGCTAAGTCCTCTGGATCCATGTTGCTGAGTCTCCAGTGGTGTCCGGTTGCTTTTATATTTGATTTTCCCGGTCCTTTCGCCACTGCGAGGACCGGAAATGATACCAGCTGAGCCTGCCTTCCCCCCCCCCCCCCTGCTTTCCAGCGGCCAGAAGCCACGCGCACCACCGAAATGACAGGCTCGCCACCTGGGACCCGGAAAGCATGGAGGCCAGGAATAGCAGAGAGGCTGCTCACACCCTTGTGTAGCTCCCCGTCCCCTTTCCAGCCCGCAGCTGCCGGTCTAAAGAGAGTGGGGACCCCCATCAGCCTGAACCCTCGCCGGGCATGAAGAGGAGGAGACACCGGAGCACCCCCCTCCCATCAGGGAGAATGCTGGGCTGGCCTGCAACACACACACAGACTACACACAGGTATGCCCCTTACTATCCCCACCTGGAGAGAGCGTAGCACATCCTTGGTTCCCTGCAGCGATGATAGAAGTGACTGGTCTTTAAAGAAACTGACTGCAGTGTTTCCTGGGAAAGTGGGTGGAGCTGCGCTTTCTCCAGATGCTGTCCTGAAAGACAAGGTGAGAAATTGATGCAGCCACCACATATCACATATGATTGGTAAGCTGCAATATAATATATTTTTGGTTTTGGGTTTAATGATGCTTAAATGATATATTAAAAGGGAAGAATAGCCAAACCTCTTTTGGCCTTACTTCTCATTTGGGTCACAGGAGTGCACTTACTTTTGTTCTCCTGTCATCCAGAATCAGTGGGCTAAGGCCTCTTTCACACGGCCGATCCGTTCAAGTCCGCCTGTCAGTTTTTTTAGGCGGACCTGAACGGACGCTCCATAGACCTCTATGGAGTGTCGGATGTCAGCAGGTGACATGTCCGCTGACATCCGACCCACTCTGATCCGAAAAAGTGTGACGGAGGAAAAACCTGCTTTTCCATCCGTGATCGGATCGGGTGACGACGGACTCTACGGTCCCTCGTCATCCGATCCCCCATAGGGGAGAGCGGTGCTCTGACAGGTCCGTCGCTGCACAGTGTGCAGCGACGGACCTGTCATCTGCCTGCTCAGCGGGGATCGACGGAGCGATCCCCCGCTGAGCAGAGTGGGCTCCGTACACGGACACATCCGTGTGAAGGAGCCCTAAGGTCCGCTGTCAACTGATGTCACAGACCTGCTCCAGATTCTGGAGGGACCTCAACAATAATATTGGGATACACCCAGATGCCCTAAGAGCATCTGGCTCAGCCTTTTAGAACACCGCGGAGAGCCTTAGCCAGCCGTCCCTCCCACTCTCCTGCCCAGCATATTCCAGTGAGCACTGGAGGGGTAAGAGCAGGGAGCCAGTGACTGACTGCTCGGTGAAGACCGGGAGCTGAACGGTCATGTGATCACTCAGGTTTAGAGCTGGCAGGGGACAGCTTCCAGCATCAGACCGATGCTGCAGCAAGTAGGTAAGTATGTGTTTACTTTTTTCATATTGCTCCTTTAATGATTACAAGGCTGCATTAATTTGTGTCTTTTTTTTATATGTGCCTAAAGTTCAGTTTTTATGTTTATTATGTGAGGAGTTGTCCAGATATGTTTTAAGTTCTATCCCAGTTCTGAAATGCATCATGGAAATCCTTCAGGAATAGTCATTTGTCAATTCTGACAGTTTTGGTAACCTGATGTACTATAGATTTACAGTTGTAATATGACCAATCTTCCGGTATAAGGGTATGTGTGCTGCTTGTGGAATTTAATGCTATATTTTAATGACTGTGTATAGTTGACTACCCAAAACATCCTGGCCATTAAAGACCACTCTTGACTATTTTTGGAATTAAAGTGACTGAATGAGAATTTAACGTTTTCCAATACTGCCCATTTGTACTTTCTGTTAATTAAAGTGGCCTGCCAATTGAAAGCGTCATTAAAGATCCATAAAAATCTCAGAATAATCTCACACTGGTGATCAGTTTAGTGAACTGAGAATAACCCCTTCCCAGCAGGGAGAACACAGGCTTTTCGGCACTTTAGTGCTATCTTTGTTTTGCTCTTTAGATCCTGGTTGTGTATCTGGGCAGTATTGAGATTTGTTCTTCACAGGATGGATGTAGATTGTGGTCTTAGATATGGCGGTGGTAGGGGTTTCCTTTCATTGATCCTACTTTTAAGGCTTCTGTTCCAGAATAGATAGTAATTACATGGGCGGTTTTTATCTTCTTCCACAAAGTGTGGTTTAACCACTTGTTGGCATTGCTTCATTTATAGCACTTTGATTTTGGAGTGCTACAAAGCCAGTAATTGCCAACAAGAGGTTTTATTGCTCCAAAGCATGATATAAATATTGCCTGTGACATAAGTCCTACACATTAAGAGACTGTCGCTGTTTTCAAAAATTTCAAGAATTGGTGCCTGCAAGAAAAGATTTATTACTCACCACCTGTAACCCCCCCCCCGTGGGGCCAGTCCACACCAGTGTTGCCAATCGTCAGTATTTTTACTGGCAGCCAGTAAATAATTGGCACTTTTCTCCTGTTAATGCCAGTGAAAGGAAAAGGTTGCCAAGCTGTGATACTTGACCATCTGAGTGCCTGCTACAGCATGTTCGGGTGCCGGGGGGTTGGTCTGGTGGAGGCGGTGCTTGAGTGTGTCGTGTGATGTCATGGTGCAAGGGAACCGAGCAGAGCGACCGGATCCTCGTGTATGTGTCTGTGGGATGGTAGCAAGGCAAGCTGGCAGTGGCACTGTCAGTGTTGTTTGGACTGAAGAGACCATCTGGCACGGAGAGAGACTGTGACTGTGATTTAGGAGGGGATGTGTCTTGTCAGTGAGATCATCATCTGTGCTGCTGCACACTGCTGTCAATGTCACTGTGAGAGTCAATTTCATGTATATGTGTGTGTGTCTGCCCACTCTAATTTCTAGCCCTTCTGTGTCCTGTCCCTGAGCTACTTACTTGCTACCGTATTTATCGGCATATAATGCACTTTGTGCGTATTCTATGCCAATATTTGCATTTGGCTGCCTGGGGGGGGGGGGGGGCAAGCGACGTCAGATTACATAGAGCGAGGATCTCCTGTTTACTTGGCGGCCTCTGTAATACGAAGTCCCGTCTCCTGGACAGGCATTGGACCAGTGTTCTCTCTATAATAGGAGACAATCCAGGAGACAGGACTTCATATTAAAGAGGCCGCCGAGTAAACGGGAGATTCACGCACTGTGTAATCTGACGTGAAGCTGCAGACGGGTACTGATGAGGCTGCAGATGGGCACTGATCAGGCTACAATGGTGAGGCTGCAGATGGGTACTGATGAGGCTCAATGGTGAGGCTGCAGATGGGCACTGATCAGGCTACAATGGTGAGGCTGCAGATGGGCACTGATCAGGCTACAATGGTGAGGCTGCAGATGGGCACTGATCAGGCTACAATGGTGAGGCTGCAGATGGGCACTGATCAGGCTGCATTAATGGGCAATGACGAGGTGCAGGTGGGCACTGATCAGGCTGCATTAATGGGCAATGACGAGGTGCAGGTGGGCACTGATAAGGCTGTATTGATGGGCACTGACCCTTATTTTGCTTCAAAGTTCCTTATTTAAAATTTTTATGTTTTTTTTTTCCTGAAACTTCCCTCTTAAAATGAAGGTCCGTGTTATACGCCGATAAATATGGCATATCAAAAATAAAATAAGAAATATGTATCTACCTTAAATCGCATTGCTGTTTGCATATTGTACTGGTTTGTAGCCTAAATACTGAAATTTGCACATAAAACCGTAATTTTTTAACTGTTGGAAATGCCAGTAAAAACTTGGCTATGCCAGTATATTTTGGGTGTCATGCCAGTAAATTTCAATCTGGCAACACTGGTCCTCACTGTCTTGAAGTGATACGCTTGCAAAATAATTTTCTGCATCCGACACACTTCTGAATATTGAACTCTCGGGATGTGTCACTGCTGGGACAAGGTCCTCTGGCACCCAAGATGAGGATGCCAAAGTACATATTTTCAAAACGATAAGGGGAAGGAAGGGATTAAAGGAGTCAAGAGAATTGCACAGAGCAGCCCCGAACTTCCTCTTCCTGGCTCCTCTGCTCCATGAAGTGCCCCCAATGGGAAGGTGCTTCCCATGCATGCTCGCTCCCGAGTCCCGCTGCGGAGTCCATTGCCCCCGCTCCCTCATCACTGCCTTTGATTGATAGCACTGGGAGCCAATGACTTCCCCTGCCTCAGCAAAGCCATTGAGACCTGGAAGTGAGACCTGGAAGTGAGGGGAGAAGTGAGCACGTTCCCGGGAGGACATCATATGAACAACAAAGGTCCCACTCAGCCATCATTTGACAATAGGCTAGGTGGGAAGGAGTTAAAGCCAAGCTCTAGGCAAGATATAAGACACAAAATACTGCAACTCTGTAATTTATTAGGACATTAAATGTACCTTTTAAATACAGGTAGTGTATGTATTATACAGGTAGTGTAACCATTTGACCTGGTTTCAGCCCTCTGAACATCAAAGCTAGAGTGTAAGACCCCTTTCATACTGAAGCGCTGCAAAAACTGCCGATAAAACAAACACTAGTAGTTTTTTGCGGTGCTTTTGGAGGCGCTAGCGGTGTGCTTCTAAAAATAAAAAAAAATTAAAAAAGAGCAGTTCAGCAGCGCTTTAAAATCGCTTTTAAGGCACTTTGTAAAAGCACCGTTTGAAATGAATGGGAGGCACCTTTGCGCTACTTTTTAGCGCAAAAGTGCCTGAAAAGAGCCTCAGTGTGAAAGGGGTCTAAAGTCCCATGCACACGAGCCGAATGTTGGTGGCATCAGCCAGTTCAATAGACACCAGCTGACATCCGGCCCCTGTGTATGGTAGCCGATTCGACAGAAGACGGCCATTCGGCTGGCTTCTGTGGAAGGGGCATGACTGAAAAAGATTTGCTGATCGGCTCCAATGGCTGAGAGCACTGACGAAGTATTCTGGCGGGAGGGAGGTCCCACTGTCAGAACACACTAGAACAGCAGGGTAGTTAGTACAGTGGCTCCGACCTGAGCTGTCAGGGTTTTTTCGTTCAGCCCCACTGGGTTGAACAAAAAAAAAATGTGCAGTGTTTACCAGGCTTAAGAGGAAGAAACAGTACTATCCATTCATGTGGTGACAAGAAGCATGCTGATAAAAGTAGAAAGCAGAGTGAAAGAGAGATGAGTTCATTACAGTGCTGCTTCTCCTTTCACTGCCCAGTCACAGGCTGGGGCAGATCTAAGATGACCTGGGCTCAGAAGTGGGTGCTTGATACCGTCCATCAGACTGAGGACATGCAGTGGCAAAATAACTGTACTGTGGGGGGAAATCTCCAGATTTATGGTGGATATTGCAGCAAAAAAATGGTTTTGTTATTTTAACTTTTAAAGGGCTAATCATTTTTATCTTATATTTGACTGAGGTTCTGCTTTAAAGGCTAGAGCGAGGAGAAATAAGTGTACTGTTTCGGGGCAATAATAACTTATGTAAGACACACAATTGCTCAGTTATTAAGCTGAAATTTATTGTGTTTGGAGTCACTTTTAGGTTTAGGAGTGAACTTGTAAGTTTAGGCATACAGTTACTTAAATGGATTTTTTTCTTCATGTACTTCCAATTAGGAAAGCCAAGGCAAACAGGCTTTTGTTGGCTTGTGGCAGAAAAATAGAATAGATTTTTGGAGGAAAAAAAACCCACATTGGTTACTCTGTAAAGACATTAGGCATAGTTCACGAGTCTTGGATTGGAGTGTTCTGACTTGGCCAGCTTGGCCTTCTCTGGGGGGATGCTAATTATGTGACAACTTGAGTACTAAAGAGGGTGGATGAGGACCATCAGAGTTCTACAAGAAGGGGGATTTGTATTTGTGTGACAGCCACACTTTAAGTTATATGTGTAACTTGCTTATGCTTCACTGACTCATGGATTACCACAAACACACCTTTTAATTCATGAAACATGTTTGACTTTTTCCACAAATCTGAATCAGTGCCTTAAAAAAATAAAGGTTTCCAATGTGGAGGGAAAAATTCCTTGATAAATAGTTTCCAAGAAAAATATGCAGAGGGAGCGAATTAGAGCTGACTAAGCGTATATGCTGTAGTGTGTGAAATAGTTTTCTGCTTCCATATGTGAAGTTGTCACTGATATACTCACATAGTGTTATATATATATATATATATATATATATATATATATATATATATATATATATATATTAGTGCCTTGCAAAAGTATTCACCCCCTTTTGGCTTTTTACCTATTTTGTTACATTACAGCCTTTAGTTTTAATGTTTTTTTAATCTGAATTATATGTGATGGATCAGAACAACAATAGTCTAAGTTGGTGAAGTAAAATTAGAAAAATATATACATAAAACTATTTTTCAGAAATAAAAAAAAAACGGATAATTGTCATGTGCGTATGTATTCACCCCCTTTGTTTTGAAGCCCATAAAAAGCTCTGGTGCAACCTATTACCTTCTGAAGTCACATAATTAGTGAAATGATGTCCACCTGTGTGCAATCTAAGTGTCACATGATCTGTCATTACATATACACACCTTTTTTGAAAGGCCCCAGAGGCTGCAACACCTAAGCAAGAGGCACCACTAACCAAACACTGCCATGAAGACCAAGGAACTCAAACAAGTAAGGGACAATGTTGTTGAGAAGTACAAGCCAGGGTTAGGTTATAAAAAATATCCAAATCTTTGATGATCCCTAGGAGCACCATCAAATCTATCATAGGAGCATCAAATCTATCATAACCAAATGGAAAGAACATGACACAACAGCAAACCTGCCAAGAGACGGCCACACACCAAAACTCATGGACCGGGCAAGGAGGGCATTAATTAGAGAGGCAGCACAGAGACCTAAGGTAACCCTGGAGGAGCTGCAGAGTTCCACAGCAGAAACTGGAGTATCTATACATAGGACAACAATAAACCATATGCTTCATAGAGTTGGGCTCTATGGCAGAGTGGCCAAAAGAAAGCCATTACTGTCAGCAAAAAACAAAATGGCACGTTTGAAGTTTGCAAAAAGGCGGGGAGACTCCCAAAATGTATGGAGGAAGGTGCTCTGGTCTGATGAGACTAAAATTTAATTTTTTGGCCATCAAAGAAAACGCTATATCTGGCGCAAACCCAACACATCACATCACACAAAGAACACCATCCCCACAGTGAAACATGGTGGTGGCAGCATCATGCTGTGAGGATGTTTTTCAGCAGTCAGGACTGGGAAACTGGTCAGAGGTGAGGGAAAGATGGATGGTGCTAAATACAGGGATATTCTTAAGCAAAACCTGTACCACTCTGTGTGTGATTTGAGGCTAGGACGGAGGTTCACCTTCCAGCAGGACAATGACCCCAAACACACTGCTAAAGCAACACTTGAGTGATTTAAGGGGAAACCTGTAAATGTGTTGGAATGGCTTGGTGAAATCCCAGACCTCAATCCAATAGAAAATCTGTGGTCAGACTTAAAGATTGCTGTTCACAAGCGCAAACCATCCAACTTGAAGGAGCTGAAGCAGTTTTGCAAGAAGGAATGGGCAAAAATCCCAGTGGTAAGATGTGACAAGCTCATAGAGACTTATCCAAAGCGACTTGAAGCTGTGATAGCTGCAAAAGGTGGCTCTACAAAGTATTGACTTTAGGGGGGTGAATAGTTATGCACATTGCCCTGTTCTGTTATTTTGTCCTATTTGTTGTTTGCTTCAACATAAAAACAAAAAAACATCTTCAAAGTTGTAGGCATGTTCTGTAAATCCTCAAAAAATCCATGTTAATTCCAGGTTGTGAAGCAACAAAACACGAAAAATGCCAAGGGGGGATGAATACTTTTGCAAGGCACTGTGTGTGTGTGTGTGTGTGTATGTGTGTATAATATATATATATATATATATATATATATATATATATATATATATATATATATATATATATATATATATATACACACACATATACATATACCAAAAACACCCCCCCAATAAAATGCATTGACAATGTAGCAAGAACGCATCTAAAACACACCCGTTTTTGATGCGTTTTTTTGAGTCATTTGACCATGAAAAATGCACCATAATCATGGCAAGATTGCGTTAGTTTTTGGTGGCTATTATCTGTGCCTTTTTTTCTATCGACAAGATGCCGATAACCCTATTTTCGGCCGATAATTGTCGGCGGCACTGCATATGTAAAGTACTGCATAAATTGATGGCGCCGTAGACGTACCTGTAATAATATATACTGAAAAATCCAGTTTCATAAAATATGAAACCGTTTCATGAACAAAGTTTTACACAATAGAGAGATTATATGAAGATACAAAATGCTACATAATGCATGGTTTATTGCTGTGTCATTGTACAATAGACATAAAGCAGCACATCGGCGTCTAAAATAAAACCACACTGTAACAATTCATAGATTTTTGCAGCTGCATCAGTGGAGCCGGTATTCCCCCGAGTCATTCAGAGCCCCATCTATCTAGCTGGAAGTAATCATTGACCTGAGAATTATCAGGATGACAACATTGTGGTGGGCCTGGATAAGTGAGATAATAAAAGGCGCTCTGTTGAAGTAGTATATAGCAGAGAAATGGAATGGAGCAGCCTTTCCATAAAGCTATATTTAGTTGGCTCTCAGAGACATGATCTTTGTAGTAGTCTCAGGGAGGATAATGTGATCATGGTGCCTGACTGCACAGACTGCTGCAAGAATAAACATGCTGAACTGTTCAGGATTTTCTTTGCCTCTGGCTAATACAACTTTGTCTCAACTGTGAATATAAAGCACAAAAGCTGCTGCAGCCTCCTTTTTCCTCTGCCAGGGTTCACATGGCTGGAGCACTTGTCTGTTCTCCAAAGGAAGACTCCGTGCCATCCATCTAGAGAAGAGGAGTAGGCTCTGAATATGTATGTGGGGGGGTTAGTGTTCACTAGATGTATGATGAAATAAAATGAACTCATTTTTACACTCCTTTACACCTATAGTGGTACTAAAATTGAACAAATAAAACGTGCAAACAGGCAGGCTGTTTATTGCAGAAAAGAATTGCAGTGTCTCTTCTGCAATAAAATGCACTAAGGCCTCATGTACACTGCTGCTGGTAAACGCACGTTTTAGGAGCAGTTGGGCGTTTTTTCAGCTGCCCCTGAACTCTCCTCTGTGTTATCTTATCAGTACATGTACACAGGGTCGTTTACAGTCCTTTCTAGGCAGTTGAGTTCAGAGGCATTTTTTAGAACGCAAAAAATGCGTCCAGAAGCTGAGTTTACAGGCAGTTCAAGCGCCAAACGCGGTAACTCATGTTTATCTGCATTTCGTTTACAGGCATTTTTCATTTTTGGCTATTTGAAAATGCTTCTAACCGCAAACGCGCTAAACGCAGCATGTAAATGCGGCAAAACGGTGTACATAAAGCCTAACTCACCTGTTTGTTATACCCTGTGAATTTACACTGAGCAGCGCGTGTGCTTGTGTCATCAAGGGAAGGAGTCACTAAAGTTTTTTTTCCCCCCTAGCTATCATGCCCTTTACAGTGTTACTAAACTCAGAACAGTAAAATCAGACTGTATATGCAGTAAAGCATGCTTGTTATACTCACTGTGGAACCTAAGGGGTTAATCCTTCACATTGTGTAAAAAGGCTGTTTGATCCTGTCTTCTCTGGTACTCCCCTTCTTCCACTGTCCCCAATCCATCTCCTGATAAGACAGAGCCTTTGGAGTCACTCTGCACATGCTCAGTTTGGTGTGTATTGCTATTTTTTTCTTGGGAGGGTGCATGTGATCAGCACGGTGCCAATCAGCACTGTACAGACAGAGAGGGATCCTGCAGCCTCATAGGACTGTCAGAATATAATGAAAATTCCTCCTACAAGCTTTAACAAGACACTGATAGAAGTCACAAGACTGTTATATACTGCTGATTGAAATAATATTGCAATTTCCATGTTCTGTGTACTGTGGGAGACCAGATATAGTGAATGCAAGGTCCTGGGTTTAGCAACACTTTAAAAGAGAAGTTTGGGAATTTTTTCCACCATAATCATACTTACCTAGGTGGTAGTGTCCATCCCCTGCCGCCTCTGCACTGAGAACAGAGTAATCAAACTCCGATCATGGCTCAGTTCTCTCGGCTCCCTGAGCAGAGAGCTGCTGCCCGTCAATCTGAAGCTCTCTTGCTCTGTTCCTCTACGTTCATGGGAGCGATGAGCTGTGGAGGGGCGGGGAGCTGAGGGGCTGAGACTGCCATCAGTCCAGGCACCTGGCGGATCCAGACTTCCAGAGTCAGGATGACGTGATGCCTGGACTGATCTTTGTGACGTCAGCAGAGAGCGGAGTTCAGACCGGTCTCTGCTGAAAACTGGTCACAGGAGTCCAAAACGAATTGCACGCCTGTGACCCGTAGGAGAAGCCCAGCCAAACGAGCCCCGGCTGGACTTTAAGGATAAATGCACATAAAAACAAAGTGCAGTTATCCTTTTTGACCTGAGCTAACCAGCCCCAACAGATGTATACTTTGTACATTATTTATATCCTGCGCTGCAAGTCCTCGCTCTCCTGGCCAAACAGGAGCATTACCGCCTCATAGACTTTGATGGGGCTCGCCTAGATACACAGATCAGAGGGGCCAATGGCGTACCGTTGTTGGGTTATGCTTAGGCGATCAGTTGCCCTTTAAGGATGAGACATTTTTTACTGTAAAACTTTCCTTGCATTAAAGTAAAAAACAGTCTCAGTAAGTGTATCGTCCCGTCAACCTCCCTATATATTGTACTTACTGGAGTCCTATATCGACCCAGCACTGTGCCAGTCTGCAGCCAATGCCATTGGCTGCTGCTGCTGTCAAATTCTGTGAGGAGAGGGTGGGGCCAAGCCGGGACTGTGTGTGTGTGTGTGTGTGTCCATGGATGCACACAGCCCGGTTTGGCAGTGAATACACAGGTGTGCCCCCATAAGAAGCAGCTTCCTATGGTGCTGTGCAATGAAGAGGTGGAGCCTAGAGCGCCATCCAGGGACCACTGAAGAGGAGGTTCAGGGCTACTCTGCAAAAGCATTGCACAGAGCAGGTAAGTATAACATGGGGCAGCACAGTGGCTAAGTGGTTAGCACTTCTGCCTAGCAGCACTTGGGCCATAGGTTCGAATCAGAACCACGGCGCTACCTGTATGGAGTTTTGCATATTCTCCCTGTGCCTGAGTGGAATTCCTCTGGGTACTCCAGTTTCCTCCCACACTCCAAAGACCTGCTTTTAGGGTAATTAGCTCCTGTCTAAATTGGCCCCGGTATGTGTGTGCATGAATGTAAGTTAGGGACCTTAGATTGTAAGTTCCTTGAGGGCAGTGACTGATGTGAATGTACAATGTATATGTAAAGTGCTGCGTAATATAAGTACCTGTAATAAATAAAATAAAAAATGTTTTTTTATTAAAAACAAAAAGGAAGCCTTTACAATCCCTTTAATCCAGCCTTGACTGTGCAGATCCACAACCACATACACCTACTAGCCCTTTTAAGATCTTGTGATGCTTTAAATCTTCTTTTTTTTTTTTTTTTTCTTTTTTATGCGGAATGTAATAAATAAATAATAATAAAAACCAACCCTATACAACCCGTTCAACAAACTCTTGCGTGCAATTTCTGTGCAGTCTAGTGTGAATGACCCATTTTTCATTTACTTAGTGCTTTTCTCTTCATCATTATCTCTCATCACTGAGCTGCTCTTCTCCACATTAATGATGCACGTTTGTCACTCACACTTGTGTTTCTACCTTCCTTTATTCTAAATCGCTAATATTAGTTAGTCTTATTCAACTGTACTTCATGGCACTGTGGCAATTGGATTGTGTGATTAGGACAGATTTTACAAAAGCTTCCAGCTTTGTTGTTGATAATCTACATTTGCCTTGACATATATTCTGTGATGATAGGATAAAGGTGAATTACCCATGTGACTATAAATACTGGGGTATGTTCCTATTACTTATTAAAACTAAGGAAGCTACTTGAAAGAGTATTGCTACTAACGGTACCCTGACCTGGATAAATGAGAACCTTCACAGATCTATTCTGCATGTACATTTCATGGGCAGGCAGCCTTCTACAACCACCTGCACCCCTTCCTTGCTTGCCTTTCTCTGTGCGACTTTCTCCTTCCACACTCCCATGTAGATATCTCTTTCCATTCAATTGTAACAGTACCCCCATAGGGGCTGCTGAGTGTAGTAGTCCATCTGTCACCCTGCCCAGCCAGAGACCCGAAAGCAGTCCTTTGCACTTCTTTTTTTTGTATTTTTATTGAGGGGAATTTAACTTGGAAACTTATGAGCTGCCCAGATAATTGACAGTCAAAATTGTGACCAACTATATACACCACGGTATATACAATTCTCCTCCTGCACTTCCTTGCTTGCAGACTATCACTCCTCACTTCTCCAGCACATCGCTTGCTTGCGCTTCCCAGACCAGCTAGCACTGTAGGCCTGACACTGGCTCAGCCAGGCCCAAAGCAGGTGCTCTTTTCAGGCAGGGACCTTGGGCCCCTATGGTTTAGCAAAAAATAGAAAGTTCCAGTGCTAGCTGTCCCTGTGGCTACTGCTCCCAGTACCACCTCTTCAGGCACTGCCAGCCCTCCTGGCTGCAGCTGCCCCTTTCCACTGTCCGTGCCACCACAATCCTCCAGACTGGCTCTGCGACCATCCCAGACTGCTGCATCTCGGTGCTCTGTCATGCCTCCCAGTCCTCCCGACTGTGTGAAAGCTCACCAGCCCTCTTGGCTGCCTTTGTGGAACTCCTGGAGACTTGCCTGGCAGTGTTCTCCTGCTGTCCTCTCTTGCTCCTCCTGGTCAGGACAACTCTGAGGGTTGTTAGAGGGTCTCGTCCGCGCCCAGGCCCAAGGTCACCCCCCCCCAGACTGGGGAGCTCACTCAAAGGCCCCGATAGCCTAACACTCCATCTTCCACCCGATCAACTCCTCCCCAGCTGAGATGACCCTTTGTATTTAAGAAGGCCTGCCCCCTGCCAATCCAGATTTGGGATTGGTCGGGGCTCCTCAGAACACCTCAGGCAGCTCCACCTCCCCCTCCACCTCTCTTTCCAGAAAACACCAGAACATTCTGGAAAGAAGTGGAAGGCCCTGGTGATGCTACCTGTGAGTCACCCAGCACTAACCTAAACCACTTCCAACCCAGGTGCCAAGCCTGGAAATTTTACCTTCTCTCACACAATATATACTATTCTGCTAGAACACTAGAGGGTGCTAAACAGTTTTCCTGACCTTTCCTCTGTTGTGTAGCTTTCTCTATTCCTCCTTCTCCCCACTTTGCTTGTGTGCACCTCTCCCTCTCCCTCTATTTTCGCTCTTGTGCCCCTCTCTCTTTCACACCTTACTTGTATGCACGATCATCACCACCATGAAATATTATCCTGCATTATCACATTCAAAAGATTGAGCTAAATAGGTAGAAACGTGAAACTGTTATCACTAAATTATACAGACATCCACCCCCCCCCTTATTTTTATTTTTCATTATTTACATCTTTTTCTAAAAAAAATATGCAAATTCTGAAAAATCATTAGGGCATTGGATCTTACCATCATTAAGTCAAGGCCCTTTGTCTTAAAGTCCTTCAGATTTCATCCAGACCTGATACTTGAATGGGATCCTAGACAAATTAAACAGGTTTCTTTGCATGTAGAACATGCGCATTATAATATGTACAAAACTACATTCACCGCGACCCACAATAAATGCTTAGGTGCCCCCACTCAGGCTTTTAAGGTCCTGACTCGTGAGGGTAGAGGCTGGGGAGAGGTTCGTCCAGACCCAGAGCACACTGTATAGATGAGCGGAAATAACCCAGCCGCCGCAAACACCTTGCCCAGCCAAAATGGTTAGCAGGTAAAAGCTGCCTTAGCTCGATTCATCCATGCCACACCCCCAATGTGTTTCGCCCCACCCCCAGGCCTTAGTCATGGAGGTTCATGATTAAGCCCCAGGTTTGGGACGAAATGCGGTGGAAGCGTGGCCTGGAGGAATCGAGCGAAGACTGCTTTTACCTTTTAACCATTCTGGCTGGGCGACGTGTGCGGCGGTTGGGCTATTTTCTCTCCTCTCCCCAGAAAACTACATTCACAGTTGGAATATTTTTCGCAAACATATAAAATTCTATGTTGCTTTTTTGAACCGTTTTGTTGCTACAGGGGAAAATCATCATAGATTTGAGCCTGTTACCCTATAGAAAATCTTGTTTTATTCTGTGTGTGTAACTTTAAGTGCTTGTGGTGCTGTGTGTCTACACTATCTGGATCTCTTTTTAAACCTATGCATCCCAGCTGATGGATCACATACCTCTGCCATGCAGTGATCTTCTTTTTTTATGAATGTTCCCCTAGCTTTGCCTGTTCATTCATAATAGTAAAAGATCACTCAGCACTGCGGTCTGTACAGATCAATGACAGGCTTACACTGTTCACGACTGTTTGCATGTATTTACCCAAGGAATGATTACATGTGGCTAGGGACAAATAAGTGGCTCTATACGCAGACTGTTTGCACCCAATGCCTCTCATCTGTCTTCAACAGTAGATAATTGCTCCATGTGCGATTATATGTGGACAGATGCGCAGAGCCTCTCATCTTGTGGATTGTACAGGCTGAGTGGCCGCAGATGAACATAAACACCTGACCATGCCCACTTCAAAAATACACTAATCAGGGAGGTGTATGGCAATAAAAGTCCATGTCAATGAATCCTCCTATAGAGTTCTGTTTTTTGCAAGTATTTGGACATGAAACCCAGTCCCCTAAACTTTGTTGATTTTTAGTGGGACATCCTCTTGCCTTCTAGATTATCTTTTGAAAAGGAGCATCATATTTACTAAGCATCCCAAGCATTGACTCCCACGACTGCTGTGGACTTTCAGTTTAGTAGTATAGTTAGCATTAAAAAATACAGCAGCCAACGCCTACCTGCAGATCACTAAAAAGACCAAAGAGGCGTAATTTTTCAAATATTAGAAATGAGTTATGCGAAATATATTCAGTATCACATGACCAAAATGATCTAACCTTAGGACATCCCCCGACTGTGCCTACCATCTTACTTGTTTGCCTCCCCTACTTCCATACCATACCTGTGTCCACCTTGTCCACATGCTGCGCATGCACCTCTTTAGTCCACACCTTGCCAGTGTTCTTTTTCTGTTTGTCTCTCTTCTTCCATAAGTTTCCATTCCCCCAGTTTTATACCGTATCCATATTTGTCTATCTTCCTCTAACACATCCTTCTGCAGTCTCCTCCTTTCCTTTACAACCCATTCATATAGGTTGTAAAAACATGCACTTAGCCACAAAAAAATTGAAAACTGACGACCCCCGCGCCTACACAAGTGATGTGGATGCAAGGATCTCTCCTAGTGCACTATTGTATTCTGACAGCGGGAACTTCACCATCACCCCCCTCCCATCCCCCCGGAACATCACCCCTCCATGTCAGAATACGCAGATCAGTGCAGCATATGCTGATTTTCCAGCAGAACTAATCGACTAGGCTACACACATACCGAAATTAAGCCAGTTCCTGCTAAACCAGATGAATTTTGGTACATAGATACCCAGCTTTAGACAAGCGATGCTGCTTGCCAAATGTGGCCATTCAAGTCAATGGGACTGCACTGCAGCGGTGAGCCAAACAATTGGCTAGCGGTTGTGGCACACTAGTTTTATGAAAAACCACCTCTTCAGCTGTTGGTAAAAAAAAGACATTAAGCCCTGGTTCACATTCCAACGATTTGGCATGCAATTTGACATGTGAAATCAGTGGCTATTGCCAGCAATGGCACTGTCCGAATTGGTGCGAAGCCGCACAGATTCACAAAAGTAGTTTCTGTACTACTTTTGGTGACTTTGGGATGTGATTTCAATAGACATCTGCACAGAAACACGCACAGATGTCTCTGAAATCTTCCCCGAAGTCGGGATGGACATGTGGGAATGAAAAAGGTGTGAGTTCAGCTGAACTCGAACCATTTCATACTCGCTATCGGTGTGAACCTAGACTAAGGAGATGGCAGTATCCCCTCCTAAACGCTTGCAAATTGCTTTTCAGAGGAGTGGTAGGGACTGCCACCAGTGTGAAACTAGCCTAAGCTGATCATACACTAGTAGATTTTCAGATTTGAGCAGAGATCTTAAAACTACGGCCCTCCATCTGCTGCGAAACTACACTTCCCTTTGTAAAACTCTGACATTCACAGGCATGACTAGGCATGATGGGAATTGTAGTTCTTGAATAACTGGAGGGCCGTAGTTTGGAGACCCCTGGTCTAGTGTATTGTCTGTTTTAGTTCTGGCAGTCTTTTCCCAGCCTGTCTTCATTTGATTTTCAGACCAGGGTATGTGCAACAGCTAAGAATTCCCGTCTTATTGTGTTCTTACATCATGTCTCTGAACATTCTTTAGAGAAGACAGAATTGTCGGTTCTCTTCGGATCCATATTGTTACGGTTTGTTTGCTTGTTCTCCATATGTTTGTGTTTACATAAACTGCTATTGAAATGTTGTAAAACATCTATTGTTATGCCTCTTGTTGGGATCTGGCAGATGATCCTTTTATTTCGGCAGGAATGCTGCTTTTCATTTTAAGCAGCTTTTTTGTGCCTGGAAATCTCTAGTTCACATGAGAAATAAAGATAAAGGAAATCTGATTTATTGTGATGAGCTTGTAAGCTGACTTTTCATGCGTTGTATTCTGAAAATGACTCAGAATTGGTGAACAAGCCCAGACCGCTTATTGAGTTAAGGTGGACGGAATGTCAGAGCGATGGCTTTATCCTGGGGGAAAAAACTGATTTGTTAAAACTTCATTGTAAAAAAAAAAAAAAAAAAAAAAAGAAACAATTTTGTTGGGAAAAAAAATTGCAAATTTAAAAATAATGATTTTATAATATTAGACGGCCCTGCAAGGCAAGGAATTGTGAGATACAAGTATAGATTAAGGCTGGGTTCACACTAGTGTGAATTGGATGTGGGTTTCTCCACATCCAATTCGCATGACAGGAGATTGTGACTGACTCTCTATGGAGCCGGTTCACATATCTCCGGGGTGGCTGTGGAGCGGATTGCACAGAGGTCCTGTGTGTCTTTGGCTCCATTTCAGGCCGAATTCAGACAAAAATTCGGCCCTGATTTGTCCCTGAAATGGAGAACAGGGACGCACCGGACCCCTGCTGTGAGACACATCCGGCAGCAGTGTGACCCCGGCCTAACTTTGCTCAGCAGGTCTTCACAAATATAAATACAATTAATACAATATGACAGAAGACATAGAATGAAGACATAGAAAAAACATTACATTCCAGTATAGGAATCAGTAGAATTCAGTTGAAATCCAGTTGAATTAACCCAGAGATCCCACACCTTATTGAATTTCTTGGTGTACAAATCTTTCCCAGAAATTTCATTTCCTGCTAATGTGATTGGCTCGCTTATTTTCCCAGAAATTTGCACTAAGATACAAGTCAAATTTTAGGCATCCCCTGCAATACGGATTTCAGTTTTGGTGAGATACTCCCCAAGAGTTAAAGCATAACTTCAACCTAAACGGGAAGGTCTGCCTTTTTAAACTTTTTTTTTTTTTTTTTTTTACGGAACTGGTACCTACTTGACAGCTACCTACTTCCACTTCTGCTGGGGTTGCCTAGGCAATTCCGGTGGAAGTTCAGCTCCCCCCTACCTGCCCTGCCCGCAACCTCCTGGGTCATGTCACCAGGTCCAAAGCACAGCATGACTCGCACATGTGCAGTGGGAAGTTGCAGGGAGTCAGCTGGCTTCCCACATCCAAGATGGTGGTGCAAGGCAGCTAAGATCGGCGAAGGACCAACCTGAGTGAGGACAACGCTGAATCCCTGGACATATAGGTGTCCTTTTTATTAAAATCCAGCAGCTACAGTATTTGTAACTGCTAACTTTTATTACTTTTTTTTTTTTAACTGACTGAAGATCTTCTTTAAATACTTTTAAAGGAATGCAGACACTACAGCTTTTTTCATCAGAAGAGTGCATCTGGTGATTAGAATGAACCAGGCCCTCTCATTTAGAATCAGTATGCACACGGTCAAACAAACCACTATTTCTTTAGAGCAACAAAAGGTAGAAATCTGCAACAAAGTTTATTAAAATCCCTGCAATGTGCCTTCTTTGCCCAAAGGAGTTTTTTTCCTCAACAAAGGTGGTTATCCTTTCTTTGTAAGAACATAATTCTTGGTTCCTTGGAACTGGAAACTGACTGTAAACATCCAATAGACATCCACTGGTTACTAGCTTGGTAAATCTCTTCACATTCCCGTTGAGCACAGATTTGCTTGTATTTGCACATTATTATATGTATGATATGAGATTTGCACTTGCAGCCATTCTGCCCACGTAGAACATTAACATTGGTCTATTCAAGGATTCCTAACCTGCAAAAAAATTAAAGATTGGTACAATTGCTAAAAAATGCATACTAAAAGACATGTGGTCCCGATTGCTGGTATAAATTGCAGTTACTGTGCATTACCTTATATCATTGTATATCTCATGGATTGTATTATGGAATGAAGTCAGTGATGGCAACCTGCTGAGATCATTTTTACTTGTCTGTACAGGATGACATTCTCACGGTGATCCGCAGAGTGGATGAAAACTGGGCAGAAGGAATGCTGGGAGACAAAATAGGAATATTCCCCATTTCCTATGTGGAGGTAAGTAATAAATACCTCTGGTGATGGATACATTTACTTGGTTTCCTAGAATTAGCCCTGAAATGATATTTTCTTGCACTAAACCCGAGCCTGACCTTTTCGCCATCTCGCTAGCTTTAGCTATGTTAATAAGCCACATGTGTTGCCTTGTCTTCATCATTCATAGAATATGTTGAAGTCATTGTCAGTTACTAGTTGATGGTTACCACAATCATACCAGAAAACTAATTCTGTTACATTGTCATCGAGAAGGCATTTTGGAACTGAAGTTCACTGTTCCTACAGGTCTGCTTAGTGTTCTTTATTTTGGCTGCCACGTATGATGTATTTTCTTCTGTTAGTCACTATTCTGGCAGGTTTTATTATATGAGAAGATGATTAATTGGCAAAGTTTGTGCAAGATAAATCAGTGGACCAATTTCAATGTTGTTAGAGTCATTAGTCCCTCGTTAAGGTGCCCTTAGGTCAAGATATTTTATTCTGAAGAGTTGGATTTTCAGTCCGAAAAATTCCTAAATGATGTCAGCATTCTAAACCAAGGAATGTGGTGCTGTGTGTTAAGTAAGTTGCATAGATGTCTGTGTGGCAGATTGTTATGCTGTCAAATCTTTTTTTTTTCTAAAAAATATTTATTTGGATTCTCATTTTAAACAATTTAGTGAATATTAAAGTATAAATAAAGACAAAACTCTTTTAATCCTGGGTTCACACTAAAGGCGGGTTTGAAATTGTGCAAATTCAGCTGAACTCCGACTTTGGGAGCGATTTTCAGAGACATCTATGCGGGTTCCTGCACAGATGTCCATTGAAATTGCCCCCGAAGTTGCCAAAAGTAGTGCAGGAACTACTTTTGGGAATCCGTGCGGCGCCGCAAAGTCAGCATCGTACCACTTTGGACGGTGCCGTTGCCGGCAATAGGCGGTGATTTGACATGTCAAATCAGCCCGATGTGAACGGTGGCTTCATTCTGAACAGAGTGCAGAGGGATTAGAACACCTGTCGGGTATTTTATTGCTGTCTGTGGCCCTGTTGGGGAGATTCACTCTTTTTTGTCCTGTTTACTGTTATCACCAAGAATGAAAATGAAAGAAAATCCCAAATTTCTCAAGTCATCTTCCAGGACGGCACACCTGAGAGATGAGAGGCTCCTCCCGACAGGAAAGACAATCAATCAACAGCTGTTTTAAGTCCACACCCTTCCCCTTGATCCACAGTTTTTGATTGTGTTTCTCCCTACACGGCGAAACTGTTTGTTTTTTTCCAAATGACCGAAGCCTGGGGCTGGTGGTCTCCCCCTGGGAGCCAGACCAAATGCCTGGGAAGCCTCTGGGTCTGGCAGGATATATTTATCCTTCCCGGGGGGTTCCCCTATCCTTTCCTCAGGGGGGGCAGCAGAAACTGGGAAAGCCCCCCTGAGAGCTGAAGGCCCCTGGGTACAGTGGTGTCCCCAGAACTTCAGGGGCCTTTATCCTGTCTCCCCCCCCCCCTTACCTGTCCGGGCGTCCGTTCAGACGGGGGTGCTGGCCGTCGGTTCTTTCCAGGGGGATCGTATCCCCTGACTCCTGGGTCCCTGGTAGCTCGCGTGGGCTGCTGGGGAGGGTACCGCCTGAACGACCCGCGTTCTTACCCAGAAGGGAAGGCTGAGAGTCAGCAGGAGCAGGCGCCCACATCCTCCTTTCGAGGAGGCACCAGTTTACTATGGTGAATGTCTGCCTAAACCACCTCATGGGAATGAGGAACGTATGGCATTGCCCCCCCCCCCCCATGTGTATATACTGACTGGACAGTGCAGGACACAGCCTAACCTTGCAGCTCCCTAAAGGGACAGCAGTTGTGGGGGGGGGGGCACTTTGGCGGCTATCCTCCTTGCGTGTGGACCATAAGGATGGAAAAGCAAGCCCGGTGGCTGTGAAAAAAGGGGAAGACGACAACGGTGAGTCAAAAATCCCCAATCCCAGCCAGATGGTTTCTGGGCATTTGAGATAATCTCCCCTGGGGTCTGGATTCAAATAGCCCAGAAGCTTTTGCTAAAGACACCAGCCACAGCTCCCTCCTACATCAGAGATGCTGTATGGTGGAAAAGTGGTGCAGAGGAGCGAATGTGCCTAAACCACCTCAGATGGGAAAGAGGTAGGTAAGGCATTTTTTCCCCTTCCACCTGTATTTACTGAGTGGTGCAGTGCAGGACCTGGGGTCTCCATAACAAAATAGCCCAGAAGCTACTGCTAAAAGCCACCAGCCACAGCTTCCTCTTATAGCAGAGACACTGTGGTTATCACAACAGTAGGTTGCCAGCCTCTCCCTACATACCCGGTTGTGGTACATTTAGTAGGGGTGAATACAGCAAAGAGGGTGACCTGGTAGAACAAAGAGTTCCTTACTGGCCAGGTATACCACTGAACAAGTTATTAATGGTGCAATGGTTGAAGGATTCAGGAGTAAGCTCCCTTGCTCAGCAGGTGCACTAGGTTATCTGGCCCTATTTGCCCAGCTGCCAGGAATCTGCTTAAAGTTGCTCCAAGATGCTTAAAAGCTGACCTAACTTTCAACAATGTGGCAGGGACCAAGCTTCTGTGTGGCACAGTAGGGGTTCCCTTGTGACAGATCCTCCTTTTGGGGGTTGCTTGCTATGGGTAACTTTTCATAAGCTCCAACCTCCCACTCCACTCTTACATTGTGGTTATATTTTAATGCAGGGGGTAAGAAAAACCTTTTTGGTTTGGACTACAGTCCACTCAGTGACAGATCTAAAAGCGATTTACCATAAATCGTTTTCCTATATCCTTTGATTAAGGATTTTCTGTGCAAACATATGCAAGAGCTAGATGGCTATATGATTGCTTCTTTAAGGGCTGCAGGTGGCTATTTACCTCCAGGCTAAATTGGTAACCACCCTTTTTAGAGGTCTTATATTGGTCTCTAGGGCTGGGCTCATTGAGACTTTAGTTACTGATCAGCCCCACCCGTGTATGAGCTGGCTAGCGTTTGCTCAATCTACGGAGGTAAGGTAGGACAACAGCTACTATAGTAAGGTGTCCAACCATTTTAGGATTGGTTCCTTCACTGGTGGTGAAGGATTAGTATCTACAGCCCAGGCTAGGCCTATGAAATAAATTGCTCCTGTTTGGTTATTTCATAAAGGGATACACCGGGACTCCTTCTTGGCTGCTCACCAGTAGACCTCAGTAGTGAAGGTTTGTCCTTGCTGAGGTGTTTGGCACAACTAAAGTACACATTGAGATTTGTGACCTCTCTGCTGAAGCTTGTTGGGTGTCCTTTATATCCTAAAGGTACTGCTTTGTTTGGCTACAGATCAGAAAATACAACAGGGAAGGTGGTCTGTACTTTCTGGTTTTTGTGCCGCACGCCAGAAACGCACATCATTGAGTCTGGTGATGACATTTCTGCTCATAATTGTTATATTGCTGCACATCAGACCTACACAAGATTGGGGTCTGTCTGTGGGGTTTTTGTGTCCTGTATTACTGCCTTATTGGTTGCTTATCAGAAAGGCAGCAGGAAAGATTGATGGCAGGGGTAGTACATATACTGCCTTTGGTAATCGGTACAGCACCACAAGGTGGCGTCGTGCTGATTCAGACAGTGCTATTAACGGCAATAGCTGCCGATTTTAGGCATGCGATTTGACATGTGAGTCGCATGCAAAATCGCTTCAATATGGATGTGCTATCTCTATTCAGAATTGTTAGATTGTTGCACATTAGAGATATACACGATTGAAGTTTGTCTGTGGGTCCTGTATTACTGCCTTATTGGTTGCTTATCAGAAAGGTAGCAGTGAAGATGGATGGTCCTGATTTTGTTGGAAAATACAAATTGAACCTGGGCCATGGGTAGTACACATACTGCCATTGGTAATCGGTGCAGCACCACAAAGTGACGTGCTGATTCAGACAGCGCTATTAACAGCAATGGCTGCCAATTTTAGGCATGCGATTTGACATGTTGAGTCACATGCCAAATCACTTGAATATGGATGTGCTATCTCTATTCAAGATTGTTGTTGCACATCAGACACATACAAAATTGAAGGTTTACTGCCTTATTGGCTGCATATCAGAAAGGACACAACAGTGAAGGTTGTTTGTCTTTTTCTGATTTGTTTTTGCTGCTCAGCAGGGAGACACATTGAGGGTAATGACATCTCTGCTCAGTATTGGTATATGCTACACATCAGACATACACAAAGATTGAACATTGTTTGTGTCCTGTATGTCCTATATTTACTGCCTTATCTGTATATCAGAAAGGCACAGCAGTAAGTGGTGTTTCTCATTGATCTTCCTTGCTGTTTCTTAGGTATACACAGTAGGGGGTTGTTGGCTGCACTCCTCCAGGGAGCCACAGCATGGGGACCCCTTGTTTGTTCGACCCGAAAACTGCTTTTCCTGCGACCTGTGTAATCCTGAGGTCTGTGGTTCTGTAAGCAGGGACTGCTGGATACGCTGCGACCTGGAGTCGCACAGTCACGAATGATACCCTTTGGAAGCCATAGTATATGACTTCTCAGGCGTCTTGCAGTCCCAAGTGGCAGGTTGGGTCACACGGGTGTGGGAACCCTAAGCTTATCTGTCCCTTCTGGTTCAGGTTTTGCAATGCTGCAGGAATACTCATTGTGGAGTTATTGCCTTATTTTGCAGTAGACCAGAAAGATCGCAGCTGTAAAGGCTGTCTGTTGTTTCTTTGTTTTTATGTTGCTGCACAGCAGAAATACTCAACATTGAAGCTTGTTGGTGCTTTCTGTTTCATATTGCCTTACCTTATGGTACTTCAGAAAAACACAGTGCTGTAGGTTGCTTGTGTTCTTTCTCTGTTGGTTCTATGTAACTGCACTACAGAACTGCATAACAGGAAGTGTCTTATAACTGTACTTGGTGGTTCGTCATAAATACGCAACATAGAAGTTTGGGTCTTTCTGTCTTCTCTTTATTGCCTTGTTTTGCTGTACATCAGTAAAACACCACTGTAAAAGGGGGTTCCCGGCCTTTCTGTATTTACCAGTTATGACCTAGCTAGCTGCACTTCAGAAATGCGCAGCATTTAAGGTGTGTTTGTGTCTTAATGCTTACATATTGGCCGCACATCAGAAAACCAGACTGTGAGGTTCAGATTTGGGTCTCTTCCCATATTTGATATTTTGGTTTAGCTAGTCACACTCAGATACACAACATTGATGTCTATGCTTGTGTCCTTTCTGTCTAAATCTATTGTGCTATGTCCACAATCTATGATTTTTTTATTTGTGATATTAATAATACATGTATCACCTTTTTGTATTTCAGCCTTCTCTTCCGTGAAAGGGCCTGGAGTCCTGGTGCAGATGTCACATGTCAAAAAGCCTCGACCCCTTACATTCAGGGATGCCAGAGCCATTTCCTAGGGTTGAAGCCCAGTAGAGTTATGGGTCACTGGAGGAAGGCGATAATGAATCGCCCTGTTTATTTAGAACTTAGGAAGTTCGGTTCAGAGGAGTTTTATGGCCTGAAGATGAAGTATAAACATGTATACCCGACCAAATAGGTTACAGCTCGGTGCATGGCCTTCATTTTGCCCTTCTAGCAAAACTAGATGTAGCAGTATGAGTGTTCTCCTCCTGCTACGGATGTTAATCTCCTGAGTAGGCTCTCAGGCATAAGTAAAACTATAGATTGGGCATGCCTTAAACCCAGGGGTTAAGTTTTTGTTAATCTATTTCCCTTAAGTAGGTTTCCCCTCAGTCTTTGCTGACGTAAAGATAAAAATGAACAAAAAAGGTTGTCTGTCAGGGGCCCCCCTTTTGGCAGTTTTATTTCCCTGGACAGGGTTGTGTTAAGACAGGCTCCCTTATTGATCAATGTAGTGTCCTTGTCTTACAACACAGCTCTCCGATTAATCTTTTTAGTGGTTCTAAGCAGCACCTATAGGCAGAATAGGCCATTGTTAGATGTGTGACAGGCAACATTGATAACCTACAAGTTTAACATGTTTTCTGATTCCATCTTTAAGAGCCCACTCCACCTAGATCCTGCATCCAAAGCAGAGAAGGCAGGGACACCGGTGGAGTAGACCGGCAGATAAGCCGCATGATCCAGCTAAGATACCTTCATCAAGCATATGGAGTGAAGGTAAAGCTCACTGCAGAACCGAGGTTCGCCAAGAGGGTCTTGCAGTGGTCCCACCCTAAAGGTAGGCCTGAGCTACTTGATTATCCTCTCAGGTGTGCCGTCCTGGAAGATGACTTGAGAAAAGTACTAGTTACTTACCGGTAACTGTCTTTCTAGGAAATCTTCCAGGACGGCAGGCCTACTTCCCACCCGTTGGAGGAGGGAAAATTTTAGAACACTAGAAGGTGAGTACCTATGAGGAATGATTTCCCTTGTGAAACAGGTTCAGGAGTTACTTCTCTACAAACTGAGGATCAAGGGGAAGGGTGTGGACTTAAAACAGCTGTTGATTGATTGTGTTTCCTGTCGGGAGGAGCCTCTCATCTCTCAGGTGTGCCGTCCTGGAAGATTTCCTAGAAAGACAGTTACCGGTAAGTAACTAGTACTTTTTGGGTAGGCACCAGAATCGGAATAGAGGAGACGTCTTCCAATTGGGACATTATTATTCCGGATTTATTTGGCAGCAACAGTTTTTACAGCGCTTTGCAATATAAAGGGAGACCGTACAATTACAATGCAGAAGGATTAGGATCAGGATGGCCTTGCTCATGGAGCTTACAATATAAAAGGAGGGGGAGGTGGTACAAAAGGCCGAAGTACAGTTTTTAGGTAGGGTAGTCTCCCTGAATAAATGAATAAAATCTGGCGCAGCTTTGCATAGAAACCAATGAGCTTCCAGTTGTGTTTTTTTTTCTAAAAGCCCAATTGAACAAGCTGAAGTTAGAAGCTGATTGGCTACCATGCACAGCTTCACCAGATTTTGCACTCTACAGTTTTGGGAAATCAACTCCATAGAGAGCAAATAAGAGACATTTTAGGATTATGGCTTAAAACCTGCTCTATAAATACAATGACTACCTTGGCCAGAAACATGTGGAGATTACAGTCCTTGTCTCTGGATTTTTCTCCAGTTCCTTTGCTTCTGCTGGTATTCTTAGCTGTGCATGCCCACAAAAAGTAAAAAAGTAACTGTGCCCCTACCGCAGTTTCAAGCATGCTCCGGGTATGACCATTGCTTTCTGTGGGAGTGCACAGCACTTGTAATAATTTAGTATTGCAAGGACAACTGTAGGAACTGAAAAAGAAGTTGGTGTTTTGGCCTGTAAGCATTGCAAGGCTCTTTATGCTTAGTAGTAATAAGGAGTGCAGGTTTTTGCATAAAAGATATTAATCAACAGCCAGATGTTGGTTTTTTTTTTCTTTTTTTTTTTTATATATATATACAATAGGGAAGCTTCAGAACTTTTTCTAGGATTTGATGTATGTATCCTTGTGGGGAGAGTTCCTGTCCTAGTTAATGGTGCCACTGTGCACAGAGAGTAAGGAGAACAAAATACTGATAGAAGTTTTAACCCTTCCATTCTCTATCCAGAACAAAAAAAAAAGCTTGGGTATACTTCTACACTAAAAATGTATTTTCTACTTGAAACCACACTGGAACGCTTGTAGTAAAGCCGGCCTTGCTAGTTTGTCTTACAATGTGGCCGTGGTGCTGTGCAGGGCCGTCTTTAGCGCAGGGCAAACGGGGCACTTGCCCTGGGCCCAATCTTTGTTGGGGGGCCCGCGCTAGCCGTAATTTGGGGCCCCGATCACAGCTTTGCAGAGCGCACAGAGGACACGGGAGGATGTATTCCTCGCTAGCCAGCTGAGAGAGGGCGGGGCCAGGAGCTCCACTGACGTTCTGACCCCGCCCACGTGCAGCTTGTGTACTCGGAAAAGAGCGTCTTTAGTGAGAGCCAGTGATCGGAGTGCGAGTGTCAGTGGAGCTTCCGGCCCCGCCCCCTCTATACTGGCTGGTGAATACAGAGGTCCGGGGGCGGGGCCGGGAGCTCCAATGACACTCCCACTCCGATCACTGGCTCTCACTACAGGCGCTCTATTCCCAGTACACATGCTGCACGTGGGCGGGGTCAGAGCGTCAGTGGAGCTCCCGGCCCCGCCCCTCTCAGCTGGCTAGCGCGGAATACATCCTCCCATGTTCTCTGTGCGCTCTGCAAAGCTGTAATCAGGGCCCCAATTCACGGGTGATGTGGGCCCCCCAACAAAGCATCAGTGGAGCTGAGAGCAGAGAGTGGAAGCCCCGCCCACAGTCCTGAATGTATGTAATGAGTTTGGCTGGCCAGGTATGTCCTTACAACCATAAAATGCCTGAATGTTTAAACCCTGAGCTGTGTTATTTAACTGTAAAGCTGTGCATTGCTGAAAGTTCTCTGACCATCCCCTGTATAATGTCTGCAGTCTCTGATTGTCTCCTGCAGTATGTCCGCAGTCTCTGATTGTCTCCTGCAGTATGTCCGCAGTCTCCGATTGTCTCCTGCAGTATGTCCGCAGTCTCCGATTGTCTCCTGCAGTATGTCCGCAGCCTCTGATTGTCTCCTGCAGTATGTCCGCAGTCTCCGATTGTCTCCTGCAGTATGTCCGCAGCCTCTGATTGTCTCCTGCAGTATGTCCTCAGTCTCTGATTGTCTCCTGCAGTATGTCCGCAGTCTCTGGTAATCTCCTGCAGTATGTCCGCAGTCTCTGGTAATCTCCTGCAGTATGTACACAGTCTCTGATTGTCTCCTGCAGTATGTCCGCAGTGTCTGATTGTTTCCTGCAGTATGTCCGCAGTCTCTGGTAATCTCCTGCAGTATGTCCGCAGTCTCTGATTGTCTCCTGCAGTATTTCCGCAGTCTCTGATTGTCTCCTGCAGTATGTCCGCAGTCTCTGATTGTCTCCTGCAGTATGTCCACAGCCTCTGATTGTCTCCTGCAGTATGTCCGCAGTCTCTGATTGTCTCCTGCAGTATGTCCGTAGTCTCTGATTGTCTCCTGCAGTATGTCCGCAGTCTCTGGTAATCTCCTGCAGTATGTCCGCAGTCTCTGATTGTCTCCTGCAGTATGTCCGCAGTCTCTGGTAATCTCCTGCAGTATGTCCGCAGTCTCTGATTGTCTCCTGCAGTATGTCCGCAGTCTCTGATTGTCTCCTGCAGTATGTACACAGCCTCTGATTGTCTCCTGCAGTATGTCCGCAGTCTCTGATTGTCTCCTGCAGTATGTCTGCAGCCTCTGATTGTCTCCTGCAGTATGTCTGCAGTCTCTGATTGTCTCCTGCAGTTTGTCCGCAGTCTCTGATTGTCTCCTGCAGTATGTCCACAGTCTCTAGTAATCTCCTGCAGTATGTCCGCAGTCTCTGATTGTCTCCTGCAGTATGTCCGCAGTCTCTGAACCTCTCCTGTAGTATGTGTATTAATGTGCCCCTTTACTTGCTCAATTATTTGGGATTGCTCCACTGCTCAGTGAGAGGTAATGATGTGCATGAGCCTCTAGAAACCAATCAGCAAACAGTAGTGATCTGCTTTAATCTCTAGCAACCAATCAGTAAGTGCTAATGATGTGCTGTAACCCCTAGCAACCAATTAGTGAGCGCTAATAATGTACATTAACCTCTAGCAACCAATCGGCAAGCAGAAATTATGTGTTGTAACCTCTAGAAACCAGTCATTGAGCAGTAATGATAGGCTGTAACCTCTGGCAAACAATTGCAATCGCTGCGTGATCTGCTGCAGTAAACTGATTTTGAGTCTACCTGCTATTTTTTGTATGTCTCAGAATGGAGGGGGGGCCCCAAGAAAATGTTTGCCCAGGGCCCAATCAAAATTAAAGACGGCCCTGGTGCTGTGGCAGTTTTGATTATCATAACCATTCTTAATATGGATTTGTTCAGTATTTATAATGTAATTTAACTACCTTTGTATGCCATATTTTAAAAAATGTCAAAGTGGTAGACGGTTATTTACCCAATATCATTTACAACGTTTTTTTTTCTTCAAAATTGTTGGTGATTTTTTCCTTTTTATATAATAAAAAATAAAGAACCCAGTGGTCATTAAAGGAGAAGTGCAACCAAATCTCATTTGGCTGTACTTCTCCTGTGCATCACAGGAGTGCAGTTCGTATTGCACTCCTGTGACCCATTTTCAGTAGACAGCGGGCTGAAGCCTGCTATCGGCTGACGTCACAGAGCCAATCCAGGCTCAGGAAGGATCGCTACCATATGGCCGGGATCCACCCACATGCCCGGACCACCACCCAGCTCAGTCTCTTCCGCCCCCTCCACAGCCCACTGCTCTAGTGGGGGGGGGGGGGCAGAGCAGAGAGATGCTAACTGACAGTCACCAGCTCCCTGCTCAGGGAGCTCTGAGAACCAAGCGATTGGCGGTGTTTGATCGCTTGGTTCTCAGTGTTAGAGACGTTGGGGGGCAGATGCTGAATCCACCTAGGTTAGTATAATTCTGAAATAAAAAGAAAACCAATACTTCTCTTTTAAATACCCCCCAAAAGAAAACATCATCTGTTTTCAAAAAAATATATAATATCCATTTGGTGTTCCATGACTGAATAATTGTCTGGTAATGCGGGGGTATTATGGACAGCTACTTAAGTGGTTAAAGGATATTTGCAATGAAGCAAAAGGCAGCCAATAGGTGCTAGGACTTAGATGTGAGTTCATACTAAGTAGGGAGAGGGGGAAAACATGTGGAAGGCTCACTGGCTCAGGTTAGACTGCTCAGACAGGAATACCCTCTATTGTGTACTGAGCAGGTTAGCAGAAATAAAAGCACGCACCAATAGAAGGAACGCAAGACCAAATGATAGTCTTATTTGAAAAGTATATTTGCAATCACTTCAGTTTAAGTTTAAACTTTTTTTTTTTCATTTTGGATAGAGCAAGGGAGGTTTATAACCCCTGTCAGATTTTTGTTCCCCACCTGTGTCCCATTGGGGAGATTCGCCTGCACTTCCTGTTCCATGGCCAAACAGGAAGTGAAAGGAATTCCCTGCAAATTAAGGGAATTTTGTGCGCCCCCCCCCCGCCCAGTCATCAAGACTAGAAGCTTTCCCCTCTATTACTTTTTTGGGGACAACCCATAATTTGTGATTTTCTTTCACTTTCAATTAGAACGGTAAACAGGGCAAATTGAGAAGGTGCATCTCCCTAATGGGGGCACAGACAGCAATAAAAACTGACAGGTGTTCTGATCCATCTCTACACAATCCAAAACGAAAAAGTTTTGCCTTTAGTTATACTTTAAGTGACTATGTAGGCAGCATGCACCACCACACTGTGTCGGCTGAATGGGAACGGGTGGGGGGGGTGGGTTCTTATGTGTAGTAGTATTTTAGATTCATATTTTTTATATCAGAAAGCATTTTTCAAACAGTAAATATAGTGAGAGATACTTTGTCCTTATGACCCAACCCACTAGCAGGCAAGTCTATATGTTTATAATATGTATAAATGTATAACACATTGTAAAATGGGGTGAGAATAATGAATAGTTGGGATAATAAACCATGCACGGCAATTGTAGTCATTTAAATCTCCCTTCTGTCTAAAGTTCACGTAAATAACGCTGTCCCCTGAGATTACAAATTCCACCCTCAACGGAACACTTCTTCCACTTTTTAGAGAATGTTCTACATAGCTGAGATTGCCTTGGCAGGTGCTATAAATCACTTTGGTAGGCCAATTACATTGATCCATTTAGTATAATTTGCAGGGCACAGTACTGTACTTTGAGTTTACACCAGAGACTGCATTGCTGTAGCAAAACTGCACATTAGGATAATTGGTACGCTTCCGCAGTATGTCTAGATGGTGCTCATTCGGGTTTTGTGCAAATCACGCTTCCCATTTAGTCATCTAAAGTGTCACCTGTGGCCACATTTGACTTTTTCTAAAGGTTAGGCTTTTTCACAGGCTCTAGGCGGATTAAAAAAGGACTTTAAACTGTACCTGTGGCGTTCCTTTTAAAGCATTCTTGAGCAAGCTTTTTATTGGGGAGAATTAAAATTTCAGAGATGGCATTCTATTGTGTTACTATGCTTGCTTTCATGCCATTTGTTGGACACCTGACAAAGTCTTCCTTTGGCCAACCAGACTAGATGTTAGTCACTTAGATTTCTATGTTGAGCACAATTGAAGCAGAATAAAAGCAAATCTGAGTCTTACTGTTTGTTGGGGTGGTTTTATTGCTTATAGTAAAACGTATGCATAAGCGGAATCTATTGAAGGCCTAAATTAGTTTTGTAGCATAAAAAGCATTTTCCCCATCAGTGCTCCATCTCAACATGAACGTTAAAACCCCATCACATTCATCAGTTCCCTTGTTAAAGCAGCCGATATTGTTTATTGGTTGAGTGCTTTTCTAATGGTAAAACCTTTATATTATTGTTTTCTAGGAACTCTGATTGAGATGTAGCTTTTAAAATGACAGGTATACTATTATTGCTGTAGAAAACGAACTTATGCCTAATTAATATAATCCAGTTAAATGCACAGTTCCATGGCAGCAGTCTTTTTTTGTACAGCGTTGTTGTACTGATTAATAAAAAGTACTGTGTAAGAAAAAAAAAACACAATGATCACATAGGGAAAGTTATTAATCATAACCATGATATAGCAGTGTGCCTAACGATGGTCAAGGAAATGATTGATGATGATTAAGGGTGCATTTATTCACCCTTACTTTATCTGGGCAAAACTTTTTCTGTCAGATCGGGTTCACTGTCTAAATTATTCTTGATGAGGCTTCCAGCTGATTATTGTGTTTTTGTTTTTTTTTGTTAGTTTTTTCCAAAAGGCCCGTTGGCCAAATGCAGATGTATTAAGTGTAGCTGTAGGAATTGTGACAGTCAAAAGTGAAAATGTGTGCCTGAGACATTATTCTAAAAGTCATTATGAAGGCTGCAAGGGGAACACACATTTCAATTTGCTCCCAGCATTACACTTCAAATTGGCACCTAGAAATGATGAAATCTCCCACTTCACATGATGGTTAAAGCTGATTTCAAGGATTGTAATACATTTTGAAAATCGCTTCCTTGCTGCTCTTGACTTTACAAATGTGTGCATGCTTTTTTCAAACTCCCTTTGTTTTTTAAGGTTAGTACCTTCTTTTCATTGGTGATTTTATCTATTTTATTCATGCAGCAATGTTCTGCTCCGGCACCAAAAAGGCTGAGGTGTCCTTTCCACTAAGGCCCCTTTCACACTTGTGCGACTTGTCCTGCGATTTGGGACTGCAAAGTCGCATGACAAGTCGTACCCCATGGTTTCCTTTGAGTACCATTCATATCTGTGCGACTTCAAAGTAGTCCCTGTACTACTTTGGTTTGACTTTGATGTGAGTTGGGGTCCATAGACCTCAACTTTACACAAGCATTTCCTGAAATCACAGCAAAATCACGCGACTTTCAAGACGCGGCAGTGTGAAAGTGGCCTTACTGTGCCATATTGCTTGAAAAAACAAATTCCTATCCTGCAATGGGAATTGTAGTTCTCAATAGGCAGGATTGTGGGTGGCCCTATCAGCCAAGTATGAGATAATGGTAGAGCGGGACAGACTGGAAGTCACTTGGTCTATCAGTCAAAGGTTGCAAAGAAAGTGGGTGTGTCAGACTGGGTGTCTGAGATTCCCGGTCCTGGAGAGAGAGTGAGGAGAGCGTTCACTGGTCTTATGAAACTGGCCACTCAACAAAAAAAATCTATAAGTCGGTAAAATGCATTTCACTTTTAAGCTGGCCGTACACTAGCCCCGTGGGCTGAAGAAAAAAAGTCTAATGCCCCGTACACACAATCGGACATTCCGACAACAAAATCCTGGATTTTTTTTCCGAAGGATGTTGGTTCAAACTTGTCTTGCATACACACGGTCACACAAATGTTGTTGGAAATTCCGAACGTCAAGAACACGGTGACGTACAACACGCACGACGAGCCGAGAAAAATGAAGTTCAATAGCAAGTGCGGCTCTTCTGCTTGATTTCGAGCATGCGCGGAATTTTGTGCATGAGAATTGTGTACACACGATTGGAATTTCCGACAACAAAGTTTGTTGTCGGAAAATTTGAGAACTTGCTCTCAAACTTTTGTTGTCGGAAATTCCGACAGCAAATGTCCGATGGAGCATACACACAGTCAGAATTTCCGACAACAAGCTCACATCCAACATTTGTTGTCGGAAATTCCAACCGTGTGTACACAGCATTACAGGTTTCTCCATCCAGGCTAAACAGTGCAGGTGGATGAATCTATTGCTGAGACAATTGTATTCCGACAGCTATTTGTATGCAGTCACTGTTCATTGAAGAATTATCCACCTGGCTCCTTCAATTTTCGGATTGAAGGATGTTGGGTGGTAGTGTGCCAACAGGTCCATCCATTGCTCGAGTTTTGGCTGGCTCATCAGAAACTAGTCAAAATTCAATCTGTGTATGGCCAGCTTTACCCAGCTATGGCATATGAAATCTAGTATAGGAGCAGGGTTGTGTCTCCAAGCTTGTGCATGAAAAAAATGGACACACAATGGTCATGGTTGAAAATAACACAGCTATCCACGCAGTAATCCCAGCATTGCATGTTTGCTAGCCTCAGCTCTGGAGTGTCTCCAGCAACCAATCTCCGGAGCCTAAACAAACCCTCAACTCCAGCCACAGTCAGCTTGGGGAGTTCCCCTCCAAGTTTTTTTTACCTTGAAATAAAAAGTCAATCTATATTTATATCTTTTTACTGGAAAATTTGTCAGTTAGAATCCAGTCTGTTTCATTTTTGAGTTCTATTACTAGTGGGAAAGGGACCAATTCAATTAAACATAGTACTTAAAAATAAAATATTTGAACTTCTTAAAGAATGGAGAAAATATTTTAACTTCTTCACTCATAGTTTATCCAGGGTTGATAAATCTAAGTGACAAAACTTTGCCACCTTCAGATATTTAGGCCTTGCACACATCCTAATCAGCATGAAAACATTGAGAAAGTAATGTCATCACTATGCTTATGTAATGGATGGTATGGATCCAGGGTACACAGTGAGGGGAATTTACCAAAACTTGGAGCAGCTAGAATCTGGAGCTTGGCCACCAATCGGTTCTATCTTTTGTTTTCAAAGTTTAGTGTAACAAGTTGAAGATAGAAGTTGGTTGCCATGCACAGCCGCTCCAGATTCTGTCTGCTCCAGTTTTGATAAATTACCCTTGGTGTATGTTAAGTATTATTTTATTTCAGCTATTCCACCATTTTATTTATCTACACTTGTGCTATTGTAAAATGAATAACATTATTGTCCCGTTTCGAAAAGTTTTTATTAACACCTATAGTGTACATATTTAGTTAAAAGAATGAGACAAGGTCTCTGTGATGTACACAGAAGGAATGTATTACACAGACAATTGGCAAGCTATAAAATTGCTGAAGTCAAATGAAATGAGAAACCTATTCAAAGACTATTAGCGGGAATGAGTGCAAACTAATGTAGCAAAGCCTATGTAATTGGTTAAGAAACCAAAACCAAATGTGTTGTATGCCATCTCAAATATATGGACATTTAACAGATCAGAAATGAGTGTATATGGCACTGCAGCCTTTGTACATCGGACCAAAACACAAAGAGCCACTGTTCAAAATCAAGTAGGAGTTGCGTCTAATAAACAGCAAGTAGAAGATTCTGCCTGCCCCGTACCCCATATTTTCTTTTGAGCAGCCTCTCTGGTCATAGATCAGTTTCTTAATCTCTGCTTTTCACTGCTGTAAGTTAGGCAACCCAGCTAGGATCCACACGTTCGCCTCAACAACTTGGCAGTGAACCATACCTCAAGCTAAAAGGTGTGCAGATAAATGTTTAATTCTAAAGACTCAGGGATAGTCAGCAGGCATAGCCAAAGGTCTAGCTATACCAGAGAACCTGTGATGCCAGGCAATAAGATTATTTGCTTCCAATAAGCCTGTATTTGGGGCAGGACCAGAGCAAGTGGGAAAAGGAGCCCGCAGCCTCTTGACATTTAGGGCATAAGGAGTTACCAAATAGTTTATAACTTGCTAACCGAATTGGCATCAAATAGGTACAATGAAGTATAAATAGATGAGTGATCCGGTTAGTATTTCTTAGGGAGACTAATCAGTGGCTGCTTAGAACCCCATCCTAGCACTCCTCACTAGGACCCAGACCTATTTCTTTTTTAAATGTTTGATAGACATATGAAGAAGGAGCAGTTTTAGAATGCCAGCTGCTGCTCATTTCTATTCTGGTTGTAGCTCTGCTTTCTCTCCAGACCGTGGTGCCACCTCCAAGCTCTGAAGTCTTGCCAACCTTAACATGCAATTGATCTCTCTGCAAGAGGCTCTGAGATACCGGTAACTAAAAAGTATGAGTGATTTTTACAAATCAAATCCCATACAACACTGGGATTATTCTTTAACACTACACCTATTATGGTAAGTGCTTTAATTCTTAGTATGGGCTGGTCATTCTGAGTCACTAACCTAGATAAGAGACATGAGTACACATCACAACATTTCCGAACACTTATCCCTGCTCAACCCCAAAGTAGCCCTCGCTAAATTCTGTTTCTGACAGAATTGTATCCTGTATGGAAAAAACCTCAGCCCCGGTTCACACAGGGGCAGCACGACTTGCCTTCCACGGCAACTTGCAAAACCACTTCTGTATAGAAGTCTATGCAAGTCGCCTCAGGTTGCCCCCAAAGTAGTACAGGAACCTTTTTCTAAGTCGGAGCGACTTGCGTCGCTCCTATTAGAACGGTTCCATAGTACAGAATGGGAGGCGACTTGTCAGGCGGCTAGGTCGCCTGACATCTCGCCCCTGTGTGACTATGACAATCTATAGTTTGTAACTTTGTATTTGCTTTAATCATATGCAATCTAACTGAAAGCAATAGACTTTCTGCATTCACTGACATGAAATATCCACAATGCTTCTGGTACCCAGAGACCATGTGATCTAAGCTACCTAGGATTTGGGTCACATGAAGCAGCTCAATATCAGCAGTTTTGTATTCGTGGCAAGCAAAAGTTGTGTGTGTGTGCTTTTTTTTTTGTTTTTGTTTTTGTTTTTTAAATCATAACGCAATTCAGTATGTTGATCCATGGTTTGTGGATACAGTTTAATAACAGGTCCACAGTTACAGCAGCGAGTGTATTATACATATTCGCACATGGCAAGCAAAGACCTCTTGGGTGTGTCAGACCCAGACTTGACTCTAGGAGAAGATGAATGAAGGCGGAATCACGTGGTGCAGCTTAATCTACAGATGATGCTGTTCTCTCTATTATGCAATAAACATGCAACAATGACAATTACCGTAATTTTACACATCAAATATTCAGACACTTTCAGTTTAAAATTTATTATTATTGAGTAAGGCCTCATGCACACTGGACGTTATAAAAACACCAGTAGCTTTGCAGTGAGTTTTTGCAATGTTTTTTTTTTTTAACGTTTTAGCAAAAGCGTTTATTAGCGTCTTTTAGTGTTTTTCCGCGTTATTTTACTTTTATTTTTTTTTTTTAGGAAATTTTTTTTTCTTTTTAATGGATCAAAAACGGTAAACGCTGGTGAGCCACGTTTTTGAGCGTTTATCGACGTTCATCAGCGTTTATGCGCGTTTTAACGTTTTTAAGTGTTTTTGTGGTTAGAAAAACAGCTCTTGAATGTGATTTTAGGGAATTGAGATAACAGCACATAAACTTCACTGCTGATAAACGTCCAAAAACGTCCATGTGTGCATGGACACATAGGATAACATAGAGGGGAGTTTATGGGCTGTTAAAAATAAAAACGCCCAAACTCCCAAAAACAGCCGTTTATGAGCTCCAGTGTACATGGAGCCTAACACATCTGTTGTTCCATTAAAAGAGTAACCCCAGTACTGTGGAGCAAAATACAGTACCCTTTTATTCTGTGGTTCTTACAGTGAAACTTTAGTCCTGATGGATTACTTCATATTGGGCCCTTTTGCAGGTATAACTGTGTAAAAATGAGTGCCCTTAATATTTAAAATCCAGTAATACACAGTTTCATCCTGCTCCTTACAGCTTCAGTTGTTCTCTCTTTTTGCATTGTGCCAAAAATCAGAGCCACTAGAGACCGATCTGCTGACAGCCTAAAGATTTACCGCTCTACAGGGGCTCTGAGCTTCAACAAAATGGCGGCCTCCAGCATGAAGAAACAGGAGCATTGCTGGAGACAATTTACAGCACATACTTATTTTGGTAGCATAATTATTAGTGTGGAATGTATGTTCCTTGCCTTAAGAACATTATTTTTTTTTTATCAAGTAGTTATGGGTAAAGTTCCACTTTTAACCTTTTTTTAAGTCACGGACCCCTTTAAGAATGTGAAAGCTGTGGAACCCCTCCCCAGAAATTATCACACAAACACGACTTTGCAGTTAGTAAATATGTGTACTTTATTGAAATTAGATTGCCTAATATATATGACATACACCAAGTTTACATAAAGTAAACAATCGTAACAAAAACCCACTACTTTTCATGCAAAAAGTATTGGCCACACATTACAGAAATTAAATACAATCATGTTGTGCAAATTAAACAAAACTATTTTAATTCTGCTCAAATCTACTACTACTACTAGAAAATGAGAAATGGCATTTACGATTGTGGAACGGCACATGATGGTAGTTGTGCAGAGAAAGATAACAAATTGAAATGGTAAACATGGGGCAAGAACAAGTCAAGAGACACTTAGTGGTTGGCGCTATAAGCAGTTGTGGGGTGCGTTTACATTTTTTATTTTTTTTAATGGGAAACCATTGAATGGTACAAAGGGGAGAGCTGTATAGTGTAAGTAAGACCACACTCACACCTGCATTTTTACCTAGCACCGATTTTATATGTGAGAAAATCAGCAGGGTGTTTTACGTCAATTAGCAGCGGGAGGCAGTCCCATTGAAAGCAACAGGAAGCTGTCCGCAGCCACTCGCATGCAATCGCTATTTGATGATTACCTGTGAGTGATCAGCTCTAGACTCAGACTGTCTTGCTTTCAAAGGGGCTGCCTCCCAATCGCCAGGACTCCCCCACTGATTTCCTCACATATAATCTCTGTCAGGCAAAAACGCAGGTGTGAATGTAGTCTAAGGCTGGGTTTTCACTAGTCCGGCGCGTATTGCAGCTCCATTTTCTGTGCAAAGATGAAAATGATTCATTCAGTGGTTCATCTCCATTGTAGCTGTGGATCAGCTGACCAGGGAGAGGGGGGAAGTGTAGGAGGAGGGGGAGAGCTTTCCTGTTCAGAACGGAACACATCTGTGAATCAGATGCGTTCCCATTGAAGTTTATGTGCCTGCAATTCACCCCGCACTGACTAGAAAATGCACTTGATCTTTGTGCAATGCGGAGTGCGGATGCAACGCACATATGTGAACCATACCCATTGAAAATGACATGTTTGCAAATGTTCTGCGAATTGGATGCTGTGTAAACACCTGAGAATTCTCCATGTTGTGATCAGAAAAGCTATAGAGTTTGCATTTGTTTATAAGTGATCAAGTGAAGTAAATAGGTTTCCAAAACGGAGCAACATCTGTTCACCTTTAAAGGATAAGTTCACCCTTGGGAATATGTTACATGTTCCATCCATTTTTAGTTGTGACAGCGGGCCGGGGATCTTATACCCCGTACCCACTGTCAGAATTTGAAAAGAGCTGTGCCATTCATTCACAGAGTGCTGTAAATAAATGCCTACAAGCACTGTCAGCTTTTGCAGCTGATGGCTTGTAATTCTCAATGAGCTGTGAGGGTGCTGGTGAGCGCTGTTGTAGTCCATTGAGCTTCCTGGACTAAAATGACTACCTTCTCGTATCGGAGGTACAAGCAGACCGATACCCTCACAGTCTGCAAGAGAGTGAAATTGCACCCCCAATCTGCTGATCGTGGGTGCAATGCTTTCCAAGCTCCTAAGAAAAAAATAGTAAATGCACATTTTTTTACCTGCAAAAAAATGTGCATTTATTAATTTCTTATTAAAGGTGAACTTATCCTTTAAGCTCAACTTCAGTGTTTAATCTTTTCTCTACCCCAAAACCCTCCCTGCAGTTTATTTTAAAAATGCATGTAAACATACTAGGGATGCACCAAAATTTCGGCCGCTGAAACATATCGGCCAAAAATGGCCTTTTCGGAAATTTACCGAAAGAGAAAAATGGCTGATAATGGAGCCGAAAATGGGGCGGGGCTCCACCCCTGGTGCCACCCATTACGGGGGTGTCCTATAGCGCAGAAGAGAGAGGAGAGCCGCCGCCGCCTGGTTGATTAGAACGCTGGGAACATAACAGATTTCATTTCAATAGCTGTGTGTTCCCCGCCGCGCGCCGTCACATACAGCCCCTCCCCCTTCTCCGGGGAACTTTGATAGACAGATCACCCGTTCCAGGATTGAAATGAAAGCTGTTATGTTCCTGGCGCTCTAATCAACCAGGCGGCGGCTCTCCTCTCTCTTCCCTCTCTTCCCCTGCACAGGCTAGCTGCACTGGGGACCCAGGCTGGCTAACTGGCTGCACTGGGGACCCAGGCTGGCTAACTGGCTGCACTGGGGACCCAGGCTGGCTAACTGGCTGCACTGGGGACCCAGGCTGGCTAACTGGCTGCACTGGGGACCCAGGCTGGCTAACTGGCTGCACTGGGGACCCAGGCTGGCTAACTGGCTGCACTGGGGACCCAGGCTGGCTAACTGGCTGCACTGGGGACCCAGGCTGGCTAACTGGCTGCACTGGGGACCCAGGCTGGCTAACTGGCTGCACTGGGGACCCAGGCTGGCTAACTGGCTGCACTGGGGACCCAGGCTGGCTAACTGGCTGCACTGGGGACCCAGGCTGGCTAACTGGCTGCACTGGGGACCCAGGCTGGCTAACTGGCTGCACTGGGGACCCAGGCTGGCTAACTGGCTGCACTGGGGACCCAGGCTGGCTGGCTGGCTGCACTGGGTACACGGGAAGGCTATATTGATCTCTTGTATCATGTCTGCAGTCTCTGACCATCTCCTGTACCATGTCCCCAGTCTCTGACCACCTCCTGTACCATGTCCCCAGTCTCTGACCACCTACTGTACCATGTCCCCAGTCTCTGACCACCTCCTGTACCATGTCCCCAGTCTCTGACCACCTCCTGTACCATGTCCCCAGTCTCTGACCACCTCCTGTACCATGTCCCCAGTCTCTGACCACCTCCTGTACCATGTCCCCAGTCTCTGACCACCTCCTGTACCATGTCCCCAGTCTCTGACCCCCTCCTGTACCATGTCCCCAGTCTCTGACCACCTCCTGTACCATGTCCCCAGTCTCTGACCACCTCCTGTACCATGTCCCCAGTCTCTGACCACCTCCTGTACCATGTCCCCAGTCTCTGACCACCTCCTGTACCATGTCCCCAGTCTCTGACCACCTCCTGTACCATGTCCCCAGTCTCTGACCATCTCCTGTACCATGTCAAAAGTCTCTGACCGTCTCCGTACCATGTGCCCAGTCTCTGACCGTCTCCGTACCATGTCCCCAGTCTCTGGCCGTCTCGCGTACCATGTCCCCAGTCTCTGGCCGTCTCGCGTACCATGTCCCCAGTCTCTGGCCGTCTCGCGTACCATGTCCCCAGTCTCTGGCCGTCTCGCGTACCATGTCCCCAGTCTCTGGCCGTCTCGCGTACCATGTCCCCAGTCTCTGACCATTTCCTGTACCATGTCCCCAGTCTCTGACCATTTCCTGTACCATGTCCCCAGTCTCTGGCCATCTCCTGTACCATGTCCCCAGTCTCTGGCCATCTCCTGTACCATGTCCCCAGTCTCTGGCCATCTCCTGTACCATGTCCCCAGTCTCTGACCATCTCCTGTATAAAAATATTTTAAAAAAAATAAGTTTAGATATCGGTCATTTTCGGTATCTGTTTCTGTTTTCGGCCTAGTGTATTTTTCATTTTCGGTATCCTTTTCAGCACCAAAAAACCCATTCGGTGCACCCCTAAAACATACCTAAAATGCAGGTGTCTAATGCTGTTGCATGATAAGCAGGGCCCTTCTTATTTTTGTAAATGAAAGGCATACATACATTCTATTCCGGTGTCTTTTAGGTCAGTGCTTGATGAGCAGGACCCCTCTACTTATTTTATAAATAATAGCATACATAGCTTAAATTCACATGTCTGTCATGCCGTCACTTGATGAGCAGGACCTCTCTACTTATATTATATATAAAAGTATACGTACATTAAATTCATGTGTGTTCCATGTCAATGGAGGAAAATTAAGGAAACCAGGAGCCAACAGCACAAGGAACATGGCATGTTAAAGTGGTAGTAAACTTCGCTTAATGAGTTCTACCTACAGGTAAGTTTATAATAAAGCTTACCTGTAGATAAAATTAATATCTCCTGAATGTACAGTTTAGGTCGATATTCGCTTGTTTATCAGCTGGTGACGTCACCAGTGCATGCGCTCTGAAGGAACAACATACTCATACTGTTCCCTCAAAGCTCTGTGCTGCAGCTGTGACTCCCGTGCACATATTATACAACCTTATAATAAAGCTTACCTGTAGGTAAAATGAATATCGTCCGAGCGTGCACCAATTAGGAGATATTTGCTTGTTTGGCAGCCGGAGACATCACTGGCGCATGCACTCTGAAGGAATGGCATACTCATGCCGTTCTTTCAGAGCTCTGTATCACAGATGTGATTCCCACACGCATGCACATGTGCGTCATCACGGCTCGGCCAATCAAGCAGCTGGAGCACACAAACCCGTAAAGGAAGGCTGGGTGAGGATGGAAGCCCTGTCAGCGGTGACAGTGGCCTGCTGGAAGGCTTACTTTCAAGGTAAGCCTTTCATACCGTGCTAGTACATCATAATATTACTTTGCAGGAGGAAACATTATTTTCTTTTTTAATTCTAAAGTTTGCTACTGTTTTAATAGTTTATATCCCTTGTTCATGTCCCTTGTTGTGGGTTCTTTTTTCCTTTTACTACACTTAGGCTTTAACTTCAAGCGCCATTCAGTGGTGGAGGAAGACCAAGAGGGAAGTACTGGGGCGTGGAGAGGACAAGTAGAAGACTAGGAATGGGGGTGGTATAGCTAGATTTTGCCTTTAATTTTGACTTTTATCTGAATGTAGACTTCAGAGATATGCTGTGAGCACAAACCTTTAAATGGGTTTCAGGGAGGGGCACTCTGTACACACTGTGCAGAACACAGGTTGCTGTATTTTAAAGTGTTACTAAACTCACAACAGTAAAATCAGTATGTATATGCATTAAAGCTTGCTTGTTATACTCACTGTGGAACCTAAGGGGTTAAACCTCTGCATTGTGTAAAAAGGCTGTTTGATCCGGTCTTCTCTGATCCTCCTCCTCTTCTTCCGCTGTCCCCAATCCATCTCCTGATGACACAGAGCCTTTGGAGTCACTCTGCACATGCTCAGTTTGGTGTGGCTTGCTAGAGAGTTTTTTTTTTCTTGGGAGAGGGCATGTGATTGGCACAGGACCAATCTGCACTGTCCAGACAGAGGGTCAGGGGTCTTGCAGCCTCCTAGGACAGTCAGAGGAAAAAACTTTAACCAGACACTGATGGAAGTCACAAGACTGCTATATACTGCTGATGAGAAAAGGTATTTAGCAGTTTAGATTTACTAAATGAATTACATTTCCATGTTCTGTGTACTGTGGGAGATCAGATATAATGAATGCAGGGTACTGGGTTTACTAACACTTTAAGGAAGATTTTTTTTGACCATTTTAATAAATTGCAGAATACAATAAAAAGATAATATAATATTTAATAACATTACAGTGAAAAATAGCCTGCGTGGCAATTTTCTACCTAGCTTTTACAAAAGTGGAGTTTTCCTTTAAAACATTTTCATTTTATAGCACAATAAATGGAAGCTGACATGCAAGAAAAAAAGTTCTTTGTTACATAGAAGATGCTGTGAAATGTACTTTGTCTGGGGGGAAACTTCCTTTTTAAACCCTAAGCTAGCCTACTGATTCTGTCATGTCTCCATCCTCTCCATAGATTGCCACTGGCATGGACAAGGGTCTGTCAGAAAATGAGGACTAAGATGAATGAATTGATGAGTAGATATAAAAGTTTAACCAAGCGCTTGGAGCAAAGTGGAATTGTGATGTAGTGTAGAATGAAATCTGCTCGTACCCATTGGCAACTCATGTACAAGGATGAGAACTGAGCATTTGTGATTACAACGTTCCTTCTCCAAATGAACTCGCAGCACTTGTCCACTGAGCACCTTCAGTGGTCATGTTTCAATTTAGCGACAACATTTGTGGTAGTAAATTCTAGCGCACTACACAATGGTGTAAAATATGACTGTTCATTTGTAAACACATCCGTCAGACATCTGGACATGGGGCTCTGGTTTGCTCGCAGCAGGTTGAACACATGGAGTGAGAATAATTCCTCTATCCAAAGCTTTTCCACCTTCTTAATAGTTTGTAGAGCCAAAATAAACTGAAAGTATTATTACTTGTATTAGGAAAGTAATTGCCGCAATAAAATTGCAGGAATGAAGTAAGTGGGAATTGAAAAAAAAAAAAAAACGTATTACCTGGCAATTATACCTTATCCTTATACATTGTTTTTGCAGGTCCCCTATGACATCAACTCATTTTGGTACCTAAGAGCGGATTAGTTCAACAGCAGTAAAGTTGAATGATTTATTTTGATGTATAGAAGATTCCTTCCCTTGCTAAGAACATATGATCATTGTCACATTTTTATTTAGGAAAAAGTGCGTTCGGTGTTCAGTGTGTCATTGTCATTAAAGGGCACCAAGGGATGTGCGATGATTTATGACTGGAACACAAGAAATAAAAAGACGTTGCTCATGGTAGGCAATCTGTTTTAGCTGCCATGTATTAATTACCAGTTGGGAATGTAAAGTTCAACTCCATGCAGATGGAAAAAAAAACACAAAAGCCACTAGAAATGAATAAATAAACCGCAAATGAAATTGTGGTGCAAACAAATGCTCATGCACCAGCCACGTAAGTTAGCCTCTACCACCCTAGATAAATATGAAGATGGTTGTGTAGCATAGGTTCATAAGGAGTTCATAAAAATCCTAGAGTAAGGGTCTTGTACTTCAGTAGACAGCTTCACATGAGTCAGGAATGAATCTCTGAATTACAAAGAGGAAAACAAGGGGGCGCCAGCTAAGTGCAGCATCAATGGGTTTATTACAATTAAAAAGCCAAATGCAAACTCACAGAAATATAAAATGAAAGCGCTCTTTAAATGCAAACTCACAGAGATATAAAATGAAAGCGCTCTTTAAATGCAAACTAACAGAAATATAAAATCAAAGAACTCTTTGATTTGATATTTCTGTGAGTTTGGATTTTGCGTTTTAATCATAATAAACCCATTGATGCTGCACTTAGCTGGTGCCCCTTGTTTCCTCTTTATTTATTTTTTATGTATAAATGTTTGTTTTGTTTTTTGTTTTTTTAAATTAAAAAAAAAAAATGCAATTGTTGCAAATACCCTCTTTTATTCCATCAGCTTTATGCAATTCCCTATACAGCAGCACTCTAACTGAGAGAAGGACACCAAGGTCACCAATCAGGTGTTTTTCATGCAAATGTGATGCCATGGGGCATATTCAGAGGAGGAGATGGCAGAGGGATGGCCTTATTATCCTGCTGCTTCTCTTTCACTGTCAGTATGCCGAGAGGAAAAAAGAGCACACCACTGTGTCTCTTTTATAGTCTAAATCTGTAACAAAGAAGTAATCATCTGCCTGGTGGTGTAAATCTCAGAATGGGATGAACAGAAATACAAAGCATTTGACAGGTAAAGCAGCTCACATATATGTATTTTATATGCATATTTAGCTGTTTGCCTAGTCATTCTTTTTGCCATTCCATTAGAACCTGTGCATAGAGCTCTTTAAAGAGGAGTTCCGCCCCCCCAAGCAAAACTTTAAAGTCAGCAGCTACACATACTGTAGCTGCTGACTTTTAATATTAGGACACTTACCTGTCCTGGAATCCAGCAATGTTGACACCCCAGCCAATGTTTCCATCGGCTCTCGGGTGCTGCCGCCTGCACTTTCTGAATGGCCCGGCGGCGGGGGAAGGGGAAGGAGGAGGAGGGACGAACTTCTGAGGGATCTCGCTGTGGCGGGATTACTCAAAAGTGGGGACGGGTACAAATGTGGCACCGGAGGGGGGGGAGGGAGGCTGATCAGCAGAGCTTCCACTTTTGGGTGGAACTCCCCTTTAATACTAATTTTTCTCATGTGTCAACTCTCTAGCATTCCCTAGACTGCAAGTATAAAAACTCAGTTTAAATATCTACTTTACGTTCAAATACCTGAATGGCAGTTGTGTACATGTTTAGTCTACCTGAATACAGTGACCTGAATCATACCTTTCCTAATTGGCTTAAACATTTTTTTTCTTTTACAAGCAGAAAATACCAAAGCTCAAACGCACAATTGAGAAATATTTGCTGAGATGCGGTGCTCAGGCTGGGGGGGGATCCCCACTCCCCTAAACGAACATCCAAAGCAGAAATTCAGCCGGCAGCCCGAGGACTCCTTAGTATTAACCTTTTTTTGACTACATCATTTACCCAGGATCAAGGCTGAAATGTGTTGGCCATTACAGCCTTACTCATAGCATTTTTTTTTTCTTTTGGCTGAGGTCAGCTAAAAAAAAAAATAATTTAGCCATTTGGGGAAACAAAGGGTGATTTTTTTACCCAGAGTTTTACAGCTGCTATATAGGGATTACCATACTGTATATGAGAGCAATAAAGAATTTATAACATTCTTGCACAGTTGGATGGAATAACATTAGGAATGACATGAGTCACTTTAGACCTTTGCACTTATTGTCATGCCACTCCATCCATCCCCTTACTATTTCTTTAGGTCATGTGCATACCTTGGATCTTTATTAATTATTCAGTGCCAACTCATGTGGCTTTCATGGTCTCCAGCTCTCTCATCTTAGATCGGATCAAAAGGGCCGAATTTCTCAGTATTGGCAATCTCTGTGCTGAGGTCCTTCATGTGGTGGCTTTTCAGGAACATTACCTTCAGACATGCTTGTTAGATGTACTTTAATAGAAGCCCTATATGGAGAAAGGTGTGAAAAATGCATTGCGGTCATATTTTATTAAAAAAACCTTGAGTCCAGACTTCTATAAAGAAAAAAAAAAAAGCATAGTTCCTGGCCAAGAGTGGGAGAGATGAAGAAGGCTGTATACTGACCATTCTTTCACTATTGTAATGTGTTTCAATCCCACTAAATGTGAACAAGAATATCTGCCATTTCATACTTTCCCCATTCTGCTACCCTTTACTCAAGTCGAGCTTTATGCGATTCATATTGTCTGCTAGCTGTATATTTTCCAAATGTCGACCTGGGGGAACATACATAGTTACATAGTTACATAGTAGGTGAGGTTGAAAAAAGACACAAGTCCATCAAGTCCAACCTATGTGTGTTATTATGTGTCAGTATTACATTACATATCCCTGTATGTTGCGGTAATTCAGGTGATTATCTAATAGTTTCTTGAGATGGTGGTTCAACCCATATGTGTCACAGATGCGCTTGCCTCATTGCGCATGTGCATATAGAGCAGCAGGGAAGTACCAGGGACGAGGTGAATAGTCTAAAGCAAGACAAAAGTTGCCAAACGAGCTTGGCGCATCTCAGGATTTGTGAAAGCCGCATTTTTTTTCCACCAAAGATAATAATTTGTGTTGAATGCTTTAACTCAAGGTATGTTGGTTTCAGAATGTTGAAAAATTGTGAATAAAGTTAATTTTTTTTTTTATACTTGCATTCTGAAAAAATTGTTTAGCTTGTCGTTTTTTTTGCAATCGCTAGTCTTCTCCATAAATCCTTCTACTTTAATCCACTGTTAATTAAATAACCCAGGGCATCTTCGTATTTGTACATACAAGTGTGGCTAATTAAACAGATAAGGGGACATCTGTTTGTATTTTGTAGCCATCCCCCTTGCCTGTCTAACAGAAGGAAATGCCACTCTTGTATCAGTCCCATGGGTACAGGAATACCTTTCTTTGCCCAGCAATCAGCAGGCAAATCTTTTTCCCTGTAATATTTTTAGGAGATAAACAAATATCTTAATTAAGTGGAAAATCAAGCCTAGAGGAAAGCTGACAAAACTCAGATGTAATCTTCTGTATGCTCCTTAATTAGTGCGGTCCGGGCGCCAGCTATATTAACAGGGCTGTACGGCTTTAGGGATGTATTAAAATCAAAAGCATCCTTTGTTTCACCAGCGTGTTTGTTTATACTAATCCTTTATCATGGTAGAGATTCAGTGTATGTCAAGTTAAAGTACCATATATGAAAAGACTGCTTCACTTAAAGGGAAATAATAAATGTTTTTGTTCAGTTCACGCATTTTTAAACTGTGCTAACTCAACAGTGATTATTTGTATATCATCTTTATTGTACAAATGAACATTTAATACTGAATTCCAGGAATTCTGCCACTTTGTAAAAAGGGAAGACCCACAAAGAATTAAGTCCAACTAGGTGCGTGACATCTCCTGGACTTCTCTTTAAACTTTACAACTGACAGGTTTAATACTCTGCCAGAGAGACACTCCTCTCCCTGGGATCTGAGAGGAGAGAAGCACACATAGCAGCTATGCCCACACCTCCCTCTGCTGCCCATTCACAGAAGCCTTTGTATTTTGTTAATGTATTTGCATAATAGCAAGGGTTCCCTGATTTGGAAAGAGGAGGGGAGGGGCTGGCATAGCAGCTGCAGCGACTCTACTTTTGAAGATGCTGAGGCTTGAAGGATCAGCATCAAACCTCGGGAAATACAGTAATAGCCGTCTTCCAGGAGTACTATAAATCTGTCAGATATAAATACCGTAATAACGGTAAGTCCAGGGAGTTTGTCATGCACCTCCTTGAATTTAACTCGATGTCCCTTCACTTTTTACAAAGGAGCTAAATTCCTGGAATTCAGCTTTAATACAGGGTGCTTCCATTACACTGACTTTGCAAAGCATTCTAGACTTTCTAAAGAGAAAGTCAAGCACTAGCTGTTCTATTCTTTTCTTAGTCTTGCTGAAAATCAACTTAAACCTTATCTGCAGAGCAAAGAGTTTAGGAATGGATCTGACTGCTTTAGCTGTATTTGTAACTTACGTTTCTGTAATGGATATCTTTTAACAACACATACTATTTACAGTACATACAGTAAAGTCAATCTGGGTGAAAGCAGCCCAGAGTTCCATGTGGTAAACAAGGCTTATTCATATGCATTTTCCAATATAGTTCACTAAAATGATTTTCTTATCAAATTTTTTTTGTTTCTTAAAGTGGTGTTCCACCCGCACATTTAAAAAAAAAAAAAAAAGTCAGCTGCTACAAACACTGTAGCTGCTGACTATTAATAGGGACACTGCCCCCATTCTAATTAAGGGAAACAGACAGTGGAGCCTTCCGGCTTCACGGCCCGTTTCCTACTGCGCATGCGCGAGTCGCGCGGCACGTTGTGAATGGCCAGCTGTCTTCTGGGGGACACATGTCCCAGAAGACATGGGGGGGGGGCTTGCCAAGGAAAAGGAAATGACGTCCTGCATCCCAGACTGGCTGGATTGGAAGTACAGGCTCTACTTCATAAAAAGGGAAGTTAGAAAAAAAATTTAATTTTAACTACCCAAAAACGATGGGTGGAGAGATGGTCTTTCATTTAAGACCACCTTTCAAAAGTGGGTGGAACTCCACTTTAATATAAATCCTACAAATAGTATTTACTGCTTCCATATAAGAGATCTTTTAAATGTATTGCCTGACTTTTGTCTGGCAAATGTTATGAACAAGTTCGGTACTAGTGTCCCTCCAGATGGCAAAGGAAGTTTGCCGCTGACAAAGAAATGATCAATCTATAATTTTAATGGTACGTTTTTTTTTTTTTACAGTGAGAGTCAGAATAACAAAAAAAAATCCAGAAAAACGCATTTCAAAAAAGATATAAATCGATTTGCATTTTAATGAGTAAAATAAGTATTTGACTCCTTCGCAACTTTGTACTTGGTGGCAAATCCCTTGTTGACAATCTCAGAGGTCAGACGTTTCTTGTAGTTTGCCACCAGGTTTGCACACATCTCAGAAAGGGACTTTGTCCCACTCCTGCTTGCAGATCCTCTCCAAGTCATTAAGGTTTCGAGGCTGACATTTGGTAACTCGAACCTTCTGCTCCCTCCACTTATTTTATATGGGATTAAGGTCTGGAGACTGGCAAAGCCACTCCAGGACCTTAATGTGCTTCTTTGTTGCCTTGGCCGTGTGTTTTGGGTCATTGTCATACTGGAATACCCATCCACGACCCATTTTCAGTGTCCTGGCTGAGGGAAAGAGGTGCTCGCCTAAGATTTGCCAGTACATGGCTCCTTTCATTGTCTCTTTGATGTGGTGAAGTTGTCCTGTCCTCTTAGCAGAAAAACCCCTCCAAAGCATAATGTTTCCACCTCCCATGTTTGACGGCGGGGATGGTATTTTTGGGGTCGTAGACAGCATTCCTCCCCCTTCAAACATACGAGTTGAGTTGATGCCAAAGAGCTTGATTTTGGTCTCCTCTGACCACAACACTTTCACCAAGTTCTCTGAATCATTCAGATGTTCATGAGCAAACTTCAGACGGGCCTGTGCATGTGCTTTCTTGAGCAGTGAGACCTTGCGGGCGCTGCAGGATTTCAGTCCTTCACAGCGTAGTGTGTTACCAATTGTTTTCTTGGTGACTATGGTCCCAGCTGCCTTGACAAGATTCTCCCGTGTAGTTTTGGGCTGGTTCCTCACCGTTCTCATGATCATTGAAACTCCATGAGGTGAGATCTTGCATGGAGCCCCAGACCGAGGGAGAGTGACAGTTGATTTTTGTTTCTTCTATTTGTGAACAATCGCACCAATTGTCACCCACTCACCAAGCTGCTTGGCGATGGTCTTGTAGCCCATTCCAGCCTTGTGTAGGTCTACAATCTTGTCCCTGACATCCTTGGACAGCTCTTTGGTCTTGGCCATGATGGAGAGATTGGAATCTGATTGATTGCTTCTGCTTCAGGTGTCTTTTATACAGGCAACAAGCTAAAATTAGGAGCACTCACTTTAAGAAAGTGCTTCTAATCTCAGCTTGTTACCCATATAGAAGACATCTGGGAGCCAGAAATCTTGCTGACTGATAGGGGATCAAATACTTATTACACTCATTAAACTGCAAATCAATCTATAACTTTTTTTGAAATGCGTTTTTCTGTATAATTTTGTTGTTCTGTCTCTCGCTGTTAAAGTAATCCTACCATTAAAATTATAGACTAATCTATAGAGTGATCAAATACTTTTTTCCCTCAGTGTAGGAGGTGTGTTCTAACCTGTTTTTACAAGGAGAGTTCCTATACTAAAAAAGAATTTCTACATTTGTTGGAAATCTCTCATACATGTTTTTGTTGACAGGATTTTCCACATCCATTGTATTTCCACAGTTGCTGCCAGGTTTGCCTTTTCCATTGTGGCTTGTTACATTTATTTATGTAGTAGGGCTTAAGCTGTCTAGGCTATATATTGTACAGTCGGTTCAGTATCATAGCCCAGAAAAATAGAGAGCAAAAATAGCAGGAAGCTTTTATACTACTACTTCTTTGGTAATCCTAAATAGGAGGTTTTAAGTTCTTGATTCCTGTTCTAATGCTGTGTTCAAAGTGAAATATTTGTTTCAAAATATTTTTATGGTATAATTGATGAAGTATAAGGCCCCTTTCCGACTGAGTGGAATCCATCAAGCTGATCTGCCTGCTCAGCTAGGGATCTCTCCACTGATCCCTGCTGTGCAGACAGAAGACAGGTCTGTGTCCACTCCGCTATGCAGAGCCAACACGGACACAGCCCACTGTTCTCTATGGAGATTTTCGTTTCCATTCGATTCGCCAGATGGATGAGGAACGGATCCCCATACATCCTGGTATTTATCGGACTGGTTCGAATGCTGGCAAGTGTCAGCACATGTCCGCTGCTCCAAAGAGAACAATAGGTGATCCAATCGGGTCTGCCTGAAAAATGGACAGGTGGACCCAATCGCTGGTGTGAAAGGGGCCTAATGGCCCATACACACGATCAGAAAATCGTACGTTTTGAAGCGATCGCGCGATAATCTGTTCGTTAGCACACAGCTTTCGAGAGCCAATCACAACAGTTCATCCGATATTATTTGATGGGACAAGCACGAAAAATTTTCTTGTGCTATACCAAATCGGACGATTTTCATTTAACCATTTGAGCCCTGGAAGATTTGGCTGCTCGATGACCAGGCCATTTTTTGCGATATGGCACTGCGTCACTTTAACTGACAATTGAGCGGTCGTGCGACACTGTACCCAAACATAATTGACATCCTTTTTTTCCCACAAATAGAGCGTTCTTTTGGTGGTATTTGATTGCCTCTACGGTTTGTATTTTTTGCGCTATAAACAGAAGAAGAGCGACAATTTTGAAAAAAAACACTACCTTTTATTTTTTTCTAGGATAAACATCCCACATTTTTTATCAAAAAAACACATTTTTTCCTCAGTTTGGGCCGATATGTATTCTTCTACATATTTTTGGTAAAAAAATCGCAATAAGCATATATTGATTGGTTTGCACAAAAGTTATAGCGTCTACAAAATAGGGAATAGATTTACGGCGTTTTTATATATATATCGGGACTGCAATATTGCGGTGGACAAATTGGACACTTTTGACACATTTTTGGGACCATTGACAAATATACAGCGATCAGTGCTATAAAAATGCACTGATTACTGTATAAATGGCACTGGCAGGGAAGGGGTTAACACTAGGGGTCGGTCAAGGGGTTAAATGTGTTCCCTAGGTGTGTTCTAACTGTAGGGGGGATGGGACTGTTGAGGAGAGAGAGATTGGTGTTCATACATAGTATGAAAACACGATCTGTCTCTACTCCCCTGAAAGAACTGGGATCTCTGTGGGAGGGACGTGCTGACGTCACCACGTTGCCATATTGAGGATGGGAGTTTGTTTGCATGCCGGCCTGCGTTGTCCTTTTATTTTTCGCTACATTGTAAGTGTTACTTTTTTATAAATAAAGTAGTCTATACGTAATACACTATCGCCACCATTCTTTACTACATGTATACTGCGGAGCCTGAGATATGGATGGTTTGATGGATCCACGCAGCTCCATTCCAGGAAGCCGGTTCTGTGGTTATATCAGTCTGCCTATATAGAGTCTGCTATCTGGTAAGCAGGACTTTCATGTGGTTTGCTGCACTTTGGCTATTCCTTTCCATTTATCCTCCGGTGGATAGTTATATGTCCATTTCTATTTAATTTCTGGTAAGCGGCTTTAGATACCTCCTTTTTCCATTTATCATCTAGTGGTTAATCACATGCCTACTTGTTTTTTAACATCTGGTAAGCGGCTTTTCTGGAAGGTTTTTGCACTGGTTCTCCATATAGGGGATTTTCACTTTAATGCATGTTTTTTATGTCACTCACTCTATATTTCCATTTGTGCCTATAGGCACTGGAAGGTTTATGATCTTATATAATTTTATCACTGGTGGAGTGTCACATATATAAAAAAATCATTTTTTCCTTTTCTTTACTATCACGCAATTTGTGTCAGTATTACGCTATGTTATTATAAATTTTTTTGGGTATAACCTTTGTGGATCCAATTCGTCCAGAAAATACCAGGATTGGTTCCCCAAAGGCCCAGGCTGGGTTTATAGCCACCTGTTTCATTTGGCTTGCTATCTGGTAAGCATTTCATCTAACAGGAATTTGCGTTACCTGAACCTCTACCATCAGCTATTGAATATCGAGGAATTTTTTGTATTCACATTTTTAGTTGTTGGACATTTAATCACAAGGACTATATTTATATTTTTGATTTTTGATTTATTAATATTTTTTAATGCGCAGCTTTTTATATATTCCTTGGGATCTGTGTGTCTGTCCTCGCTCTGTCACAAACGATCGCGGTAGCCCGTCGGTCATCATGCCCGCTGGGCACACACAACGTTGTTTCGCCCAGCCGTGCCATTCTGCCGCAGTAAAACTGCGGCGGCTGGTCGGCAAGCGGCTAATAAGTACAGTTGTCGTCTGAAAATACAATACATTGCATAACTCCCGAATTTTTATTCTGTTGTACGAGAATTTTCATCACTTTAGTAAACTCTTCATTTTCGATATAAGACAAGCATGCAAAAAAACCCCCCAGAAAACAGACAGTCATTAGTTCGATAATCTCATTGTGTGTACAATCTACTACTTGTAGGAATGCATACATTTTCGGAACATTGACCCCAAAAAGAGCCACAGGTTTATTTGCATCTGTGTGTCCTGTGTGTGCATAAGAAAAAGGTGTTTTTGCTTTCGTGTATCATTTTAGCTGTAAACCATGTCTCTTTGTTTCAGTTTAATTCAGCGGCTAAGCAGCTCATAGAGTTGGACAAGCCATCAGGAGTAGTGGACTCTGGGGAAGGAACATCTGGAACGGCACATAGCAGCTCTTCCCAAAAGCACACAGATGCCAAGAAGAACACCAAAAAGCGTCATTCGTTCACCTCACTTACCATGTCCAACAAGTCATCGCAATCTGTGCAGAACCGCCATTCCATGGAGATCAGCCCCCCAGTGCTCATCAGCTCCAGCAATCCCACAGCTGCGGCCAGGATAAGCGAGCTGTCTGGCCTGTCTTGTAGCGCACCTTCTCAGGTGAGAAAGATAGCCTCCAAAAATAATTCTGCACTTTTGCAAAAACCATATCTTCGTAACATTTGCTAAGCCTACAACTCCTGCTTACTGAATTAAAATACCATTGTCTTCTTAAATGTGATCATATTGGCACACATGCTACTTTTATTTCAACTGAAAAAGAAACAAAAACTACTAATATTCTTAATTCGTATTACTATGCAATTTCCATATATCATGGCATCACCGACACTACCCACCCAGCCTGGCATTTAAATAAAAGCTGTCTATGTTGCCTGTAGAAAAAATGCAATGGAGAATATGACTGATTGACATGAGTAACTTAGACAATTCCTGTTTCAGACATTTTTGAAAATTGGTGCCAATAAAAATGGATATGCATATCCATATTGTCACTATAGATTCCATATCAACTTATTTCATTGCATGTTAAAAAATGTATATGTTTTAGGTCTTGTGTGTCTTTTCTATCTTGGAATAATCTACTATTTTGAGAACTGCCCTATGAGGAAAAAAAATAATCTAAAGTAGCTTTGGTACTACCAAACCTTCTGTGCTACTGCAGGTCCATAGCGTTATATTACTACTGATTTCTAGGGAGAACTTTGTCCCAATCTTATCCATGAGCACATTTATAATCAACGGTCTTCACCAGAAAAGAGAAGAGTGCGCTTTCTCATGGCTGTTCCTCAGTTCAGAATCGACCTTGGTAGACTGGAGGAGGTCTGCTAGGAATTGTTGAGCTTACTCTATGCACATTAGCAGTCCACGGTCTTCAACAGAGAAAAATGTGCTTTCTCAGGGTTGCTCCTCATTCCAGAATGGACCTTGGAAGACTGAAAGTGGTGTGCTAGGAACTGTTAAACTTTGATGGGAAAATTGCAGTTACTTGACAAAGAAACATGGTATGAGCTCACTTGCTGCTCTCAGATCTCTATAAAAGTACTGATATTACAAGAGCTTATGTTACAGTGCAGCTGTGTTGTTTACTGGATTTGCACTCCATGTACAGTTATAGGAAAAAATTTAAAATCTTTTTCAAATGTCTGTGGCATGCGGTAGGCAATGATGGTGCATTTCTAGGGAAACTTGAGATTCCATCAGCAGGACTTCAGCTTTAGTGTGTTTTGGCCCCGGAAGGTTGATTTTCAGCACAATTCTGGTGAATTCCTTCACTGAGGACCACCAGTGCTAATTTCCTAGCACTGGTTGCTGTTGTATCATGATCCCAAACTTCTGCATTTTGCAATTTGAGTGTAGTGAGAGGCGCACCCTAAAGACATCTTTTCAGCGCACTTGAATTGTACTTTGCATTGTTGGCTCATATATTTAAACACAGAAGCTTGAAAAAAACCCTTTTTTTTAATTGACATCTAGAGGAAAATATTTTGTATATTATAAATGACGTGCAGAAGAAGATTACAGTATGTGAGTCATATACTTTATTTTATTAGGTGGGTTGTACATTAGCCTGATTTAACATTTAATATGAATTTAACATCTCGCTGTCAGTCTAGAATGAGAATATGGAAAACAATGAGTCATACCATGACAAATGGTCTGGAGTAAGGTGTTTTTTTTTTTTTTTTTTTTTTTTTTTACCTGATTACCTAACTGAAAATGCCACCAGTTGGTTTATTTTATTAGAGTATTACCTGTGCCAACAGGAATTTATGAGAACCTGAAATGAATGTCTACATTAATTTGATGTCACTACAAAATGTCACTGTTATTTGTTTACCACTACATAATTTTCTCATGAAAAGAAAGCATAGGATTATCACGTCAAGCAGTAAAATTAAGAGAGACTTTTTCCTAAGCATATTTGAAAGGAATCCTATTTTTATGGGTGCTTGTCCCACGACAAGGGCATTCGATTAAGCTGATACAGTACAACTAAGCTGGTCCAAGCTAATTGCCACATGACATTTTCCATGAGCGTATGCTGATTAAATGCAGAAACAGAAATAAATACCATAAAACAGTTTAAAGTAGCTTTACAGAAACCAGAGCTTTTTTATAAATGAATATATACATCGTCATGGCCAAAAATACTGGCACCCTGCATTTCTGTCAGATAATGCACCACTTCACCCAGAAAATTGTTGCAATTACAAATGTTTAGGCATTCACATGTTTATTTCTTTTGTTTGTATTGGTATGACACAAAAAAGTGGAAAAACAAGCCAAATCTGACATTCTTCAATTTAATATTTGGTAGCACACCCTTTAGAAAAAAATAACTGAAATCAATCGCTCATGTAACCACCCGTGGGTTTCTTAAACCTCCCTACTGGAATTTTGGACCACTTCTTTTGCCAACTGCTCCAGGTCTCTCAGATTGGAAGGGTTCCTTTTCCCAACTGCTGTTTTGAGATCTCTCCACAGGTGCTCTATGGGATTTAGATCTGGACTCATTACTGGCCAGTTCAGTACTCTCCAGCGCTTTGCCTTAAACCGTTTCTGGGTGCTTTTTAACGTGTGCTTTGGGTCATTGTCATGCTGTAGGACCCATGTCCTCTGACGGAGACCTAACTTTCTGACACTGGGCCCTACATTGCACCCCAGAATTCTTTGGTAGTCTTCAGATTTCGTAATGCCATGCACACCGTCAAGATATCCAGTGCCTAAAGCAGCAAAGCAACCCCAAAACATCAGTGAACCTCCAACATGTTTGACTGTAGGGACTGTATTCTTTAATTTAAAGGCCTCATTGCTTTTTCTGTACACAGTAGAATAAGGGGCTTTACCATAAAAGCTGTAATTTTGTTTCGTCTATCCGGAGCATATTCTCCCAAAAGGATTTCGGCTTATTCAGGTAGGTTTTGGCAAATTCCAATCTGGCTTTTTTATGTTTCTGTGCCAGTAGTGAGGTCTTTCTTGGTCTCCTACCATAGCATCCCTTTTATGTGGAGATTTGCTACAGTGCCATGGGCTGTAAACTTGTTGACAATGTTCTAATCAGTGGACACAGGAACATTAAGATCTCTGGAGATGGACTTATAACCTTGCGATTGTCCATGTTTTTCCTCAATTTTTGTTCTCAAATCCACAGACAATTATTTTCACACAGAGACAACAGAAAGTTTGAGTACATTTTTCACCATTTTAACTGGTTTCCGATGTGATTTCTACATTGTCAGCACCTGTTAATTGATACAGGTGAGTTTATTTAAAAATCACAGGAATATCACAAATTTGGAATGCAATTATTTCTTACAATGTTGAGAAGGTGCCAATAATTTTGTCCAGTCCATTGGAGTTTTGTGTGAATGTGTCAGATTTGGCTTTTTGTTTCTCCACTTTTTTTTTTTGTGTCATACCAATACAAACAAAAGAAATAAACATGAGAATGCCTAAACATTTGTAATTGAAACCATTTTCTGGGTGAAGTGGTGCTTTATCTAACAGAAATGCAGGGGTGCCAATATTTTTGGCCATGACTGTAAATAGTAAATCTTCAAAGTTATCATGCTTCTGCTATTAACTTTCATATAAAAATATAGAATTTAATTTATCTTTTTTTTTCCCCTTAATTTGTTAGGTCCATATCAGTACTGCAGGGCTTATTGTGACCCCGCCCCCGAGCAGCCCTGTAATAAGTGGCCCTACATTTACATTTCCACCGGATGCCACCTATCAAGCTGCTTTAGGAGTAAGTAGCAGCCCGGATTTCTTTCTGTTATAGCATAATTAGTGAGTTTGGTGTTTTTATCTTCTTTTCGGGGAAACAGTCTTAATGCCTAAACTCTATGGCAAATGATTACCACCGCATTTTTTCTGTTGCCGATAATTGATTCAAAATTCTCTTGCTCTGGAATAAAACAGTGGCAAGTCTATTTCTTAATCACTTTACTGTAGATTCTCCTTTCAAATATGCTGTTTTTTTCTTTTTTGTTGGAAGATGTAACATACTTCACTCGGAGTAGAATAGGTAACGATAACCTTCTTTTTTTTTTTTTTTTTTTTCCTTTTTCCTATCTGCACCAGAATAATAACTTTAATCGCTCTCTGATCTCTGAAATTTGCATTCCCAACTTCCCTCTGTTCTCTGAGAACCAGAAGCTTCTGTGGGAGGAAATCATAGTCTTCTAGGTCTAAAAGAGCTTGACAGGTTTTATGTCTTTCTGATCTTTGAGGAAAAAGCAGGCTTAAGATCTTTCTTCTCAGAAATAGAAGGTCTAACTTCATTTCTTTGTGATCCAAAGTAAATGCTAACCCTAAACGTCTTAGTGAGAAAGCATAGGGTCTCGCCTTTCACGGAGTAAGGAAGTAGGAGGCCTGGCATCTTTTAACTTTCAAGTAAGTACAAGTGAGCAAGTAGCTAGTATACCGTTTGTGCTCTGAAATAAGTTTACTGCTGGATAGAATATCCTTCACAAAAATACTTACAATATATACCACCCTGTATTTTAGATGTCAGTGAAGGGATTGTAATCTCATATATAACTTGCAAACACACTTGTTAATTTTGTTTAAATGGACATTAGCAGTAAAACTGATAACATTACATACCTTTTTCTTAAAAAGTTTACATTTTCTTCTGTTCCCACAAAGCACTATTAAAGTTCTTCCTACACCTGCCACTTTATCCTGCACCTTCCTCTTTATCCTGCACCTGCCTCTTTATCCTGTTCCTTTTTTGAAGCCCCCTGTATTTATCGTTTTTTTTTTAGTTTCTCTGGGGATTGCATTGATTTATCAGCCTCTAGGACTGGCCTCATGGTTCCTTGATGACGTCTCTGCCTGGCTACCCTATGTTCTTCCCTCAGAAATATCATGAAGTGTCCTTGGTGACTTTCTCAATCCCTGTTAAGGATAACACCCCAGCTGCTTCTCATGCTACTCAACCTAACCTCTTCTTTTGGCTTAATGCAATGGACACACGCTACTGCTTACTCCAATGGCAACTCCCATGACCTTGTATTCTTCCATCTCTGCACTTTCTACAACCTCTCCAACACCCCTTTTCCTCTCTCTGATCACATCCTTATGACTTTCACACTTTTCATATCTTTAAAGTGGTTCTAAAGCCTCAAGGTTTTTTACTTTAAAGTGATTGCGAACGATCACCTTGTAAAACAACCCATTCAGTTTGGAATAAAAATGAAAGGCAAAACATTTTTGTATAGCTATAAAAAACTATTATAAATACCTTTTTTCCCTTTTTATAAGTAATCACATTCTCTCTGTTCTCAGCTGCATGCGAGCCAGGGGGAGTAAGAGCAGCAGCAGACTGAGCTTCCCAGTGAATGGCTGTTCATTGGGGGGGGGGGTGTCAGGACAGGTCTGATCATTGGAGGGGAGTATACTGAGTTCCCAGCATAGCTAGACAGCTGACCACGCTGTGTTCTCCTGCTTAGTGTGGTCAGTTATTGATAGGAAAGAAAGGGGACTAACAGGAACACCAGGAATTTCACATAAAGGAAGCAATACAAAGAGAACAGGATACTTTCTCATACAAGTACATGGTACAGCAGGCACATATCAGGAATATGAAGTGTTGGGGTAACAAGCGCTTTAATGCATTCTGTGCATTAAGGTAAAAAAACCACCTCTTCTGCCTTCTCTGAGAAGGTCATGAGGAGTTCGCTGTATTAACGATGCAATTTTAGTGAATTTAGTTTAGTACAACGACCTCCCCTCTGAGCTGCTCCAGCAACCATTCCAGAGAACAATAACTTTTTTTGTGTAAAGATTTTCTGGTTTTGGACTCCGATATCTCCAACAGTTGTAGAAACAATAAACATGTGGTACTTCTGTTTGGTTTCACCTCCTCTGCACATCACTGCAGATGGGCCTCAGTAAAAAAAAAAAGTAAAAATACTGAATACATTGGCTCTCTGCCAATGTATGGCAACCTTTCAGCCACTAAGTCGTGCTGTGCATGTAACAAGTCTTACCATCTGCTGGGCAAATGCCAGTTACCAGTGATGCTGGGGCTGTCAGAACTTGCATCACTACTATCTTTTATTTCCCAGGAAAGCAGCCATGTCTAATGCAGACATCAAGATATTCTGGCTGTCAAGTTTGCATGAGTTGCCTATGTACATATTAAAGTGGTTCTAAAGCTTAAATATTGTTTGTTTTAAAGCATTCCTTGCATTAAGATAAATGTTTAGGTAATGGTATTACTCCCTCACAACCCCTTATGCTTACCTGAGTCCTTACTCTATCTATCGCTATGCTCGTCTCCCACTTCCTGTTTTCTCAGGGTTTGCACCTTTCCCTTTGCGACAAGGGAGAGAGGGGCAGGGCCTAGATGCATTGTCTTTGTCTTTGGACACAGTGGCTTCAGCATTGTTCCCAAAGGTGAACTTATCCTTGAATACAATCCTGTTTAACATAATAATACAATGGCGCGGTTTCTTTAATGCAGAATTTGTACTTTAAAGGTTAAGTGCACATATAGTTCCCTTCCCCAGCATTTCTTTTAAGGCACATACTTGCCTGTCCTTGCTGATCTTCAATGTTCGCGCTGTATAGGCTCGCAATGCACATACACAGCAAGTTTGGGCCAAGTGGGATGATTTTGGAGGAGAAGCTGTACAGGCCACACACGAAGGTCTCCGCAAAATGGGAATTATGAAGTATAAGCCCTGACATAATAACTGAGCCCACTATGGATAAGTGCACTAAAGCTACACTTAGCTTTAGGATACGATTTTACGTGTGCGGCTGAATCTGTGTTAAGATTGCTTTTCAGAGGTGTTTGACAGGTAGGTGAGGAGGAGATTTGACGGGTCCATCACACCTCTTTTTTTGCACATACATTACCATTGAAATCATTGAACGCCTAAAGACGCAACAACACACGTACCTGCATGTGTTGGCTGATGTTTTAAAGTGATACTAAAGGTTATTTATTTTTGTTTGTTTGTTTTCTAATAAAAGATGTTATAACGATATTGCACAGAATGGTCCTTTACCTCCTCCTTCCCTCAGGTGCCCCCTTAGCAAGCTGGGTGCTCAGGGGGCACCCGTGTTCGCATATGCTTCTGAGTGTGCATCACAGGGGGCCCGTAAGCCATGCCCCTGCTCCCTCGTCATGGGAGTTTGACTGACAGCAGCAGGAACCTATGGCTCTGGCAGCGGCTGCTCCAAGGGTCTTCTGTGAGACCAGGACGTGAGAGGAGGGGTGCTGCAGCCGGGAGCAGCAGGAGGAGTCAAGTAAGTGTTTAGGAAGAGGGGTGGATAGAACCGTTAATGAGGCTTTTTACCTTAATGCAGGGAATGCATTAGGGAGGGAAAAAAAAAACATTTTAACTTTAGAACCACTGTAATGTTTTTTTTTAATTGATTTTGATGGACACGCATTTGCCTTAAAACAGAAATGTGAAGGCAGTGTTAGTTATGCATGTTTGGTTTTTCTTTTACATTTTTAGCATTTGCTTTGGGAAGTATACAGTTACTGCTGCTAATATTCATAGCACTAAAAATGTTAACAGTAAAAGTCATCAATGAGTCATAAGGAAGTGATTTGCTAGAAGTGCATTTATGAGACAGCGCAAAATTAATAACCAGAGAACTTGCATGCAATTATTGTATTACATAGACAGCAACTGTCAAAGCTAGCTAGAAAGAGGTAATTGAAGAGATCACAGGGCTAAGTAGTACTAAGCTGAAAGGTTGAATTTAAAAATGTAGGTAGATCTGTAAAACACAGTGTGTTATATAGACAGAGCCTTTTGTTTCCTTTACCATGTTTATGCAATATATTCATTGTTGTTTTTTTTTTGCCTTTATGACAACTAGACATATTGATATACAGTGGGGATGGAAAGTATTCAAACCCCCTTAAATTTTTCACTCTTTCTTATATTGCAGCCATTTGCTAAAATCATTTAAGTTCATGTTTTTTTCCTCATTAATGTACACACAGCACCCCACATTGACAGAAAAACACAGAATTGTGACATTTTTGCAGATTTATTAAAAAAGAAAAACTGAAATATCACATGGTCCTAAGTATTCAGACCCTTTACTGTGACACTCATATTTAACTCAGGTGCTGTCCATTTCTTCTAATCATCCTTGAGATGGTTCTACATCTTCATTTGAGTCCAGCTGTGTTTGATTATACTGATTGGACTTGATTAGGAAAGCCACACACCTGTCTATACAAGACCTTTCAGCTCACAGTGCATGTCAGAGCAAATGAGAATCATGAGGTCAAAGGAACTGCCTGAGGAGATCAGAGACAGAATTGTGGCAAGGCACAGATCTGGCCAAGGTTACAAAAAAATTTCTGCTGCACTTAAGGTTCCTAAGAGCACAGTGGCCTCCATAATCCTTAAATGGAAGACGTTTGGGACGACCAGAACCCTTCCTAGAGCTGGCTGTTTGGCCAAACTAAGCTATCGGGGGAGAAGAGCCTTGGTGAGAGAGGTAAAGAAGAACCCAAAGATCACTGTGGCTGAGCTCCAGAGATGCAGTCGGAAGATGGGAGAAAGTTGTAGAAAGTCAGCTATCACTGCAGCCCTCCACCAGTCGGGGCTTTATGGCAGAATGGCCCGATGGAAGCCTCTCCTCAGTGCAAGACGCATGAAAGCCCACATGGAGTTTGCTAAAAAAAACACCTGAAGGACTCCAGGATGGTGAGAAATAAGATTCTTTGGTCTGATGAGACCAAGATAGAACTTTTTGGCCTTAATTCTAAGCGGTATGTGTGGAGAAAACCAGGCACTGCTCATCACCTGTCCAATACAGTCCCAACAGTGAAGCATGCTGGTGGCAGCATCATGCTGTGGGGGTGTTTTTTCAGCTGCAGGGACAGGACGACTGGTTGCAATCGAGGGAAAGATGAATGTAGCCAAGTACAGGGATATCCTGGACGAAAACCTTCTCCAGAGTGCTCAGGACCTCAGACTGGGCCGAAGGTTTAACTTCCAACAAGACAATGATCCTAAGCACACAGCTAAAATAATGAAGGAGTGGCTTCACAACTCAGTGACTTTTCTTGAATGGCCCAGCCAGAGCCCTGACTTAAACCCAATTGAGCATCTCTGGAGAGACCTAAAAATGGCTGTCCGCCAACGTTTACCATCCAACCTGACAGAACTGGAGAGGATCTGCAAGGAGGAATAGCAGAGGATCCCCAAATCCAGGTGTGAAAAACTTGTTGCATCGTTCCCAAAGACTCATGGCTGTATTAGATCAAAAGGGTGCTTCTACTAAATACTGAACAAAGGGTCTGAATACTTAAAACCATGTGATATTTCAGTTTTTCTTTTTTAATAAATCTGCAAAAATGTCAACAATTCTGTGTTTTTCTGTCAATATGGGGTGCTGTGTGTACATTAATGAGGAAAAAAACATGAACTTAAATGATTTTGGCAAATGGCTGCAATATAACAAAGAGTGAAAAATTTAAGGGGGTCTGAATACTTTCCATCCCCACTGTATGCTACTAAGGATGAGCCGAACACCCCCCCCCCCCCCCCGGTTCGGTTCGCACCAGAACTTGCGAACAGGCAAAAAATTCGGATGAACACCATTACGTCTATAGGACACGAACATGAAAAATGAAAAGTGCTCATTTTAAAGGCTTATATGCAAGTTATTGTCATAAAAAATGTTTGGGGGACCTGGGTCCTGCCCCAGGGGACATGTATCAATGCAAAAAAAAAGTTTTAAAAACTGCAGTTTTTTCAGGAGCAGTGATTTTAATAATGCCTAAAGTGAAACAATACAAATCAAATATTCCTTTAAATATGGTCCCGGGTGGGGGAGGGGGGGGGGGGGTTCGGGGGGGGGGGTCCTTAGTATGCCTGTAAAGTGGCACAGTTTTTACATGTTTAGAACAATACCACAGCAAAATGACATTTCTTTTTTTTTTAAATCAGAAAGAATTTATTGAAATAATAGTAAACATACAGTTCAACATATCAGGTTTCACATCAGATATTAGCATCAACACATCATTATCACAATCCACTAGTTCAAAGCAAAGTTGGATTATATCTCTACCTGTCCCTGCTTCCCTCCCCATTCTGCCTTTTTACTCCCACCCCCCTTTAACTAGCTTCCAACACCATTAGGTGCAAGTAGAAGCGTACTCAGAAAACATTTGTAGTAGGGATCATACATTTGCAGTAGGGATCACTCATCTCGTCATGAAAACAGTCTGTCTAGTACCAACTCCACTAGGCTCAGGCCAGGAGTATCCAGCCATGGGGACCATAGTGTATTGAATTTTTCAGGACGACCCTGATGCTGGTAGATATATTTCTCAAACCGCAGGGTGTCCCCCATTTGAGTTATCCATTCTTTTAGAGTGGGGGGCTCTGCCCCCCTTCGGTGTCTGAGGAGGAGCTTACGTGCCTGGAATAGTGCTCTGGCTATTGCTTGCTTAGGGATGTGCTCAATTGAGAGATCATCAAATGTTCCCAAGATGCATGGCTTGGGGTCCATCGGCACAGCAACCTGAAATGCTTTATTAATGGTAGCAACAACCCCAGTCCAATAAAGATGTAACTTGGGGCAGCGCCACAACAGGTGGACAAGGTCGCCATGGTCTCTGGAACACCTAGTGCATTCTGGGTTTTCTCTGAAACCCAGCCTGTGCAGTTTTGCAGGGGTAAAATGTATCCGCAACACGATGTACAGTTGGGATAAGCGTTGCGCCACATTTAGAAAGCACGTCTTAACCGCCTGCAGTGCCTCCTCTCACTGTTCTTCCTCAAATACGCCCACGCCTCTTTCCCATTGGGGTATTACTCTGGCAGGGAAGCCCTCTAGATGTATAGATGAAAGCATAGCATAGCACTGAGATATGAATCCCTTGAAATGAGAGACCTCTGCCATGTAGTGGAAGATGAGGGCAGGAGATTGTATCCACAAAGTTCACTCTGACTGGACCCTAATCGCATGGTGTAATTGCATATAATGGAAGTACATAGACTGGGGAAGGTTGAATTTAGCCTGTAAGGATGCGAAGGAATTCAGTTTGCAGTCTGAAAAGATATGAGTCATAAGTGTAATACCACACTGCTTCCATCTTGGTCCACACGGCAACGATTGAAGTTCCTCATAGTGTCCATTGTCCCATATGGGGCTAAAACTCGTAAATTCATTGATGTCTTGCAGCTGCCTAGCCTTATTCCATACCTTCTGCATTAGCACATAGGTGGGAAAGAGTTTATTAGATTTAGCGTAGGCCAGTGCCTCCAGTCGCATAGCCACATTGTTTACTCCAGTAACGTGACGAAGCAGGGTCGTGGTTGGGTCTGACCCCCCCCCCCCGCCAGGTTTACTGACTCCGTGAGCAAAGCCCGAGCAATGTGTTGCAGCTGAACTGCCAAGTAATATATCCAGAGGTTGGGCATAGCCAATCCCCCTCTCAAAATGACATTTCTAAAGGAAAAAATATAATTTAAAACTGATTGCAGCTGTAATGAATTGACGGGTCTCGGCAATATAGATAAAACTCATTAAAAAAAACAGCATGGGTCCCCCCCAGTCCATTACCAGGCCCTTTTGGGTCTGGTATGAATATGAAGAGGAACCCCGAACCAAAGCGTAAAAAAAATTGCATTGGGGTCCCCCCAAAATCCATACCAGGCCCTTCAGGTCTGGTATGGATAAGGGGAACCCTGCGCCAAATTGAAAAAAAAATGTGTAGGGATCCCCCAAAATCCATACCAGACCCTTATCTGAGCACGCAACTTGGCAGGCCGCAGGAAAAGAGGGGGGATGACAGAGCGCCCCCCCCTCCTGACGTGGGGCTTATCGGAATCTGGAAGACCCCATTAACAAGGGGACCCCCACCCACTATATGAATTGGTAAGGGGTACCCCCACCAATTCACAAAAAAAGTGTCAAAAATAGTAAAAAAAAAGACAGGAGACACTTGGAGACAAGTCCTTTATTTAAAAAAAAAAAAAAAAAATGTCCAGCGATGTCCATTCATCTTGTATCACGCCGCCCGACGAACCGAAAAAAGGAAAAAAAGAACGCAACAGCTCCGCCTCCATGAGAGGCTCCTGCCGAGTGACGCTTCTTTTCTGTGACAGCTGTTATATAGCTGTAGGAGGGACCACTTGGTGATGTAAACGGGTGACCCAACCTTCCTCTGGCATCACAAGGCGTTGGAGGGGGCGGGGTCACCCGTTTACATCACCGGGTGGCCCTGCCCTCAGCTATATAACAGCTGTCACCGAGAAGAAGCGTGATAGAAGATGAATTGACAACGCTGGACATTTTTGTTTTTTATTTTTAATAAAGGACTTGTCCCAAAGTGTCTCCTGTCTTTTTTTTCTTTTTTTTACTATTTTTGACACTTTTTTTTTTTGTGAATTGGTGGATTGTACCCCTTGCCAAGTCACATAGGGGGGGTGCCGGGATCTGGGGGTCCCCTTGTTAAAGGGGGCTTCCAGATTCCGATAAGCCCCCCACCTGCAGACCCCCACAACCACTGGGCGAGGGTTGTAGGGATGAGGCCCTTGTCCCCATCAACATTGGGATAAGGTGCTTTGGGGGTGACTCCAAAGCACCCTCCCCATGTTGAGGGCAATGTGGCCTGGTACATGAACATGGATTAGTGACCGGGACTTGATGGAAAGGGACACCTTGCCCACATCCCTGTATATAGATACACAATGGGGGATTTCCTCTTGGTGGGACTTTAAAGGGCAGGAGTCTCAAAGCAATATCAACAAAATATTAATAATAATAAATGCGTATTTTATTAATCAAAAAGTTAAAAAGACATGACAATCAGTAAAAAACACAAAGAAAAAGCGGATGCTGAATGCACAATGGTGATGATACAACAATAATGTAGGACAGATTGCAACGATACACTTATCCCCACAAAAACTGTTCCAGCAAGAGGAAAAGCTGTACAGTAGAGCCCGACGCATTTCAAGGTTTTATCAGTGTTGTGACCTCTTTTTCAGGGGCTGGTAGTGAGGTACTTAATCGTGTTATTCCTTGATCAGCATTCTTTTGCATCTAATTTAAAAGCTTTGAGGGGATGGAATGGTTTGCCAATGGGGTTCAAAAACTGAAAAGCCTCTGCTGTCACTGAGGGACTAAATGTTTCCTGCACCTAGGACACCAGCTGAAGACACCGCTGATGTTTTAACAATAGTGATGTGTAGTTGTTGGCTGGCCGTGCATATACTGGGTAGTTAGCCCTAGTAGCAAACTAAAAATGAAGGTGTCCCCAAAAGTGCTGTCTGGTCTCAGCCCCAAAGAGGAATCACCAACATAGCCTCTGCAACCAGTCGCTCAGGAGGTTTAACATCTGAGCATACTATCTGGCGTCCACTCCAGCCTGGGAATGTGGCCTGGTACGGTTCAGGGGGGGACACGCTCTCGTCCCCCCTCTTTTCCTGTGGCCTGCCAGGTTGCGTGCTTAGATAAGGGTCTGGTATGGATTTTGGGGAGACCCCTACACAATTTTTTTTTTTTTTACATTTGGTGCAGGGTTCCCCCTAATATCAATACCAGACCCGAAGGGCCTGGTATGGATATTGTGGGGACCCCCATGCATTTTTTTTTCTATGTTGGTTCGGGGGTTCCCCATAATCATACAAGACCCAAAGGGCCTGGAAATGGACTGGGGGGGGGGGTTAAATAGCTGGGGGGGTTAAATAGCAGATAGTTTATTTGGGCCAGCTTGGTTTTCATTTGGGGGGTATACAGCAAGGTATGCTACTATAAGTACGTCTTGTGCAGTTGGATAGAGTGTCTCTTTTAATGTGCACCTTTCACATTTGCCCTGAGTTCAGCTTTAAGAAAACATAGCTAGAATTGGAAACTTTGAAAAGTAACATTTAGACCCCTTTCACACTGGGGCCGTGTTAGCGCTAAACTGACATTTGTTTTAGCGGCACTGTTTAAGCCACACTTTATGGCCGCTAGCGGGGCGTTTTTAACACAAAAAATGGTGTTAAAAACGTCTGTGTTGCGGCACTTCCGCATTGCTTTTTAGGCGCTTTGGAAGCGCTGCCCATTCTTTCCAATTGGCAGGGCGTTTTGGGAGCGCTAAATACAGCACTGCCAAACTGCCCCAAAGATGCTGCTTGCAGGACTTTTCCAAACATCCTGCAAGCGCACTGCCCCGGTGTAAATAGTCACACTTGAATGAATGGGAGGCAGTTTTCAGGCGCTTAGCAGAGGCGATTTCCAGCATGAAAGCGCATGAAAACTGCCCCAGTGTGAAAAGGGTCTTATAGGCATATTTATAAAAAAAAAATTTGAATAGCAATTTTCCCAGTGAAAGTGCATGTGCATTTGTTCTGTGCAAATTGGAGGGAAATAAAAGGGTGTCATTTTCTTGTGCTCGACAAATTGTTATCATAGATTTAAAATGGGAGATACTGCAAAACCACTAGATGACTCTAAAATGGTTGTAAAGGCTGAAGGTTTTTTACCCTTATGCATGAAGGCAAAAAACCTTCTGTGTGTAGCTTGATTTAAATCGATTAAAAAAGACGTAAACTTCCATCTTTAAAGTGGGCTTTCAGTAATTTATTTTCAACTTTCCATCTATTAAATCTTTTCCCCCTGTTTTAACTTTGGATAGTAAAACATTTTTTTCTGCCAGTAAATACTTATACAGCCCATTTCCTGTTTCTTGTCTGGTCATGAGCCTAGGCTTATGAAATCATGCACAGCTCTCCCTCTCACTCTCGTGAGAGTTTGCCAAGAAGGGAGGGGGATGAGTCCTAAGAGGGCCAATGAGAGCTACAGAGCTGGAGGTGTGCCTCTGTATAAATCCAGAAAGTGAACAGGCAGCAGCTTTAGCTGGCCAGTTAAAATGGCTACACCCAGACGTAGTGGAGGGAGATTTCTGCAGCATATTTGGCAAGTACAGAATCACAATATATATAAAATAATATGCAAAGTGGTTGGAGGGAAGCTTCAGAATGGCAAAAGATGTTTTTATTACAAATTATGTGAGCAGACTGCAGTTTCTTTTTAAGTTTTACGTATATAGGTAAGCCTATATTAAGGCTTGCCTATAGGTAGTTTAGATCTCTCCTAAACGTGCATGGTTTGGGAGATATTTACTGTCCTAGCAGCCAGTTACGTCACTGGCGCATGCGCTCTGAAGGAACAGCCGCCCGTGCCCTTTCTTCAGAGCAGTATGCCGTGACCAGCTGCTCCTGTGCGCATGTGGCCAGTGAGAGCCGGAGCCGCAAACCCGGAAGGTAGACGTGTATAGATGGACGCTTTCTCTAGCGATGACATTGCATCGCTGGAAGGCTTCGTTTTGAGGTATATTTCACATATTGTGCATATTATGCCTTTGCCTTGCAGGTAAGGCAAAAAAAAGTGCAGTGTTTTACAACCGCTTTAAAAGCCTTCATCTTACACAGGAGATGTCCTAATAGCATTTTATTGCCTCATATGTACAGAACAAATGTACATGAACTTTCACTGGGCAGATTGCAATGCATTTTTTTTTTTTTATTCAATATTTTTTTTAATAAATGCACTCTTTGAGTATTGTTATTTACTGTGCAATTTTCAGTGGATAGTTAAAGTTAGCATCTGCAGATATACAGACATTTAAGGAAACTAAATAATAATCCTCCTCTGTAGTGATAACCAAGGAGTCCACAGAAACCACTTTGTGCCAAGTCTAATGCTGTGTACAAACGATCGAAATGTCCAACAGAAAAAGTCAGATGGGAGCTTTTCATCGTATATTCCGATCATGTGTATGCCTCATCAGACTTTTTACGTCAAATTCTGACGGTTCTAGAAAGAGAACATGTTCTAAATTTTTCCGAAGGAACCAATTCCTATCAGGAAAACCGCTTGTCTATATGCTGTTCCGACGTACCAAAAACAACGCATGCTCTGAAGTAAGTACGAGACAGAAGCTATTGCCTACTGGATATTGAACTTCCTTTTTCTAGTACCGTCCTACGTGTTGTATGTCACCTCCTTCAGGACGGTCGGAATTTGGTGTGACAGTGTGTATGCAAGACAGCTTGAGCGGAATTCCGTCGGAACCTTCATGCCCTGTACACACAACAGGTTTTCAGGTCGGAATAAACTCTGAAGGTTTTTCCGACAGAATTCCGCTTAAGCTGTCTTGCATACACACGGTCACACCAAATTTCAACCGTCCAGAATGAGGTGACGTACAACACGTAGGACGGGACTAGAAAACGGAAGTTCAATAGCCAGTAGCCAATAGCTTCCGTCTCGTACTTGCTTCAGAGCATGCGTCGTTTTTGGTATGTTGGAACAGCATACAGATAAGCGGTTTTCCCGATAGGAATTGGTTCCGTCGGAAAAATTTAGAACATGTTCTATTTCTAGGTCCGTCAGAATTTTCGACGTAAAAAGTCCGATGAAAAGCTCCTGGACATTCCAGACATTCCACTCATGTGTACACGGCATCAGAGTTTATTCCAACTGGAAAACCGGTCATGTGTACAAGGGCATAAGACAGTGTTCCTCAACTCCAGTCCTCAAGGTGCCCCAACAGGTCATTTTCAGGCTTTCCATTATTTTGCACAGGTGATTTATTCAGTTTCACTGCCTTAGTAATTACCACAGCCATTTCAACTGCGGAAAATCCTGAAGACATGTTCTGTTGGTGCGCCTTGAAGACTGGAGTTGAGAAACACTGAGCTAGGAGATTATTTGAGCTGTTAAGCAGTTTTCCCCTGATGAATACTGCATTGTCTGCGTTATAAGAAATACTTGATGCCTTTTCAGAACCTTTGCAGTTTTGGTTCATGGGCCAAACAATTGAACAGGCCTTGGTGATCATGGGGGTTATTATTAACCCCTTCACTGCCTGCCAATTTATGGAACTTTTGTACATGTGCTATTCTGGGTCTGTAAATCCCACATGACAAGAAAATAAATAGCTTGTGTGTGTATAGAGACACGTCAGGCAGCCAGATTTTCCCCTTGCTGTTCTGTTGAACTCCATACAACATTTTTCTTCTCTGTTAAAAATAGAAATGGGAAGAAACTCGGAAACTACGGAGGAATATGTTTGCCAGTTGGAACCTTGCAATGAAATTGAACACAGAAGACACATTTTCGTGTCTAGAAAAGCCTATGGGTGTTAAATTTGCCAAGTGGATTAGGGTACATCTAGATCCAGTCCTTATTATGACATAATGTAGATTTCTGATTTGCCTAATTAGATTTTTTTTTTTTCCGCCCTTGTAAGTTTGTGAAGCTGTAAAGGAAAATGATGTCTTTGAGGCAGACTGCCTTTTTTGTTTCTCTGTTTCCTCTTAAGTTTTGCTACAGAGAATCCTAAAGCGCTGTGTAATGTTTTATGGATTACCGGCTAACAATTGCATCACTGCTTTTCAAAGACAACCTTATGTGCCTTTTACAGATTTTCTACCCTCAGCACTGATACATTTCAAAGGGTGGCAGTGTTTAATAGACAGAGTAAAGGAAGAGAGACGGGGAGAAAGTGAGAACAATGACCCGGCACACATCAAAGGGGTTTGGTATAAAATCCTCGGTGCTGTGGTTTCATGGTTTCAGGTAGGCTGCAGCTGAATTGGAAGGCTTTCCAGAACAGTTTCAGGCTTATGACTTAACTCTTTACATAAATGGAGTGTTTATGTACTATCCACATGCTGTTTTCATTGTTTACATACTGACTGCATATATATATTTTAATGCTCGATTGACTGTTGTGTAGCTGTCGCTGTTGTTTTTTTATTTGCCAGCGGTTTGCATTGTTTGCACCGCAAATTCCTCCTCCTTTCTGTAGAGAGGACACAATGCCTGTTTGAGTACTCTATCATAAAGAACTAGTAACGCAACCGATTATGTCTCAAGCTGGCCAAAAACGCAGGGATCTGATCAGTTGGCAAAGAGTCATTTGATCCCAGCTCAATCTTTCCCTTCACTTGGCGTGCACATTTACAGGGCCTATTGTGTAACTTGCCATTACAATAAAAGCATGCATAAGGAAATTTCCATTCATCTCAATTTTATCACCAATACAAAAGAAGAAAATCTGCAAAAGCTTTTCCTCATCACAATCGCCAACAAATATTTGTACTGCGCAACACTACTTGATTAGTGGAAATACTGTATGACTAGGGGGGATCCCTGGAACATTTTGCATTTTGGAGGGACTGTTATGCCCCGTACACACGATCGGATTTTCCGACAACAAATGTTGGATGTGAGCTTGTTGGCTGAAACTCCAACCATGTGTATACTCCATCGAACATTTGTTGACGGACTTTCCACCAACAAATGTTGGCTAGCAGGTTCTCAAATTTTCCACCATCAAAACTTTGTTGTCGGAATTTCCGATCGTGTGTACACAAGTCCGACGCACAAAAGTTCATGCATGCTTGGAATCCAGCAGAAGGAGCCGCACTGGCTATTGAACTTCCTTTTTTCTCGGCTTGTCTTGCGTCTTGTACGTCACCACGTTCCCGCGTTCGTAATTGTTGGCCAACATTTGTGTGACCGTGTGTATGCAAGACAAGTTGGAGCCAACATCCTTTGAACAAAAATCCACGGTTTTGTTGTCGGAAAGTCCGATCGTGTGTATGGGGCATTTGTCTTTTGGAACCGAATCCCCTTTTCCTCCTCAGATGTCTTTAGTTTTGTTCTGACCTCTATAATCATGTATTATTTAACTACCAAAATGTCATATTACACCATACTGGTCAGACAGGGTATCCTCATCCCACCTCCGCAGTCCCCTTATAATGTAGCTAGCAAATAGATGGTTGCTTAATGACCAGCAAGTGAAATGTGTAGAGGGGAGGGGAACACGTCGGCCTTCTGTCCGTGTTCATTTCTCTTGTTTGCTTGTCTTATGCAAATGCCTGGGGCAGAAACCAACGCCAGGTATTAAAAAGTCATCTCTTTGCTAGCTATGTTGTCGGATGACAGTGGGAAGAGGAAAGTACCCTGTTCAAAAGTACCCTGTTCAACCTCGAAGCTAGACCTATAAAGCACGTAGTAACATGGAACCAAGTAATAGTAATAGTAGTAGTAGTAATGTGATTTGTCCCCTAGGGCAGCCTTTTTCAAACAGGGTGCCTTCAGGTTTCCTTAGGGGTGCTTTGGAAAAATGCCTAAATATTGCCCAAATCTGTGTACAAGTCAGCGGGTGGATGAAGCCTGCCTTTTTTAGTTAAAAAAAAATAAGTTTTCATTGTGCACCATTACAGCTACCAGCATTCTAACAACCAATGACCTTATTGGTTGATAAGGAGGATTTTGGGCATCTGCACAGCCTCCTTGTTTGCCCCTCTCCTGTCCTTCTCAGTTAGCCCTGGAGTCACATTAGCTTACCGAGGAAGAAAAACAGAGGCAGAAGAGAAACACTGGAATACTAGTCAGTACCAGTATTTAAAGCTGTGTTTTCTTTGGAAGAATAAGCACCTTTGCGTGAAGTAAAACAATTTGTTTAGTTTTTTTACATTTTAGAATGGGGTGCCTTAATATGCATATTTTAAAGGGTGCTTTGACTAGAAAAGATGAGAAACTCTGCCCTAGGGGACAGAACACTGAAAAAAATTAAAGTGAGAGTTATTCTTTAAAAAAAAACTTTGGTCCCATACCGCAAAGTTTGATTCATGTTTTTTTTATTACCTTTATTACTTTTTTATTGCTATGTAGGTATTACAGATAAGGTCATTACAGTATTAAAAAAAAAAACTTTGTTCATTTTACAATCTAGGAAGAGCTGAGAGAAAAAGGTTATAATTATACACAAAGGTGAAATATGATTTATTTTTTTTCATAATGCTACATTGCATAAAATTGAACACTGTGGTTTTTTTGTTTTAGGCTTAATGCTATTTATTTTGCTGCCCAAGTGCCAGTTGAGCTGGGCTTCGATAGCCTGGCTCACTCTAGAGGTGGCATCATGCCTTATGCCAGATTTTGCTGCAATTCTCTTCTTGTACACAATTATGGAAATGGGTATATATATCAGTTATAGAAAGTATGCCTAAAAAACACTGTTGGAAACCAAAATGATAACATTAGATCATTCAAGTAATTGTAACACAATTATTTTTCCCCAGTTTAATGTCTTATTGTGACCACTGTAACGTTAAATGTTTCCTGGATGTATTTAACTTTTAGACTAGTGATTTTTTAAAATTTCTTCTTAGGATCTGAATCCACCTATTCTTCCTCCTCCACCACTGACTGCTGCTGTTATTGTCTCTACAACCTCTGGGGCAACATCTTCTACTGCTGGGCAGAGATTGGCAACTGGTCCTGCTGAACAAGTTGCACACCTTAGGCCATCCACCCGACCAAGCGTGTAAGTACTTATGGTAGAGCTAAAATAATGTATAGATATATTTCCATGTGCAGTTATGGGTTTTAGTTTTTAATATGTACATTTACACTCAAAGGATTTCTGACCCCTTGATGACTACCTTAAAGGAGAAGGATTTGACTTTTATCCCATATTCATACCTAGGTGGATGCAGCATCTGTCTAATGCTGCATCTGTCCCCCGGCGTCTCCACACTAAGAACCGAGCCATCGAACATCGCCGATGGCTCGGTTCTCTCAGCACCCCGAGAGGAGAGCTGCTGACTGTCAATCAGCAGCTCTCTCCTGCTCTGCTCCTCAATGCTCACTGGAGCGCTGAGCTATGGAGGGGTGGGGAGCGGCTGTCTCTGCGACTCGCTGAGACTATCATCAGTCCAGGTACCTGGCTGATCCAGATGCATTGTCTGAAATCAGACTGTTAGTGCAATGTACGACTTTGTGTGGGTGTGTTTATGAATCGATGCAACAGTAGACCTGGGCATTACACACACACACACACACACACACACTTCTGTTATAATTATTTTCCAGCCTCCATATGTCTTGCAGCCCTTTATGCACGTTGGTTTGCTGACTGCACTCCTCATGCATTTACAGAATTCCAGCCTAGTGGTCCTATCAAGGCTGCATTGCTATATGAAGTACTATGAACTCCAAAAAATGGGATAGGTGACTATAACAGGTAGAAGAGGGAAGCAACAACTTTGTGTGAATGAGGCAAATTCACACCTAAGCGACACATTTTCAGGCATTTTCTATAGCAGAATCACCTGTTTTTGCAGCTTTTGACAACTTTTTTTTTAAAACTAGGCTTTTTTGTATTGCCAGCAGAAAGATAAAAACAGGGCAAAGACCTCCTGTTTGAACTAAAATTGCTCAAAAACCTGCTCATGTCATGCTTTTCAGGCATTTCCATTGAAGTCTATGGGGACAAAAACGTTCAATTTTGCCTGAAAAGTAGCTCCTGTACTTTTTTAAGCAACAGACGTTTTGCTACAAGTGACAGATCGCGCAGATGTGAACAAGAGCTATTGAAAACAATAGGTTTTTACTTGTTGAGCATTTTTGAGCTTCAAGCAGCAAGCTACAAAATGCTTAAGCGTGAATTGGGTCTGAATGGAAAGATAAGTAGACCTGTGTCCGGGTTACCAGAGATTGAAGAATATATCTTTTGCAGGAAGAGTATTGGGCTATGTTGGTATATAGCACAATTTACCATGTTGAAAAAGTCATATTTGTGTTCCTGACATCTCATAGATTGTAAGCTCTAACGAACAAGGCTCTCTGATTCCTCCTGTATTGAATTGTATTGTAACTGTACTGCGTCATATTGTAAAGCACTGCGCAAACTGTTGGCGATATATGCATCCTGTATTATAATAATATCATCACTATTGTGTATTGGTATGGGTTTGCCAGTTGCCATTTTAGTATAGAGTCAGTTTGCAGTTTTTACCATCTGCAGAGCACAGGGAAGTCTGGCTAAGCTATACCAGCTTCATTCACATCAGTTATTGCTCCTTGGCTGATTGCCGGCTCTTTCGGTGATGTTTCCTCAGTCCAGATGTGCGACAAGAATTAAAGATTTCCCAATTACACGCAGAGCTCTTGATTGATCGGTCAAGTAAACATCACTTTGAAACGTGCTTCAGTGCTGAGATTTTATAAGATGCGCTAGCAAAATGGAGTACCCTTATTGGACGAAAGCCTCCCTTTCTCCATGTGTTAAGCATTACTTACTGCGAGCAGACATCAAAGTTTGCACTTGAACAGAAACATTTGGACGTACAGTACAAAACGATTACAAATGAAAATGTTCTAAGTTAAAAAGTGAGACTTATTGTGTCTGGAATTTTTAGTGCTGGACTTTGTGTTTGGTTAAGAAAGGTGCACTCTGGGACCTACACAGTATTATTCATAGCTAATAATTCCAGGTGTTTGGCATGGCATCCATATGTCCTACACAACGATCAGAGGCGAACCAGTGACCCATACCTGGAGATATGTAATTAACATAGAATTCATTGGTGTGCAAATTGTTTGACTTGCTCATGATTACAGCCGCTAATTAACATGGGGCTGTGAATGCACAGTAAACTGCATGCTAATAGCCATCATTATATATCCCCTTGTCTATGAAAAGTTCACTGATGCTCCCAAAGGACTTAACACATTAAAATTCTCTTAAATTGTATTTGTAACAATCAACAGCCACATCAGTTTTACTTTTTCCGCACAAACAGATCATCATTTCCAGGCATCAGGAGGCATCCATTTCCCTGGAGCCCCAATTATAGTTCATTAACAGGCCTAGAAGCTTTAAATGCCGTATGTTTTGAACCAAAGCATTATTTTGTTATCTAAATGCTTCAGTTCTAAGCATAGTATATATTATAGCGTAAGTGGGGGAAAAAGATCTAAAGAGGTTCTGTGAATATTTTTACCTATCTCCCCCCCCGGAATTCTTGGCTGAAGGTGACAGCGGCTCTAACATAATGCTTTGCTCTTCAAAAAAAAATAGGTTATGGATTGGGCTCCATCACAGGATTATATTCCTACAAGTTTGAAAATCTTCCTGCCTGATAAGTGCATTTGACAACCTGAGTTGCTTGCTATTGGCACCTAGAGAATCAGAAATGGCCCCATTCTAACAAGTGATGTTCACATTTGGGGGTCATCAGGCCGTTTATGGTCAGCCTAGGGTGCAAATTTATTTAGGCTACAGAAATCAAACATGTCAGCAATATAAATAATATTTAGAATGGCTAAACTGTAAATGAATGCCTTTCAGCTCAGGTAGTGCATATGTGAGACAAGGAAGGTCAATTTATTCCTGTAGGCATATTTAGACTGGCTATACACTGATAATTTTTTTTGGTCAGCTTGAAGACTAAACCATATTAACGAATCTAACATGTTCCTCTGTTCATGGTATGCAGCTTTTATGAGCAATTCTGCAGTGTCTGATTGTTTGCAGACACTGCCCTGCTGACAATTTCTTGCCCAGCTCCTTCGATTTTTCAGTCCTAGAATGTGGATACCAACAGGGCCACCCACAAAGTGAATGTCATCACTTACATCAACTTCATTAGCAACCAGCTGAAATTCACTTAGTGTTTGGCCAACTTTAGACTTCTAAAACATTAACACTAGTAAACTGATAAAAATTATCATACCTTTGGGCCCCATTCACACCCCAGCATTTTGTAGCTTGAAGCTCCAAAACGCTGGAGGAGCAAAAAAAAATCAATAGTTTTCTTTGGAGTTGGTTCACATCTCCACTACAAGTTGCCTGAAGCTCAAAAAAAATTCCGGAGCTTTTTTGTAGATCGAAATGGGCAGATTGTTCCGTTTTTTGAAACGTTTGGTTCCGTAGAAATGCATGGAAATGCTTGAGGATCTTAGTGCGTTTTGGAGCGTTTTCTGCTCAAATGCAATAATTAAATGAAAATCCATAAAAATATAAAAAACCCAAACCCTTAACGCTAATAACCCCTAATCCAAACCCCTAATCCTAAACCCTAAATTAAACCCTAACCCCTTACAAAAAAGTAAACAAATTAATAAATACTAATTAATAAAAGCGGATGAAAAAGCTGAAAAACATAGCAACAAGTGATGAAACAGAAGATATTTCTCTCTCTGGCTAATTTTAAAACTGCCAAAGCTCAAAAATGGGATAAAAACACTGTACACAAATGACCAAAAAAGCGCATACAACCCATCGAAAAAACGCGACGCTCAGGTGTGAATGCAGCCTTACAGATGTTGAGATATTTGAAATTTTGTAAAATTGTCCCAGCAGATTCAAACTATTCTATGTTTTCAGCCATTTTAAGCTGAACTCCAGGTAAGATAATTATTGCATACGTTAATTGGCCCAGCATGAACTAATGTAAGTATGCATATTTCATACCTTGGAGGCCACTGGAGAAGCTTGCAATCACTGTAGTAATTGGCATTACTACAGTGATAGCTGCGATCTTCTGAGTCCTGTGCAAGCGTCTTCCCTTCTGCACACTAACAGCAGGGTGTTGCTCACTCAGCACTGGCACCATTTATAGAATGCATTGTATTTTTACAATCAAAAGGCATTTTCTTATTGAAATGAGGTGGAGATCCTGAAGGCATCGCCCCACTTCTACACCTCTTTTAGTAAGAATGCCTTGTATTCATTGAAAAAAATACAAGGTTAATTTGGTTTGTCATTATCCACGTTAATTTGGTATTGATTAGTGGACTTACGTTGGACGAAGACTTTCATTACCTATCAGTTGCCACCCATGCTGCCAGAAATAAAAATGGGATTCTTTTTTACTATGTCTAACCTCTTTCCCTATGAATTAGTTCAAAAGAGCTTGCCATGGAGACTTCCTAAAGTTAATCTGGGTTATAGAATATATAAAGTTATAAACTAAAATCCAAAGCCTTGTAACCCTAGGACATATCCACTGTATATGATTTACTGAGCCTCTTGTCCACAACCCATAAAGCAATTAAGGGAGGCACCTGAGACATAGGAAGTTTTCCTTGTAGGTAAAAAGGGTAAGAGATGCTGTTTTGAATGATGAAATTGGTTTATTTGATTAAAAAAAACACGGAACCTCTGGGTAACAGGACATCTCTGATACACAATAATGCTGTGTGCACACGGGCGGACTTTTTGACCGGACTGGTCCGACGGAACGAATCCGTCGGACAATCCGACCATGTGTGGGCTTCATCAGACTTTCCATTACTTTGTATGCTAGTCTGATGGACAAAAAAGGACGCAAGGGCAGCTATTGGCTACTGGCTAAGAACTTCCTTATTCTAGTCCCTTCGTACATCATCACGTTCATACCAACGGACTTTCGTCGTGTGTGGGCAAGTCCGGTCGTCTGAAAGTCCGTTGTAACTCCGTCGAAAGTCCGTCGGACATTTGATGCCGAAAATTCCGCCCGTGTACACGGCTTTAGTAACCCTTTTAGGAAGGTGAGCAACATGGACAGAACAGACAGATGTAGCATATTAGAACATCACCCTTCTCTTTTTTATTCTATTCTTCCCCTTTCTTCTCCTTTTCTTGTCTTCCATTTTCCCAACCTGTCTCATTGTGTGTTTGTGGGCTGATTAATGTATGTGTTTTTTCTGACTATACAAAACCTATGAATAGTCAATGGATAGCGAAAACTATTACTGATATTCAGAAAGTGCGTACATGAGCAGAAAGTTCTTAACAATTTCTGATCTGGTGAATCGACTATTTTTAATGTGAACCCACTGGAAATATTATTTTCTTGTTCATTACCTCCCTTTTATCTTCTTTACATGTATGACCAATATTAGAACATTTTCAATAAAGATTATTGAAAAAGAATACAAGGCGTTTTATGAATGGCGTCAGTGCCAAACAAGCTACCCCCTATGGTCAGTATGCAGGGGAGAAGTTGCTCACAAAGGACCCAAAAGATCACAGCTATTATAGTAGTAACGCTGGCTACTACAGTGTCAGCTTCTACAGCGACCCTTCAGCTTTGACATATGCATACATACAATGGTCAAACTGGAACAATGTAAATATGCAATAAAGATCATAACTTGAGTTCCGCTTTAAGCTAGAGAAAGTTTGAGATAAGATTGACTGTACAGGAAGCCAGTTTATATGCATTAAAAACCTTTGCTTTCCAGTGCCCAACACCTGCATCCACTCTGCATACAGTGGCTCCTACCATCCAGCTAGAAAGAAAATAGTTTGAGGACTGCTGTACTAAAAGATATCCAAAAGTAATGCAGAAGAACAGTTCTGTTTTACAAATGCCTACCTAAATAATCTATACATTTTATATAGTCGGGCAAGCTTTAGCACTACAAAGTCATTAATAAATCTATACTAAAATAGGAAAACGGATTTTAACAAACTTTAGTCAACGATGAGCTCTATCCATCTGTACCCACTTTTATATATCCCTAAGCAGGGTTTTTTTCAGCGGGAACACAGGGGAATGTTGTTTTGGCACCTCCAGCACTGAATGTATTTAATGGCAAGGGGTGAAGGGTCTATTGATGCTAGGGGATCTATTGTTGCTGGAGAGGATATATTTTTCCAGGGGTTCTATTGTTACCAGGGAGGTCCATTGTTGCCGGGGGGGGGGTCTATTGTTTCTGGGGGTAGGTCTTATGTTGCTGGGAGGGATCTACTGTTGAGGGAGGGGTCTATTGATGGTGGGGGAATTTTGTTGTGGGTGGTCCATTGTTGCTGGGGGAGTCTATTGTTGCTGGCTGCTGGGGAGTCTGTTGATGCTGGCTGCAGGGAGATCTGTTGTTGCTAGGGGTAGAGGTATTTTGTTGCGGGTGGCCCATTGTTCCTGGGGGAATCTATTGTTGCTGGCTGCATGGGCTCTATGTTACTGCTTTTGTTGTTATCATTAATAAATTATATACAAACTACGTACTATCACAATTGTTACTTGGTTCTGTATTCTCTAAAAGGGGCAGTACTGGTAGGTGGGTAGGGGGTGGAACCAAGGAATGGCGCTTGGAGGTGGGTAGGGGGTGGAGACATGTGGTGACTCAGAAAGGGGGAGCTCCTGCACCTATTGTCTGAGAATAAAATTGTCCCCCAGCTTTGGATTAAGGTTGTTTATTAAACTAAAAATCAAACCATTGATGCTAGTTCATTTTCACTGCACATATTAGACATATGAACTAATCGTTACATTAGACAGATCATAGCTAAAAGCCACCGGGGAGTTTTGTGAGCTTATCGCTACAATGCTTATACTATGTGATGACGTACTATCAACCATATCATGACCATGACTTGGTGGAGTGACACACTTTGCAATGAGTCTTTGTTTTTTTCTTCTCAGGTATGTTGCCATATATCCTTATTTCCCACGTAAGGAGGATGAACTGGAGCTTCGGAAAGGTGAAATGTTTTTGGTATTTGAACGCTGTCAGGATGGCTGGTTTAAAGGAACTTCCATGCATACCAGTAAAATTGGCGTGTTCCCAGGGAACTATGTTGCACCAGTCACCAGGTGAGATAAAAATCTCCTACACTATACTATGGGCTTTGTTCCATAAGAGAAATATTTGAATAACTCTGCAACACCTCAATCTCATGTTGGCACAGTATACAGTTTTTATTGTAATGCGTAGACAATACTTTCACTACATTTGCTGAGTTAAAAGAAAGGAAAGTTGAAATTTTATTATCTTTCTCCGCACTGACAACGTGTGTGTGTGTGTGTGTAGCCATGTTTTTTCAGAAACTTTGCAGGTGGATTTGATATTAAATAGATTTTGTTCCATATAAAGAAATAATGTTTGAAGGCATGTATTTGTTGGTGAATATCAGATTATATCCCTTACGTATTTAATGTGTATGAACAGCCAACACTTTTTCTGTGCTTAGTTTTGGATCGAGTAGGGAAGGCATAAAACTCATCAGTTTATTTTTTGCTGTCTGTATTCCAATAAGTAGAATTCCCCTCAATTCCTGTCCCAGAGACACAAGAGGAAATCTTTACTACGTGAAGGTTGTCACCAAATCAAGAGGTGAGAGTAAATCTTCCTGTGTTCTGGTGATAACTGTTTAAGAGGAAATCTCCCTAACTTTGAGAGATTTTTTCTTTCTTCCTCTTGTATCTCCAGGACAGGAAGTAAAGAAGAATCTCCCTAATAGGAAGGAAACAGAAAAAAAATAAACTGACCAGTTTTAAGCCTTGATTTTGGCTGTACATACATTTTAGGCCTTAATTACAAATGCACATTCCTGGGAATGTGCATCGTGCTTACAGTGCCATTGGTTATTAGAACTAAATTAATATAGTTCTATTGCTATATGTTTTTATTGATGTGAGCAGCTGCTCCTAATCCATAACATCCTTTTTGTAAAAGTAGTAGCGCATAGGACTTTACATATATAACATTAATTATTAATGGCACCCCAAACACGGCTAGAAAATGTGCATTTTGTCATGCAACAAAATGTGCCATGCTCACCACCTTAAAGGTGTAGGAAATTCTTTTGGTGTGTTGTGTGCACAGAAGCCCATTCAAGTGATTGGGCTGCCCTATGCTGTGGTGTGAAAAATGCGCCAACAATAAAACATGCGTTGGAGAGATGCACAGGTGTGGATGGGGGTTTTAAATGTTTGTAAGTTGTTTTTTTTTAATAACTAATATGTCATACTTACCTGCTCTGTGCAATGGTTTTGCACAGAGCAGCCCCGATCCTCTTCTTCCATCACCCTCCGGCGCTCTGGGCCCTGCCCCTTGCTGAGTGCCCCCATAGCAAGCTGCTTACTATGGGGGGCCCTCGTGCTTGCTCGCTCCTCACTGGCCATGATTGAAATCAGCGGGAGCCAATGGCTCTTGCAGCTGTATCTCTGCCAATCAGGAGATTTAAGTCTGTTCTGTAAAATAGTATTGGGAAAATTAAAGTTGCCATGAGGCAGTTCAGGTAACAAATTAATTGATCCATTGCTTTTTGTTAAGCAGCTGTTTTGTGCTTCACAGGGCTTTAACAACTGGAACACAGCCCAAGGTAGTCATGGCAACAGCAGGTGGAACCACACAGATGGTGAATATGGTGGCACCATGTTCAAGCGCAGTACCTTCCCAGAAGATACAAGGAAATGGACCAGAATTTAGCAAAACTGTTAATATAAATGGCGTCTCTACAACAGTCATTCCGGGTACCCATATCCAGACCAGCCCTCAAGCTAAGGTTCTGATGCATATGAGTGGCCAGATGACAGTAAATCAAGCCCGGAATGCTGTCCGGACAGGTAAAAATAAAAGGCAATGGCTCTAAATATTTATGTCACAATAATAGAAAAGAATAATCATGTGTTAGTACTTGATAATTACATATTCCATTTAGGTCTAATTTACATGGGCACTGAGGCTCGTACAGTGTTGATAAGGTGTTCTATGCATCTGGAGCTGGCGGCCTATGCTAGTGATAGGCGCCCTATGCTCGTACAGTGTCAATAAGGTGATTTTGTGCATCTGGAGCAGGCGGCCTATGCTAGTGAATGGAGGCACAGCGCCTGTGTAGATCTATCCACACATCCACTTTTGACAGAAAGGCCCCTTTCCCACTGGTGGACTCCGCCAGCTGATCTGCCCACTCAGCAGGGAATCTCTCCGCTAATCCCCGCTGAGCAGATGGATGACAGGTTCGTCTCTGCTCTGCTAATGAAGAACGGATACAGCCCGCTGTGCTGTTAGATGGAAACTTACCACCTGACCAACTGTCCACCCTATTGTAATCCCATCTGATCCCCCAGACGGATGGGGCATCCCTATCCATCTGTTTTTAGCGGACTGTATCGGATCAGATGTCGACTGGTTTGAGCGGACACCTGTCTGCTGACATCTGCAGCTCCATAGAGTGCAATGGATGGTCCGATCGGGTCCATCTGAAAAACTGACAGCTGGACTTGATCAGTCCGCCAGTGTGTAAGGGGCTATACACTAGTTTCAGTGAACACGGACAGTTTGCATTTTAGAGCAGTGCAGCCGCCCCTGCACACCTGTCAATCTCGGATATGTAGGTATGTCTGTAAAATTGCTGTGTCTACATTTATTAACATAGGCTGCCTGCATGCGGCTCCAGGTGGCTTCAGACACGAAAACAAAAACCTCATTCATGCTGTACAGGCTCAGTGCCTGTGTGAATGAGGCCTAAGGCTTGTCACTTTACACAAGATCCTAGCAGGTTTTCAGCAGGTCACAGTCTTAAAAGCTTGCTGAACCTGCCATCGGCTTGTTTTAGGTGGCAACCACTATTCCCATTACAATCTGTTTAACATCACCAAACAGAAACGGAAGGGAGTATTTAAGGCTTAAGTAAGCATTTTGAAGCTTGCTGGAAGTTCTGGAATTGCTTTAGAAAGATTGCTGTACAATAAATCCCATGTATAGAAGGTCTGACTGTAGCCCACATCTAGTCTTCCTTACCACCACTCACCTACCAGACAGTCTTTCTACAGAATTTTCCCCAGTCTGCCAGCATATTAGGCTGTTGGGAATCTGCCCAGTATGAATAGGTTACCAGAGCAAAGTATGCTTTTTATAAAAATTTTAAAAAACTGAGTTTTACTTTACTTACTTATTAAATTATGTTATACAATTTGATTTGCCAATAAACAGAGTGTTGCTCAGAAAAAAAATGGCTGACAATGTTGTTATATTAACGTAATGACAGATGCATAAGCAGATGTACACATAAAATTGTTTAACCCTAAAAACATGCATGGTTGTATCTAGCAAGCACACATTCTTACACTTATTTGCACTCTGTGTAACAACACGTCCTGCAAAATTTGCCTACTTGGCAGAGGCACACCCGCTGACAATAGTGACTGGAATAACAGGTGTAGTCATATTTACACCAGGCAGTATTCCAAGCCATAGACATTATAGGTATAATATATTTCGCTGTGCACAGACATTACATAAAATTCAGATATGCAGTAGCCTTATGAGCTATTCTAGGTCTCAGTGGTCGCAGGATCGCATCCTACCTGGGTCGCTCCAGCATTTAGATTTAAAGCACAAGTTAACCTTTGTAACATGTTACAAACTGACCAGCCCCTGCACCTCCCCGATTCCCTGATCTGACAGCTAGTGAGGATCTTCTCCCTGCCCGCCCAGCCACGTCACCCATTCAGTGTTCTGCAAAAGGTCTGGCAGCCTTTGAGGCTGTCGGCTTATAGTTTTCAATAGACTACAACAGTGCAGTGGTAGTTCATGGTCTCTTCCTGTCAGATTGTATTTGCTTGCCCATACGGGCACACAGATACACGGACAGTCTGCAGGAGACCTGCATGACACCAGCGATCTGTTGATCACTGCTGCAATGCTTTAGAGGCTCCAGAAACAAAAATTAATAAATGCACATTTTTTTTACCTGCAAAAAAAATGAATATTATTTTTTGTTAAAAGGTGAACTTGTCCTTTTAAGCTTTGAGGAGAAAGAAGATGAGTGAACCTTGTGCACTGCTGGCACAAGTGAAATGGTAGCCATTGGACAAGGCTGTTTGTTGATGGTGGTAGCCACTCCGTTTCAACAGACATGAGAATGTTGCCAGATCTGCCCCAAAACAGATCAGAGAGCAGTCATAATGTGTAGGCACTTTAAGATTGGCAGGTGTCTTGGAATGATGGACAGGAAACATCTGCCCCTCTTCTATAGTGCTAGAACTTGTGGCTGCTTCCTTACAGAATCGTCAGAATTGCTGTTACCACCTATAGATCACCAGTGTTGCCAATCGTTAGTATTTTTACTGGCAGCCAGTAAAAAGTGGGCACTTTTCTCCTGTCAGTAAATATTTGTAACGGGAAAAGGTTACCAGGTAAAAATATGGCTGTGACGCTCTGACCATCTGAGTGTCTGCTGCAGTGTGTTTGGGCAGCGCCGGTGGGGTGCGTGTCTGGTGGAGGAGGTGCCTGAGCGGGCCTTGTGATGGCATGATATAAGGGAGCAGAGCGTCCGGAGCCTTGTGTGTGGGACTGGAGCAAGGCAAGCTCGGAACAGGACTGTCAGTGCTGTTTGGACAGGAGTGAACTAAAGGGCCCACGTGGCGTGGAGAAAGACTGTCCCTGTGACTCGGGAGTGGACGTGTTGGTGGTGTCATCATCTGTGCTGCTGCACACTGCTGTCAGTGTCACTGATGGTCAATTTCACGTGTGTTCGCCTGCCCATTCTAATTCCTTGCCCTCCTCTCCTGTCCTGTCCCTGAGCTACCTACTATATTGAATATATAATGAGAAATCTTTTTTTAGCCTTAACCACTTCCCGACCGCCCACCACAGATATACTACGGCAGGACGGCCGCTCTGTGCCAAATCACATAGCTAGTACGTGATATGACAGTCCTTGGTCTGGGGTGCCGGCGACCTGCCCCCGCTATCTCGATGTCCCTGACAATTGTACAGTACACAAGCAGAAGGATGATCTGCCTATGTAAACAAGGCAGAATGCCGTTCTGTCAGTAGGGAAGACATTGATCCTGTGTTCCTGCAAAGCAGGAATATGGATCAATGCCTTCCCATAGTAAAAGCACCTCCCACGCAGCGAGAAAGCACAGGCTAGGCACACAGTTAACCCTTTGATCGCCCTTGATGTTAACCCCTTCCCAGCCAGAGTCATCAGTGCAGTGACAGTGCATATTTTTAGCACTGATCACTATATTAGTGTCACTGGTCCCCACAAAGTGTCAGTGTTCCGATTTGGCCACCGCAATATAAGTTGCTGATCGCCGCCATTACTAGTAAAAAAAAAAACGTATCCCATACTTTGTAGACGCTAAAAAATTTTCACAAACCAATCAATATACGCTGCTTGGGATTTTTCGTTTTTACCAAAAATTGTAGCAGAATACATATTGGGCTAATTTGATGAAGACATTTTTTTTTTCCAATTTTTTTATTGGATATGTTTTTATAGCAGAAAGTAAAAAAATATATATTTTTTTTTTCATATAACCGCAGAGCTGATCAAATACCACCAAAAGAAAGCTCTTTGTGGGGGTAAGGGGGACATACATTCCATTGGGGTACAGTGTTGCACGATCAGGCAATTGTCAGTTAAAGTAACGCAGTGCCGTATCGCAAAAAATGGCCTGGTCATGAAGGGGGATAAATCTTCCGGAGGTCCAGTGGTTACTATCGACCTTAAATCAAATTGGGAATTGCAAATTTTACTTGTTTGTAGCCTAAATTTGCACTTAAAACTGTAATTTTGTAACTTTTGGAAATGTCAGTAAAAACTTGGCTGTGCCAGTAAATTTCAATCTGGTAGTTTGGCAACACTGTAGATCGGCCAGGTGACAAAGAGCTTTCCAGCAGGTTTCGGTGACTTTTCTGAGTATTAACAAACACTTTCCTGCGTGTTAAAAGTGTTCATTATGATCATATTAGGAATTGTGACTTTCTTGATCAATGGTTTAGAAAGCAATGCAGCCACTACAATCCCACATTTTTTTCAGCTGATTTCCTTTGGTGGTTTTAAGTTAATGATTCACTAAGTAGCAAAGGTAAAGATGACAGCACAAGAACATGCACTCTCAAAATCAACTTAGCAATGGTATATGACATATTTGTGACTTGACGGGTTCTTCTTTAATACTCCGAGCTGTCTGTAAGCCAAAGCTTACAGCTGGAAAAATATTTGACACCGCTTAATATCAAGTCCAGCCATTGCTAATAGGCTTTATATATTAATAAGATAAGTATACTGTACATGAACACTTAGGCCACTTACACACTGAGGCGCTTTACAGGCGTTTTAGCTCTAAAAATAGCTCCTGTAAAGCGCCTCTCCTGTCACTCCAGTGTGAAAGCCTGAGTGCTTTCACACTGGAGCGGTGCGCTTGCAGGACTTAGAAAAAGTCCTGCAAGCAGCATCTTTGGGGTGGTTTATACACTGCTCCTAAACTGCCTTGCCCATTGAAATAAATGGGCAGCGCTACCGAAGCACCTGCAAAGCACTTCAGCAGCGGTGCTACACGGGCGGCATTAACCCCTTCTTCGACCACTAGCAGGGGTTTAAAGTGCTGAAAAGCGCTGCTAAAACGACAGTAAAAAAGTGCCGCTAAAACTAGCTTTATCGCCGATGCCCTTACCGCCCCAGTGTGAAAGTAGCCTTATGTGTGGGCCTTTTACGGTTGTGTTCATCATTTTGATTTCCCGATTTGGTTTGTATTTATTTTGTGCCTATAACGGAGTGCAGGGTAGTCTGTGGCAGTACGTGGCTGTTGAACTGTGATGTAAACTGTAGAAAATGAATGGTCAAATTACATAATCATGTCGTCATTCCCTGGCTAGTTTTCCTTTTTGTGTGGAAATCGAGAAGTCTCTTTATGGCAATTGGTAGAAACTTCAAAGCAGTTTGGAGAAATGCATTACCCAAAGTGAAATTGTCAAATCTGTTTTACTGCTCGAAAGGGAGCTTTAGAGGACTAAAAGAATTTCATTTATAGCCAGATACTATACATCTGTTCTTGTGAATTTAATTCACAGAACTCTTTATTAAACTTCATAGTACAAATTGATGAAATGGTAAAAATATATATTTTTAGTTCTTGAAATTCTTCCTGAGTTCAGGCTAAGGGTGTTCTCAATATCAGGTTTTACTCTACCGCTGAATGTCGAATATTTGAATAGTTATTTAACCAAATGGGAGAATAAAGCCGGTGAAGAGAAGCAATAAAGCAAAGCTACGAAAACATTGTTATTTTCTCATATGGTCATTTAAATTTATAGGGCTCACTTGCTATACCCAAATCGGCCTGAAATGTGGACCGTAATAATAAAAGGGAAAACAAACACAGTCATTTCTGGTTGGGCCTGTAAAAATAAATGTAATTAGATTAGGCAGCTGTTGTTGGGATCGTTCAGTATAAGCTGAATGGGGGGACTTTTAAAGCTCCAAAGCTAGCATTACCTTGTGCAGTTTACATCAAGTATAGTGTATAAATGAAAACTGGGATTAGAAATGACATACTAAAAAAACACTGACGTATTGTTCATGCAGACTTCCATTATTTTCTGCACTGCTGTCTTGGCTCCAAGAAAAAGGAAATGTGCAAAATTAAGTATCCTGTTAGAATTAATTTTTAATTCATTTGTTTCCTGTGGTTTATTGTGCTTTATATCTTTGCATTGTTGGCTTTTGGGATGTACAGTGATATGGGTACTGCCCCAGCCTACTATTGTGGTTATTTGAATGACCGCTTGTTTCCTTCTGTCTAATCACATTACCCATGCATCTCCTGCAGCAACACTGTAAAAGAATAGAGTGGCTTGTGCACCCACTGAGTTCAGTTTTTACAAAGGGGAAGCAGTCAAGAGAAGGAAATATCTGGAAATTAAAGTATATTTTGCTATCTCTGCCCCCACTAAGGAGATTCACCCTCTATTTGTCCTGTTTATCATTAACATTGAAAGTGAAAGTAAAAGAAAATCTCACATTTTTGGTTGTCCCCAGAAAAGGACTAGAGGGCAAATCTTCTAATAAAGGACACTAGTTCTGGTGACCTGGGGGCCCCCCAAAGAATTGCCTTAATTTACAGGGATTACCTCTCACTTCCTGTTTGGCTATGAGACCCTCCCTTGCTCTAGCCAAAAAAAAAAATGTTGCTTTTAGTTCCACTTTAAATTTAGGGTCTATTCATTTAGGCAAGAACGTACACTATATCAGGGGTTCTCAACCCTGTCCTCAAGTACCCCCAACAGGCCATGTTTGCAGGTTTTCCTTTATCTCGCACAGGTGCTTTAAATCAGACTCAATGGCTTGGTATTTTGGACAGCTATTTTATAAAAGAGAAATTCCCAAAACATGGCCTGTTGGGGTACTTGAGAACAGGGTTGAGAACCACTTACCTGGCTTTACACGCACATGAACTTTAATGGCATCCCTTAGTCTTAGCCTGTAGAGTTCAACATTGAGTTGGCCAACCCTTTGCACCTATAACCACTTCTCCTCTTCTGAGAAGGCTGTCCACAAGTTTAAGTTTAGCCATAAAAAACATTGTAGCTTTAGTGAGTTGGCCTACCTGTAATAAAGTATGTCCCACGTCATGGGGCAGCTGGATCCTGTAGAAATGTTTCACCACAGGGATTCCCCAGTCCTCTTCCTGGCTTTGAATATCTGACTGTGTGGGTTATTAGCTTCAGGTCTTCCATGAAGCTGTGAGAAAGTTCCCAAACAGCACACCTCCCTCTTTGGGCAAGTATCAACATTCAATGCCTGTTCAGCTTTATTTTTCATTACAATATATTAGATCAAAATGTAGTTTCTAGTAGTCACTGTGGCTCCTTGAGTTCTATGTAAAATGAAGGGAGAAAATGAACCACCAATTATCTTTTAATTACAGAGAGGGAAATCCAATGAAGTAAATAAATAGTAAGTTTTCATATTTGTACTGTCTGCCATCAGCTCTGACTGAAATAAGAATGTGTTGATATTTCCACTGTAGAATGGTAAATTAGCCATAGTTAGTAGAGGTCAGTTGGATGTGAAGACACCATAGAAACATCCTTTGGAAATCTGTGCTGGCCAATACACATAAACTCAATTTTTTTTCTCTGTTTTCCCAGCCGCTGCCCATAATCAGGAGCGACCGACAGCTGCAGTTACTCCCATCCAGGCTCAGAATGCCTCTTCCCTTATCCAAGGACCATCTGGCAATGCCCACCAAGGCTCTCCTGCCCAACAAATGCAGCCACAGCTTTCAAGTTCAGCTGCATACATCAATGCTGCCATGAATCTCAACAGATCAAATGTGCCAATGTCTGCCAACTGTAGCGGCAGCACTGGGACCACTGTGGAGGCAGATGGCAGTTGGAAATGTGGCTCTGCAGCCACTGGAAGCTCTTCATCTCCTGATAGTGTTTCAGCACCTTCAAGTTCTTCTGCTGCTAATAAGCAAGACAAGGACAGCAAGGTAATTTTAAAGAAACTGATAGCCTTAGGTGTTAATTTATAAAGAAATTGTGCAAATAAACTTACCCGGTGAAAGTGCATTTGTTGTGTGTGAATGGGGCAAAAAAGGAATTTTATCAGGCCATTTCCTCTGCTAGTCAAATGTTTTTCATTGATTGAAATTGAAATATCATATTTTATATCATAGGAATTTCTTCTCCCTGAAAGTCCTAGAGCAGTGTTTCTCAACTCCAGTCCTCAGGACCCACCAACAGGCCAGGTTTGCAAGATAGCTGAAATACATCACAGGTGATATCACTTGCTGCTCAGTGATTGCAGTATTCTAGTCTGCAACTCCCCAAGGTAATACTTAAAATCTGACCTGTTGGTGGGTCCCGAGGACCGGAGTTGAGAACCACTGTCCTAGAGAATACATAATTGTTGGGGGATTGTTGAGCGTGTAGTTTATTTAAAGGAAGCCTCCACTATGTACTCTTTTCTTTTCTTTTTTCCTTTTCTTTTTTCCTTTTCTTTTTTTTTTTTCCTTTTCCCTCTTTTTCTCCCTCTTTAATCCTTTATTTATATTTTCAAAATACAAAAATCCATATATTGACATACATATAGATAAAATCAATCTTAAATGACCCAAAACCTAGAGAAAAAAAAAAAATACCCACCCCCCTCCCTTTCCTAATTCCCTCACGTAGTTCCCTTGTTTTATACCCGTTTAACCTTTAGCTAGTAATCTCCTCCACATAGCTCCAGGTATTCTTGTACCTTCGCCACCCTGCCCATTTATCTTTTGGTTCAGTCCCCTCCTCAATCCCCTCCTCAATCTCTACTTCGGCGCCCTCCTCACTCTCCATTATGTAAATTTCATTAACATAGAGCAACCATTCACAAATTTTAGGGCTCTCAGGCTCCATCCATTTTTTAGGAATCTGACTCTTGGCAGTATCCAACAAAATGGGAACTATCGATGTTTGTTTTGTTTGGATCCATGTTACACCCCAAATATGGGTGTAACCTGTTCCTAAAGGTATGCTTGGCCTTTAAGGTAAGTAGGTTTACGAAGGCCATACTGCCTGTGTCTTGTTAGAGCCTTAGTCTATCCATTTTTGTTGATTTGGACAGAATACAGAAGGAATACAACCTCTGTCAGGGTTTTTTTTTTTTTTTTGCAGAAATTTAATTAATTCTCTGTTCCCGATGACTATATGTGTGTCAGGGTGTGACAGATTTGCCCCCGAGACAGACAATTATGGGATATGTTCCATTCAGACAACGGGGAACATAAAAGGCAAGTTGTAGTTAGCTGAGGTAATAACTGCCTCTACTTAATCAAAATTGGCTAGAGTTTGGCTTTTGGACCCATAATGCTTTGCTTTAGCAATTGTAAACTCTAAAATGCTCAGTGACATTCAAAGCCTAATTAAAAATTTTGCACTTTTTTTTCAAATGGGATAGAGTAGGGAACACCAACACGCACATACACACAGAATTTTTTCCGCCATTTGTTTGGTAGATTTATATTTCAATCCGTAAATAAAAGTAAATCTGCAGTATGGACATTATTAGAGATTTTCATTCACACTTCTGTCAGGGAGTGAGGGAAAATCTCCCCAACATGAAAAAACAAAACAAAAGGTTTTGGCTAGAGAATTTCTTTAGCCACTTCCCGCCTGGCCTATAGACAAATAACAGCCGGGCGGAATGTTTGTTGTACTGGGTGGACATCATATGACGTCCTTCCGGAACGCGCCCCACTGGCCGATCTGTCACCAGTTGTGTCACAACAATACACTTTAAATGAATCAAATTCATTCATTAAAAACTGTTTCTTATAACCGTGAAATTCACTGGTATAAGCAATCATAATGTGTAACACTGTATTGCTCTGGTCATAGTGTGTTTAAAAATGGTGTAAAAAAAAAGTATTATTTTTTTTATACGCTTTCACCTGTTAGTGTCCCTGATCACTGCCTCGCCAGTTATATGATGACACTGTATAAAAAAAAAAAAAAGAAATTGTGAAAAAAGTATTTTTTTTTTTTTTAATACCTTAATTTTTTTTAAAAAGTGACAAAAAAACTACAACTTCAAAAAAGCTTGCCATTTGTCTTACTAAATACCTTAGACTGACTACTTTCCAAAAAGGGGTTATTTGCAGGATATTTGTATTGCCCTTGCATTTTAGGGCCTCAAGAAATGAAGACTGATCAGTTTTCAGATATACAGTATATGGTTTCACGCATCCGTTGAAGGAAACCATATACTGTTGTGCACTCTCTAACTTTCCTACAGACTAAATAATAAACACTAATTTGGGTTATTTTCACCAAAGAAATACATTTTGCCCTAAATTTATGAAGAAAGGTTATTTGCAAAATTTTATAACCAAGACAAAGATTTTTTTTTATTATTATTATTATTTTCTGTCTTTTTTAATTTATTTAGCGAAAAATAAAAATTCCAGTGGGGATTAATACCACCAAAAGAAAGCTCTATGTGAAAAAAATAATTTCATATGGGTACAGTGTTGTATGACCGTGCAATTGTCATTGAACATGTCACCGTGCTGAAAACTGGCCTGGGCAAGAAAGGGGTGAAAGTGCCTGAAATTGAAGTGGTTAAGATAAAATCCATTCTGTTTACTATAAAAGAGAGATAGCAGGGGGGGGGGAATGATTTGATTTGTCTTCAAATCGTAGAAAAATGCTGATTGAAGACTGTATCCGCAAAAATAAGAAGAAAACAAACCACTAAATAATATGATTTTCTTTTTTTTAATGGGTAAAAAGAGAAAAGTGACACTTTGACAACAGAAAGGACAGTATATATCACCCATAGGTGAAAGAGCATTATGAAGGAGATTTATCATGTTTTTGCAGCACAATTACATTTTAGCATTGTCCCACTGAGGGGGCTCAGTGACAGGGCCGTGGGGTAACATTTTTATGTGTGCTCCATCATATACTAACGGATGTATGAAGGAAACCATGAAATTAGTCACTGGATATTTCGATTGCTAAATGTTAGTAACAGTTGATATTGTGTAGCCAAGCCATAAACCACTTTCACTTTGATAATTGGTCCGTTTTAATTGTTTTCAAAGGATATACAATTTTTGGGGGAGATTTTTAGCAAAACTATCACAAAATTTGCAAAATATAGTATAGTGAGGCTGCACATAGAGTAACATAAAGTACCAGATAATAAACTGGTGGCACCACTACATAGGCATGTCGGATGATAAAGGCTGCATAATCTTAGGTTGTGCTCCTGTTGACAAGTATGTGGGAGATTTGAAGAGAACTCTCTAACTTTCTCAGCTAGGTATGAATAGTAACCAGCATGCGTCTGCAAAGCAGGCTGTTGTGTGTCTAGTTAATACATTCAATCTCGAAAGATCTCTACAGAACAAAATGTATAATTTATACTGGGGAAAAGGGAAAACTGTCTTGTTGCTTATGGTAACAAGTCAAGTTTTAGCTTTTGCTGAATAAAGAAATTTGCAGTCTTGATGTAGTTGTCAATAGCGCACTTTTCTTTGCTGCAATTTTTATACATCAGTCAGACAGCCTTAAATTGGGTAATATAGTATAAAACTATACTTGCTTCTCGAACATTTTTGATACTTAATAAAACTGTATGGATTTAGATAAAAGTGGTAATTTTGCCAACGTTTTGGTCTGTCATTTGGTAATGACCCTAATGATGAATGAACTTTAGTAATAGGGAAGGGCACATCCAACATGCATGAAATTTGACTGCCATATAATTACTGGTTGTAAGCAACAAACAGAACTTCTATCTACTTGTTTACTTCCCCACAGATAGATGCCCAAGTGTAATTGTAAAATCTGAACGAAAATGCCACTTACGAATGTTAAAGCCAAAGTTTAATCTGCTTATGTCATCTCTGGGTCTTTGTGCCTCTCTATGCCATGCAGGTGGATCATGGCTTTTGGGAGGGGTCAGTAGGGCATTGTGCTTTCTAAAAAAAAAAATATCACAGCACCCTGCCTCCGTACGCTTCTCTAGAGCCCTTAACCCTGATGCAAGCTGGGGGTGGGCTCTTGGGTGGAGTTATGCCAATTAGGGTATTTTACACCTGGCAAAGTGGCAAGGAAAAAAAGAAATTTGGTCAACAAGGTATAACCCCCAAACTCCCATAGTGCTTCAGTTTTTGTAAAAAATAGTAGGAGGAGTAGTTCACAATGCAGACGGCTTGAACCTAAGAAAGCGGCACCTTATCCTTCAGACCTTAAAGCGGAGCTCCACCCAAAAGGGGAACCTTTTGGGGGGGAGCGGGTACTTGGTTTTGGAAATTCAGCCCCCCTCTTCCTTCCCCCACAGCCGGCCCATTTACAGAGCACAGCAGTGAACTGTCTGTAAAGCCACAAGGTTTCAATGCCGGTTTCCCTTAGTGGAGATGGCAGCAGCTTGAAAAATCGGCTCACGTGCCAACATCGCTGGATCCCTGGACAGGTACGCGCCCTAATATTAAAAATCAGCAGCTACAGTATTTGTAGCTGCTGACTTTTCATTTTTTTCTGAAGGTGCCTGGTGCTTATCTTGTGGAAGCAGCTGGCTCCCCTTTAAGGGGACCATCAGGAATGACAAAAGAGAATTCCTTTTCTTGATGAAAGCAGTGGCTGAGAGAGAAACTTTCATAGCACAAACAACATCTAGACAGTGAAGAAAGGTTTCCTCCTGGTTTACAGCAGGTGGGCAAAAAAGAGGGAGGAACAATGTCCTGATTGAGGGGAAAAGTTGAAACCACTTTAGGAAGGAAAAGGGCCCTAGGCCACAGCAATACCTTATCCTTGTGTAAGACCAAGAAACATTCTTTACAAGACAAAGCCACCAGCTCAGACACACACCTCACAGAGGTGATGGCAACAAATAATGCAACCTTGTGGGTGACATATCAGGGAGAAAATCCCTGATATGTTCAAAAGGTAATTATTAAAGAGCCAATAGAGCTAATTGGCCACTAGGATTGCTTATATATTAAAGTTCATCACCGACAGAAAACAAAGATACCAGGATGATGCCTGTAGCTGCAGGCATCATCCTAGTGTAACCACCTAAACCTGCACTACGTACCTGTACATCGTTGGGGCTTAAGTGGTTAAACTGGTCCAGCTTGGCACAAGGAAAGTATGCATATCTCATATCTGAGGGGCAATTGGAGAAGCTAGAAATCACTAGTAGTCAGTGCTACCACTGTGATAGCCGCAATCTTCTGGGTTCCGCTCAGGTTCTGTGCAAGCACCTTCCTCTCTGTACGCTTATCACATGGCGTCATGTTAGGTAAACTATTTCACACCCTCCCCACCCCTTGGGTCCCAGCTGCATGTACCTTTTCCCCCATCTTTCACCTCCCTCTCCAGCTGATATAACATGTTATATGTTATGTTAGGTTTGGCACTTTAAAATATCACTACACAGCCCCAGAGGCTGTGTAACAACATAGTGCAAGCAACGGTGAGCGCTGGCACTGACCGTTGAAAAGCTTTTTGCAGCTCCTACTTGGACTCCAGAGCTGCTTTCAAAGTTTGAAATCCCTGGAATGTTATACCAGCTAGAAAGGGCATTGGAAGATGGAGACTAGAAAGATAGCGAGTGTGCTGTGCTGTTATCATTTTTGTTGTTAAAGCGGAGTTCCACACATTTTTTAGTTTATTAAAAGTCAGCAGCTACAAAAAGTGTAGCTGCTGGCATTTTAAACAGACACTCACCTGTCATAGGGTCCAGCGATGCAGCCGCCCGAGCCTCGCTCCTCTCCCCCTCCTCTCCGACAGCGCCATCATAGCCACTGTGGGCACCTGACCGTGACAGCTTTCGGCTTCACAGCCTGGAGTGCACTGTGCATGCGCGAGTCGCGCTGCTCTCTGCTAGTGGCCAGGTAATCTTCTGGGACCTGTCATGTGTCCCAGAAGATTACTGGCAGGGAGGGGCCGCCTAGGGGGAGAGGAGAAGTCGCTTAGGCTGCCAAGAGCAGGAAGAAGGAAGTCCCACTCTAAACTAAGTACCCACTCCCCCCCAAAAAAATGACATGCCAAAAGTGGCATGTCAGGGGATGAGGAGTGCTTAAAGCGGAAGTTCCACTTTTGGGTGGAACTCTGCTTTAAAAGGTAAACTAACCCTTTAAAAAAGCTTTCTCCTTTATTGCTAGAAATTCAGTTTTGTACTTCAGGGGAACACCTAGACTTGCATGAACAAGCAATTCTCAAAACTAATGTTTATGTTCAAACATGACAATTATGCTGAACAAGACTTAAGAGCTGTCTGTGCTTTGTTATTAGACAGTGCTTCTGTGGATAAAAATAAATTAAAGCCAAAACTACACTAATGGGTTGTACAGTACAAAGCTGTGTGTTTTTTTTCTGTATTTATGTATATAAATGTATTTTCAAGAGAGTGTTGAAAGCCATTGATTTTTACATTTTAACCAAGAGGTCAGCAGAAGCAATTTTTTTATTCCAGCATATAACTGATTGTGTGTTCATACTAGCCAAGCATGAAAATGTGCCACTTAGAAACAGAGACACTGGCGACACAGTCTGTCTTAATGGAGCCTCACATTTTCACATTGGCAGTGATTGTTTACATCAGATCTCCTATTCTTCAGACTTTTATAATTACTGTAGACCTGTGCCTCTGGAATTTCCTGTTCCTGATCCTGTGATTTGCAGGCCAGGTTGTTCCCAGCTCTGCCCACTGCAAAATATATCCAAATATGTATGCTTGGCCTAATTCTACATCCCCAGGGGCACCTCTGTTCTGATTATGGATGATTCACATGTCTGGATTGCCCCACTGCTGGAAGTATTGTCTGCCAGGAGCAGTATTACTCTTGTGGGGGAAGGGGGGGTGTTGGGGACAGAATGCCTATCCAATGGTACATAAAAGTACATAAAATGAACTCTAAAGCATAGCAGAACATTTTTTCTGAATAACATTTAAAGTATAATCATTCATTGCACAAAAATAGTACTCCTTCATAGGCCTGTAGACTGAAGGAGGAGGGGGGCCCGAGCTTCCTGCTGACTTCACTGCATCAAGATCAGCTGGAAGTGGGAGCAGGTACCTGTCAAAACCAGGTACCCACAAAGGCCCCCCCCTCCCCCAAAGGTGCCAAATGTGGCAGTGGAGGGGGGGGGAGACAAATAAGCAGAGCTTTCCTTTTTGGGTAGAGTGAGTTGAGGTAACCCAAAAAACAAAGGTGTAAATAAAATTTGGTGAAATAGTTGAAGTGCTTCTCAACTCCATCGTTATGATAGCAAAGCAAAACTTTAGTTGACATTGTATTTATAATATACGTAATGTTTGAAAAATTACACTGGCCGGGAAAAAGCAATGCCAAAAAAGAGTGATGCTATTATTTGCCTTTCTCCAGCTTTTACCGTTCGGTATAAAATGCTAACTCGTTTCAGGGACAGCAATGGATTCCATTGCTGCTTGACAACTGCTATCAAGTTACTCCATGTGAATAGTTTAATACTGGTGCTAATTTAGATCTGTGAAATTGGATTTTACTTCTTTGTAACATGTAATAGGGATAAATCGTACATTTATTGACTAGTGTGTTATGGTTAACAAAGCCATATATTTGTGTGTAATAAGTACTTAATACTTGTAGCGAAAAAATAATTGTTCTTTTTTAAGAGGAACGCATGAATGTATCCTTCAAAATCTAAAATATACTAATGGTGTTTCATTTATTACAGAAAGAGAAAAAAGGTTTGCTCAAGTTGTTGTCGGGTGCATCCACAAAAAGAAAGCCTCGAGCATCTCCACCTCACTCTCCTACACAAGAACTGGAACAGACTACACCAGAGGCCACTTTGGAAGGAGCAGTTGGTCCTGACATTCTAACCAGTACTGTCCGAACTGCTTCTGGAACTGTCGATTGTGAAGCTGTCAATGCACTGGCACAGGAGAATCGCAAGACTAATTTGGTGGATCCTAATGTTCCTATAGCACCTCCACCGAGGCAGCCTTGCTCATCACTGGGCCCTGTACTAAATGACTCTAGACCTATGGTCTGTGAAAGGTAATTTAATAAATCCTCTATAAATAAAATTAAAATCACATTGTTATTGTTATACAGGATTTTTTATAGCGCCAACAGTTTGCGCAGCGCTTTACAACATGAGGGCAGACAGTACAGTTACAATACAAATCAATACAGGAGGGATCAGGGGGCGGACGGAGAAGTGCAGATCATACCAAGGAAGGAGGCAGTGGTAGACATTGATTAATTCCTGACTGAGTCCATCATTTATCCATGTTTTGCATAACATTGTGTCTCTTGGCTGAAGCCTTTCTTCCAACATAAGTGTCTGCCAGGTTTATTAGCCTGTTAATTTTGGCTTTGTAGCTACTGGCTTGATACATTACTAACTAGTGATGTATCAAGTCCCATGGCACATTGACTAAGGCTTCATGTACATAGGACGCTTTTCACAACCTCTCCTGAACGATTTAACTTGACAGATAGTAACCCACGTTTAAAATGTCAGTTTTGCTGTGTTTAGCTGCGTTTTGCCACGTTTGCGTTTAGAAGCCTTTTTTAAAAGAAAAAACTTTTTTTTTTTTTTTTTCCAATATGGAGAAAAATGAAAAACACCTGTAAATGTAACACGGCTAAACGCGAGTTACCGCGTTTAGAAGCGTTTGGCGCTTGAAATGCCTCTAAACTCAGCTTCTGAACCCATTTCTCTGCGTTACAAAAAAAGCCTCTAAACTCAACTGCCTAGAAACGACTTAAAACGATCCTGTGTACATGTACTGATAAGATAACATAGAGGAGAGTTCAGGAGCAGTTGAAAAAAATGCCCAACTGCTCCTAAATGTCTGTTTACCAGCAGCAGTGTACATGAGGCCTCATAATACTTATAATAAACTTTACTTTACATAGTGCCTTTAACCACTTCAGCCCCGGAAGGCTTTACCCCCTTCCTGACCAGAGCACTTTTTACAATTTGGCACTGCGCTGCTTTAAATGGTAATTGCGTGGTCATGCAATGCTGTACCCAAACAAAATTTGCACCTCCCCCCCCCCCACAAATAGAGCTTTCTTTTGGTGGTATTTGATCACCTCTGGTTTTTAATTTTTGCACTATAAATGTAAAAAGACCGAAAAACTGTTAAATCATATTTTCTACTTTTTGCTATAATACAATAAACTCAGCAAATAGCTTAGGGTGTCTACTTTACAAAATTTAGTCTTTTGGAGGGGGGGGGGGGGGGGTTGTGCTATCTGGGCATTTTATGGCCTCCAAAACTGTGGTAGGTAGTGAGGAGTGAAATCAAAAATTTACGCCCTAAGAAAGCTTGAAGGCGGTGCTTGGTTTTCGGGGTCCTGTACGTGGCTAGACTGCCCGAAAGTCTCACACATGTGGTATCCCCGTACTCAGGAGAAGCAGCAGAATGAATTAGTGACAATTTTTTTTGGGGGGGGGGGGTGTAATGTTTCCCGAAAGTCGTGGCAAAATATAAAATATTCTATAGACTCAACATGCCTATCAGCAGATGGCTTGGGGTGTCTACTTTCCAAAAAGGGGTCATTTGAAGTCAAAGCCCTTCCTGACACTTTTTGTTTACACTTTACACTTTTTTGCTCGAAAATTACTTTGAACCCCAAACATATATATATTTTTAAAGCAAAGGCCCAGCAGATTAAAATGGTGGGTGTTGCAATTTTTTTTTCACATAGTATTTGCGCAGCGATTTTTCAAACGTTTTCACAATTTTTTAGGATAAAAACACTTTTTTTGAATTTTAATGCACTAAAACACAATATAGTGCCCAAATGTTTGGTAGGATATAAAAGATGATCTTATCCAGAGTACATAGATACCAAACACAACATGCTTTAAAATTGCGCACAACTACATACATTTTTAAAAGCCTTTACAAGTTACTACTTCAGGTTTACAGGTCTACTGTTAGAATTACTGCCCTTGGTCTGACGTTCACGGTGGTACCTCACATGCATGGTGCAATTGCTGTTTACATATGACACAAGACTGACACTTGCGTTCGCCTTTGCCCGCAAGCACGGAGGGGGGACAGGGGTGCTTTTTTATTATTATATATTTTGCCTTTCATTTTATCTTTACACCATTCCTTTAATTTTTTTTCTTTTTTTTTTTTATTATCACAGGGGATGTAAATATCCCCTATGATAGTAATAGGTAGTGACAGGTTTTTTTTTTTTTGGTTTTTTTTTAATTGGCATCTATTAGACTCTAGATCTCTCCTCTGCCCTCAAAGCATCTGACCACACCAAGATCGGTGTGATAAGATGCTTTCCCAATTTCCCAATGGCGCTGTTTATATCCGGTGAAACCGAAGTCATGAAATGCTCATAGCTTCTTGTTTCTTAGGCCATAGAGATATTTGGAGCCTTTCTGGTCTTCGATCAGCTCTATGGTCAGCTCGCGGAACCACCGGCTGCATTCTCAGGTTCCCCGTGGGGCAGGAGAGCCCGAGAAAACCATCCAAGTAGGTGGGGGGCAACGTCCCCACCCACTGCTTGTAAGCCGACCGCTGGCTGAAAAGAATGATACCAAGATGATACCTAAACCTGCAGGCATCACTCTGGTATAACCACTCAAAGTCCAGCAACATACCAGTACGTTGCTTGTCCTTGTTGGGCATAAATTGTAATGTACTTTTTTTTTTGGTGTACATGAAAATAAAATAATGGTTAACAATAAAACACAATAAAGAGTAAGGTATAAAATAATTACATACCTGAAAAGCAAACGTGATGAAACATAGTAACAAGAAAACATTGCAGTTATAAAATGCAGTAAAAGAGAGCAGAACAATAGAGAGAGAATAGAGAAAGAAGAACAATAAAACTACAACTATTTTTTGGCTTTTTTATTATTCAGACCCCCTTAAATTTTTCACTTTTTGTTATATTGCAGCCATTTGCTAAAATCATTTAAGTTCATTTTTTTTCCTCATTAATGTACACACAGTTCCCCATATTGACAGAAAAACACAGAATTGTTGACATTTTTGCAGATTTATTAAAAAAGAAAAACTGAAATATCACATGGTCCTAAGTATTCAGACCCTTTGCTCAGTATTTAGTAGAAGCACCCTTTTGATCTAATACAGCCATGAGTCTTTTTGGGAAAGATGCAAAAAGTTTTTCACACCTGGATTTGGGGATCCTCTGCGATTCCTCCTTGCAGATCCTCTCCAGTTCTGTCAGGTTGGATGGTAAACGTTGGTGGACAGCCATTTTTAGGTCTCTCCAGAGATGCTCAATTGGGTTTAAGTCAGGGCTCTGGCTGGGCCATTCAAGAACAGTCACTGAGTTGTTGTGAAGCCACTCCTTCGTTATTTTAGCTGTGTGCTTAGGGTCATTGTCTTGTTGGAAGGTAAACCTTCGGCCCAGTCTGAGGTCCTGAGCACTCTGGAGAAGGTTTTCGTCCAGGATATCCCTGTACTTGGCCGCATTCATCTTTCCCTCGATTGCAACCATTTGTCCTTTCCCTGCAGCTGAAAAACACCTCCACAGCATGATGCTGCCACCACCATGCTTCACTGTTGGGACTGTATTGGACAGAGGATGAGCAGTGCCTGGTTTTCTCCACACATACCGCTTAGAATTAAGACCAAAAAGTTCTATCTTGGTCTCATCAGACCAAAGAATCTTATTTCTCACCATCTTCGAGTCCTTCAGGTGTTTTTTTAGCAAACTCCATGCGGGCTTTCATGTGTCTTTCACTGAGGGGAGGCTTCCGTCGGGCCACTCTGCCATAAAGCCCCGACTGGTGGGGGGCTGCAGTGATGGTTGACTTTTTACAACTTCCTCGCATCTCCCGACTGCATCTCTGGAGCTAAGCCACAGTGATCTTTGGGTTCTTCTTTACCTCTCTCACCAAGGCTCTTCTCCCCCCGGTAGCTCAATTTGGCCTGACGGCCAGCTCTAGGAAGAGTTCTGGTCGTCCCAAACATTTTCCATTTGAGGATTATGGAGGCCACTGTGCTCTTAGTAACCTTAAGTGCAGCAGAAATTTTTTTGTAACTTTGGCCAGATCTGTGTCTTGCCACAATTCTGTCTCTGAGCTCTTCAGGCAGTTCCTTTGACTTCATGATTCTCATTTGCTCTGACATGCACTGTGAGCTGTAAGGTCTTATATAGACAGGTGTGTGGCTTTCCTAATCAAGTCCAATCGGTATAATCAAACACAGCTGGACTCAAATGAAGGTGTAGAACCATCTCAAGGACGATCACAAGAAATAGACAGCACCTGAGTTAAATATGAGTGTCACAGCTAAGGGTCTGAATACTTAGGACCATGTGATATTTCAGTTTTTCTTTTTTAATAAATCTGCAAAAATGTCAACTATCCTGGGTTTTTCTGTCAATATGGGGTGCTGTGTGTACATTAATGAGGAAAAAAAATGAACTTAAATGATTTTAGCAAATGGCTGCAATATAACAAAGAGTAAAAAATTGAAGGGGGTCTGAATACTTTTCGTCCCCACTGTATATATATATATATTTTTTTAAACTTTATTGTATTTTTTTACACTTTTATTTGTAACTGTAACGGTTCCAGGTTCGGGTCTCTCAAAATGCGACGGCATCTTTGGAGACCCTGTGAAAGTGTGTCCTATGACTGTGCAGTATACAAAAAAATGATCCAGCGCATGATGGGCTGACAGAGAAGGCAGTCTCACAACAGGCAGTGGGACGTAAACATGAATAGTTTATTCAATAGTCCATATATGAACAAATCCTGTTGTCAATGCAAGAAGAGGTGGAGAGAGATGAAAGGGAAATTTAAATGGCTTACCGTGTCACTAGAGGTCCTCAGAGCAACGGGAGGGCTGACGGCATCCAAATGTGGAGGAAAACACTCGCAGCAGGGGAGGCGCCAGTGTCCCTGCTGTGCTTCAGCCGAATGGGAGACCCGCTCACCGGCGTGTAGAGGACAGCTGGACATGCTGGAGGAGGAGACGGAGGCAACGGTCAGCGGAAAGATGGAGAGCCGGACTCCGTGCTTCACGTGGACAGGGTGATGATGACAGGGGGTGGTCAAGTGACAGGGGTGATCAAGGGGTTAAACCTTTATTAGGGGGGTACCCTACAACTACCTGGCCCTACTACTAACTGCCCTTACGCTGATTAGTGTCACAAATGACACAAGTACCGTTATCAGTGAAAAATCTGAAAACTGCCCATGGTGACACTGTGACAGGGAGTGAAGTGGTTAACTGGAGCGGGGAGGGGGATCATCGGGGGGTGACAAGTGTGCCTACGTGTATATATGTACTAGTGTTAGTGTAGTGTTGGTGTAACTCACAGTTAGAGTTCCTCTCAGAATTTTGAACATATTGAAGTTGATTAATAGTGGATTTAGACAAGTCAGCAAGAAGACCTTTGTGGTAGTCAAGTAGGGAGAACACACATTTATGGATCAGTTTTTCAGCTACAGTGTATGATAACATAGGACACAGCTGAGCAATGTTTCTCATGTGGAAAAAAAAGATGTTCTGACAATATTTTGTACATGTAGATCAAAGGTTTAATTAGCATCAAATATCACCCCTGGATTTTGACTAATCAACCCTTATTGCTGTCTAGCCCTTTACACTGGGGGTTAAAGCCACGCTGGAAGGAAATGGGACAGTGACCCAATTAAATGTATTTGCTTGGATTTTCTTGTAAAAAAAAAAAAAAGTATTTGCTTGGAGCATAGAAATGTGGTGGTGTCCCCAATACTTACTAACAACAGGTTCCTATAAAAGCTATTGTAGGTAGAATGTTGAAAAAAAACAATACTGCACAGTAATATCTAATGTTTTTAGTGAATAGCACGAATAAAACAATGGCAAATTCCATTGTTTAAAAAGACCATTTTAAATGTAAAAGGTCAGTTGTTATCTGTGTCTTTTTCTGGCAAGGTGTAGCCCCTGTCTTAGAAACCCTACTTTGCTTACTTGATAAAGCGTTGCATTTTATGTAAATGTATGCTCTGAAGTTTACACTTATTTCTAAACTGTTCTGTCTGGGGTTTTTTCTTGCTTGCAGTAAATGATTCCCTGTCCACGAAAATGTGTACTTTGGAACCAGACAACTTCCTGTTCTGTCAGGCCAATAATGACAATTCATGGCAAAGATTACTTTGTGAGATTTACATCCTTATTTTTTTTTTTTTTTTTTTAGATACCGAGTGGTGGTGTCATACCCTCCCCAGAGTGAGGCCGAGCTTGAGCTCAAGGAAGGAGACATTGTATTTGTGCACAAGAAACGTGAAGACGGCTGGTATAAAGGCACACTACAGCGAAACGGCAAAACCGGCTTATTCCCAGGCAGCTTTGTTGAGAATATTTAACTCTTTGTTGTAGCGATTATTAAATAAGCACAAATCCCTGAAAGCTGGCATGGCACAGCACTTCTGGATAATATTAGTCCTTTCAAAGTGCAAATCTTCACTGGCATCACAGGAGGTAACTGACACCTCTAAGGCAAAGCCCCAAGGTGGAATGGACTGGACATCATTTCCTGGTCTCTTATTGCCCCTAGACTTTTTTTGTCCATGTCATTTGTGCCTTGTACTGTTAAGTTTTTTACTTTTTTTTTTTTTTTTTTTTTTTTTTTTCCCCTACCCCAACAACAAATAAACCAATGTTTACAAGGCATTAGCTAATAATTTATTTGATTCCTTTCCGTTTTGTACATTTTTTTTTTTTTAATAGATAAAAAACATCTTTTGAAATGATAAATATAACATTTTATTAATTTATGAAATGCCACAGAAACGAGAAGCTGGATTCCTTTCTCGCAAACTGTCGTAGATAAACTGACTTCACTGTAGCATCTTATTTTAATATTATTTTAATGGGTGGAATATTTTTTTTCTGCCAGAGTGGTAAAGTCACATTTTTTAGCAAAAGCACCAGGGGAGAAGTAAAATAACTGTTTATCATTTGCAGAGTACTTATCATAGATTTATTTTGATTTTTTTTTTTTTACATAATGTCCAATAACTTTTGTTTAGATTTTTTTTATGCTAGTGATAATGAAACTTTTTATGTAGCATCCAGAACCCTTTGAGGGGAGCAAATAATGGACACAGCAATAACATCACAAGTAGGAAACATGGATTCCTAGAAAATTGTTAACTACAATGAACTACATATAACAGTTGTTTTTAATGTAATTTCCATAATCAGATTAACCATACATAATGTATTACAATTGACCATTGAATTTGCCCTCAATGTAAAGCCATTTCTATTAAAATGTTGTTACCTTGGGAATTGGTAGAGTGGAGTGAGGTGAGTATAGTTTGTTAGTTATCTTACTTAGGCAGGGTTTTCACATCGAAACTCATCCAGTTTAGCAGGAACCAGGCAAATTTCAATGTGTATGTTCCCCTCTCTGTTCTAAGGACCAGCTTCTGTCGAATGGTCCCGCTAAATAACCAGCATTTGATCGGCCACTTTAGCCAATGGCTGTAATGCTGATCAGTGTATTCTGGCGGGGGTAATCCCCACTGTCAGAATAAAATAGTGCAGCTGGGGGAGATTCCTGCATCCACATTGTTTGCAGGGACCTGTGAGTTTTTTTCTTTGTTCAAAGCCTGCTGGTTGAACGGAAAAAAAAACTGCGTTTAGACTCTACTTTATCTGTTCAACTGATTTACTTATTTAAAATTGCAGTTGAAGCTCTTCAAGATCCACCTGTTCTATTACATGTCTCCTTAAGGCATAAAGGGTTCCGACACTTAGTGTAACTGCAGGTGGATGGTTCCCCTTTATACTAGCATTTTACTGTAACTGCCCTCAAGAATAGAGCATTTGTTTGATTTTCCAACTGTTGATTGCTTATAGATTGACCGCAGAGAGCCAAAAAATCTAAGAAGGGTGGAATTTTTTTCTCGCTGCTTATCTAATAGTTTAGATGGAATGGGGTTAATTTACTAAAACTAGGGGGTGCAAAATCTGGTGCAGCTGTGCATGGTAGCCAATCGGCTTCTAACGTCAGTTTGTTCAATTAAGCTTTGGCAAAAAAACTGGAAGCTGATTGGTTTCTCTGCAGAGGTGCACCAAATTTTGCACTCCCCAGTTTGGGTGAATCAACCCCTTATGTCAAGCTGATGATGGCATCATCAAATGCTTTGGCAAAGGTACAAACCTTTAAGCTGATCTCCTTTGATATCTGAACACCATTGGCCATCTATTTTTTTGCAGCTCCATATTACTATTTTACTTGCTATGTTGTTGAGTTTATGTTTAAAGCAGTATTAAAAACAAAAGTAAGCATTTGCAGCTTACAAATTCTTAGATGTGATGGCTACATTAGTTTCCTTTTTTCGGCTTTCTTCTCTTTTCATCTGGTGATCTAGCCAGTAAGTCTGTTTTTCAACAGAAAAGCTCCCTTGCAGTTACAGGAATGAGACAAACCATTTAACACTGACGGGGGTGCCCACAATGATCAGCTTTTATTTATGTAAAATGTTTGCTGCTGTTAGTGTATCTAAATTGCTAATATATCTAACACTCCCCTTCCCCAAACTAACAATGCTGCTGTCCAAAGGTGCCCCTGTACTCCATCCAGAGTGGAGGTACTCTAATGCAGGAGGTGTGTTACTTGCCAGATCACCAGGTGAAAACAAAGAAAAAAGCCTTAAAAAACAACAAAAACAAATGCAGCCACCACAACTTATAATTGGTAAGCTGCAATATAACACATTTTGGTTTAATGCTGCTTTAAGTAAAAACAAAGCTATGAAGTGTTTCATTCGTTCGGTAAAGTCTTAGCTTGTCAAATATTACAGTAAAATATAGTATTTTATCCAAATTCTGATTGACTATAAAGCAAAATTTAAGGTGTGTGCAAATTAGGTTTATCATAATTGAATCATCTTGTGACTGTAGTCAAAAGTATTATCTGTGACGCTTAATGAATTAATAATTGACCTAGATGCTTTCCTGCATTACATGCATCTTGCTAGATATGAATAACTGCAGAATATTGCATATGGATTAAACACTGCAGATTTAGAAAGCTTTTAATCGTATAAAAATAGACTTGATATTAACAACTGGAAACAATGTCCGTTTTACAAGCAGCATTGTAATATGTTGTCAAGGTCTGCAGCCAAACTGAATTAATTACTAATAGTGGATGTTTTTTCTTTTTTTGGTAATTGACTTCCCTGGTTATGATGTCTGTATCTCTATGGGCAAGTTGTCATGCGGCAGACAAAATGAAGACTGATTTCCTTATATTGAAGCAGCCACTATTCTCTGAATAGCAGCTGCTCAGAGACATTATAGTGTACAGGTAAAGTGCTGGAAAGGGAGGTTACCACATGGGGAATATAGTCCAACACTTTGCATTGTTGCCGAAGAAGGAAGTCATTGTAAACCAGTATGTCTGGCATTTTTTGAAGTTGTTTCAGCACCTCTGGTATTGTCAATAATCGTTCTGATTTGTATTTTGTATAAGTGCAGGGAAATCTGTTTGTGGGCAATAAATAAAAAGATGTTTTAAAAATAGTTTTCTTTAAAGTGGTTGCAAACTCTCCATATACCTAGTGAAGCGAATAGCCTCAGGTGATACACAGAGATGAAACAAATCCTCCTACGTAAGTTTAACTTGTTTATCTGCAGTCTTCTCTTCTCTACACTCATTCACATGTGCAGATTTGTTCTAAAATCCTTCTGCATCTGTCTGAGAGGGTGGAGAGCTGCAGTTAGTGTGTGAGATCTGATTGGTGGAAAGGGACACTCCCCCTTTAGACACAAGCACAGGAATGAAGGAACATGTAGAGCTGTGTCCTGAATAGACAAGCTGTGTGCTGAGCTCTCATCCCCTTCACAAATGTATCTCATGTGTCAAGAAAACTTCTCAGAAGTGACACATGCTGTCAACAAAGGAAGGAACCACCAGAGAGAAACAACACTTAGAGATTTGGAGATAGACGAGTAAATAATACAGATATACGTGCTTAGTTCAGACTTCATGACTAAGGTTTACAACCACTTTAAAGTAAACCAATCACAATCCTGGATAATTCAATCTGAGCAAATGCTCATAAAATGCATAAGCAGTGGACAACTTCAGTAAAAGCTACAAAATGATCAGTAAATAGAGATATTGGCAGCTAAATTTACATGCAGATCTCAACTGCTCTTGTAAAAAATCATGTTTGCTACTATTCCTGCTACTTTCCAAGGCTCCCTATTGCTCATTGAAATTACCCATAAAAAGGACCATTAGAGGCCCATGAACGGGCAGGGCCAGGCTTCACTTTTACATTAACAGCCAAGATTTGCACATAACTGGATCCTGCTGCTTATTTTGTTGTGCGGTTTTCACTGAAGGTAATCTTTATTGATGCATTTTGTCATATTCTTACGCTGGGTACACATTGGCTGAAAATTGGCAGGTTCAGCAGGAACCAGACAACATTCGGTCAGTTTGTACAGCTGTCTGTCCAACAGAAGCCAGTCTATCGACGGTCTTTTTGTCGAAGGGACATGCTGGAAAACCAGCATTACAGCAAATGAATTCTGAATTGTCCCGGTTTGTGATATTCTGTCATGTGTTGCATGTTCTCCATAACCAGACTTGTTTTGCAGTTGAATCTTTAGTACTTTGGTAACTTAAATGTAGACCATTGACACTCAAAAATAGATGACATGCATTTTTTTTTACTGCTAATTAATTGATACAGGTGGTACAAGAAAAAGCACTATACATATAGTCAGAACAAAGCTTCTCCCAGCTTCACTGTAAGTGTCTCTTCTTATGGGTCTGAAGTAGTGCTGCACCATTTTACGACATGCAGCTAACCTGATCTTGTTTGAAATCAAACAAAAACAATGCAAACCCTAAAAATGATGACACAGGTATAAATGTTTTAGATTTGTTTTCAGGCATTCAAGGGTCACATCATCAAAGAAAAAAAACATAGAACCATTATTAATGAACCGTGACCTTGACAAGGCTGTGATTTATTATGTGCTTGACATTGCAGATCCTCCCTTATGTCAGTAATTGCTGCTTATACTTTAGAGCTGTCAAGTGCCATATGGCAGTCAGTGTTCGTGTCACTACTGTGTGCACATGTAGGACTTCTCCGTTATAGCATAAAGAATAAAAACAGTATAAAAGAACAGTATTTTTTTTATTAGAATGTAGAAAAGTAAGATTGCCATAAATGCCGATACCAACCCTCACCTATGTTGTGAGCTGTAGCGTGGAATTATGGATGCCCAATATTAACATGGATAACTGAGCTAGGGATTCTAATCTGAGTGACTTAAGGACAGCTAAACCCTTACCTTCCCAAACATATCCTCAGATTTCACCTTCAATTCATTGTTTTGTGGATATCTTCGATATTCACGTTCATTCACTTATTGCACTTGTGTTCCAGAGAGATCCACCTTCACTCACTTGTGTTCTAGAGGGATTTACTTTCAGTTTTCACTTGTGTAGACAGAAAAAAATGAAAAGCACATTATTGATGAGACTTGAGGATAAATTTGAGGACCTATGTTAGCGTGCGAGACAGCTGGTAGGCCTCCAATGGCTAGGGGCCTTATATCTTTGCAATCCTCTGCAAATTCCTCATCCTTTATTTATAGTGGTACACCAAATACAGATCCATATCCAAGGCTAAAATATTTGCAGGGGATCAGATGTGTGATGAGAAAGGTAGTGCTGCAGTTGCTTAATAGAAGCCAGTGGCGAAACACTGCTAGAATAAGAGATTCTCCAACTGCAATTGGTCAGTGCAATATAACAGAGAATGTTATGAATACCTGCAGTGCCCATAAAGAATGGGAAATGCAGATGCATAAGTCTCTAGCTCAGTTGCAACACTAATGTATAGGTGGTGGATGCTCCTTCTATTCTACAACAAAAAAAGTCACAACTATGCCTAAAATAACCATGTTGCCTAGTAGAATTTTAGGCGTTGTTTTCTGAGGCAGTTCAGATAACAGAAGCAGATGCCCATTTTTATAGACTCCCTAGTTTTCTTTACTGCAGTTATTAACACTGTGTTGTGTAAGTACCACTCATCTGCACAGACTGGAGCTCTCTCCTATTGAGTGTTTGTAGAATATCTGGAGGACTGTGGTCTGTGGGCCAGATGTGGCCCTTTGCTTCCTTTATCTCTGGCCCTTGGGTTACTATTCCTCCCACTGATATGAGGCACCAGTCCTCCCACTATCAACAAGATTGAGGCACCATTTCTTCCACTGACAACAGTAGTGGGGCATAATTCCTCCCATTGACACCCACAAGGCACTATCCCTCCCACTGATACCAATGATTGGACACTCGTCTTCCCACCAATACCAATAATGGGGCATTATCACTCCTCCTGCTAACTACATGCACTGATGCTGGGGCTTTTTCTACTTCCACTGACCACAGTCCAGCCCCCCTAAAGTCTGAAGGACAGTAAACTGGCCCTTTGCTTAGAAAGTTTTGAGACCCCCACTCTAGAACATTGGAGCTATCTATATATCTATCTTTCAATCTCAATACAGTTCACTTTCTGCAGTTGTTAGGTAATCACATATTCCAGCTTATTTTGCACATCTCAGCATGTTAGAATCTTTAGTTCTACAGCATCCAAACAGTAATTCATAGCCTAAGCCTTTTGACAATATATACTCAGGTCGCTTTGTAAATAGTTATTGTACTATTTGAGTTTATCCTGATGTGTTTTCAGACTCTATAATCCTTTGCTTTTATAGAAAACAGTCTTGGCTGCAGCACCTAGCTTTGCATAGGTATTATCTTGTCTAGATGCCCTTAGCTGATTAGGTGCTTTGGTATATTTTCAGGAATGTTCAGATAGATCTCAGGCTAAACCTCATTTGGAGTTTGGTAATCTAATGCCCCGTACACACGGTCAGATTTTCCGATGGAAAATGTCCGATCGGAGCGTGTTGTCGGAAATTCCGACCCTGTGTGGGCTCCATCGGACATTTTCCATCTGATTTTCCGACGCACAAAGTTGGAGAGCAGGAGATAAAATTTTCCGACAACAAAATCCGTTGCCGGAAATTCCGATCGTGTGTACACAAATCCGACGGACAAAGTGCCACGCATGCTCAGAATAAATAAAGAGTTGAAAGCTATTGGCCACTGCCCCGTTTATAGTCCCGACGTACGTGTTTTACTTTACCGCGTTTAGAACGATCGGATTTTCTGACAACTTTGTGCGACCGTGTGTAGACAAAACAAGTTTGAGCCAGCATCTGTCAGAAAAAATCCTAGGATTTTGTTGTCGGAATGTCCGAATAAAGTCCGACCGTGTGTACGCCCTATAAGGCAGTGTTTCTCAACTCCAGTCCTCAAGGCAACCCAACAGGTCATGTTTTCAGGCTTACCATTATTTTGCACAGTTGATTTGATCAGTTTCACTGCCTTAGTAATTATCACAGCTGTTTCATCTGAGGGAAATCCTAAAAACATAACCTGTTGGGGCGCCTTAAGGACTGAAGTTGAGAAGCACTGGTCTAAGATCATTCCACTGAAGAGCAAATGCAATGCAATAGTCTGGCTTGCACTATTCTCTAACTGGTTTAATTCACATTTAATTTTAACCTCCATAAATGCATCCTCTCCCTGTCCACTCTAGAAATGTTTAAAACAGAAAAACAGAATGTCCTCACTATTATTACATTTGACCTACAAAATGTTAATGTTTTTGAGAAAAATGGGTCAAATATTTTACCATGTGAACATATATTTCTTAGAAAAAAAATCATCTGTATGTGTTCATGTAGTAATGCGCAACTATAACACAAGTGCTACTATCTCATTATATTTAAAAAAAAAAAAACTCCTCTGTTTTTTCCAGGAACATGATCTTTTATTTGTACATCTTTATTATGTGTCTCCATACATGTTAAGTTGTGTGTTCCTTTTTCCCTAAATGTATTGCTTTGTATTATACAGGTATGTTTTGTGTGGGTACCTTTTAAATTTCAGTTGTGTGTGAATGATCAAAGTGAAAGGTTTACTTTATATAGCTTACTTTTAAAGAGAGAGTGGGATCCAAAAAATTGCATCAAATTTTGCCTTACAGTAGTAGCTCCTGGTGGCATATGTATCAAGAAAAATGTTTTATTTTCTTTCAAATAGCATTCTACTGTTTTATTTATACACGATTGACCATAGACAAGATGGCTGCAAGTTCTGCTTGTGACAGAATCTGAGTGCTCAGTGTTTTTCGATCACCGACTTCGCTTTGGATGACGTATTCCTTCCCTGTCTCTACCAGTTGTGACTTTTCTTTTTCACATATCTTTTTTTCTTATAGCATACTTGAATTTAAATGTTTTGTGAAAGGAATTTACGAAGATGAAGCTGGCTTCAGCTTTTCTGAAGATAAATGAGTTACAAAAAAAATAAGTGTAGGGTTGTTTGTACTGTATGTGTAAACCATTCTAGGATAGTCAGTTGTTTGTGATGGAATTTTACAATGATGCAAGGTCTTTGCTGAATGGGTTATTTAACAACCAAGAATCTCCTATGCTTACCTCATCTGATCAACTACATGAGTCATTTGTGACCTGTATTACAAGCCCTGAGGCTTGTAGTCACCCTTATGGATTACTAACTTTCAAAATCTGAGATGGCCTAAGAGATTAAGAGCATATTAAAGCTCCACCCATGCTTAAAGATGAAAAAGAAAAGGAATTTTGTTAGCCTTGCCAAAATGTATCCTAAACTCCAAATGTCTTTTGAGTCTGTGTCGCTGTTTTGTTGGAGACTGTTGTGTGTAATTTTTATTCTGCCCTTGATGTTTTTAAGGAGATTCTAGATTCATGTTTTGTAACAAGAATTCTTGCACAGCCGTGTAACATTTATAAGTATCTGATTAAACTTTTTTCATCAAGAATAAAATTAGGTGAAAGTGTCTGTGTGTGCTTTTTAACCCTAATTGAATGAAAATCTTTTTTAATTAATAGAGAACCTCAAAAAAAAAATAATAACATACAGGAATGTGCAGTATACATGAAGATTTCTCTATCTACACAACAGAGGAGGATGGAGGAATCTCCCCAGCTTAGGACATTGTATTCTGATAGCAGCTTCCACTTTGGTCATAATATGGCTGCAGTTTTCCAACATTCTCAAACAGGGACAACCACTCACTGATCGTAATTTGGCCAGTGCCAAAAAGGATACCAGGGAACTGGAGAAAGTGCAGAGAATGGCAACCAAACTGATAAGAGGCATGGAGGAGCTCAGCTATGAGGAAAGATTAGCTGAACTGAATGTAGAAGAGAAGATTAAGGGTGGATATGATCAACATGTATAAATACATAAGTGGTCCATATAGTGAACTTGGTTTTGAGTTATTCGCTTTAAGGTCATCAGAGGACAAGGGGGCACGCTTTATGTCTGAAGGAAAATAAATGTGGGGTAAGGCTTCTTTACAATAAGAGCTGTGAAAATGTGGAATAGACTCCCTCAAGAGCTGATTCTGTCCAGCTCAGTAGATTGTCTTAAAGGCCTAGATTCTTTCCTAGATGCACATAATATAACTGGATACTAATATATTTATAGGTAAAGTTGATCCAGGGAATATCCCCTTGAGGGTTCAGGAAGGAATCGTGTTTCTCCCACTGGAGCAAATTGGATCATGCTTTATTGGAGGGGTGTTTTTTTGCCTTCCTCTGGATCAACTGAGTATAGGATAGTGTATATAGGATTGTATACCTTTTTTCCCTTTTTTATTGGTTGAACTGGATAGACTTGTGTGTTTCTTTCAACCAGATTATGTAACCGGCCGAATTTCTATCGATCTATGGCCAGCTTAATATTTAGTCTTCAGTACAGGAGCTAGTTCACTACACAACCAAGAAAGAAATGCCCAATGCAGATAATCTTATAATTTTCTACCAAATATTTTTATTGCCCCTTTCAGTTTTTTTTTTTTTTTTTTTTAATTTATATTTTTCATGGTGTTCATGTGTCAAATAATCGTTAGTCTCATGGGTAGGAGTATACTTCCATTATGCTGCTGCCCTTGGGATTTCCAGAACAAAATCCAGTTATGAGTTTGAACAGAACTTTCATAGTGTAGCCGGTTAGACAAAAGATCCTTAAGTGCTAACATATTCGTCTTTATTTTCAGTTTATAGATTTAGAAAATTCAAGAAGAAATTAACAAAAAAGTAGATACATTAAAGATCATTTCACTTCAAACTTTACCTGATTACTCCCTTCCCACTTTTTTTTTTTGTTTGTTTAAAAAGGACCTCTTATACATCACTAGTTTTATCTAGCTATCAATACAAACTCTGATTTTGACTAGTATTATGTCTCAATAATTCTGTGAAGCCTAGTTCTGCCCCTGCTCAAACCAATACCTTGCCCCTACTTTCCAAGGTGGATAAGGAATGACTTGCCTATCCATGTAGAGGGAAATACTTGGAAGCAAAGAAATGTTGATACATTGTGTCAGTGTTGCCAACCTACTAACTTGAAACTTACTGACACAACACCCCAAATTTACTGTCACAGGTAAGTTTTTACTGGCATTTCAAAAAGTTAAAACTTTTTTTTTTTTTAATTTTGTAAGTGCAAATTTTTTTGTATTGAAGCCACAAACAACTACAATATACAATTAGGAATGTGATTTCAAGTAGATCTGAAGGCAAAACATTTTTTTCCTTTTTTATATAGTGAGTAAGGTGAGTCGGAGCAGGCACCGGAGGGCGGCTGGAGGGGGGGGGGGGGAATGTCCCCTCTCGCCTCCCATAGGAACGATCAAGCGGCGGAACGGCTGCTATGACCATTCCTATGGTGTAGAGATTCGCTGGCTGAAACTGGCAATATCTGAATGATGTTTGTAACTACAGGCATCATTCAGATATACCCGCTCAAAGCCAAGGACGTCATATGACGTCCTTGGTATTGAAGTGGTTAAATGATGAAAGAAAAATAACTGCCATGACAAAAAGTAAGTTGCGGAAACATACAGAAAGAATTGAAGGCCAAAGCAAATGGTGTACAAAGAACAAGGCAGAGGAATAAGGGAAAAATACTGTATAAAAGCCATTTATTTATATTTTAAGCATATGTAAAATAGGCCATTTGCTAAACAATTGCAGAAACTAGAGCTGAAGTCAAAAGGAAGTAGCTGATCTTATTTTACAAATTGCATGCTTTTAAGTAAACATAATAAAGAATTCACTTGGCTTTTCCATCATTTCCGAGACCCAGATGTTTTTCTTGGCGCTTCCTGCAAGTACAAAGACAATTATACTAATATTTCAGGAAATGCTTATTTAACCATTTCAATCAAGGAATGTCAAGCTTATTGGCTGTGACTATTCTATAGCTGTGTGTGTTTAATGATTATCTTAGTAATTATATAGCACCAACACAGCACTGTAAAGGAGGGGTAGGCATTCTCCGTACTCCAGCCTGTTATGGATCTACAAATCCCATGAGGCATTTCTGGACTCCTAGAGGCAGGGGCATGATGGGATTTGTAGTTTCACCACAGTTGGAGTGCCGAGGTAGCCTATCCCTGCTGTAAAGGGATCCATTCACATTTGTCCTGTCCTCCACAGGCGCTCAATAGGAGCAATTTGGGAGAAACTAACAGTATGCATTTGGCTTTTGGAAGAAACCTACGGAAACATGGGAATGAATTGCAAGCACTGTATACATGGTGTAAATGGGATTCAAACGCAGGAGCTACCACTATAGTACTAATCATCTTACCGCATCGCATGTGTAGAACATGGAATAAAGTGGTTACTGCACTGTAATGAAAATGGCTTATACATAAAAACCTACAGTACAAAGTTACTTACTAGTCCATCTTTACAGAGAATATTGTGCTATGCTCATTAGTCCTTGCCCCCACACACACCGTTCATTCTAATGTCCCTCCATCAGTGATAAAAATTAATGTACACATTAGAGCAAATCTGGATGAAAGCCATGGGCCAAAATGAGAGTTGAAATGTATTTATTTTACTTGTTACATAGTTACATAGTTAGTCAGGTTGAAAAAAGACACAAGTCCATCCAGTCCAACCATAAAAAAAAAAACAAAAAGCAAAAAAAACGTACAATCCAATATACCCAATACTATACCCACAGTTGATCCAGAGGAAGGCAAAAAACCCCAGCAGAGCATGCTCCAATTTGCTACAGCAGGGGAAAAAATTCCTTCCTGATCCCAGAGAGGCAATCGGATTTTCCCTGGATCAACTTTACCTATAAATGTCAGTACCCAGTTATATTATGTACATTTAGGAAAGTATCCAGGCCTTTCTTAAAGCAATCTACTGAGCTGGCCAGAACCACCTCTGGAGGGAGTCTATTCCACATTTTCACAGCTCTTACTGTGAAGAAACCTTTCCGTATTTGGAGATGAAATCTCTTTTCCTCCAGTCGTAAAGAGTGCCCCCTTGTCCTCTGTGTTGACCGTAAAGTGAATAACTCAACACCAAGTTCACTATATGGACCCCTTATATATTTAAACATGTTGATCATACCCCCTCTTATTCTCCTCTTCTCAAGAGTGAACAAATTCAGTTCCTCTAATCTTTCCTCATAGCTGAGCTCCCCCATGCCTCTTATCAGTTTGGTTGCCCTTCTCTGCACTTTCTCCAGTTCCCCGATATCCTTTTTGAGAACTGGTGTCCAAAACTGAACTGCATATTCCAGATGAGGTCTTACTAATGATTTGAACAGGGGCAAAATGATATCTCTCTCTCTGGAGTCCATACCTCTCTTAATACAAGAAAGAACTTTGCTCGCTTTGGAAATCGCAGCTTGGCATTGCATGCTATTATTGAGCTTATGATCTACCAAAACCCCCAGATCCTTCTCCACTACAGATTCCCCCAGTTGTACTCCCCCTAGCATGTATGATGCATGCATATTCTTAGCCCCCAAGTGCATAACTTTACATTTCTCAACATTAAACCTCATCTGCCACATAGTCGCCCAATTAGACAGAGCATTGAGGTCAGCTTGTAAATTGGAGACATCCTGTAAGGACGTTATTCCACTGCATAGCTTGGTGTCATCTGCAAAGACAGAAATGTTACTTTTGATCCCAGACCCAATATAATTTATAAAGATATTAAAGAGTAAGGGTCCCAGCACTGAACCTTGGGGTACACCACTGATAACCTTAGACCATTCAGAGTAAGAATCATTAACCACTACTCTCTGAATTCTGTCTTTTAGCCAGTTTTCTATCCATTTACAAACTGATATTTCCAAGCCTGTAGACTTTAACTTACACATGAGCCGTGTGTGCGGAACTGTATCAAACGCTTTTGCAAAATCCAAATAAACCACATCCAAAGCCACCCCTCTGTCCAAGGTTTTACTTACCTCTTCATAAAAAGAAATCAGGTTTGTCTGACAACTTCTGTCTTTCATGAACCCATGCTGTCTGTTGCTTAAAATGTTTTTTTCCAGCAAGAACTCGTCTATGTGGTCTTTTATTAAACGCTCCAGTATCTTCCCGACTATAGAAGTTAAACTAACAGGTCTATAGTTACTTGGTAAAGACTTTGATCCCTTTTTAAATATAGGCACCACGTTCGCCCTGCGCCAATCCAGCGGTACTATTCCCGTCACTAATGAGTCCCTAAAAATTAGATACAATGGCTTTGAAATTACAGAGCTCAATTCTTTTAGGATCCGTGGGTGGATGCCATCAGGTCCAGGTGCTTTATCCACCTTTATTCTGTCTGTTGTTTATTTAGCACCAGCCATTTCTGCAATGTTTTCCAGGGAAGACTGAACCACATCAGTTCTTCAGCCTGTATAACCCAGCTCACGTAAGGGTATCTAACCTCCTACTCCTAAATAACAAAAAAAAAAAAGAATCAATTTGTAAATTTAACATAACTATTAATTAATTGCTAAAACTTGATCTGACCCCTAAAATGAGCCCTTACATGGAAATTATCATGCACTTTCAGCAAGCACATTATCTCTGCAATAGGTCATTTATGATGTGATGTTTATATGCTTGCACTTCTAGATTTTTGTTACTGTATTAAAAATAGAGCTTTGCTGATTAACTATAGTAAGAGCTCTGTACTCAGAATTATTAAACCTTCCTGCTCAAAGGATAGGTTCACCTTTTGTAACATGTTACAGGCATATATTTGACAGCTGTTTCAACAGCGAGTCAGGGATCTTCTCTCCTGGCTCGCTGTCACAATCTAAAGAAAAGGCAGCTATCCAGGGCTCCACCCACCCGTCATCATTCATTCACAATGTTCTATGAATGGGAAAACTACAAATCCCAACAGCCTTTGCGGCTGTCAGCTTGTAGTCCTCAATGAACTACTATGGCGCTGCTGAGCACTCTGGTAGTTCATTGTCTCTTCCTGTCTGTGTGTATCTGCTTGCCCGTATGAGGTATGAGCAGACAGATACACTGACATGTCTGCAGGACTGCTTTACAGGCTCCAAGTAAAAAGACTGCAAAAAGATGTGCATTTATTTTAAAAAGTGGACTTATCTTTTAACATCCGTTTGGATTCTATGTCAGACACACAGGGAGTGATTGTTTTGAATTAGCCAGACAACCATAACCATTTTCAGCACAGCAAAAATAGAGTCCATATATGAAATGTGCACGTATTGCTGCTCCCAAGTATATACACTCACCGGCCAATTTATTAAGTACATCTGTTCAATTGCTTGGTAACAAATTGCTTAATAGCCAATCATATGGCAGCAACTCAATGCATTTAGGCATCTAGACATGGTGAAGATGACTTGCTGAACTTCAAACTGAGCATCAGAATGGGGAAAAGGGGGATTTAATTGAATCTGAATGTGGCAAGGTTGTTGATGCCATGTCTGGGTATTTGAAATTGCTGATCCACTGGGATTTTCATGCACAACCATCTCTGGGATTTACAGAGAATGGTCCAAAAAAGAGAAAATATCCAGTAATTGGCAGTTGTGTGAACGAAAATACCTTTTTGATGTCAGCGGAAAATGGGCAGACTGGTTCGAGATGATAGACAACAGTAACTCGAATAACAAGAATAGGAGACAAGCAGTGCCAGTAACTCGAATATCAACTGCAAAAAGAGGGGGAGAAAGTGAGCGCTATACCAAAAAATAAAATAAAAATGTGCACAGCTGCTAGCAAAAACAGCCTCAGTCCTATAAACGATAATCATATAAAATGTGCAGCGTTTTAGTGAGAATGAAAAAAGTGCAAAACCGTAAAAGATGTTTCACCTGGGTGTATATTTGTTTTAACAATATTACCCAATATCAAGTTTCTTTCTGTTTTTCGGTATAATTTGGAGTTTAGTCACATCATCATTATCTGGCGTGTTACCAGCAAAAATTTAAGCAGAAAGACACAGCAATTCCCTATGATACTATTGCGAGTCTGCTGCACTTAATTGTGTAGCCATTCATTTGGTTAGGCCTCCATTCACATCAGTGGCTGAATATTTTTTTGCCATTGATTAACTCGGACTATTGGAGATATTTTTGTATTGCAATTGCACACATATTTAAGAGGACGTTTTATTAGCACTTAAAACTGCATCAAATTGGTCTACATGGCTGTCGTCCCAGAAGGAAGCCTCTTCTAAAGATTATGCACAAGAAAGCCCGCAAACAGTTTGCTGAAGACAAGCAGACTATGGACATGGATTACTGGAACCATATCCTGTAGTCTGATGAGACCAAGATAAACTTATTTGGTTCAGATGGTGTCAAGCATGTGTAGCGGAAATCAGGTGAGGAGTACAAAGACAAGTGTATCTTGCCTACAGTCAAGCATGGTGGTAGGAGTGTCATGGTCTGGGGCTGCATGAGTGCTGCCGGCACTGGGGAGCTACAGTTCATCGCGGGAACCATGAATGCCAACATGTACTGTGACATACTGAAGCAGAGCATGATCCCCTCCCCTCAGAGACTGGGCCGCAAGGCAGTATTCCAACATGATAACGACCACAAGCACACCTCCAAGACAACCACTGCCTTGCTAAAGAAGAGGGTAAAGGTTATGGACTGGCCAAGCATGTCTCCAGACCTAAACCCTATTGAGCATCCGTGGGGCATCCCCAAACGGAAGGTGGAAAGTTCTCCATTTACCAGCTCTGTGATGTCGTCATGGAGGAGTGGAAGAGGACTCCAGTGGCAACCTGTGAAGCTCTGGTGATCTCCATGCCCAAGAGGGTTAAGGCAGTGCTGGAAAATAATGGTGACCACACAAAATATTGACACTTTGGGCCCAATGTGAACATTTTCACTTAGGGGTGTACTCACTTTTGTTGCCTGCGGTTTAGATAATAATGGCTGTGTGTTATTTCGACAGGACAGCAAATTTACACTGTTATACAAGCTGTACACTCACTATTTTACATTGTAGCAAAGTGTAATTTCTTCAGTGTTGTCACATGAAAAGATATAATAAAATATTTACAAAAATGTAAGGGGTGTACTCACTTTTGTGAGATACTGTATTTGTAAAGCAGAATACACATATGGATGTGACAGCACACAGGCATTCCATGCATTACTGGTATAGTACAGTAGAATGAAATAAAATCAGAGCTAAAATTTTGAATGAATCCTTTTATTGACTATCTGAATTTTTATATGAGACAATGGCCTTGATTTACTAAAGGGAAATCCACTCTGCACCACAAGTGCACTTGTACGTGCAGTTGCTGTAGATCTGAGGGGAAGCTCTGAAATTAGGGGAAGCTCTGCTGATTTTATCATCCAATCATGTGCAAGAAAAAATGCTGTTGTTTATTTTCCTTGCATGTCCCCCTCGGATTTACAGCGACTGCACTTGAAAGTGCACTTGTAGTGCAAAGTGGATTTGCCTTTCGTAAATAACCCCCATTGAAACCTTCCATTCCCATCTACTTGTATTTTCATACTGAAGCCCAGAGCTCTTCAGACATGAACAGAGCTTTGCTCCCCCATAATTGGTGTATTACCTAGTACCCCTATATAGAGCTGCACAATTAATCGTCAAGAATCGTTTTCGCGATCTTGACTAAAGTGTTTCACAATTCTTTCTATGCAAAGAATTCTCTTTGCTCTTCTGAAGCCACAGCCCTCAAAAGAAAGGAAGAGAAAAACCGGGCAGTCTACCAAGAACCAAAACATTCTTTATCAGTTGAACTTAAGTATAAACATTGTAACAATTTTTCAATGGAATAGACTTCCTGTGTAAGTGAAAAAAAGTTTAACCACTTAAACACTAAACCTTTTTCTGACATTTGTTGGTTTCAAGTTAAAATCATTTTTTTTGCTAGAAAATTACTTAGAACCCCCAAAAATTATATATATATTTTTAGTAGACACCCTGGAGAATAAAATGGTAGTTGTTGCAATATTTTATGTCACACTGTATTTGCGCAGCGGTCTTTTAAATGCAATTTTTAAAAAAAACATTACTTTAATGAATTAAAAAAAAAAAAATAACCAGTAAAGTTAGCCCATTTTTTTTTTGTATAATGTGAAAGGTTTTATGTCGCGAGAATCGTGAGAATTGTGATCTTTTTATTCTATGCAAAAAAATAGTGATTCTCATTTTGGCCAGAATCGTGCAGCTCTACCCCATAGCAATATTCTTCCCTTTATTGTAAATAGAGTATTATAGGATCACATGCAGTGCAGAGTCATCACATACCGTACAGTGCCATCACATGCCGTACAGAGCCATCACATGCAGTACAATGTCATAACATGCCACACAGTGTCATTACATGTTGTATAGGAGTACAGTGACAGAGGGATGATTTGTATGTACAATAAAGAAAACTCTGGGGACATATTGGGGTCACTTTAGATGTGGGGGAGTTGCCAGTCTCCCCCCCCTTTATACTGTACACAGGTATGCTCTATACACATAGCACTGTGTACATTTAAGAGAACAGACACAGGGCTCAGGTCACTATGCTCCTCACCATGTCTCCTCTTCTGATATAACACAGTGCTATGTATAGAGAACTTACCTGTGTTCATTTCTGAACATGAGAAGTGACTCTCCCCCCTCCCCCCATCGGCTGGAGGAGACACTGATACAGACTTGAATGAGTGAGGGGAGGGAATTCGAAGAACACAGGAAGGAACATCAAAGCCCATGGGAGAGTTGTTGGAGTCTCTCAGAGGAGAGCTTGCAGATAACAGCCAGAAAAAGGTGAGGATTTCACTGTTTGTATCACGTGGTTTCTGCTTTCTGGTTTTAGCTGGGGACACCCTGCCATGGAAACAGAGGCACGTGAAGAACGTGCTCATTCTAGATAGCAGCCTGGGTGTGCACCTCTTTACCAAACACACCCACATGTCCTCCAGAGGGAGGGAATGAAGGAGAGGCTGTATTGTGGAGATGTTTCTACCCCCTGGAAACTTTTGAACTGAGAAAGAACCGTTAGAGGCTGATTCTGGGATCTTCAAAAGACTATTCTGAAAAAACTAAAGGACTGGGGAAAGAAATAAATACAATGCAGGTATGAGGGTAGCATGTATTACATATTTTTGCATTCCCATACTTCTCCTTAAGTTGCTGCAGAGCCAGAAGGAGCTCGTTTGGCAGCTATTTTTTGGATTGGCTGATCCTTGGCACTGCCATTAAAACTGGCCCTACTCTGAAGAAAAAGCAGTACCAGTCCATAATATTTCCTTGGGTATTGGGCTCTGTTAGAGATGTTTGCTTAGACACCGGTGTGCAATGTGTGTTGGCTGCACTCATCTGGTGAATGTGACTCCTTAGGAAGCGTGACCACCAGAGAAGTGAAGACCAGTGGAAATGGCATGTTCACTGAATTGTGCCTCTCCATCCCTAGAGTGCCCAGGTTGGAACCACAGGGCCTTTTTAACACCCGCAGCTGCAGTAAGTTGGGGCTTTTTTTTGCGTGCAGAGAGCCTGTGGTGCTTTCTTAGTATTCTGGGCTAAGGTCGTGATACTATTGGTTACACTGCTGGACTCCTTCTGTAGCATATTTGAAGTTGGCATTTCCACAGTCCTCTATTGTGCTGCAGTGGCTCCTCGGCTCTCCTGGTCCTACACGAGTCCCCATCGAGTAAAGCAGTCTGTGTGTACACACCATTACCGGGGTCATGCGTGAACCTCATTGCCTTCCTCCTATCTCACCTATGCACCATCCTCCACAATCCTCTGGACATACTCCTGGGATTTCCTGCTACCTTAAAGTGGCAGTCACCCTTGCTGCTTCAGAGTGAGTACCATTTATGAGCAATACATCATTTGTTTACATAGTATGAAAGATCATAAACACAATGGCAGTGGTCCTGGGGGCCTTGCCAGCTAATGATCCTCTAAAAATGCCAGGGGGGATTGCATTGCTCTCCCTAAGGGACCTGTTACCAATAGCCTGGACAACTGTCCCCTACTGAGTTGCCACTCCTTAGAGTCTTCCCTAACCCCTTCAGGGGTGACTCCCTCCTTTGCTTTATCTAGGGAGGAATTCTCTGCTACTATGTCTAAGTTTATGGGGAAAATTGGAGCTATGTTAGCTGACTCAGAATGTGGTAGCTGCAAGTGTGTGTCCACTCCTTCTCCTCCAAAGTTCATCTCTGATTTCCCTGGGGCTGCAGATGTTCCTGCACAGTTAGCTGAGGATGAGGGGACTTGTACCCTATCCTTATTTGAAAAGTTGATACAGGAGGAGTCCCAATCTGTAGACATGCTTCCATAACTTAAGGATGCCATATCAGTCCTTATTCATGCACTCTGCACATGTTTAGATATGGACCTACCAGCATCAGATATGCTAAAAGTTACAAACCTGTTTCTTTTAAAACTCCCCAGCCCGTTTACAGTTTTCCAGTTCCAGATAAAGACTTTGCTTCTCCCATATGCTTTGCCCGGTAATGCCCTATTGAGGAGGGGTTCTTAAAAAGAAAAGACCACCCCTGTTGTGGACATTTCTTACCTTAACAAGACCCTGACTCTCACTGTAGGAGACATTCTTGTTCCCTCTCACAAGTCCTTCCCTGCAACCTGTCATTGAGTAGAAGGGGTTATACAAGGCTGTCCTTACAGCTTTTGTATGCCAGTGCCCAGTCTCCTGAATGCAGCTGCATAACCCAGTGTGTACCTGAATATGTCATTCTGTGTCCATTTAGTGTACTCCAAAATAAAGAAAGAAAAACTTTCTTTCTTCTATTGTAGTACATTGGCAGCACATTCAAAATGAATCACCTGCCTTAAACACACATGCGGTAATGCAGCGCAACTGAGTGAAAAAGCATGACGCTCTATTGGTATCACCAGCTAGAAGACTGCAGCAAAAAGACAGGGGGAGGCATTGAAGCATTGATGGGTGCAGGGATAGTCACTTTTATTCCACATAGCTGGAGTTCTACTTTATTGTGGGAGAGTGCTGTAAGCCCTCCATGCCTTTTTTCCTGACCATAATAAGTGGAAGCAAGGTGGCAGTTTTAAAGCTGCTATGCTTTGAAGAAAGAAGGGGGGGGGGTGTCAAATACCCTTGGGGGAATCTTATCACCAAGGTGAATAACTTTCAGAGAGGCCTTTGATGGAAACAGCCACTGCATTATTTACAAGCTACATACTAGTTTAAAGGCAATCCTTTTCCTATTCTACGTTGTACATCACTGTAAGGTGGTTGACTACTTGTCCAGATCTGAACCAATATTGTTCCCTTTAGTAGCTTAGGTTTTTATTAATTTAACTTTTTTTTTACTGTTTGCATGCATACCCTTTTGCTGTGTTCATTTGTTTTGGAGCTGTGTTACACAAAAAATGTCTTTATATAATTTATAAATAAGTTAGTCAGGCTTTTTACAAGAATATAATTGTAGTTTTGTAATAACTGGAACACATTTGTATAATAAAATTACTTTCACAAGCTGAGACAAAGGCGTTGTTTGCTACCTTAAGCAGGTATACGCAGAACAAAAATCAGCCAGTCCAGCAGGAACCATCCAAATCTCAGTCTGTGTGTACCACTGAACTGTTGAAGTCATGCTTGAAAAACCAGCATAGAATTGGCGCTGACGGGGGGGGGGGGGGGGAGGGCCATGCTGTCAGATTACAATAGAACAGCAGGAGAGGTCCCTGCATCAATGTCGCTTGTGTTGATGCGGGGATCTGTCTTTTTTAAATTCAATCCACTGGTTGAACGAAAAAACTAATCATGTATACACTGCTTTAGTTCCCAAACAGAAGAACTAAAGTTAGGGTAATCATAATGAAAACACAGCTTTTCTTTTCCTTTCTCAATACTCACGCAACACCATTCACTCTTTTAGGTTCTGTGGACCAAAAGGTAGCAGTCCTAGCTGGAATTATTATATAGGCATTATTGTGCCTTATCAAATGCTTCTGAGCCAGGTTTTTAGCATAATGACAGGTTCTCTTTTAGCACATATAAGCAGTTTATGCAGTTACCATTTAGAACATTGACGTGCAGTCACTTTGTTGTTTCTGAATACATCTTATGCTGGGAACAAACAGGTGCAGACTTCTGTAGTTTGGTCAGTACTTGGGAATAAATAGTTTATGTGCCTGTAATAAATATTTTACCCTGGAAGTTTTTTTTTGTTTTTTGCTTTTTAAAATATATCTCTTTCTCCAGTCTTATGTGTATAAATAAATGTTTTCTATGTGATCATTAGGCAATTTTCTGGCTGCCATCTCTGGGATGCAGCTCTTAAGTTGCTCTACCATTTTGTTGCTCTGGGGAGAACGCTGGATCTTTTTCGAAACAAAATCTAATAATAAAACGTTATAGCCCCAGGGTGACAAGTAGTTATTACTTGAGCCACAGTGTGTAAGAGTGAACGTCCTCAGTGGTTTGCACCTTTGACCTCTGGGTTTGAGGCAGAAGATCAGATGAATGAGCAGCAACAAACAGCTGACATTGACATTGGAAGCTATAATTACTGAAACCATCATTTCAGACTTGGGGATTGTGCTGTACAGCTGTTCAGCATCTATGTGGGTGGATAACAGCTGGAAGATGTGCCGAAGCAAGAGCAAATTACCTGTGTTCACTCGCCACAGAAAATAAAATAAAATACACTGTCATTAAAAGTGCCTTTATTCACGCTTGACTGTATGTAAAGTACCAAACCAAAACAAGGCTGCCTAATTCTATCTAAAATACAAAATACTTTTAGGTATTTTGGGTGCGAGTGATCGCCTCCCATAATGCAGTGATCAGGCAATAGCAGCAAACGTTTCAACCTGATAAGGAGGACAACATCAAAAGCTTTGTGTTATCTCTGACATCATCCAACAGGAAGTTTAAAGAGGATATGGCTTCCAGCACAATGGAGCAATGAGGAGGTGCAGAAATCTGAGTAGAAGTGGGTCTATAGGACCCTCATTTTGCCCAAACGGCCAAGGTAACAGTCTCTTTAAACTAAGTATTAGTTGACTTTGGCATGCTCGTGATGGAGTGGTTCTGATTTTGACAAAACATGGGGAGAATCTTTATCCCATCAGTCAATATTTCTGTGAACTACTTCCAGATTTTCTGAAGACACTTTAATCAGCAAATTATCTGGTGTTTTGCAGCACAGGCAGCAGGAGCTGTAGGTATTTACTTTATTCTTTACATGATCAGCTTTTATTCAGTTGAGTAAGTTGCTTTAATAAGGTCAACAAAAATCAAGGTTTCATATGTTTAACCTTTCACAAGGCAAAAACACCCCTACCCCTGAGCAAACTACCTCATGAAAGAGAAACATTCCTGTCTGAGTCAACAGTGGTCAGATTACTTCTCTAATAGAAAATTATTAAATTATCCTTTGCAATCCTACATGTACTTAATGTTAGCTGAAAGAAAATCTCTAAGTTGCAAATATATTCATTCTTTTTTTAAACAGTAACTGTATATGGTATTTTACAGAGGCAAATTGGAAATAACCAATAAATTAATGGACAGTTAAGCCAAGTTCTTTTGGGAATTATGGACAGGAAAACTCTCCTTAGCTCTTATTCTGTCTATAATCTGGAATTGTAGTTAACTTTTCTTTGTACGATAAGACTGTGAATTTCTTCTGCAGTTTTACCTCCAGCTGTGTGCAAGTTCATTTCAATAGAGGCAGTTGCCAAGGTTTTAGACACAAGCCCTCACAAACACTGCAGCCAGATAGAGCGAGAGCAGCTGAGAGACATTGGCAAGCAGCGCTTTGCACAAATTTGCTTTTTCCTTGAAGTAAAGGAATTGAGTAAAAGCAAGCAGGCGGCCAAACATCTGTTGTCAATGAAAGGGAAGTCAGCTCAGAATAAAATGCATGCTATAAATGATACACCTTAAACACGCTGGCATAAGATGCAGCTATAAGACATGACAGAAACACAGCTAAAGGAGTTCGGTATGTGAACAACAATAGGAAAGAATGAGTGGGCCCCAGACCAAACTCCAATGGACACACTTAACACATTTGTTGTGCTGCATCCAAATGATTCTTGCTGGTACCTTTTCCAGCAAAGTGTGCTTTCCATTTGGTTGAATGGTAGAGCTAGTACAATGTACTACATATAAAACATACTCCATGAAAAATGCAGAATGTAGTAGGAAATGCACATCGATTGTAGCTTACTACTCAGCAACATGCAACAAAGATAGGCTTTGTTCTTAAACAATACTTTCAAAATGAGCGCAATTCCAAATCAGTCCATGGTTTTAAAAGATTTGTTACTTTTCCCATTCAGGGCTCAGTAGCAGAGTCACTTACTAGCCCACCCCCCGCCTTACTTATACATATATTTGCTGCAATACCCCTTGGGATTGAAAAACAAAAACATTGGACATTCAGGAGGCAGCAGGACCACCTTCTAAACATCTGGGAGCCAGTGCTATAACACCCTCTGAAAATGCTTTTCATAGGGGCAGCAGGCACTGCCAACCATGTGAAAGAGCCCTATTGCCCATATCCGGTGCTTCTAGGGAAGGCAGAGCTTATGACCTCATCCAAGAAATCAGTTCTCAGGCCTGAACCAGCAAACACCAGGGCCAAACACTGATACCTGACAAAGAAAATTACATCATTAACCCTGTGTAAACTTCTAAACCATCCAACATGGAGCTTACGCAGGATTGGCTTGTGCAATAACAGAGGGGTGGAGAATCATGGAGAAGGCGATTAAATACTCTGACACTTTGCCTTGAGTGGGATGAGTGGCTTTTATTTGTGATCAACACTGGAAAGACAACTTCCTATCCCTTTGAGCAAATAGTGAGTGGGATTCCTCCTATCCCCCCAGAGCACCTTCCAGGTTATTCACCCTCCTCCCTCTTTTTCCCTCTCATCATTCGAAGCCCACTGTATACGTCTATTCTCTCCTACTTCCCTAAGAATTGCTGTGATCTACCGGCCCCCTGGACCATTATCGACTTTCCTTGATGAGTTTTCTGCCTGGCTACACCCTACTTTCTCTCTTCAGATATTCCCACAATCCTTCTCGGTGATTTCAACATCCCCGCTAATACAAACACTCCTGCTACTTCTAAACTTCTTAGTCTAACCTCTTCATTTGACCTGAAGCAATGGGTACAGGCTTCTACTCACTCTGATGGCAACACCCTTGACCTTGTATTCTCCTACCTATGCACTCCATGCAACTTCTCAAACAATCCTTTTCCTCTCTCTGACCACCACCTTATTAGATTCTCTCTCCCCCTGTCTTCCACCACCTTTCCCTCCAATCGCCTAACCATCACCCGTAGAAACTTTCGCAACTTCACCTCCTGTCTCCTCTATTCTGCTACTGACCACCTCTATGACAAAATCTCTCCCCTGTCCTGCCCCAACCAAGCCATGTCTATCTACAATAAATCTCTGTCCTCTACCCTGGACAAGCTCGCTCCCCTCACTACACACAGAATCAGGCCTCGACCCCTACAACCCTGGCAAACAGATGACACTAAAACTCTCAAAAAACGTAGTCGCGCTCTTGAGCGTCTGTGGCACAAGACTAAGTCTCTCAAAGACTTCAACCAATACAAATTTGCCCTCCAAATATACTATTCTTTCCTCCACACTGCAAAGCAAACCTATTTTACAACTCTTATTAACACTTTCTCATCCAATCCCCGTAAACTCTTCTCTACCTTCAACTCTCTACTTTGTACTCCACCGCCTCCACACACTGACTTACTCACTGCCCAGGAAATCGCTAATCACTTCTAAAACAAGATTGATACAATCCGTGATGAAATCTCCATTCTACAGGTATCTCCCCCAGCTAAGACCCCATGTCAACAGGTACAACTGACACTCCCCATATTCAAATCTACTACTACAGATGAAGTTGCTAAACTCCTTTCTATCGCCCACCTAACCACCTGTCCCCTGGACCCTATTCCCTCTCAAATGCTACGGTCACCCTCTGACCCCATCCTACACTCTCTAACCCACATCTTCAATCTCTCCCTCACCTCTGGCATCTTCCCCGATGCTCTAAAACATGCACTGGTCACCCCCATACTCAAAAAGCCGTCCTTGGACCCTACCAATCTTAACAACCTACGCCCAATCTCCTTGCTCCCCTTTTCCTCTAAACTCCTTGAACGCCTGGTTTACAACCAACTGAGTGACCACCTCATTAAAAACAACCTTCTTGATCCCCTTCAATCTGGATTTCGCCCTCAACACTCCACAGAAACTGCTCTTTTAAAACTCACAAATGACCTACTAACTGCAAAAACCAACGGACACTATTCTGTACTCCTACTTCTGGATCTTTCAGCTGCCTTTGACACGGTTGACCACCCCCTCCTCCTCAAAAAACTTTACTCCCTCGGTCTCCGTGACTGTGCTCTTCAGTGGCTCTCATCCTACCTATCCCAACGCACCTTCAGTGTCACTTACAATTCTACTTCCTCCACTCCTCTTCCCTTCTCTGTCGGGGTCCCCCAAGGTTCTGTTCTTGGACCTCTTTTATTTTCAATCTACACCTCTTCCCTGGGTCAGCTGATAGCCTCTCACGGCTTTCAATATCATTTCTATGCTGATGGCACACAAATCTATCTCTCCACCCCTCAACTCACTCTATCAGTCTCCTCACGCATCACTAACTTACTAACCGACATATCTGTATGGATGTCACACCACTTCCTCAAACTCAACTTGTCCAAAACCGAGCTTATAATATTTCCTCCCCCACGTTCCCCTTCCCCGACTTCTCTGTCAAGAGCAATGGCAAAACCATCCACCAGTCCCCACATGTCAGGGTGCTAGGTGTTATCCTGGACTCTGAACTCTCCTTTCAGCCCCACATCCAATCACTTTCCAAAGCTTGCCGCCTCAACCTCCGCAACATCTCTAAACTACTTCCCTTTCTAACCAATGAAACCACAAAGCTCCTGATTCACTCCCTGGTTATCTCTCGCCTTGACTACTGCAACTCACTCCTCATTGGCTTACCTTTAAACAGATTATCCCCCCTTCAGTCCATCATGAATGCTGCTGCCAGACTCATCCACCTTACAAACTGCTCAGTGTCTGCTACCCCTCTCTGCCAATCCCTCCATTGGCTACCACTCGCCCAACGAATTAAATTCAAAATACTAACAATAAGTTACAAAGCCATCCACAACTCTGCCCCCAGCAACATTACTAACCTAGTCTCAAAATACCAACCTAATCGCCATCTCCGTTCCTCCCAAGACCTCCTGCTCTCTAGCTCCCTCATCACCTCCTCCCATATCTGCGTCCAGGACTTCTCCCGAGCCTCGCCCATCCTCTGGAATTCCCTACCCCAATTTGTCAGACTGTCTCCAACTTTATCCACTTTTAGGCGATCCCTGAAAACTTTCCTCTTCAGAGAAGCCTATCCTGCCTCCATCTAACAACTGCACTATTTTCTCCATTAGCTCATTCCCCACAGCTATTACCCTTTTGTTGTATAACTTGACCCTCCCTCCTAGATTGTAAGCTCTAACGAGCAGGGCCCTCTGATTCCTCCTGTATTGAATTGTATTGTACTTGTACTGTCTGCCCTAATGTTGTAAAGCGCTGCGTAAACTGTCGGCGCTATATAAATCCTGTATAATAATAATAATAATACCAGCTATAAACCAAAATACTGGGTTGGTATGTTACAAAGGAATGGTGATTATACCTTTTATTAATACACTAAAAAAGAGAATCTTTAGGATGGCTGCTCGATAATGGCAATTGTGATTTCATAAGTGTGAATAAATGTCTTGAGTTATCAAGTTAATTCAACTTTTCTCAACCTTTTTATCCCAGACGAACCCTTAAAAAAATGTTTGCAGGTCTCAAGGAACCTCTATTAAAATTAATTAATTGGGGAACAGTGGAAAGATCGTTCCTTACATTGATCAGGAAGAAGATGATGGGAGATCATCTGCTACAGCTCACGGAACCTCTGGCAACCTTTGGAGGAACCCTAGGGTATCATAGAACCCTGGTATAGAATAGATGCGTCAATAAATAAATCTTCAGATTTTAACAAAAAGAAAAGCAAGCTACTATATACTAAAAAAATAATACAGGTATATACGTAAGTAGCAAGTTAAACTGATATGTATACTTTTAATTATATTTTATAGTTGATGCATCTTTTTTATGTACTGAAACACATTGTCAAATATGCAGTCTACTACTCTGATTTCATTTGCATTGTCGATATATCAAATTTAGGGACCCTTCACAACAATGAGTACATGTTAAGGTGCCCATAATCTGCACAAAAATGCAACATGTCCTTTTTTTTATCATACGCCAACGCAGAACATGGGTGTGAACTAAAGCAATAGGACATAAGACAAATTGCCTTTTCTGTGCATTGGGCCTGCATTGGGTAACATTGCCCAATGGGGCTGGTGAGAGTGAGCTTATAAGTAGCAACAAAATTGTTAAGGAACAATTTTTAGGAATTTTATGCCTTGTTTTGAACACACAGAGACAACATATAGCCAAATGCACACTGCATGGTCATCTACAGAAAATGCTTACAGGTGTATCTCAAAAAATTAGAATATCATCAAAAAGTTAATTTATTTCAGTTATTAAATTTAAAAAAGCGAAACCCATATATTTTATATAGATGCATTACATACAGAGTGATATATTTCTAGCATTTTTTTTAAATTTTGATGATTATGGTTTACAGCTAGTAAAATCCTAAAATTCAGTATCTCTGAAAACTAGAATATTACAAAAGACCAATAAAAAAAAGGATTTTTCACACAGAAATGTTGGCTTACTGAAAAGTATGTCTATGTACGTATAGTATGTACTATACCAATACGAACACTTGTGTCGTTTAAATGTTACAAAGAATATAGCAGAATATGTAAAAAGGAAATCAAGGACGCAAAAACTTGAAACGAACGACAGATTGCAAAAGATAGTAGGACAAACCCCCAAAAATTCTACAAAAAAATATATTAAGAGTAAAAAGGTCAGGTCTGAGCATGTAGGCCCTTTACAAAATAATCTAGAGTGGGTGACTGGGGACAAAGAGAAGGCACATTTATTGAATACTTTTATCAGCTCTGTGTATACAAAGGAGCATGGGGAAGCTCATGTCCATAATGGGGGTGGTAGTGACACAGCCCCAAATGATCCACAATAGTCCAGAAATATTTAGACAGAATAAAGGTGGATAAAGCACCTGGACCAGATGGCAGCAACCCACAGATCCTAAAAGAATTTAGCTCTGTAATTTCAAAGCCATTGTATCTAATTTTTAGGGACTCATTAATGACAGGAATAGTACCACTGGATTGGCATAGGGCCAATGTGGTACCTATATTTAAAAGGGTAACAAAGTCTTTACCAAGAAACTATAGACCTGTTAGTTTATCTTCTATAGTCGGGAAGATACTGCAGAGTTTAATAAAAGACAACTGTCAGGAAAAGTTCTATCCGCTGATATCTGTCATTTGGCGTGCAGTACTGAGGTCCACCAGCAGGTGTCTCCTGGCAGTTTGAAACTATCAGGAGAGCTTTTCCCTGCTGATGTTATGTCATCTTTGGGCCGCAGTACTGGCGTCCACCAGCGGATGGATCCTGGCAGTGTGGAGCAGACAGCACCTCCTACAATCAGGTGTCACTTGAGGCCAATTACAGACCTATAAATACCCAGCAAGCACTCACATGTTTGCCTTGGTTTCGTTCTTGTGCCCTGACCTGCCAGCTTGTGATCTGATCCTGATTCTGAACCTGTTCCTGTGCCCTGAACCTGTGACCCCTGTATCTGATCCTGTCTCCCTGTCCTGATCCCTATCCTGTCCCACCTGTTACCTTGCATCCCTGCCCTGCAGTCTGATCCATCCATCCTCTCCCTGTCCTGTGTTCCTTACCCCATCTGCTGATCTCCCTGTGTATGACCTTGGCCTGGCTTACGTCTATGTTTCTGGAACATCCCCTGTCTATCTGCTGATCTGCTGTGTATGACCATGGCCTGGCTATTGTTTATGATCCTGGTATTTCCCATTTATTGTACTTATCTGTTTGTTGTTATTTGTGGGTCTCTGTCTGTTGGTTGGTTATTGCACTGTGTCGTATTGGAGGTGGTTGTACTTATATTATTCCCTTACTTTAATAAATCATGTATATTTTCACTTACATGTGTTTGGTTTTCCTCTGTAGCTAACCACGCAGTTCTGGTCACACCTGGTACATGACAACCACATAGATGAGTTCTTCCTCGAAAAAAATATTTTAAGCAACAGACAGCATGGATTCATGAAAGACAGAAGTTGTCAAACAAACCTGATTTCTTTTTATGAGGAGGTAAGTAAAACCTTGGACAGAAGGGTAGCGTTGGACGTGGTATACTTGGATTTTGCAAAAGCGTTTGACACTGTTCCCACACACACGGCTCATAAGGTAACGTCTACAGACTTGGAAATATCAGTTTGTAAATGGATAGAAAACTGGCTAAAAGACAGAATTCAGAGAGTAGTGGTTAATGATTCTAATGCCCCGTACACACGGTCGGACTTTGTTCGGACATTCCGACAACAAAATCCTAGGATTTTTTCCGACGAATGTTGGCTCAAACTTGTCTTGCATACACACGGTCACACAAAGTTGTCGGAAAATCCAATCGTTCTAAACGCGGTGACGTAAAACACATACGTCGGGACTATAAACGGGGCAGTGGCCAATAGCTTTCATCTCTTTATTTATTCTGAGCATGCGTGGCACTTTGTCCGTTGGATTTGTGTACACACGATCGGAATTTCCGACACGGATTTTGTTGTCGGAAAATTTTATATCCTGCTCTCAAACTTTGTGTGTCGGAAAATCCTAAGGAAAATGTGTGATGGAGCCTACACACGGTCGGAATTTCCGACAACAAGGTCCTATCACACATTTTCCGTCGGAAAATCCGACCATGTGTACGGGGCATTACTCTGAATGATCTAAGGTTATCAGTGGTGTACCCCAAGGTTCAGTGCTGGGACCCTTACTTTTTAATATCTTTATAAATTATATTGGGTCTGGCATTAAAAGTAACATTTCTGTATTTGCAGATGACACTAAGCTATGCAGTGGAATATCTTCCTTACATGATGTCTCCAATTTACAAGCTGACCTCAATGCACTGTCTAATTGGGCGACTATGTGGCAGATGAGGTTTAATGTTGATAAATGTAAAGTTATGCACTTAAGAATATGCATGCAGCATACATACTAGGGGGAGTACAACTGGGGGAGAAGGATCTAGGGGTTTTGGAAGATCATAAGCTCAATAATAGCATGCAATGCCAAGCTGTGGTTTCCAAAGCGAGCAAAGTCCTTTCTTGTATTAAGAGAGGTATGAACTGCAGAGAGAGAGATATCATTTTGCCCCTGTACAAATCATTAGTAAGACCTCATCTGGAATATGCAGTTCAGTTTTGGGCACCAGTTCTCAAAAAGGATATCGGGGAACTGGAGAAAGTGCAGAGAAGAGCAACCGAACTGATAAGAGGCATGGAGGAGCTCAGCTATGAGGAAAGATTAAAGTGAATTTATCCACTTTTGAGAAGAGGAGATTAGGGGGGATATGATCACCATGTATAAATATATAAGGGGTCCATAAAGTGAACTTGGTGTTGAGTTATTCACTTTACAGTCAACACTGAGGACAAGGGGACACTCTTTACGCCTAGGAGGAAAAGAGATTTCATCTCCAAATACAGAAAGGTTTCTTCACAGTAGGAGCTGTGAAAATGTGGAATAGACTCCCTCCAGAGGTGGTTCTGGCCAGCTCAGTAGATTGCTTTAAGAAAGGCCTTGGTTCTTTCCTAAATGTACATAATATAACTGGGTACTAACATTTATAGGTAAAGTTGATCCAGGGAAAATCCGATTTCCTCTCTGGGATCAGGAAGGAATTTTTTCCCCTGCTGTAGCAAATTGGATCCTGCTTTTCTGGGTTTTTTTTCACCTTCCTCTGGATCAACTGTGGGTATAGGATTGGGTATATGGGATTGTATGATAGTTTTTATTTTTTTTTTTTTTATTTTTTTTTATGGTTGAACTTGATGGACTTGTGTCTTTTTTCAACCTGACTAACTATGTAACTTTGTTACTTGGTCAGGGATCCTTTTTGCATCAATTACTGCATCAATGCGGAGTGACATAGAGGCTAACAGCCAGTGGCACTGCTAAGGTGTTATCGAAGCCCAGGTTGCTTTGCTAGCAGTCTTAAGTTCATCTGCATTGTTGGGTCTGGCATCTCTTATCTTCCTCTTGACCAGTGGCGTATCATCCATGGGTACAGGGTGTTCACTACACACGGGCCCCGAGGGGGGTACCCACTGCACTCTCTGACACACACTGCACCCATGGATGCCTTAGGGCACCAAGTATGGGGAGTGGTAGCAGTCTCTTGTGTACAAGGATCCTCTGCACATCTGACGGCAGAGCGAACAGGGGGGAAGCCAGTCCCAGCAGCGGGGAGCCCAGCCCGCAGGTGGAAGGCTCCATGCAGAGTGCCTGCCCTGCTGCCTGGATACAGCAGGGATCAGACAGGTGGCAGCAGGAAGGAGGAGGGGGGAGCTGGGCATCGGAGGTAAGCAGAGGACACAGGGTGAGAAGCTCGGCAGAGCAGTGGAGTAGGGAGGTGGTGCATCTGTGCCGGGCAGTCACAGGCTTCAGTACACTAGCAAGTGTACTGAAGCTGGTGCCTTCTGGGCACAGACGCACCTCCCGAGAAGCTGACGGAGGTGAAGAGAGAGGTTCAGGGCCGTGATGCAGAAGGCCCAATGTGGAGTGTACTCCACCAAATAAGCTACAGAGCTGCCGACCGAAGGTACAGAGGTAGGATGCGGGAACCGCAGCTGCCCATCAGATCAACATGTGCAGCAACACTAACAAGACCAAAGCTGCGATCCTGGAACAAAGTAATTACCGGACAATGAAAGCAAAAACAGGCATGCTATTTGCACTAGTGACCCAGCTATACTAGGTTCTGCATGGGCTCCGCCCTCTGTACTCCCACCACCAACAAAAAAGCCGTAATAGGCTGAGAAATGTATTGGAACGGTATGTGGCCATGGGGTATTAAACAGGTTGCAGGAGTGTGTGTGTTACAGAAATGTGCTAGGGGGGGGGGTGCAGAGGTGTGTGAGGTGTATTGGTGGGGGATGCTCAGATGTGCTGGGGGAGTACATAGATGTACTGGGGGGCTGGGGGGTACAGAGGCATACTGGGGGTACAGAGACTTTCAGGGGGTATAGAGGTGTTTTGGAGGTACAGAGATGTGCAAAGAGTATGGTGAGGTATGGGGTGGGTGTGCGGAGATGTTCAAGGAGTACATAGATATGTTGGTGGGTACAAAGGTGTGCTGGGGCATATAGAGGATGTTGTAAAGTGCAGAGGTGTGTGGGGAGGGGGGTGCAGAGATCTGCAAGAGTATATGAAGAGCATACGGACTGTGGATCATTTTACATTTCATTTGGAAATCAAGGTCCCACAGTCTTGAGTTGAGAGGCACAGAATCCAAGTTGCATGAGGTGCAGTGTGAAGTTTCCACAGTGATGATTGGGGAGCCATGTCATCTGCTGGTGTTGGTCCACTGTGTTTTATCAACTCAGCGCAGCCCTCTACCAGGAAATTCTAGAGCACTTTATGCTTCCCTCTGCTGACCAGCTTTATGGAGATGCTGATTTCATTTTCCAGCAGGACTTGGTACCTGCCCACACTGCCAAAGTACCAATACCTGATTTAATGATTGTGGCATTACTGTGCTTGATTGGCCAGCAAACTCGCCTGTCATAAACCCCATAGAGAATTAGTGGGGTATTGTCAAGAGCAAGATGAGAGACACCAGACCCAACAATGCAAACGAGCTGAAGGTCGCTATCAAAGCAACCAGGGCTTCCATAATAACTTAGCAGTGCCACAGGCTGATCGCCTCCATGCAACGCCGCATTGTAGCAGTAATTCATGCAAAAGGAGCCCTGACCAAGTGTTGAGTGCATACTATACTGCTATACTGTACATTGACATACTTTTCAGTAAGCCAACATTTCTGTATTAAAAATATTTTTTTTATTGGTCTTATGTAATATTCAAATTTTCTGAGATACTGATTTATGGGTTTTCACTAGCTGTAAGCCATAATCCTCAAAATTAAAAAAAGAAATGCTTGAATTATATAACTCTGTGTGTAACGCATCTATATAAAATATATGATTTTCACTTTTCAAATTTAATTACTGAAATAATTTAACTTTTTGATGATATACTAATTTTTTTAGATACACCTGTAGTCATAGGTCATATGAATTTCCAGTGCCATGTAGGTGTAATGCCAAGATCCCCTTGTAAAGATAATTTAAAGTGATACTAAACCTTATTTTGTTTCTTATTAAAATAAAAAAGATGTTATACTTAGCTGCTCTGTGCAAGGATATTGCACAGAACGGTCCCTTACCTCCTCTCTTTTGGTCCCTGCTGTACTGTAGCTCCTCCTTTCCTTCGGGTGTTCCCCGAGGAGGCACCCATGCTGGCGCACTCTTGAGTTGGGCTGTGTGCCTCCATAAACCCACACATCATGGCAGGGAATGCTTTAACCTGATTGTCTGCTGTATATTGCAAAATAGTAGGCTGTCCCTAAAGACTGATCTTATGATCCTATCATTTGTTACAAGGAGACATCATTATTTACCATTTAACCAAGCATTACAGACCGCCTTGTTTACCCAAATGTAAACCAGTAAAACAGAGGTGTGTCAGTACAAATGGTCACCTGTACATGGATGCCACATAGGTCCAAATAATTTCACTAAATCAGACAGTTCTAATAAAATATGTTGCTGTCATAGTTACTTTATAAGCACATTCCCTTATAAAATTAAAAACTCAATACTAGCAATGTCTAACAACACTCTCTGAAGTTCATAAATTATTTAGATCAGTTCAGCTCCATGTGTAAACACATGTCAAACCAGCTCAGAAAATCTAACCGTATACTTATTAAAAAAAAAACATTTTTGGATTCCTTAGATTTAGAAGTCCTTACTGCTAGAATATTCTATGGGCTGACTATGGGGTCAATTCACTAAGCTTTACCACATGTGGTAAGAGTATCATGTTGCTCATTTGCATAAATTACTACAAACATTAAATAAAGTCCAATTCACTAAAATTCCTTGAGCTTGACAAAGGAGCGCAGCTGCTGTGTCATCCGCGGCACGCATGCTCGTGAAACGCGTCGTATACTGGTGACGTCATCCATCCTTGCTTGTGTACCATCTGCGCTCCAAGCCTCATTTTGGGTTCTCTTCCACCATGGCCGGCTTTTCATATCAGCGGTGGATTGGATCGTCCACTGAAAACCTCCCCCCGCCCTTGTTGGGACTAATTTACATGCTCATTACCTACTTCTCAAATGTGAGTTGCCACTTTTCAAGTGCTTATTAAAAACTTGTTTTAAATCTACACCCAGAGGCGCCTCCCTCCTTGTTTCTTTTAGTGCCCTTGGAACCTGGTTTCTGTTCCTATATGATGGCAACCCTGAGTGCTGGATTCCCTTCATCCCCACATGGTCCCTGGGCTTTTTAACTTGCTTAAACACTGCTATATATAATGTTTATTATTTGTGCCACATTAACTCTGTGGGATAATTTGATTCAGTTCCTTGCGCCTATACTTGTCTTGAGGTATACAGCTTGGCCTAATGTCCATGGTGCTAAAGAAAATGCCCATTTGGAATCTAAAAAGCCATGAAAGCCTGTGTCAAATTGGACTCTGCCCCACTCCACTATCCTGATGACAAATGATTGAGAAATTAATTCAAGTGGACCTGTCAGTTTGTAGTTGTCTATTGCTGCAATGGTGCATAAAACAATAGGGCAGACACTTGTCTCATCTTTTTCCACTCAAAATATTTTTGTAAACTAAGACATTGTGAGCTGCATACATGTTTCTGTAACACCAGAGATAGTTAGCCAGAAAACTTCGAAGGCTTCAAAGGCTAAAGTAAATCTGTACTTCACCCATGCAGGGAAAAACATCAAATTTACTTTAAAGCTGGCCTCCACTGCTGTACATACCCCTTTACTTTTCATTTCCCCACTACTGCATTTAGCTATTAGGAGTAAACAGTAGAAGCCATGCATAAGATCCAAGTCCCAGGGCTGTGAACTCTCTGTCTGCCCCCACATGACAATACCAAATAGCCAATCATCAAGCACCAATGTTGTCAGAAAAGGAAGTACTGAGGATTTCCCTTCACTTTAGGGAGTGAAGGATGAATATGTTCAATTGAGAAGGGCAGTAAAGGGAACCCGTTGCTTGGTTCTGCATGGCTAAAGCAGGGGTCCACTTTAAAGCAAAGCTGTCCTGTGCTGGTTCACTATGAAACATCCTATGTGTGCATTCAAAACACCATGTACCTCATTCTATCACTGTCTTGGTTATAAGTAAATGTACATATACCAGGGCCAGATGTGGTTCTTAAAGGCAGAAGATTTTTTTACACTGAACTCACAAAACTGTACATAGTACTAATGTCATATGGAACCAGTGCAGCGCCAACAAGTGCCGGACTCAACACCAGGTGGGATGTGGATCTCTTTCTTAAATAAGGAGACATTTGTGAATCCTTTGGTAGGACTACACTCATACACCCCCTCCTAAGGCCTATAACTTGTCTAGGATTTTAATGTGTGTTTTCCACATATGTTTTGCAATACCAATTTGTATAATTTCATCTTTTTGTGTCTACGGCTTTCTTTTTGTCAATAATGAAGGTCCATGCCTACACCTTCTCTTTCTAATGACACACACCTACTCTTAATTTTAACTACGGTAATTGTGATCATTGCAATACAGCCCATGAGTGGGTGGAGTTTGTAGTATGTATATATGATCTATGTTTTTAGGCTTCATGTATACGGGACGTTTTTACAACCTCTCCTGAATGATTTACCTTGACAGATAGTAACCCACATTTAAAACGTCCGTTTTGCCACGTTTACATGACACGTTTAGCGGCGTTTTGCAGCGTTTTGCGTTTAGAAGCTTTTCTAAAAAAAAATATATATATAATTTTTTATTTATTTTTTTTTTAAATGGCCAAAAACGAAAAATGCCTATAAACGAAACACGGCTAAACGTGGTAACCCACGTTTAGCCGCGTTTCATTTATAGGCATTTTTTGTTTTTGGCCACGTTTAGACAGGTTTGGCGTCTGAAACGTCGGAAACTTCGGCGTCTGAACTCATTTTTTTGCCTTCAAAAAAAGGTCTATAAACGCAACTGCCTAAAAACGACAGTAAACAAACCTGTGTACATATACACATAAGATAACATTGAATGAGTTCAGGGGCAGTTGAAAAAAGTGTCCAGCTGCCTCTGAACGTCCGTTTAGCAGCAGCAGTGTACATGGGGCCTTAGTGTGTATTTTGCTGTAAACAAGGCTACTCGCCGAAACATGTAAGCATTTTATGTGCAAGAAATAAAGGTATTCATACAGATGTAAGGCCTCATGCACACAAGGCGCTGTTAAACGCGCATTCAGAGGCAGTTGGAAACTTTTTTCAACTGCCCCTGAACCCATTCAATGTTATCCTATGTGTCCATGTACACAGTCTCGTTTTTTGACGTTTTTAGTCAGTTGCGTTTAACCTCGTTTTTCCAGAAGCAAAAAAATGGGTTCAGAAGCAAAAGTTTTCCACGTTTCAGACGCCAAACGCGGCTAAAAGCAGGTACCGCGTTTAGCCGCGTTTGCGTTTATAAGTGTTTTTAAAGGAACCCTATTTTTTGGACCAGAAAACACAGAAATATGATGGTAAACTGCAGCAGAGAATGACATTTTGCGACCCAAATTTGGGGCCCCGTATCTCGGGGCCACTTGGGGCTAGGAACCCCAAATGTGGTGTGCAAACACAGTGGGACTAGCACTATAACATATGCAAAGTTGGGGTTCCTAGCACCAAGTGTTCCCAAGATACAGGGCTCCAAAGTCGGGTCCCAAAATGTCATTCTCTGCTCTGCAGCAGTTAAAATTTATCATGCTTTCTGAGCTTGGGGAGGGTCTTTGTTATCTTAACTAAACGCTTCTAGATGCAAATGCGGTAAAAGGCGTCTAAACGCACCATGCAAACACGGAAAAACGTTTCTAAACACTGGTTTCAGCTTTTAAAAACAGCAGAGATTTCACCGGCGTCTTCTGTGCATGAAGCCTAATGCCCTGTACACACGGTCGGATTTTCCGACAGAAAATGTGTGATAGGACCTTGTTGTCGGAAATTCCGACCGTGTGTAGGCTCCATCACACTTTTTCCATAGGAATTTCCGACACACAAAGTTTGAGAGCTTGCTATAAAATTTTCCGACAACAAATTTCGTTGTCGGAAATTCCGATCGTGTATATACAAATCGGACGCACAAATTGCCACGCATGCTCAGAATAAATTAAGAGAGGAAAGCCATTGGCTACTGCCCCGTTTATAGTCCCGACGTACGTGTATTACGTCACCACGTTCAGAATGATCGGATTTTCCGACAACTTTGTGTGACCGTGTGTATGCAAGACAAGTTTGAGCCAACATCCGTCTGAAAAAATCCATGGATTTTGTTGTCGGAATGTTCGATCAATGTCCGACCGTGTATACGGGGCATTAGAGTTGATGGCTACTACGTTTGCTTTATACTACTGTCATATGATTGAAAGCAGTTACATTAAATTTACAAAGTAATCTGGATTTTGAGACCTGAATAAAAACTGTGAAACAATGAGACGGAAGGTTTTTACACAGAGTGCACATATACTGTAGTGTCTCCCTTTTAATAAAAGCTTACATATATATACAGTATCTCACAAAAGGGAGTAAACCTCTCTCATTTTTTATACTTAATATTTTATTATATCTTTTCATGTGACAACACTGAAGCTTGTATAACAGTGTAAATGTGCTGTCCCCTCAAAATAACTCAACACACAGCCATTAATGTCTAAGCCGCTGGCAACAAAAGTGAGTACACCTCTAAGTGAAAATGTCCAAATTGGGCCCAAAGTGTCAATATTTTGTGTGGCCACCATTTTTTGCGGCACTGCCTTAACCCTCTTGGGCATAGAGTTCACCAGAGCTTCACAGGTTGCCAATGAAGTCCTCTTTCACTCTTCCATGACATGGAGTTGGTGGATGTTAGAGACCTTGCGCTCCTCCACCTTACATTTGAGGATGCCCCACAGATGCTCAATAGGGTTTAGGTCTGGAGACATTCTTGGCCAGTCCATCACCTTTACCCTCAGCTTCTTTAGCAAGGCAGTGGTCGTCTTGAAGGTGTGCTTGGGGTCGTTATCATGTTGGAATACTGCCCTGTAGCCCAGTCTCTGAAGGGAGGGGGTCATGCTCTGCTTCAGTATGTCACACTACATGTTGGCATTCATGGTTCCCTCAATGAACTGTAGGTCCCCAATGCTGGCAACACTCATGCAACCCCAGACCATGACACTCCCACCACCATGCTTGACTGTAGGCAAGACACACTTGTCTTTGTATTCCTCACCTGGTTTCCACCACACAGGCTTGACACTATCTGAACCAAATCATCAGACCACAGTACATGATTCCAGTAATCCATGTTCTTAGTCTGCTTGTCTTCAGCAAACTGTTTGCGGGCTTTCTTGTGCATCATCTTTAGAAGAAGCTTCCTTCTGGGACGACAGCCATGCAGACCAATTTGATGCAGTGTGCGGCATATAGTCTGAGCACTGACAGGCTGACCCCCCCACCCCTTCAACCTTGGCAGCACTCACACGTCTATTTCCAAAAGATAACCCTTGGATATGATGCTGAGCACATGCACTCAGCTTCTTTGGTCCACCATGGCAAGGCCTGTTCTGAGTGGAATCTGTCCTGTTAAACAGCTGTATGGTCTTGGCCACCATGCTGCAGCTCAGTTTCCGGGTCTTGGCAATCTTCCTATAGCCTAGGCCATCTTTATGTAGAGCAACAATTCTTTTTTTCAGATCCTCAGAGTTCTTTGCCATGAGGTGCCATGCTGAACTTCCAGTGACCAGTATAAGAGAGTGAGAGCTATAAGACCAAATGTAACACACCTGCTCCCCATTCACACCTGAGACCTTGTAACACTAACAAGTCACATGACATCGGGGAGGGAAAATGGCTAATTGGGCACAATTTGGACATTTTCACTTAGGGGTGTACTCACTTTTGTTGCCAGCAATTTAGAAATTAATAGGTGTGTTGGGTTATTTTGAGGGAACAGCAAATTTACACTGTTATACAAGCAGTACACTCACTACTTTACATTGTAGCAAAGTGTCATTTGTTCAGTATTGTCACATGAAAATATATAATAAAATATTTACAAAAATGTGAGGGGTGTACTCACTTTTGTGAGATACTGTATGTATATATATATATATATATATATATATATATATATTTATATATAGGACTGTGCCTCTTCTGCTGTATTACCGTACAATACTCCAGCATTGTGTACTGCAAATGTCAGGTACTCTTTAAGGGAACACACATAATAAAACAAGATATAAGCTGGCAGATTGACAAACATATTTCCTCAAGTCTCTGAAGATTCGATAACATATTTCTCATCTGTTTTAATTTCCTCTATCCATCAACACTTTGATTAGAATTTTAATTTTGATATAAAATATGTATTTCTAAAAATAATGTGTGTTTTTCCTCCACTCCAGGAACAATAAAGTTTAATAATGTGTATTCCCCGCTCTCCTGTGTAGTCTGACTGTTCCTTTACAGTCTTTTCTCTCATTTAAAACTAAATCTGGAGCCAAAATAATGACACCCATTACATATTATGGGACAGCATATGGGCCACAGCCAATTAGCCTTTAATTTCTCCTTCCATTTCAAAAAAGCACAGATGGGTTGTTTCATTGTTTCGTTTCATTCAAATGCAACCTTGTTCCTTCCCAGCTTTAATAAATTTGTCGTCCATCTGGACTGTCCTGGACAGCCTCCGGCCAAATAAAGTTTTCCATATTTATTCATTTATTTCTTAACATCCGTGAGCCTCAGCTGCCAGAATTAACCTTGCAGTGATACTTGATGACACAGAGCTAGAAATGAATTATAAAACATAGGCCTAAATTATAATAGAGCAAAGTTTACAGCTTTTATTGAAACTCTGGCAGAGATCACATCTTACGGGTCAAGACAAAAAAGAAGCGACCAACCGAAACTGGCCGTTTTCCAGATATGTTCTCCACAGTAGTGGGTTTTTGAGGGGCATTGGCATACCAGTATTTGGCCCCATGAAGAAAGTCACAGAGACACTTTGAGCACTCACCAGGTAAGCATTTGTGATACAGAACAATAAAACTGATGAGTTTGTGAGAAGCTGAACTTGACTGATTCATGTCTTTCTCATTCTAATATATGGACAGTATAAATTCAGACTCCAGCAGCTTAGCCCGAGCAAGCTAATAGAAGAACTAATCTATCCCTAGTTTGATGATGCTAAACTGCTTGTAGCTAAAATATGATTGATTGGTGACCTTTTCATTGTGGTGTAGAAGCCCATGAAAACTTGGGCACAGGGCCATATAATATTCCTATTATACTGCATTAAACAGTGCTAATAAAGATTGGTTTGCTGCATTCACCTAATGAGAGACCATTCTTAATTCTGCAATCAGCCAAAGAGGAATTTCAGTCTGGATCCCATTAACTGATGTTCTTTCCCCATGTGTATGCTGCTGTACAATCACAGCCAGGAAAAAGTCTTAAAATATTTTAAGAAAAAAATTAGTACAAACAGTAAAAAACATAAGATGATCTCATGTATCAATGTATCTGTAACAACTGTCTGTAACTTTAATGATTGCCAATAAGACTGGTTCATGTTTAAACCTGGAAGATGACATTTGGATACTGAATGACTGCTGTGGGTGACACAAACTATTGTTACAGACATTTTGGTATGTAAATCTACTTTCAGGCAAAAAAAAAAAAAGTTGATTAGTTGAAAAAACACACAAAAAAGGTCTGTAATATGAATATATGGTAACATATTAGGACACACAAATCATGTTTTGCAGCCAATAGCCATGTTTGAGGCACAATAATTGTCAGAAAGACTGTGTTCTATGGTTTCTTTATTGCTTCCAGCATTTGTTAAACACCTCTGGCTTGTTGCTTCTGCACTTATAATATCTACAACCCTACCAATGGAGTTAAAGCTATTTTCATTATGCCTAAGTGACTGAATTTGACATTACATAAGGGAAAATTGAGTTGCACAGAGCTAAAACTTACAGCTAAGTGGCATTTTTCCATATGGGAGGGTGCAAAATATTATTCTCACTTTCAGACCCAGTTCAGTGCTCAACATATAATACTATACATCTAATTTCTTTTTAATTAACTGCTACAATGGTTACAGTCATAAGATTATCCTCTAACCCAGTATTCTGACTCCGATTGTTGTGAAGCGACTTATCCCGTGTGAGACCTCTATGCCTGGCCTGTATAAGATATAACCACTGAGGGCAATCCTCATCAGATAGTTTGAACTCACCAAATGCTGATCCACAAGATGCTTTTATTCTGAACATCAGGTTACAGCAGATGACAAGATACAAACAGATGAATAGGTTGTAGTATTTTTGCGGTCAAAAGATGATATTGTCTGTAGCTTACAATGCAGAATACATGTGCTCTGCTACATGTGGCTTGTAGCTGCCGCCATGACATGAAGTACAATAACAGGAAGAAGGGTGGAGCATTACATATAAAGGAAGTGTGTCATAACATCAGGGAAAAAAGAACATAATAAAACAAGTGCATTACCACAAAAGGTCACTAGATGGCAGCATGTGAACTAAATATAAAACGTCCATAGAAAATGGTTAGGAAAACAATCTATATAAATTCTATACCCCGTTGGGGCAGCACACTCCCCTTCTAGCATGGTAAATGTCACTATATACATCAAAACGGTAGTCACGCAACTGCAAATAACATACACTGTAATTTGCTAGATGTCTTAAAGACCTGAAAGACATAAAAAGAACATGCATATAATGCAATAACAATAACTCTTAATTTAAGGCTTCAAGTTATGTCAACTAAAGTTCAAGACACTTTCTTCTTGAAGTCACAGGTAGAATCCAGCAGGGTGGGCAAACAAGTTCATTTTCCAAAGGGCAAGAGCAGAATAAGTTCCCTGATAGGTCTGATGAAAGTCTTTACACCTTGTTTTGAAACCTTCACCTCCACCTTATGTACCTTACCGGCATCACTAGGAACGCTCTTTACAATAAGTCCTATGGGCCATTCGATTCTTTCAGCTTGCATGTCCTTAAGCAGAACAAGATCTCCAACTTGTATGTTAGGGTTCAGGCGTTGCCATTTCCTGCATCCTTGCAGAGTAGAAAGATACTCCATCTTCCAATGATTCCAGAAGCAGTTGGCGAGGTGTTGTACTCGTTTCCACTGGTCATAGTATAAATTTCCTGCTTTAAAGTTTCCAGGTGGAACAGGAACAGACCCAGGCTCCTGGGTAAGAAGAGTAGCTGGGGTAAGGATAGTTGAGGTCTCTGGATCTTTGTCAGTTTCTAGAAGACTGAAGACATCAGCTGTGGTTTCTTCTGAATGATCCAGCAGAATTCAGGACCTGTTATCCAAGAAGAATTTGCAAAGACACTTGCAGACACTGGTCTGCTGGCATGATCTGCAGGGTTAATTTCAGATGGAACATAATGCCATTGTTCAGGTTTAGATGATTTCCTGATTCTCTCTACACGGTTGCTGACATAGACATATGTATATGTAGCTCAGAACAACCTTGCTGTCTGTGTAGAATCTAACGTCATCTATCTGAATGTCTAGCTCATGCAGTATGAAATCTGCTATTTCCACAGCTAGCACAGTCCCACAAAGTTGAAGCCTGGAAATCGTGTGTTCAGGCTTAGGTGCTAACTTAGCTTTCCCAAACAGAAACCCTATGTGGGCTTGATTAGAAGAATCTCTTACCTTGAGGTAAGCGACAGCTGCTATGGCCTCAGTATATGCATCTGAGAAGATGTGAAGCTCTTTCCTCTGACTTGTTGCAAGGGGGGCAGAAGTGTAGCAGCGTGGTATACGGATTCCATCTAAGGCATGTAGAGATTGTTTCCAGGACTCCCACTTTGAAAGCTGGTCTATTGGTAGTGTTCGTTGAGGTGAGTTGAATCTGCATAGAGCCTGTTCACGATTGGTTGGGAGTTTAACCCTTGCAGCATGAAGAGATAAAGGTGCAACCCAGCTGTTAGACTCATCCTGGAAGAATTCTTTTTCCATTATTTTGATGAACTCTCTGTCTTCGACTGACAAGGCTATTTTGCTGTCATCGTTTGTAGTACAAAACGCTGTGGTACCTAGGTTGTCATCACAAAGGTTAGGAGTGACATCAGGTACTTGGATGATGTCAAGAGGCTTCTCTTTTACTTCATATTGGTGAGGGCACTGTTTGAAATGGGATGCACCTCCGTTTCCTAACATGTAAGTTTTGAAGGAGTGGATCTCGGATGACGTACGCATTCTATCCAAGCATTCGTCGCCCACGATTACCCAGCCTAGATCGAGTTTTTGTGTGTAAGGGGCATCATGAGGTCCACTGCACTGCTTGCGTACATTGTGTACTTTGAGAATGTCTCTTCCTAGCAAGATCAAGATTTCAGCCATTGCAGGAATTTCATTAACAAGGTGCCTCAAGTGAAGATGGTGATATGCAGCCTCTGGAGTAGGAATTTCTTCCCTTTCGTCTGGTATCTGGTCACACTCGACTAATCTTGGTAGGGGTATGCCCTCTCCCTTATCGATATGAGAGACCATGAACCCATTGGCCCTTCTACCAAAGGTCTCTTCACGACCAGAACAGGTTCTGAGAGTATACGGTGATGCGTGTCCCTCTATATCAAAGATCTCAAAGAATTTAGGCTTAACCAGGGATCTGTTGCTCTGTTCATCTATTATGGCATACATCCTAATAGCTTCCTCAGGTTGACCCTTTGGGTATATCTTGACTAGGCATATCTTAGCAAAGCATTTGTGCTCTAAGTCTTCTCCACAGACTTCTGTGCATGAAGAAGAAATCTTAGCTGTGGCTGGAGCATGACCTTGTTGCTCCCCGCCATGACTTGAGACAGGGCTGGAGGTAGGAGGCTGCTGTGAATTGTCTAAGGGTGGGTCCGGATGCATAGCTGTAACATGTCTGTCGCTACTGCATTCTGTGCACTTGATGATAACTTTACAGTCTTTAGCAAAATGTCTGTAACAAGCACAGCACCTGTAGCATATTCCAAGTTTCTGAAGAATCTCCCTGCGCTCTTGTAGTGTCTTTGCCCTAAGCCCACAAATTTTCTTTAGGGAGTGAGGCTTCTTGTGAATAGGGCACTGACGATTAGGGTCTTTATCTATGCCACCCGAATCGCTCTGGTGAGCAGGAGAGGATACGGGTGGTGAGATGTCTGTCCTTTTAACAGATATTGCTCTATTAAAGTCTCTACGTTTACCTTGATGAAGATGATGACGCAGGCAAGTTGGGTTCAATGAAGCTGAAGCTGGGATTGTTTCTCATCTAGGCTTGATCACTGATGAATCTGCAAAAATATGCGAATGGAGGAAAAGATACGTTATAGTCTCTTTTGTACCTTGAGCCCTGTTGTGCCCATTTCTCTTGCAGGCCGTATGGCAGTTTAGACACCACTGGATTGACACCATGAGCAGTGTCCGGGAAGCTTAATCCAGGTGGACGCGGGTCTGTCTTTGCCAACTCCAGCTCCATGAGAAGATCACTCAGATCTTGGAGCTTGCGATAGTCTTTGTTCCTTATTTTTGGGAAGTTTTGCAGTCTCTTGAATAGAGCACTTTCTATGGCTTCAGAGCTACCATAAGCTTGCCCAAGTCTTGCCCATGCAGCAACAAGACCTGCATCTGGGTGGTCAACATGCACTGTTCTCAGTCTTTTAACGCGATCTGCAGATTCTGGCCCCAGCCACTTTATGAGCAAATCAAGTGCCTCCTTGGTAGTAAGGTTAAGATCAGCAATGGCAGCTTTGAAGGTTGATCTGCAGGCCCTGTAGCTCTCCGGACAGTCATCAAATCTTGAGAGGGTAGTGTTAATGAGCTCACGGCGTACCATATCTCTGGCAAAGTCATTCAAGTCTGATCTCTCACTCTACGGTGCCAAAGCAACTTAGGGAACCCCTTGGGTGTGAAAGTTCTCTGGTGAAGTAGGGTGAGGTTTACCAGGATGAAATGATGTTGCAGGAGCGTTTAACTGTGGTGTAGTCCCTAAGGCTTGTGCTGGCTGTGGCACGAGCTGCGGTTTGTCACTTGTAGACTTAAAGAGGCTCAGGCATGTGGAGCTGAGAGGTCTCTGTGTTGAGAGTCAGAACAGTGTTGTTAGTAAGACGTACAGGAGATAACTCTGTATCATTGCAAACATTATGCTTTAGTACATATTCACTGATGCGTTCAACTGGGTCTTGCAGTTCCGCTGGGATGGACAAGCCTGATTAAGCACTTTCTCCCATCGCTTGTTTGAGGACTCTCAGCCTTGCCAGGGCAGCTGCTTCCTCCCTTTTCATTTGCAGAATCTTTAATTGGGAATCTGCCTCTGCCTGTTGAGCTTTCATCTTTGCCTCTATTTCTGCTTGTTGAGCTTCCATCTTTGCCTTTTGTGTTTCTAGTTCTGCTTCCCTTCTGGCAAAGGAGCTTTGCACTTTTTTTGATTCTGCATCAGCACGGGCTTCTTTTATCTTATCACTTAATGTTGAACTTCTGGAGCGAGAGGATCTAGAAGAACGTGCAGTGTGCCTGGTTGATGTGGTTCTGTGAGATCTGGTCTCCTGCAGTTGAGCAATGCGGAGTTCTGCCTTACGCTGGGGATTTTGCACTAAGAGATCCCTTTGTTGGTTTAGTGAATCAGCCCTGGTCAGTTCTGCTGAGGAGTCTCCTTGGTAACCTGCCTCCTTGGACAGGAAGCACCCCCGTGTCAACAACTCTGTGCTTTTAGTGCTCTTTTGCTCATCCTTCTTTCTAAGGCTCCATTCACACTTGTGTGACTTGTCATGCAACTTTGGACATCAAAGTTGCATGACAAGTTGTTCCCCATGTTTTCCAAATATAACCATTCATATATGTGCAAGTTAAATTTGAAGCAACTTCAAAGTCGTTCATGCACTACTTTGGTCCAACTTCCATGCAACTTGAGGGCCATAGACATCAATGTTAACCCTCAGAAGCTGCATGTAAGTCGTACCTGAATGTTATACAATGCAACTTGTGTGCAACAGTTGTCCATTATCACTGGTTAAAGCCAAAGTCTTATCCAAGTTGCACCTATCCAAAGTTGCATGAAAGTTGCACTGTGTGTATGTAGCCTAAAGACTCTATTTGATCCTCCTTGGCCAGCACAGCGAAAGCATCCCACACAGGTTAAGTAACTATCTATAATTTATTTTGCATAGGTGCTGCCCAATTTTTTTTGCATGCTAGTCTTATATCGAAAATGAATAGATTACTCAACTTAAGAAAATTCTCGTAAGACAGAATTCAACTTCTGAAGTGATGTAATGTATTGTATTATATTGTAATGCATTCTTTAGTTTCCGAGCATGCGTCGTATTGCTCTTCCGATTTTTTTCGGACGAAAACTGTACTGATTAAAAGAAAATCGTACAATCTGGTATTGTATGAGAAAGTTTTTGGTGTTTGTGTCAATCACTGCCCACCACAGTGCCAATCACTGCCCAGCAGTAACACCTTTCAGTACCTCATCAGTACCTCCTCATCAGTGCCACCTGTCAGTGCCCATCACAGCCGCCTGTCAATGCCCATCACAGCTGCCTGTCAGTGCCCATCAGTGCCACCTATTAGTGCCCATTAGTGCTGCATATCAGTGCCGCCTATTGGTCCCCTTCAGTGCTGCATATCAGTGCCGCCTACCAGTGCTCATCAATTCTACAGTACAGGAATAGGATGAAAAGACTGGGAGATAAAAAGAATTACCTCTGTATGGAATGTTCCAAATAGATGAGTGATATATGGATGGTTCCTGAATGTTTCCAGTATGTACCGCTCCAGTATGTAACGATCTTCCCCGCCAGCTTCTGTTAAAAGGAGGGATGGGAGGCCAATACCACCTTCCCATAGGACCCCTCTCCAAGTTCATCATGGGTTGTAAAATCTTCTTTTGAAAAGTCGCATGGCTTCTCCTCAATGCTGGATGGGACCGCATCTGGGGAGAAAAAATAATGCAATTATTTCTATTCCTGCTAGTTACACATCATTTATTGATGCTACACAGAATCTGTGGATATATAAAATGGTTGTAAACCTCAGACATGAAATGGAAATGTAGCACTAACTCTCGGTGGAGCTGCTGATTTAAGCGGGTCTGTTACCTTCACTTTGCTTCCCTCTGTTTCACCGGCACCGGGTCTAGGGGTTCCGTTGAGTTTACTTCTGGACAACACACGCACCAACACTGGAGTACCTTTTCAATGCTTTATTAAACAAACTTTAGGAAGTAGCAGGAAAGAGGCAGAAAAGGAAACTTTCAGGAGAAACTCAGAGAAAATTGAGTACTGTCTGTGATACTTTTTTTATTTGCACTAACATACAATTTTTCAGGACAAGCTTTCGGGGTATGTCCCCTTCTTCAAGGTCCAAGCAGTACTGATTCACAAATTTTTAAGCAGAATGTTAAAGAAGAAGAAAAAAAAAAAAAAAGAGAAAACCAAACACATACAAATCAATGGTAATAAAGATAGCAGAAGAGTTAGTGAGATAAGACAGAGGGAGAGCTAGGGGGGGAATGGGGGGGGGGGGGGGGATACTAGTCACAGAGCGGTCGTAAAACTTTAGCATAATGTGTAAGGAAACCAATATCTAAATTCAGGCCATTATTCTTTGTGTCAAAAAGAAGTATCATTCTTAGTTCAAACGTTTTCCTTTCCTGGATAGTTCTGAACTAACGTTTGAACTAAGAATGATACTTCTTTTTGACACAAAGAATAATGGCCTGAATTTAGATATTGGTTTCCTTACACATTATGCTAAAGTTTTACGACCGCTCTGTGACTAGTATCCCCCCCTGCATTCCCCCCCTAGCTCTCCCTCTGTCTTATCTCACTAACTCTCACTAACCTCTCTCACCAGTGTAGCAGCCAGCACGCAGCACGAATCAAAAGTCTCTGCCACAGACTTGTTTGGTGAGGTAAATCCGTATGATCCTCTGCCACAGGATGTATCAGATTTTTCTGCAGTGAAAGTCAGTCACAGTGCCTGAACCTTTAAGCCTAGCCGGCAACACTATGCTGTATAGTTACTTCTTTTGGATACGTCCTCCAACCAAGTCACCAGGCCCCTCTATAGGCCAGCTCACCGCGTGATCTCTCCAAGACGGGTCCTCCCCTGGGATCTTCTCGGCTGTCCAGCTTCGTCACACAGGACCGACAGCTTAGGACCATTCCTCGGCTGCGGTGGTAGGCTCCAGACAAGCCTCTGGACCCACCCCTGCGCCACTGTATCATGGGGCTCCCGATTGGAGGACCACGAGGTAACTCCTTAACGCATACCTGTCGGCCAGGAGGGCCAGCAGGTGGCTGCAAAACGAACCCTAGAACATGGCGTCTGTCCCATAAATACCCTCTTCCCAGAATGCAACTCGGAGGACCACCTCCACCGAGCTTGTCCCTGAGACAGAGGAGCATCTATACACTTCAACACGTTGCCTTTCCAACACTGACCACCGGCAACAGCAACACCCAGCGGTCAGCACGGAAACACACACAACGTCAGCCAAGCTGGAACAGAGGCGAACTTTTAACCTTCCTAACACACAATTTACTAAATTTACCTAACCTACATTAGATTGTAAATCTACCAGCGCTACAGAAACAAAGTACACCCTTCTATACTGTGTGCTTGTTTCTATTCAAAGCAGAGTGTGATTTCTTTCTGCTGTCTGGTCCAGCTGTTATATACAGGACCTACTTCTGACAGATTTTCCTGATACCAAGAGAAATAGGATGGCTAGAGTGGAGAGCTCCAGCACACAGCCTGTAACTGACAACAACAGCTGTGCATGTTCTCTTTGTAGCGTGGGGGGGCTGTCCCTCCAATCAGAGCTCAGTATTCTTCTCCCTGAGCCATGCAGTATGTACATTCAGATCCCTGACCCCTGCTTACAAGTCAATAGAGGACAGATGGCTGCAGATGAACAGGTAAAACTTATATAGGAGAATTTGTTTAATCTCTATGTATCAAGTCCATTCAGTTGTGTATATGGAGGGTGTACAATCACTTTATATGCGTTTCCTTTTACATATGTAAGTGAATGTGATTGGTGTTGTGGAAATGATCTGGCGTCACTCGTCTCTCTTTATGGGAATTCTATACATGGACAATGTGGGTGTTTTGGGCCCCGGGAGTCCATTTTTAGTGCTCGGCTTTCTGTGCCAGGACTAGTGTAAGTGCTTCTAATTCACCCCCAATAACCATATTTGTACGTTGCGACCACCAAGAGATAGAGATCCTAATGTGATTTCTGACTGCGCTGAGATCTTGGTGATAAAGACCACCGATCTGCTACATTACATACACAGGCTGTGCTTCCTCCTTAGTATGTTTGTGATTTACTCTTCCTCCCTCTCATTGCAATCCCATCATTCTGCTTATCTTAATTAATAATCATTCCAATATTCTTTTTTTAGTTTTTTTTTTTGCGCCAAATTCAAGCGGCGCCTAATGGCCCATAATGCACTGCGGGAGTGTAGTGCATTGCAGTCTGATGATTGGCCAAGCATGCACTATGACCCGCATGCTTTGGCCAATCACAGCACTGTCAGCAAAGAGAGCCATAATTGGCCAAAGGCACGCGGTGATGTGTTTGGTGGATGGTGGTCTCAACATATCACAGCACAAGTTATATCAGATCTCCATCGCTATTAGTGACTCATATATGAACTGTATATGGAAGCTTGTCATTCGAGTTTATTCGACAAGAGCAAGAGCGCTGCTACAATATTTTTAAAGGACTCCATGTTTTAGAGCGCTTTTTCATTTTCACAACTTGCAATGTGCTACATGCTATGGGCATCTCATATTATCCTTCTCCCATCCAAGTTGTATCCTCCAATAAATATAACAAAACCATGAAACTGACTGTTCTTTGCATTAATTGATCGTGGGAAGTATGGCAGCAGGGTGATTGGTGGATTGCTAAGTAACCAAATTAGCAGCCCTTACGGGGGTACCGCTACAACTGTTTCATATATTATCACATATTATCGCATATCACTGCATTTATTTTTAAATTAGGGATGCTTTTTTGTCTATTTTTCTGCATATCTTCTTGTATTAGTGCACTTTATCACTGTTTCACTTAATATCATAATATATGTATTTTTTTTTTTATATATTAGGGATCATTTATGTATGTATGTTTATTTTTGCTGCATAGCTTCTTGAATTAGCGTATTTTATCATTGTTTTACAACATTATTGTACTTTGTCACTTATTACTGCATTTTTGTCTTTTTTTGCTGCATAGCTCCTTAAATTAGCGCACCATTTTTATTATCATTATTTGTTTTAGCGTGTTGAGGTCACTTGCTAATGGATGCAGCTTTTTCATGTGTATTTTTAGGGTGATATATTATTCTTTGGTATTTATTTTGTATATCAGTTTTGGTTCGTTGTGAGATCCATAGCAGCGCACATGTACTTCATAGTTAATTTTCACACTGAGTAAATAGATACCTAACATGTCATGCTTGCACATACTCATGGAATGGCAACAAACTACGGTACTTAAAAATCTCCATAGACGACACTTTAAAAATGTCTACAGGTTACCAGTTTATAATTACAGAGGAGGTCCTGTGCTAGAATTATTGCTCTCTTATTGCTCTCGCTTTAACGATTGCGGCAATATCTCATATGTGTGGTTTGAACACCGTTTACATTTGTGGGCGCGACTTACATATGCATTCGCTTCTACGCGCGAGCACGGAGGGACGGGGCGCTCTACTTTTTTTTTTTTTTTTTTTCTAGGGATGATGGAGGCCACTGTGCTCATTGGGACCTTTAATGCTGCAGAAAATTTTCTGTACCCTTCCCCAGATCTATGCCTTGATACAATACTGTCTCTGAGGTCTACAGACAATTCCTTGGATGTCATGGCTTGGTTTGTGCATTTACATGTGACCGGCTGTGATTGGACGCTGTGTCATCGGTTCTTTATGAAGATCAGGGTCCTAAAAACACAGCGTGGCTGCGCTCACCGCACTGCGTGCCGTTCTGGGGCGACATCATATTACGTTGTACCAGGATGAGAGCCGCACCTTTCCTCTGTCATTTGACGGTGGGCGGGCATCAAGTGGTTAATGCGGGATCTGGGGTCAAAAAGACCTCAGATCTCACATTTACACTTAGGCCTCATGCACACGGACGTTTTTACAGCTGCTTTTTTGAGCTTTTTTGCAGCTTAAAAAGACCTGTCTATGTTAGTCTATGGCTTCATGCCCACCTAGGCGTTTTTGAGCTGCAAATGGCATAGGCGTTTTTAAGCTGTAAAAAAAACTCAGGACCAGTGGGTTCTGAGAGACTTTTTCAGCTGTAAAAACACTCTAACGCTGATAAACGCTCCAAAACTCTCAAAAACGTCATTCACCAACGTTTTTTAACGTTTTTGATCCATTGAAGAAAAAAAAAATTTGAAAAAAAAAACGCGGAAAAACGTTCAAAAACGCTAACGTGGAAAAACGCTCAAAAACGCTCAAAAACACTCAAAAACGCTATTGCAAAAACGTTGAAAAAAGCTGAAAAAAGTTTAAAAAAATCACTGCAAAGATACTGGCATTTTCATAACGTTATTTTAACAGCCTGTGTGCATGAGGCCTAAAAAGCAGAAAAAAAAGAAAAACAAGTAATTTTACTTTTACACAAAAAAAGAATGGGCCCTTTAAGGCCGGAGGGCAGAAGTGAAGTTTGATGTCGCACTAGTCCTCCAAAGGCATGAAGTCGAGTGGGGGCCATCAGTCCAGAAGGTCGGATCATTTTCACCGCTACCAACGTCTCTGGTAAGCGAGGAAAATGACCGGGAAGGGAGGGCACCTCTACCGCCACCCATAAAAGTGATCCCGTGGTGAACCCACCGCCAGAACCACTTTTATCTGAAATAGCCCACTGTGTAAAAATATACCGGAAGTTATGGCAGCTGTCTGCTGTCAGAACCACGGTATATAATGTCAAAGTCATGACGTACTGCATTATTGCCAAACATGAGAATGCAAGGCAATTAGTTTTGGCAAGTTCATTTCTTATGGGGAAGAGGCCATTGGTGCACAAGTGGTGTGAAGAACTCTACAGATTAGGAGGACTTTTTATTGCATTGTGTCATACTATGAGATTTAGTTCTATGGACTTGTGTTATATTTTTTCCTTTTTTTCACTTTTTATATTTTTCATCACTTGGGTGATTTCATTTAATCACTTTATGCTTGTGTCACTTTTATGCCCTGTACACACGGTTGGACATTGATCGGGCGTTCCAACAACAAAATCCTAGGATGTTGGCTCAAACTTGTCTTGCATACACACGGTCACACAAAGTTGTCGGAAAATCCGATCGTTCTGAACGCGGTGACGTAAAACACGTATGTCGGGACTATAAACGGGGCAGTAGCCAATAGCTTTCATCTCTTTATTTATTCTGAGCATGCATGGCACTTTGTGCGTCGGATTTGTGTACACACGATCGGAAATTCTGACAACGGATTTTGTTGTCGGAAAATTTTATAGCCTGCTCTCAAACTTTGTGTGTCGGAAAATCCGATGGAAAATGTGTGATGGAGCCCACACATGGTCAGAATTTCCGACAACAAGGTCCTATCACACATTTTCCGTCTGAAAATCCGACCGTGTGTACGGGGCATAACTGTATTTATCATTATTATAAGTGTTTGTGTGTATAGCATGCACTGACATGTATAACCAAATACACTTTAGCGCCAGTGTTTGCCTAGAGTGATCTGTATAGGTCAGTCTTCCTCAACCTTTTCAACACAGAGGAATCCTTGAAATAACTTTTCTGGGCTCAGGGTACTCTTGCTAAAAATTACTGTAGCAATATGGGCTATAATTGCCACAAACAGTTATTCCCTGCCCTATCTGTGTACCACGTTATTCCGCTAGTGCTCAGCGTTATGAGACTGACATCATATCTGTGAGCCAAGCCAAAGGGATTATGGGACTGGTAGTTTCATCAGATGACTGTTCCCCTGCATGACCATGCATTTGGACTACATATCCAAGGGATCTTTGCTAACACGAGAGAGGTTGCTGGGAAGAACTATAAAAGAAACCGGAGACCCGCCTCGCACTCTCTTCCTCCGGGGCCTTGTGTGTGAAGGACCTCTCCAGGCCGGGAGAGTGAGGTTGCCACCTACCACGCAATCCACAGCATTCCTGCCTGAACAGGAAGGGATCCAGCACCGCTTGCTGTTCATCAGACATCTGATCAACACCATCCCTACAGTGCAGCGACCCACGCTTTGCACTCCGCAATGGGTGATCATCACAAGCGGAACTACTGCCAGGACATCCATACGGGAGTCGGCCATTGGTGAGAGGACTATTGCCCAGTTTTGCAACCCTTTCCTTTGTTTCACTGGGACACTGTGCACAGACAGCTTTACCTTGGTTTCACTTCACTGCACCTTTATCTGAACGCTGTCCATAAGTTCTTTTACTAAGTTATTAGAAGATATACTACCACTCTGTTACTCCACCCTATTGAATACAATTAATGAGCCTTGACTGCCGGTGAAGACCATCAGATCTGCAATGTGGACATTCTGCCATTGCTAATTAAAGGGCCCTTATACCATCCATGTTTAGTTTTATACCTCATTAGGATCAAAGGGTTAAACAGGCCAGCCAGGGTTCTTCTTTATAGATGTATTGTCATTGATTGTATTGATGCTTAACTTGTTTATCCTTTCAGGTGACGTTCCAGTGGTATCATATTGTTTATAGGTGTATATACAGTATATAATATTCTGTTGTTGCCATCTGTCTTGACTGACATTTCTATAGTGGTCATTCGTCTGAGCTTGTGCTGCTATTTCAGACTCAGCAGAACCACCATCTCTTTTGTACAAGTATACCTTAACTGAAGTATTCCATTAAATGCGGTCTTATTACTTAAAGGTGTTGCAAAGCTGTCTGAACCCAGAGTGTCAGGTGGGTTGGAAGGTTCACAGGGTCATGGCAATGCAGAAGAGCAGGTAAATCCAAGCAGTCCCCTAGGGGAGTAAGCATCTTTGTATGTGAAACGTGTTAGCTATTGCTATCCTCTGATCATATCTGATGACTATTGTTGGATTTTAATTTTACGAAATAAAGATGTCCTTTCCAGAGTGCAGCAGTCCGGGATTTTCTTGCTACCAGTCCCCTAGGGGGCCGTGCTACATTACTATATCTACAAGTCATGATACATTAGTGGGAAGAATGCTCCTTACACTTGTGGTCATTGGGAAGAATTACTCCTCCTTACAAATAGCTAAAAAGATCAATGGTGTCAGGGGGAACTTCTCAGAGAGACAGAAATTGCTCATTACTCAAGGAACCCCTAGAAACTCTTGGAGGAACCCAATGGTTCAATTGAACCCTGGTTGAGAAATCCTGGTATAGGTGATAGTTTGTAATTTTTATTATTGAAAGTGGCAGCTACACATTAATTTTGCTTTTCACATATTCATACATCATTTTTGCTTGGCACATTGGTGGATTGGTGTTTTATACATACTTTAGATCACTTATCCATAGAACCTACTGTACATTATTGTATGGCACTGTATGGCATTCTATGCACTGTACGGAATATCCAAAAATCCAAATTTAAACTCCTCCCTCGCATTCTGAACCTCCGAGGCTGATTCCCAATAGAGCTCATTATATTGTTCTTCAGGAAACCTTCTCAGAATAAAGAATGATGGAGCTCAGCTCCACAACGAATGGAGGAGGCTAAACTCCGCCCACCCACAAGCAGACCCCCCCGCTGGATGGACAATCCTCCTCCCGATCGGGATCAGACCGCATTGTGTGATAGGAAAGAAGGAAGATTAATTCTGGAAAATGAAGAAACTGGCTGGGCATTTATTCTTCATTATTTCACTGTATTTTATATTTCTAGAGATTTTACATCTCATCCTAAATCCTCCCTCCGGGCTTCCTTCCAGTCTTCCACCTTTGTACCGCCTCCTCTCCTGGACTGCAATGGGTTTCACTGCACACTGCAAGCTTCTCACAATGTGCATTAGAAGCTGAAGCAAGTCAGATAGAGCTGGCCCCATTTCCTGGCTGGAGGACATCCAGCATCATCTATCCTTTCCTCCTCATACTGACTATCCCTGGCCCCGCCCTTTTAATTCATTGGCTTTCAGACACAACAGAAATCTACGATTGGACTTTACCTGTACCACATCAGAGACACACATTTAAAACTTCATCATTGTTATTAATATGAATATTGGAAACATATTGGAGCACATGGGCCTAAAAAGAATGTCAACTTGGGGGTGCTGTCAGTACATTTCAATGTGTTCCATTCCAGATGGAGAGCTGGATATAGGTACATAGTTGGTCAGGATATAGGTACATAGTTAGTCAGGCAGCAGAAAAATTCCTTCCAGATTTCCCGAGAGGCAATCATATTTTCCCTGGATCAACTTTACTTATAAATGTTAGTACCCAGTTACGTTATGTACATTTAGGAAAGAATCCAGGCCTTTTTTAAAGCAATCTACTGAGCTGGCCAGAACCACCTCTGAAGGGAGTCTATTCCACATTTTCACAGGTCAAGAAACCTTTCCGTATTTGGAGCAGAAATCATTTTTCCTCTAGACGTAAAGAGTACCCCCTTGTCCTCTGTGACGACCTTAAAGTGAATAACTGAACACCAAGATCACTATATGGACCACTTATGTATTTATACATGTTGATCATATCCCCCTTAATCTCCTCTTCTCAAGAGAGAATAAATTCAGTTCCTCTAATCTTTCCTCATAGCTGAGTTACTCCATACTTCTTATCAGTTTGGTTGCTCTTATCTGCACTCTCTCCAGTTCCCCAATATTCTTTTTGAGAACTGGTGGCAAAAACTGAACTGCATATTCCAGACAAGGTCTTACTAATGATTTGTACAGGGGCAAAATGATATCTCTCTCTCTCTGGAGTCCAAACCTCTCTTAATACAAGAAAGGACTTTGCTCGCTTTGGAAACTGCAGCTTGGCATTGCAGATTCTTCTCCACTACGTATACCCCCAGTTGTACTCCCCCTAGTATGTATTATGCATGCATTTTCTCAGATCCCAAGTGCATAACTTTATATTTATCAACATTAAACCTCATCTGCCACATAGTCGCCCAATTAGACAGTGCATTGAGGTCGGGTTGCAAGTTGGAAACATCCTGTAGGGACGTTATTCCACTGCATAGCTTGGTGCCATCTGCAAAGACTGAAATGGAACCTTTAATCCCAGACCTAATATCATTTATAAAGATATGAAAAAGTAAGGGTCCCAACACTGAACCTTGGGGTACACCACTGATAACCTTAGACCATTCAGAGTAATGCCCCGTACACACGGTCGGACTTTGTTCGGACATTCTGACAACAAAATCCTAGGATTTTTTCGGACGGATGTTGGCTCAAACTTATTTTGTCTACACACGGTCGCACAAAGTTGTCGGAATTTCCGATCGACAACCACGCGGTCACATACACCACGTACGACAAGACTAGAAAAGGCCGGTTCAGAACCAAGCGCGGCACCCTTTGGGCTCCTTTTGCTAATCTCGTGTTAGTAAAAGTTTGGTGAGAGACGATTCGCGCTTTTTCAGACTCGTGGCTTTCAGATCGTTTTCTGCCGTTCAGTTTGTGCTTGTGGGTTTGTATCTGCTCTTCAGTGCGTGCAGTCAGTTCGTATTAGAGTTTTCTGTGTGATCTTGCCTGCTCGTTGCTGTTTTTCAGGTCGCTCTTCACAGGCCTTGCTGTTCTTCAGTGCGTTCTGTTACTTCGTTCTGAGCAGCCGACCGTTTTCTAGCCATGTTTCGTATGCGTACTCCTCGTAGAGTTCGTGCTGTGCAGGGGCTTGGTGTTGGGGTCCTGACCTTGACACAAGTCCAGTCCATGAACAGGGTGGGGAGGAGTTCATGGACCAAGAATTGGTTTCTTCAGCGTGACCAGTTCTGTCATATGCCTTTGCTCTGTGAGATCTGTGAGAATAATCCTGATGATTTCAGGAACTTTCTCCGGATGACGGACCCCGTGTTTCACCGTTTGTTGGCTTCGCTGACCCCCTATATCAGCAGGCAGGATACCTGCATGAGGCAAGCCATCACTCCGGAGCAGAGGTTGGTCGCTACCCTGCGGTATTTGGCCACAGGGAGAAGCCTGCAGGACCCCAAGTTCTCGACAGGCATCTCCCCCCAGGCTCTTCTTTGTGGACATTTACTGCTTGTGTTTGTTTGAGCTGACCCTGACAGAAATGTGTGGAGTGCAGAAAATGTCGTGATTGTATAACCTTATACAAAGCACTGTTGGCTGTTATTTACTAAATGCAAAGACACTTTTCACTACAAGTGCACTTGCAACTGCACTGAAACTGCACTTGTAGTGCAAAGTGGATTTGCCCTTAGGAAATTACCCCCATTTTCTCATAAAACAACAATTACATCACCCCAAAAGTGTTGTAGCGTTGAGACAATAATCCACACATTCTTGATGAACAATCTTTTTAATACTTGCACAATCACATGTGCATTTACCAAAGGTTTTTCTGACAAACCGACATGTTTGTTGTATAACAATTTTTGTGGTGTCATTATCCAAAATCAAAATGTGCATTTTATAGAAAACAGGCCTGTTTAGAACCAACAAGAAAGATACAAATCTTGATCTTACAAAGTTCACATTTGTTAGAACTTGAAGGCAATATCAGACATGAGTATTTAGGAACTGTGTTTGATATTGCCTTCAGATGGGGGGAAATCACCCCTGGAAAAGCCAAATTTGGAAGATGCACACAAATTTCACAATGTCAACATGTGCTAGCTGCCATCGGGGGGATCAAGGGATGTGTTTTGGGGGAGAAAGCCCTTCCTCACCGCTACTTTATTATTGAGGAAGGGGTTGCACCCCCAAAACGCATCCATTGATCTCCCGTGATGGCAGATAGCACATGTTGGCACACTGTGTGCATCTTCCAAATTTGGCTTTGGGAAAAATCACAAAAACATTTCGCACATTGTAGCACACAAAAGAAGAAAGTGATTTGGAGGGGTTTTAAACTTGCCCCAAAACATCAATGATGTTTTTATATTTTGGAATAACATCATTGATGTTTTGCTTGATGTTTTCCAATTGTAAATTACACCCCATGATCTCCCCGATCAGGATCTGGGCACTTTCGGATGTGAAAGGATCTTCATCCACAACCTCATGATCACCTAAAAAGAGAGGAACCCCAAAATAAATTAGGTCTAAAAAATGCCGCCATCCATCTCTTATCTGAGCCTGTGGTTGCAGACACTCACCTGTTGTGGTGACTAGTTCCACCACGTCTTCTTCCTCCTGCTCATCTTGTGTTTGGGGGAATTCCCCTTCTTCAAGAGGGGGGGGGGGGCTCTGGTCTCCGCGGATGAGGGGTGTCCTCCGAGTCTTTTCTCCCCTATGTAAAACAAAAATGGTATAATTAGCACACAGATATTTAATGTCAGAACTATAAAGATGAAACATTGCTTGGAAGTGTGGTACAATTATCTATTTTAGCAGAGTTCCAAGATGTAGCTTTTTTAGTGTTCTTTGTCAACATGCAATACTTTACCTGTTTGGTACAAGCTTCACAGATGGAGACCCCCCTATAGTATACACTGGAGCACCTGTGTGGCCCCCCTAATAAAAATGGTGTTCTGGGGTCCCACACTAGTGCTCCAGTGTCCAGATGTGAAAACAGCTGCTGAGTGTCCTCTCCTTACACACAATCTAGTTTGCACTTCATTCTAGTAACAAAGCCATCTACACAACCCAATTCTTTGAAGACAAGTATAGGGCGTCAAAATGGTGGCCAAATGCATATGGGCTAAACAATGGTATTTTATAGTCCGAAATAAAAATGTGTGATCCGAACGAATAATGTGCCCATGAACACGAAAGTTGCCATTTTAAACTGTACAACAGTTCCTAAAAGCACATGGAGCAGCACGAACGTAATAAACACAAGAACAATAGGAACACAGCACAAATACTTACTTTTTTGCAGCACTCTCCGGATCATTCGGTACTGCTCATGTTCTCGTAATTTCAGGTCCGACCACCGCTTCCTGAGCTGATCTTTCGATCGTCGTACCCCGAAATTCCGGTGCAGACTCCTGACCACTTTCGCCATGGCCTTTCTGACATTGGGGTTGGGGTAAGGCCCATACTTTCCATCATAGTCGGCCTTCTTCAGGATGTCCACCATCTCCAACATCTCCCCAAAGGACATATTTGAGTCCTTAAATCTCCTTCTGGATCGGGACGTTTCAGGCTCCGGCCTTTCCTCCTCCTCCTCCTCCTCGTTGCTGTAATTAGCACGATCCTGCTGTCTATCCGCCATGTGCTCTTCCTCCACTGCACCGAACGAAAAGGGGCGGGGAATAGAATAGAAAGAACGTCAGGGGTGGGCGGAGTTATACGCATGCGCAGTGTGTATAAATCGTAATGCGCGCGTCTTACGTACGATCTGTGAGCGGAGGAAGGAGCATCGGAGACGCCGATCGTGCTAACGAAGGTAGGATCTAAACTTGGGCCTATACTGCTTCGAAATTGAAGCCTATATTGTAACAAGATTAGGGGAGTTTGGCCTGACATTAGGGTTTGTCTTGTGTTGTGTCTTGCAGAGAAAATGGGTTCAACGACCACAATTTCCTGCCCCTGTTCATTGACAAGTACAGGGAGCTGCCCTGTCTGTGGCAAGTGAGACACCCCCACTATAATCACAAACAGAAGAGGCAGGCAGCGCTGGAGAAACTGCTGGAGTTGGTGAAGCCGGTGGTCCCCACAGCAACCATCCCTTATTTAAAAGCCAAAATTGGTGGCCTGAGGAGCACGTATCTTAGGGAGCGCAAGAAGGTCACGGATTCCCAGAGATCCGGAGCTGCAGCAGATGACGTTTATGTCCCCAGGCTCTGGTATTATGAGAGACTGCGATTTCTGTCAGACCACACTGAAGTCAGGGAATCGCTCTCCACTCTTCCTTCCACTCTTCCTTCCATACCAGCTGAGGCTTCCGATGTCCAACCTGGGCCTTCCAGCCAGGAAGAAGTGGAGGAGCCCAGCTGGAGTCAGGTATAGCATTCTTCTACAGATTTCTGGGCAATAAATAAATGATGTTTACTAGATGTTATTATTGATCACTAATTGCTGATTAAAAAAAGTGTTTTACATATCAATAGACAGTAGTGGGCACCCAAAATTGGGACAAGAATGCAAAATGCTGGGCTCAGAATGATAGTCTGTTATATTTGTTAACATTCAATTTGCAGCAGTCAGGAGGTGAAAATTGTGTGTGATTGATGTAAAAAATACTAAAACTATGTCCCTTTTTCATACACAGGAAGACCTCAGCCAGGAGGAGGCTGTGGAATGTGGCAGTCAGGAGGAGGCGGGTATTAGTGGCAGCCAGGAGGAGGCGGGGCTAAGTGTCAGCCAAGAGAAGCCTGGGACAAGTCGCAGCCTGACTGAGTCTCAGGTTCCCCCCCTCCGCCTGCCATACAAAAGGGCCAGGAAGGCCACTCCCAGTCCTGTGCAGGATTCAGCATACAGGCTGATCCAGGAGGCTTCGGCGTCCCTCAGAGCCTTCCCCAGTCCTGAAGAGGCCTTTGCCTGCATGGCTGCCACCAAATTGCAGGGCATGCAGGAGGGCCAACGCAAGATCTCTGAGGATCTGATTTATAAAGTCCTACGTAAGGGGGAGAGTGGGGAACTGACACACAAGACGGATGTCATTGAGAGGGACGATCCTCCTCCTCCTCCTCCTCCTGCTGCCACAACTAGACCACCACAGCCAAAGCCTGTAAGGAAGCATGGAAGGAAGACCAAAGAGTGATGACCCTGTGTTCAGTCTGGTCTGACAGAAGATGCAGTCTCTCGTATGACCACAGCCTGGGGACACAGATGTCATCTGCTGCTTTCCGGATCTCTGGGACTTCTGGACCTCCCTTAGATATGGACTCCTCAGGCCACCAATTTTGCTTTTAAATAATTGATGTCTGCCCTGGGGGTCCAAGGCTTCGCCAATTTCTGCAGTTTCTCCAGCGTTGCCTCCCTCTTTGTTTATAGTTGTGACCCCTTAATAAAATATTTTTAGGTAAATTCTACTCTCCTGTGTGTGTTTTCATCCAAAAAGGACAGTTTGTTGGTGACGATTCAGGTACATTTCTAACATAAAATGTGAAATTAACAAGGGACAACAACACCAAACAATCTCCTACAGATTAAATAGAACAACATATTAGTGGTGTTGTGGGAACTTGTCACAAAAAACACACAAACATTTTCGGGAGTACAAATCAAAATCACCAAAAAAAAAAAATATGTTGTCAGATGTGAGAAATCAAAATATATTGAGGGAATCCCGATAAATAGTAACGAAATAAGTTTGTGAGAAGTGTGTGTGAATATGAGCAGCAAAACGACTTAATTCTTCTCACATTATAAAGAAGAAGAGAGTGCGCTGTATTAAACCATTTTGAACATTGCAGCGTGACGAAAGTGCTGTATCCATTACGAACGCTAAGTTTACCAGAACGAGCTGTCCCGTGTCGGAATTTCTTCTGAGCATGCGTGGCACTTTGTGCGTCGGAACAGGCCACACACGGTCGGAATTGACGCGATCGGATTTTGTTGTCGGAAAATTTTATCTCCTGCTGTCCAACTTTGTGTGTCGGAAAATCCGATGGAAAATGTCCGATGGCGCCCACACACGGTCGGAATTTCCGACAACACGCTCCGATCGGACATTGTCTATCGGAAAATCCGACCGTGTGTACGGGGCATTAGAATCATTAACCACTACTCTCCATTTACAAATTGATCTTTCCAAGCCTGTAGACTTTACCTTACCCATGAGCCGTGTGTGGGGAACTGCTTTGGCAAAATCTAAAAATACCATGTCCATAGCCACCCCTCTGTCCAAGGTTTTACTTACCTCCTCATAAAAAGAAAACAGGTTTGTTTGACAACTTCTGTACTTCATGAATCCATGCTGTCTGTTACTTGGAATAATTTTTTCCAAAGAACTCATCTGTGTGGTCTTTTATTAAACTCTCCAGTATCTTCCTGACTATAGAAGTTAAACGAACAGGTCTATAGTTACTTGGTAAAGACTTTGATCCTTTTTTAAATATGGGCACCACATTGGCCCTACACAATCCAGTGGTTCAATTCCAGTCATTAATGAGTCCCTAAAAATTACAAACTATGGCTTTGAAATGACAGAGCTCAATTCTTTTAGGATCCGTGGGTGGATGCCATCTGGTCCAGGTGTTTTATTCACCTTTATTCTGTCTAAACATTTTTGGACCATATCACTTTTGAGCCATTGTGGTTCATTCGGGGCTGTGTCAATACCACCCCCATTATGGACATGAGCTCCCCCATGCTCCTTTGTATACACAGAGCTGAAGAAAGTATATGATAAATTTGCCTTCTCTTTGTCCCCAGTCACCCACTCTAGATTATTTTGTAAAGGGCCTACATGCTCAGGCCTTACCTTTTTATTATTAATATAGTTGAAGAATTTTTTGGGGTTTGTCTTACTATCTTTTGCAATCTGTCGTCGTTGGTTTGGAATTTTTGCGTCCTTGATTTCCTTTTTACATATTCTGTCATATTCTTTGTAACATTTGAACAATGATAGTGTTTATATATATATATATATATATATATATATATATATATATATACACATATATATACATATATATACATTTTTATATATAAAAGTTCTTTTCTTATTATTTATAGTTTTGTTAACTTTGGCGTGAGCCACATAGGTTTTTTTTTTAGCCTTTTAGTGTATTGCCCATGGGAATATACTTTGCAATGAGTTTGCATACAGTCTTTTGGCAAAAGTTTCCACTAATGCAAAGTCAGGTGTCTGTCTGCCACCATCCCGAATACACAACAAACAAAATTGTCCCTCACTAGAGACTGGGACTTTCCCAGCAAACAGTACACCGTAAACATATATAGTAAAATATATCAATTTATTTCAACATATTATTTTAAGTAAAATGGAAACAGAAAAACAAGCATGTACATAATAAAAAACAAAAAAACAGGTCTTTCCTCAGGTTTTTTTTGGAAGGAGATGCATATATTCAACAGTATTCTATTAATAAAAAGAATGACATTGTGATGAAAATAGGTACAGATCACAAACAACATATCCTCACATGGTACCTACCACCTCAGACGATCAAGGTAAGGTAAGGCTGTGTAATACAATGCAGAGGGTCAGGTGTTGTATCTGTCTGGGTAGGATGGATCCGCAAAACGCGCCACCGCCGCAGAGCCCCAAATCGCCCCCACGGAGATCCCCCATGTACCAGGGCCACTGGTGTTCGAAAACCAGAGAATGAATGGGTACTACAAAAAAGTAGTAGAGTGCTTACAGTACATGTGATACATGTGCTATCTATGCACTACAATATACTAGAGGGTCTGCAATGATTTATAGCCCATTAAAGTATATGATAATTTAAGAAACTGACTCAATAAGAGGTTACCTGTTATCAGAAGGTTAGCAAGGGTCGTGATTGCTTGCTGGCAGCTAAAGATGGTATCCTATCACTTGGCTTGTACCGCACTATGGGCAGATTCCTGTACACCCCTCACATTTTTGTAAATATTTTAATATATCTTTTCATGTGACAACACTAAAGAAATGACACTTTGCTACAATGTAAAGTAGTGAGTATACAGCTCGTATAACAGTGTAAATTTGCTGTCCTCTCAAGATAACTAAAAACACAGCCATTAATTTTTAAACCGCTGGTAACAAAAGTGAGTACACCCATACTTACCAACTGTCCTGAATTTCCCGGGACATTCCCGGGATTTAGACCCTTTTTCCAGATTTCGCAATTCCCGGGAAATGTCCTGGGAAATTCTTGTATTCCCGAATTTTCACTGCCGCTACAGGTCCGCGGCCGGCGGAGACAATGTCCCCACCGGCCGCCATTTTCCTAAAGGCTAGAAGACTAGAACCAGAGACCGGGTGGCTGCCAATAGAAATTGAGCTGCGGCACCATCCACCTCCCGCCCCGCTGCCGGTCTGTCTCTGACCTGATGTGGGAAGGGGCGGGGGTGGGCGCCCCCCCGCCTATTTTGTTCCACTGACTGCCTGTACAATCAGTTTTTCTGTAATGACGGTGGAGAGAGTCTCCGCTGCTGGGGGACACCTAATGAGAGGGGGCTTCACTGGGGGGACACCTGATGAGGGGGCTCCACTGGGGGACATCTGATGAGAGGGGGGCTTCACTGGGGGGACACCTGATGAGAGGGGGGCTCCACTGGGGGACACCTGATGAGAGGGGGGCACCACTGGGGGACACCTGATGTATGGAGGGACTCCGCTGGGAATGCCTGGTTTAAGAAGGGACTCCACTGGGAATGCCTGGTGTAAGGAGGGACTCCGCTGGGATTGCCTGGTGTCAGGAGGGACTGCACTGGGATTGCCTGGTGTAAGGAGGGACTCCGCTGGGAATGCCTGGTGTAAGGAGGGACTCCTCTGGGAATGTCTGGTGTAAGGAGGAACTCTACTGGGTTTGCCTGGTGTAAGGAGGGACTCCGCTGAGAATGCCTGGTGTAAGGAGGGACTCCACTGGGAATGTCTGGTATAGGGAGGGACTGAGCTGGGATTGCCTGGTGTAAGGAGGGACTCCACTGTGGACATCTGATGTAAGGAGGGACTCCGCTGGGAATGCCTGATGTAAAGAGGGACTCTACTGGGGATACCTGGCGTATGAGGGACTCCACTGGGATTGCCTGGTGTATAGAGGGACTCTGCTGGGGATATCTGATGGCATCTGGTGGCAGGCAATGTGGCAAGTGACACACTTAGGGCTTTCACTGATTCTACATTATGGTAAGTTGAACGATTTAATTATATATTACAATGTAATAATAGAAATAATGTGCTTCAATCATTTTGTCACCATAACAAACATGGTGCCAGGATGATTGAAGCGCCAACAACAAGTGTTTGGAGTATCTTTATCTGCTGATTGTTAAACTTTCTGAAATACACATATTTCTATTGTTGTGTAGGATCTGGGCCTGTTGTCCCTCCGTCCCTCTTTCTTTCTTTCTTTTGCTCTCTTTCTCCCTTTGTTTCTCCCCTCCATCCCTCGTTCATCTCAGACTCTAACCACACCCCCTTTGCGTCACACTCCTTTAAGCCATGCCCAATATTTAGCGTAAACCAAGCCCATTTTTCGCACGTCACATTTTTCCCCCCACTACGTCACACCTACAGATACATGCCCCCCCCCAATTCTAATAAGACTCCGCCCAGACAAAAAAGTGCCCCTAAAATTTTTTTTACAATCTTGGCAACTATGAAAAACATGATTTAGCAGCATAAACTTGATGGATAAGTCAGAAGCCTTTGTGTATGAGTATCTTAACTGAGTCCTGTCTGTGTTTGTGTGTGTAGAGCAGCTTGGCCCTCTGCCTTTCGCAGCTGAACATTAATTATATGTTGGCAAAGCACACAAAAGACACATGTATGCAAAAACACTGCAGATGATTTCATACAAGGATTTAAAAAAACATGTTAGAACTTCATAGGGTATTTGCAGAGATAACTTCTTACATCTTACAAATTAAAAAAACTCTGTTCCAATTCCTGCAGATTAAATGAGTAACAGTCTTTACTACTTTGTATGCCTGGAAATGTAAGACATATTAATACAATTATGTCAAATCCTGGTAGCTTTGAAATGGTAGTAGAGTACAGAAAAAAAGAAAGAAGAAACATATGCACACAATAAGGATTGCATGAAGCAAAATAATGGTGCTTGGTGCCCTCCAGTGTTGAAAAATGGTATTTTAAGAACTACGAATGACGGGATCTATCAACACTCACAGAGATCTGCTAAACTTGAATTTTTATTAAGGCAGGGGATTAAATAGACAAAGTGACCAAAGAGAAATGTAAAATGGAATTGAATGACTCTTTGAAATAAATTAGGAATTTTTTAATTTGTACATATGTATGACACAGCTGGACAATGTGAATTACTATGAAAATCAATCAATTGGTACTCCAAGATAGGGGGTGAAGACTGGGTTTGGCAAAGCAAAGAAATCCAAGGATCTGATTTACTTGTGTGAAGGTAATAAATCCAGTAGGGTGCAGAGTCATTTAAGACTTTTTGTTCACTTTTGGGGTTTAAAGTGAACATAAGTTGACTTCATCTTACTTTATGCTTAGAAAAATAAAACCCAATTCTACTCCCTCTCTTCTCTGAAGTCCCCCAATGACTATATTTGTCTGATAAAGTCCATTACACATATCTTAAATCCAGCAGGCTGTGAAGGATTTAGCTCATGGGAAGTGGTTTGGATGATGATGGTCGTCATTTGATCAGGAGTAGAACTGACACTGAACTTCAGATCAGTGGGTCTGCGAGGGACAGCTGCAGAAAGGAGGTAATTAATGCAGCGAAAGCATCTGGGTATTTTATAAGATTCTAAATCCTGGTTACATACATATTTGCCAACATTCCCAAAAAAATGGTGAGGACATTTTCCTGCCACAGAAAAAAAAGATGGTGCACTCCACATTACTTGTAATGGCTATTGTCACCTATACATTAATGAAGATGTATGCATATACTCATATTATGGGTAGCACAGTTATTCAATGATGTGCTTTCACCTCTATATTTAAAGTAGAACTATAGGCACAATTCTTTAAAATTTTGGATAGAATAAGGGAGGGTCATAACCCCTGTCTATTTTTGGGGAGATTTCCCTTCACTTCCTGTCACGTAGCCATAACAGGAAGTGAGAGGAAATCCCTGCAAATTAAGGGAATCCATTGGGAACCCCAGGTCATCAGAACTAGTGTCCCCATTGGAAGATTTTCCCCCTATTATTTTTCTGGGGACAACCCAAAATGTGGGATCTTCTTTTACTTTCACTTTCAGTGATAATGGTAAACAGGACAAATTAAGAGGGTGAATCTCCCTAATGGGGGCACAGACAACAATAACAACTGACAAGGGTTCCAAGCCATCTTCACTCTATCCAAAATTACCTTTAGTTGTACTTTAAAGTTGAAGTCAGCATGCTCCACGTGGCTCAGCGGAGCACCGTCCGGTAAGTATGTATAGCAAAAGATGCCATTAAGATGAATGCGTTGGGGCTGTCAATTCTTCCAATAAGTAGCCAGTGCTGGCAATGAGGAAGCCCACCCTGCACACTCTTTTGCACCTCTAATTGCAGCCTGCAATGCAACTTCAGTTAAAAAAAAGCCCAAAATGCCTGGCCTACTGTATCTTCCCCCAGCACAAAAAACACAGGGCTTGCAGCACAAGGAGCTCAATTATTTCTCAAACATAGTAACAGCTGTTACCTTCTAGGTTTAAGCAACAAATTAGCTCCTTGCGCCGCTGGGGGTTTGATCTGAGGTCTGATATTGTCTGTTATGCGTTATCAGTACATGCTGATTAATGGATGTTTGTAGATAAAAAAAAATTCTATTCATGTTAGTATTTCTATAATATGTGCATTTTGTCTGAACTTATGAACTGACATAAAGCAATTTTGCTTCCGCTGCCTACCAATAGCATGACATTTTTTCTCCTACTCACCAATGATACCAGTTATTTTTTCTCCCACTGACCAATGAAGCCAGACACTTTTTACTCCCACTAATTAGCAGTGTTATACCGCATACACACGGCCGAACTTTTCGACGGACTAGGTCTGGCGGACTTTGACGGACTTTCCGACGGACTTTCCGAATGAACGGACTTGCCTACACACGATCAACCAAAGTCCGATGGATTCATACGCGATGACGTACGACCAGACTAAAACAAGGAAGTTCATAGCCAGTAGCCAATAGCTGCCCTAGCGTCTGTTTTTGTCCGTCGGACTAGCATACAGACGAGCGGACTTTTCGACCTGACTCGAGTCCATCGGAAAGATTTGAAACATGTTTCATTTCTAGGTCCGTCGAACTTTTGGGAAAAAAAAGTCAGCTGGAGCCCACACACAATCGAATTATCCGACGGACTCCGGTCCACCAAGTCGCCGTAAAGTCTGCTCGTGTGTACGCGGGACACCATGTTACATAATCCTAACCAGTGCATTCTGTATACTGTGTTGTATGCTACATGCCTCTGACCCCTGCATTCTATTTGGATGGATTAAGCTACATATTCCTGACTTATGCATTCTGTAAACTGGGCTGTACATTCCATACTATTGACCAAAGTATTTATTGTATCAACAGTTGCTAGTTGGGTTAATATAATTTGAGTTTAAAGGGGTTCTATGAGCACAACACTTTGATCTATTAACATCAGCGTTGTAATAGCAATTCAAAAAAATTTATATTTGGCAATCCAATATAAGCTTAAATAAAAAACCTCCTTTCATGTAGTGAGTGCTTTTTATCTGCTGGTCATCTCTTTCCACAACTTCCTGGATTCCCTGCATGCTTTGCAGCATCCCTTGTGGTGTTTATTTTCAGTTTCTAAGGACTACATACCCCATGGTACCTTGCTGCCTGCAAGCAGTGGTTCCTGTCCCGACTCCACCTCCTGAAACTGAAGGCAGGCTTTATGAAATGTGTGACTCAGCAGTGGCTACTCACAGGTCATAGTGAATGTGCATCACAGAATTCAAGGAAGTAAATGTGTGGGGATCTTTACATTCTTAAAGTAAGTTTACAAACTTCAAGATCATTCAGATTAATATAGTGTACGTTTATTAAACTGAGAAGTTTTTTCTCAGTTCAGTTCTCGGCAGTTCTCAGAGGAAAATATTCTCCTCTGCAGCCGGTTTATGAAGCTGAGAACTTCAGTTCTCAGAGGGAGAACAGAGGAGAAGTGCTCTCTTGAGATCATTGACAAGATTCTCCCGTGTAGTTCTGATCTGATTCTTTACCATTCTCATGATCAATGAAGCATGAGGTGAGATCTTGCATGGAGCCCCAGACCGAGGGAGATTGACAGTTATTTTGTGTTTCTTCCAATTGCAAATAATCACACAACTGTTTTCACCCTGTCACCAAGCTGCTTGGCGATGGCCTTGTAGCCCATTCCAGCCTAGGGAAGGTCTAAAATCTTGTCCCTGACATCCTTGAACAGCTCTTTGGTCATGGCCATGGTTGAGAGATTGAAATCTGATTGATTGCTTCCGTGGACAAGGTTTTTTTTTTACAGGTAACAAGCTGCAATTAGGAGCACTCCCTTTTAAGACCCCTTTCACACTGGGGCGGTTTTCAGATGCTTTAGCACTGGAAATAGCCTCTGCTAAGCACCTGAAAACCGCCTCCCATTCATTCAAGTGTGACATTTCACACTTGGGCAGTACGCTTGCGGGACGTTCCGAAAAGTCCTGCAAGCAGCAACTTTGGGGGCGGGTTGGGAGCGCTGTATTTAGAGCTCCCAAAATGCCCTGCCTATTGGAATGAATGGGCAGCACTTCGGAAGCACCACAACACGGACATTTTTAACCCCTTCTTTTGGGTTAAAAGCGACCCGCTAGCGGCTGAAAAGCACCGCTTAAACAGCGGTAAAGCGCCGTTCTAGCAGCGCTTTACCGTGAACACGGCGGTGGCCCCAGTGTGAAAGGGATCTAAGAGAGTGCTCCTAATCTCAGCTCGTTACCTGAATCTTACTGATTGCTTGGGGATCAAATACTTATCTCACTCATTAAAATGCAAAACAATTTATAACTTTTTTGAAATGCGTTTTTCTGGATTTTTAATTTTTTTTGTTATTCTGTCTCTCACTGTTAAAATAAACCTACAATTAAAATAAGAGACTGATCATTTCTTTGTCAGTGGACAAACATACAAAATCAGCAGGGGATCAAATACTTTTTTCCCTCACTGTATGTTTAAAGGGGTTGTAAAGTCAGAAGGTGTTTTATCTTAATGCATTCTATGCATTAAGATAAAAAGCCTTCTGTGTGCAGCAGCCCCCCTCAGCCGCCCAGTACTTACCTGAGCCCAATCCCTGTCCAGCGATGTCTACGAGTGGCTCTGATGTCTGGGACTCTTCCTCCTGATTGGCTGAGACAATAAACCCTTATGTTGAAAAGTGTTAACCTTGTCTCTAAAGCTCTTAATGCAAGCAATAAACAAACCTGCCTCTTTAAAGAGCGCTACTGTTGTACAGTAAGGCGTCTGAGCAGACCTGTCTGTGGTGGCAGTGTATGTTGCAGATGCTTATTCTAAAATTATAATTTGTATTGCTAAAATTATGAGTCTCTACCCGGCTCAGTCTTTTAAAACGGGGGTGGTGGCAATTAAATTTTTAATTGCATAATTAGCCCAGTGACAATCGCTTTCAGGCTGCTCGCACATAGATTGAGGTTAGCCGGTCCTTCATCACAAGTTAGCAAGGAGGGCAGGGATCTGACACCCACATTCGTCACATATTGGGAGCCTTGGGGGACCCCAACTGAGAAAGGAAGAGGAGAGGCGGAAGTAGAGTTGTAAGAAACGCTAAAGGTGCGGTTGGATAAGTAGGAAGAGAACCAGCGAAGAGTACAGTTACGGAGACCAAAGGCGTGAAGTTTTTTGAGGAGGAGGGGGTGGTCAACCGTATCATTCCTCTCAAGACCTCCTGCTCTCTAGCTCCCTCGTCACCTCCTCCCATGCTCGCCTCCAGGACTTTTCCAAAGCCTCTCCAATCCTATGGAATGCCCTACCCCAATCTGCTTATCTCTACTCTATCGTCTACTTTTAGACGATCCCTGAAAACCCTTCTCTTCAGAAAAGCCTACTCTACCCACACCTAACAACTGTTTTTTCATTTTCTCCATCAGCTCACCCCCCTACACTTATTACCTTTTGTTTCCACTTGACCCTCCCTTCTAGATTGTAAGCTCTAATGAGCAGGGCCCTCTGATCCCTCCTGTATTGATTTGTATTGTAAGTGTACTGTCTGCCCTCATGTTGTAAAGCGCTGCGCAAACTGTTGGCGCTAAATCCTGTATAATAATATTAATAATAATAAAAGAGTACATAAGTAGTTGTTAGAATTGCTTCTGTAGAGCATACGGGAGCTTTGTGCTGGCACTAAGAATGTGATGGAAAATCTGTGATTGCATTGAGGAAAGTATATTCTCTAACTCCCTGGTGCCTAACACGTTGCCCTCAATTAAGGTCTGGAGCACAGCGGGCTGCACACTGAGTTCCATCGGCTGAATCGATCAGTTCTTGGGCTTGAGTTCCTACTGCAGTACAGTACAGAACAGCACAATGCTTTCACATTGTGTTAAAGGGGAAATTCCATGACTCACCGATCCATAATTTCCCAGATTTTATCAAATACATTGGATGCTCTGGATGACATTTGATTCTACTGGGTGAGATTTAAACACGTGGCATTGTTACAATATCATTCAGAATTTTAACAATCACAAACCTGTGAAAATGTCACCGTGTGCTAGTTTTTGTCCACGCAGACCCGCATTGTGTTAATCTTACACTTTGCACAAACTGTTTTTTTTTAACTCTTCTTTGTCACATAGCTAATTGTGTTGTTGGAGAAAAGAACTTCTTGAAAATCTAGAAGTTCTCTGGTTTGTTCACAATAAAGTAATAAAACTTTTTTTTATATTATATTAATATCATCCTAATAAATAATAATAACATGGACAGGCCCTCTATATATAGAACACAGTTCTAAAACAGAATATGCTCTGCTGCTTCTCCCGTGCTCCCTTATACAAAATGATATAACGTGTGCAAAATCCAATTACAAGTGCTCACATTAAAGTGCATAAACAGTGCAATAACCATATATTGCCACCAGATGTCTCCAGTGGATACAGATATTGAACATGAATCTCAATTAAATGTCAACAATATTGGTGGTCACTGGCACTTCAAATCCTCCCAAAACAATTCCATAACATTGGTGGTTGTTGGCCCTTCTTCACAGCCCCCCCCCCCCCCCCCCCCTCACCACCACCACCTTCTTCTACAGGAAATGAATCAATAAATCTTCCTTCTTCCATACTTTCATACTTCCATTGTGAGGAACTGGAAGGCTACATTGTAAATAGTATTACACTGTTTTCAATGGTTGTTGCTGTACTAGGTCATTTTAACACATGGCACAGAGCTGCTCCAATCAGCTGGCAATCAGAGCAGCTGCTTTACATATGCATCGAAGAGCCAGTTTAATTTTAAAAAAGTGGAATCCATAAAGTAAATGTAAAAAGCACCCCCCCCCAAACAAACAAACATAAAAAAAACACATACACATACAAACATACATACAGTTGGGTAAGAAAATGCACACATTAGGTATACCCACAGGCTCCAGAGGTAGAATAAATATTTGAACCCATGCACACTCGTTCCTGGTACACCCGAGACACTACCACCCCCAGACTACCACCTACTCTATGTCTCATGATCAGTAGGGGGGACATAGCTGTAGTCTGTATACTCTTCCTTTAATCTTTTTTAAAGGGATAAGATTCAGTTCAAACTCAATTTATTTAAATTTTTGAACATTTTTTTAGAATTTGTGGTTATCAGATTTTGTACCTAACCTATACAGGTCTGCACAACCTTTTACCCTTTAGCCTATGCACCCAACCCCATCATATCCGATGCCAGCATCTTTATTACTCAGGTTTTTCCAGGTGTGTCAAGGGGCTCTGCTTGGCTTTCGGGTCCTGACAGAGCTCTGCGGCACATATATACATGCACAATAGTTTCCGTGCATGCGCAAACACAACGACTTTTGGGACTTCCATCCCCACGCTGTCTTTGCTCCTGCACTTGAACTCCACAACACAGATGTATTAGGAGGCTCTGATGTGAACAGAATACTCTGTATTCTGATGTATAGAAGCTTTGATGTATAGGGGGCTCTAGTGTGAATGGGGGAACTCTGATGTAAACAATGGGACTCTGATGTGAACAGAAGACTCTGATGTATAGGAGGCTCTAATGTGAACAGGGGGACTCTGAATGTTAAAGAGGACCTTAATGTAAAGGGAGGACTCTAATGTGACCTGGGGCTCCTGATGTAAACGTTGTTAAATTGTCACTGTCTTGCTGCCTGGTTGCTAAGTAGTCCCTAAATATTTTAAGTTCTTTTATAAGTTAGGACAAAAAAACATATTTATTGGAAGAGTCATTTTTTAATGATTGTGCTCATTGTTGTCCGTGTTCATTAGACTAGATTAGATTTTATTTGACCATGACCCTTAAGACCCTCCCATTGTTACCACAAACTGGCCATATCTATATATCCATATGCAAATACTTCACACCATTATCCCACATTCTCTGAACCTCCTATACCATAACAATTAACACAATTTAAAATATCTGCACATATTCCCAAAATGGAAGACAAGACCTAAATACATACATAGGGGGTTATCTCACTAAAGATTACCGCATGCGATAACGTGGTTACGTGACTCATGTGCATATATTATCACATGCAGTAAAAAAAAAGTCCAATTCACAAAAAAAAAATTATTTAACACAAAATGAAAAATGTGTCCCAGAGAGATGTAAAAAAAACATGCCGACAATTTAAAATTCTTTAAAAAAACAGCATTGGGGTCCTCCCCAATCCATACCAGGTCCTTCGGATCTGGTATGGATTTTAAGGGGAACCCCACACCAGAATTTAAAAAAAAATGGAGTGGGCCCCCCCCCCCCCATAATCTATACCAGACCCTTATCCAAGCATGCAGCCTGACAGAACCATGCTCCTGAACTATACCAGGCCACATGCCCTCAATATGGGGAGGTGCTTTGCAAAACACCTTGGGGACAATGGCCTCTTCCCCACAAACTTGGGCAGTGGTTGTGGGGGTCTGCGGACAGGGGGCTTATTGGAATCTGGAAGCCCCCTTTAAACAAGCAGGCCCCCGGATCTTGCCCCCCCATTTGAATGAGTAGGGGTACATAGTACCCCTACTCATTCATCAAAAAATGTAAAAAGTAAATAAAAACACAACACAAGTTTTGGCAATTCCTTTATTAAAAAATCAAAATAAAATAAGTTCCCCTGGTGTAGATCCATTGTCAATCATGATGCCCGTCGCCACCGCCAACCTGAAAAAAGAAATACTCTGGTCTTGACGAAGGCTCCTGCTGTCTGACAGCTCTTAAATAACTAAGGGATGTGGCCACCTGGCGATGTCACCGGTGACAATGCCCCCTTGTGACATCACCAGGCAGGGGCATGCTATGTGGGAAGTCACAAGAGGGCGGGGTCACCCTGTGATGTTGCTGGGTGGCCATGCCTCTTAGTTATTTAAGGACTGTCAGACGACGTAACTGATAGGCGGCGGGAGCCTTCGGCATAAGGGGACCTTTTCTTTCTTTTTCTTTTTTTGGGTTGGTGGTGGTGGACATCGTGATTGACAATGGATCTCCACTGGGGGATATTTATTTTTATTTTTTAAATAAAGGATTTGTCACAAACTGTCTTTTGTCTTTTTTTGCAAAAAAAAAATACTCATTCACATGGGGGGTTGGGATCTGGGGCCCCCATGTTAAAAGGGGGTTCCAGATTCTGATAAGCTCCCTGCCCGCAGACCCCCACAACCACCGGCCAGGGTTGTGGGGAAGAGGCCCTTGTCCCCATCAACATGGAGATAAGGTGCTTTGGGGGCAGAGCCTCCATACCCCAAAACACCCCCCCAGGTTGAAGGCATGTGGCCTGGTATGATTCAGGAGAACCCGAAGGGCCTGGTATGGATTGGGGGGACCCCCACGCTGTTTTTTGCAAGAATTTTTAATTGCCGACATTTTTTTTTTTACATTCTGCTTTCAGCAGGATGGATGAGTCATCCGTTGTTAAGGATGCAGTGGCTGGCTTCCCGTCCCACTCCTTAACAACCAGCTACTGTAGGATAATTACTGGTATTTTACCGCAAGAGCTATTTACCGACAAATTCTTAGTAAATTGAACATTTGTACAATTGTTTCCCCATGCGTTATTTTAACACATTTGTTCAGTCTATATTAAGCAGCGGTGGGTGTGAAGGTAATAGGGAGTGATTGTCTTCTCAAGCAATAATGTTACATCGTACACATTGCTGGATTAGGCTCAGAAGTTGCAGGTGCTGCAGCAACAGTCAGCTGGACACTGGAGGCAAGACAGGTCAATGCCAGCATTCCACAGATCAACCAGTACTCTCCAAAAGTTTTATTTAAGGACGATCACACACAATGGACAAAGCACAACGTTTTGGAGCTGTGGAGGAGCCTTCAGATGCCTGACAAAGAGGTCCTGTGCGGCTCCGAAACATTGCACCTTGTCCATTTTGATGTGATCATCCTTCAATAAAACTTTCAGACAGTAAAGATTGTTCTGTGATGTGCTGGCAAAGATATACATTGTCTCCTTAAGCAGACCCCGCATGTCAAAGCAGTATTAGGGCTGCTCACAGCAGAAGCCTGGCATCTCCTCCCAATGGCTGCATCATCTTCCTCCTCATAGGCACTGAGCAGCCAGTATTCAGTTACCATAGCTAATGCACAATTTTCCTTCTCTTCTTTAATCCCATCAGATCCCTTCAATCCCACTACAAGGAGTCAGTTGAACTGAGTAGGACAGAAGAGTGTGGGTCACTGTGTGTCAGTACTCTTAAAGGATCCACAGTCCAGGCAGAGGACAGCAGCTGATGCTTTCTATGAACTGGTCTTCGGTGAGAAAGAGGCAGTGGACGATGTGAAATATCCCATTTTGTCTGTCTCTGAATTAAGCTAACATGCTACAGCTCTGATAATATTAATGGTGAGAATAATAAAATATATACTATCAGTGATCAAAGTTTTATTGAACTACAAAGAAAGGAAAATCATTAACAAATACATAAATAGATCTACATGATGTTGCATAGAAAGTATAACAAAAATAGCAGATATGGTACATTACAGAGACAGTCAGTTCTCTTAAGTTCTGTATCTTGGCTAGGAATCAGACAGAGAGGTAATTGGCAGATTGCCCTTTTAATCATACACAGGCATACTAAAGACCATCCTACATTGACACCCCTCATCTAGGTTTTCATCTTTCCCCTGGATAGTGTCTTGTCCAATCTGCATTTTTCTTAGGATTCTGTTACAATTGCTGACCTCCTCAGGCAGATGATGCTGTCACACTGTGGGCAAGCTCTCTGGCATAGGTCATACTAGGCTACAACCTGCCCTTTGATTTCTCCGTGATGGGCTGCTCATCAGACGTTATCCTTTTGCACCCCCCAGGACTTCTTGAGTGTGTTTGAATGCAAAACACAACCCAATAAACCACTGCGGGGTGCTATGTTTGGAGCCTTTCCCAAAAGATAGTAATTTCCTTTATTACCCCCTGCCTTACCTCCTGTGGGGCAATCCTGTTCCACTGGTTTTGGTTTTTAACATGGCATTCCACAGATGACATTCCAAAGTGTACTGTAACTATCCAGAAATGTCTGATATGGATATGGAAAATGTTGCACAGTTCAACAATGTATTAGACTGCACCTGGGTGCCATGGAGGGGGGAGAGAAGCAAAGCTCTGGGAAAGAAAAGACCAGGCACCTTTCCCTGTTGTTGGCACTGCTGCTTAAAGCTAAACTTTAGCTAAAATAAAAAAAATCTCTACATGTTGTGCAGGCAGCCGGATCCTGGAGATATCTTCACTACAATGATGCCTTTCCTCTTCCTGTCTCTAAAATCCCACCATTGCAATGGTTAATAGCTGAGGGTCTGCAGGCAGTATTACAGTATTACAGAAGGCCTGACTGGAGCCTGCCCCCTTTCTCCCTCCTCCCCTATTGAGAAAAGTTATTTAAATGATTACACTGCTGGAACACGATCTGTAAGTAGGGGAGAGAATCCTGTGAGTAGTCAGACTTTCCCTTATTCACAGGCTATTACCAACAATGTAATCAATTTAAGAACTTTTCACAATAGAGGAGTTGGAAGGAGAGGGTATGTCCTTATCAAACCATCTTTACTGCTATTCTGCCAGAAATTAAAAGCCAGGAAGAGGACTGGCATCCCTGCAGTGAAAATCTGTCCAGGATCCAGTTGCTTACAGAACATAAATCTGTCATTATTCAACTTCCTTTAACCACTTGCCCCCCGGAAGATTTACTCCCTTCATGACTAGGCTATTTTTTTGCGACACGGCACTGCATTATTTTAAATTACAATTGCGCGGTTATGTGACCCTGTACCCAAATAAAATGTCCTTTTTCCCCACAAATAGAGCTTTCATTTGGTGGCATTTGATCACCTCTGCGGTTTTTATTTTTTGCACTATTACCAAAAAAAAAAAAAGCCGACAATTTTGAAAACAGAAAAACAATACTTTTTACTTTCTACTATTAAACACATCCAATACAAAAAAAAACTAATTTATTCATAAATTGAGGCCAATATGTATTCTGTTAGATATTTTAGGTAAAAAAAAATTCCTAATAAGCATATATTGATTGGTTTTCTCAAAAAGTTACCATCTAAAAACAATGGCATGATTTTTTATTTATTTATTCTTATATTATTTACTAGTAATGGCAGCAATCAGTGACTTATAGCAGGACTGCGATATTGGGCCGGACAAATCGGACGCTAACTGACACTTTTGACACTAATACAGTGATCAATGCTAAAAAATATGCACTGTCGCTGTACTAATGACACTGGCTGGGAAGGGGTTAACAATAGGGGCAATCAAAGGGTTAACTGTGTGCCTATTCAGTTCTTGTGTACTGTGGGGGAGGTGTTTTTACTAAGGGAAGGCAAAGATCCGTGTCAGTGCTTTGCAGGAACACAGGATCATTGCCTTCCTTTCTTACAGAACGACAATCTGCCTTATTTACGTAGGCAGATCGCTTTTCTGCCTGTGTACTGAACAATCGGTGGGTGTCCGCTGCTGTGTGTGATCACAGAGGGAGCAGGCCGGTGGCGCACATGCGCACCTCAGACCCGGAAGTGTCAGATCATGTACTAGGTACATGATCTGGCACAGAGCGGCCGCCCTGCTAAAGTAAATGTACGGTGGGCGGTCCACAAGTTGTTAACAGAATGAGCTGTTCCGCAAATGTGCAGTGTTGAGATAAAATATTTGTCTCCGACAGGAGTGCCAAAAATTGGCGATTTTTGTTCATTCATCTAACTCTTTATCCCAAAGTGAAAAAAAAAATGTTTATGCAACTGCTTACAGTTTGTTAATGTTTGTTTTTGCAAAGAATTTTTTTTGAAAAAATGTATAAAGGAGGTCTGGTGCTAGAATTACTGCCCATGATCGGACATTTGTGGTGATACCTGACATTTGAGGGACAATCGCTGTTTGCGTGTGGGATTGACGCATGCGTTCACCTTTGGGCACGGGGGGGACGAGGGCACTTTAAAAATGTTTAGCCTGTTAGGTTCTGTGGAGCAGTTATCAATGGTGATTGAAGTCTTTTTTTATGTGAGTTTTTATGTGTAACTATGTGAGTTACTATTTAAAAAAAAAATTATTATTATTAAGTACTTCACTATGGTGATCTTTACTGTTGCATATGACAATCGCTGGAGTGGAGAAGTTTATGTCTAAGGCGACAGAGTGTGGAGGAAACCCGAAGACACCCTGTATATCAAGCGCTGTTTGACCTGTATGCAAATATAGGCCTTGACGTCAGATGAGCTGCTGGTGTGCACGGTGGTGGAGCACAGATTGAATTTGGAGTGGGATCACATCACGCAGGGAGCTGCTGTATTTGTGTTATCACACAACCAACACTGGACTTTGTTTTGTTTCACTATATCACTTTATGGGACTGTTATCAGTAATTGTAGCACTTGATAATTAATTACCCAGTTATAAGGATTAATATTAATTGTATGTTTTATGTACAGTATGTATGTTGGTACACTTCGGGCGGTGGCTACTCGTGCGTCTCCTTACGGCGGCCATACGTCTCCTCCCTTTTCCTCCAAGGCAGGCAATAGGATCACCTGTCCTTTCAGCCAATCCATTCCCGATTGGCCGGGAGAAGAATCAGTGTGACAATAGCAAATATTCATTCGCTACTGTCATGCAACTGGCCGACCCTTTTTTTGAAGCCTATTAGAGCCTGCTTAAAAAAAAAAAAACCCCCATTGGAATCCATGTGTCCAGTGCCATGCATGTAGATTGGGGGGGTCGGCCACTGATAGTAGCACTAGTTGGTAATTTTGAGTAAGGCCGGCCATACACTGTTTGAATCTCAGCCGGTCCAACAGGAACTGGCGGAGATTCGAACCATTAATGGGCAGGCTGGATGTACCCAGTTGATTGATTGATCAACATGGGTGCAACCGGCCTGCTGGATTCTCTTGCAATTATCGGTAACCACTGGTGATAATCACTGTCTTCTCCTGGTGGGGACGGCTCCCCCCCCCCCCCTGCTGGGAGAAGACAATGGCCTGACAAGAGGGATTCCCGCATCAACACTGTCTATGTTGATGGGGGAATCGAGCGAAGTTCTGTGGTTGCAGGAATGAAATTTGCTCCGTGTGTGGCCAGCCTAAGAGTTTGTTGCACTGTCCAACTGGTTTTACTATCCAGTAGGACCACTTATTTTGTTTGGTTTGTCTTATATTATTATGCAAAATAACTTTTGAATACACATTTGGGAAGAATTGGAGATTTGTAGTACTGGCATATGGTTCACAAACCCAGTAGGGTATACCAAGAATATTATATATTGGTTTGTATTTGCATACTAGTTTATATTTTAGAGCTGTCAACACTGCAATTCACAGGTAAATTACTTGACAGGAGCTGATGTATCCATATCCATAGTATTAGGTTACCTGAAATGTGTTTGTACTATGATTCACTCATCTTCTAGGTAGTGCCACACATTTTTATTGTTCATTTTGGTGACAGTTTTCATGTTGGCAGCTTTTGTTAAGTGTTTAGTTTACATTTTATATCTGGTTAGCGCATAAGTGATTCATATTTATTATCTCTCTGATGGCATATCAAGACCTATCTCTCTCAGATATGTAATGCGGGTACACTCATCCATGTGGATGCAAAAACACCACTAATGGATGAGCCCCATATTCAGCATATCCTCAAAAATCCTTCTGTAGTAGAAAACCAATGCCTTGGCAGGCATATTTTTGTACCTCACCCCAGCAAAAAAAAGAAAAAAGATTGAGGAGGAAAATATATTAAATCGTGTGACCCCCTAAGGAATGAAAAAACTATGTTCTCCCAAAAGAACCTTAAACCTTACATGTTTCGCTCCAATATTAGAGCTTCATCCGAGGTGAAAATAATAAAGTGGTGAGCAAGAAAAATTCTAATCACATGGTGAAGAAAAAATTGCATCTTTTGTTTTACAGTACTCCTCTTATTTATAACGTGGCTGCCTATGCATGCATATGCTCTTTACTGAGAGGACAATATCGCCATCTTGAGGATAAAGAAAAGAAGACAGGCAAAACTGCACTCAGATAAGTCCTTTAATTTATATTACAACCAATCCTCACAGAATCCTTTCCATATAAAGGAGGGTCATTTACAGTAATGGAAAAAAAATCATACTAAACCCATCCTCTTGCATTTAAACAAATACAGTCCATACAGGTAGGAAATAAAGCACTTAGACAACGTCACAGAATTACAGTTCACACACAACATGTAAAAATGTAAAACCTTCATTCAGACCATATGGGGCATGTGGATTTAAATGAAATATCCATCTAGCTTCAGGTTTTAAAAGATGTTTATCCAAGTCATCCTTCCTTGGGCCCGATTGGAATTAGTCAATGACCCAACAATTTAACATTTCAGCCTTTCCTCCACGTTTCTCCAGGACATGCCAGGCAAAGGGGCTGTCCCTTTTTTGTGCAATGTCATTTATATGCTCCAATACTCTGCATCTAAATTGGGGGATAGTTTTGCCAACATACAAAAGTGGGCAAGAACATTTCATAACGTATATTATTCTCTCAGAACAGCAATTAAAGACTGATTGTATTTTTATGATTTTGCCTTCTTTAGGATTCATAAATTCCTTTACAGCGGGGAGGTAAGAACATGCCTTGCAATGTCTGCATTTAAAGTGACCTTTCTTGGAGGATTTCCGAAAATGACTATGCACTAACATATCTCTTAAATTCCTACCTCTTTTGTAGATAATCATGGTTAAGATTAGGGTCATAAATTAGGGCTAAATAGGTAAAGATTACAGTTAGAAGATCGATATGGTTTACTGTTAGTATTAGGTTAAAGCTGGCCATACATGGATTGAAATTCAGGAGGTTCAGCAGGAACCATGTTTGGTCATTCCCATTCATGAGAAGTCAATCTATCGATCGATTTCTCTTTAGACCGGCTTGTTGGTAAATTTTCTCTCAATCAGTGTATGTAGCCAATCTGCTGGAGCACTGATCAATATATTCTGACTGCTGGGGAGTCCTGCTGTCAAAATACAATGACTCGGCAGGGAGGATTCCTGGGGGATTTGGTTACATTTTTTTCATCCAATCAGAAACAAGTGTCCCTTGCTAACCTCTTCCAAATGCTACCTACATGCATGGTTGTTTTCTTTATCTTGTCCTTTTTCAGCCCAATTATGGCATTAAAGATTGTTTTATCACCTGATGGTACAGTGTTTTCTATGTGATCTTGTAGAAGAGCATATTGCTAGTTAGTTTTATGAATGGCACACTAATCATTCCAGTATGGATGGTTCTAATAGATTACTTTAACTGACCACTGCACTCTGCATGCAGGGCTTTATTTGTCATACTCCTGACTCCTGCACTTTATGCTATATTGCCCATCAGTTGCCTGTTCCTCAGAAGTCACTGTCAGTGACTATCTTAATGAATTTTTTCTTTAACCACTTGCCTACAGGAGACTTTCACCCCCTTTCTGCCCAGACCAATTTTCGGCTTTCAGCGCTCTCACACTTTGAATGACAATTACTCATGCAACACTGTACCCAAATGAAATTTGCGTCTTTTTTTCACACAAATAGAGCTTTCTTTTGACGGTATTTAATCACTAGTGGGTTTTTTATTTTTTGTGCTATAAATCAAAAAAGACTGAAAATTTGGTGAAAAAATGCCTTTTTCTTTGTTTCTGTCATAAAATTTTGCAAATTAGTAATATTTCTTCATAAATTTTGGCCAAAATGTATACGGCTACATATCTTTAGTAAAAATAACCCTAATTAGTGTATATTATTTGGTCTTTGTGAAAGTTATAGAATCTGCAAGCTATGGTACCAATCATTGAAAATTGATTACACCTGATCACACCTGATGTACTGAAGACCTATCTCATTTTTTGAGACACTAACAAGCCAGGAAAGTAAAAATACCCTCCAAATGACCCCATTTTGGAAGCAGACACCCCAACGTATAATCTATGAGGCATAATGAGTCTTTTGAATGGTTCATTTTTTTCCAGAAGTTTTTGGAAAATGTGGAAAAAAAATAAACGCATTTTTTTCCCACAAAGTTGGGAAGATATAAGATATAAGATATTTCCAACACATAGCATGTACATAGCAAAAATGACACCCGAAAATACATTTTGCTACTCCTCCTGAGTATGGTGATACCACATGTGTGAGACTTTTACACAGCCTGGCCTCATACAGAGGACCACCAGTGAAGTAGCACCTTCAGGCGTTCTTCAAGCATAAATTACACATCTCATTTCTCAATCACCTATTACACTTTTGAAGGGCATGGAGCACAAGAGCAATGGAAACGCCCACAAAATGACCCCATTTTGGAAAGCAGACACCCCAATGTATAATCTATGAGGCATAATGAGTCTTTTAAATGGTTCATTTTTTCCCAGAAGTTTTTGGAAAATGTGGGAAAAAAATGAAAACGCATTTTTTTCCCACAAAGTTGTCCATTTTGTCATTCTGCTACTCCTCCTGAGTATGGCGATACCACATGTGTGAGACTTTTACACACTGATCCCACCCCCCTCATCACCACCACTGCCACTGATCCCACCCCACTCACCACCACCGCTGCCACTGATCCCCCTCACCACTACAGCTGCCACTGATCCCACCACTCTCACCACCACTACTGCCACTGATCACACCCTCCTCACCACCACCGCTGCCACTGATCCCACCCCCTCACCACCACCGCTGCCACTGATCTCATCCCCCATCACCACTGCCACTGATCTCATCCCCCCATCACCGCTGCCATTGATCCCCCCTCACTACTACTGCTGCCACTGATCCAACTCCTCTCACCACCACCGCTGCCACTGATCCCCCCTCACCACTACAGCTGCCACTGATCCCACACCTCTCACCACCACCGCTGCCACTGATCCCACCCCTCCACCACCACAGCTGCCGCTGATCCCACCCCCCTCACCACCACCACTGCTACTGATCTCATCCCCCCATCACCACTACCACTGATCTCACCCCCCATCAACTCTGCCACTTATCCTCCCTCACCACTATAGCTACCAATGATCCCACCCCTCTCACCACCACCACTGCCACTGATCCCCCTCACCACTACAGCTGCCACTGATCCCACCACTCTCACCACCATTACTGCCACTGATCACACCCTCCTCACCACCACCGCTGCCACTGATCCCACCCCCTCACCACCACCGCTGCCACTGATCTCATCCCCCATCACCACTGCCACTGATCTCATCCCCCCATCACCGCTGCCATTGATCCCCCCTCACCACTACTGCTGCCACTGATCCAACCCCTCTCACCACCACCGCTGCCACTGATCCCCCCTCACCACTACAGCTGCCACTGATCCCACACCTCTCACCACCACCGCTGCCACTGATCCCACCGCCTCACCATCACCGCCACCACAGCTGCCGCTGATCCCACCCCCCTCACCACCACCACTGCTACTGATCTCATCCCCCCATCACCACTACCACTGATCTCACCCCCCATCAACTCTGCCACTTATCCTCCCTCACCACTATAGCTACCAATGATCCCACCCCTCTCACCACCACCACTGCCACTGATCCCCCTCACCACTACAGCTGCCACTGATCCCACCACTCTCACCACCATTACTGCCACTGATCACACCCTCCTCACCACCACCGCTGCCACTGATCCCACCGCCTCACCACCACCGCTGCCACTGATCTCATCCCCCTCATCACCGCTGCCACTGATCCCACCATCCTCACCACCACCACTGCCACTGATTCCACCCTCCTCACCACCACCACTACCACTGATTCCACCCCCCTCACCACCACCTCTGCCACTGATCCCACCCTCCTCATTACCACCGCTGCCACTGATGCCACCCCCCTCACCACCACCACTGACACTGATCTCATCCCCCCATCACCACTGCCACTGATCTCATCCCCCCATCACTGCTGCCACTGATCCCCCCTCACCACTACCGCTGCCACTGATCCAACCCCTCTCACCACCACCGCTGCCACTGATCCCCCCTCACCAATACAGCTGCCACTGATCCCACACCTCTCACCACCACCGCTGCCATTGATCCAACTCCTCATCACCACCGCTACTGATCCCACCTTCCTCACCACCACTGCTACCACTAGTCCCACCCCCCATCACTACTGCCACTGATCTCATTCCCCCATCACCGCTGCCACTGATCCCCCCCCACCACTACATCTGCCACTGATCCAACCCCTCTTACCACTACCGCTGCCACTGATCCCACCCCCCTCACCACAACCGCTGCCACTGATCACACCCACCTCCCCACCACCGCTGCCACTGATTCCACCCACCAAACCACCACCGTTGCCACTGATCCCACCCCTCTCACCACCACCGCTGGCACTGATCTCATCTCCCCATCACCGCTGCCACTGATCCCACACCTCTCACCACCACCGCTGCCACTGATCCAACTCCTCATCACCACCGCTACTGATCCCACCTTCCTCACCACGACTGCTGCCACTAGTCCCACCCCCATCACTACTGCCACTGATCTCATTCCCCCATCACTGCTGCCACAGATTCCCCCTCGCCGCTACATCTGCCACTGATCCAACCCCTCTCACCACCACTGCTACCACTGATCGCACCCCCCTCACCACAACCACTGCCACTGATCCCACCCACCTCCCCACCACCGCTGCCACTGATCCCACCCACCAAACCACCACTGTTGCCACTGATCCCACCCTCCTCACCACCACCGCTTCCACTGATCTCATCCCCCCATCACCGCTGTCACTAATCTCACCCCCCTATCACCACTGCCACTGAGCCCACCCCCTCACCACTACTGCTGCCACTGATCCCACCCCCCTCACCACCACCACTGCCAATGATCCCACCCTCCTCATCACCAACACCACAGCCAGGGATGCTGTTAGAAATCATGAGGGCCAGTACAGCCTATCTGACCTGCTCTCCATCCTGAAACTATTCCCCCTTACCCTGCAGCAGCTAGCAGGAGGAAAAGGAAAAGAAGCCATCAGCGATGCTGGAGGGGCATAAAGAGAAGAAGGTTATCAACAGTGGAGTGGGGGGGCATTTACTAAAACACATCCCCTGCAGTAACTGAAAACTGGTAGGAGGGAGAGGAGATTAAGCTGACAGCGCTGCAAGGAAAAGGGGTAGCATACAGGGGGGCGCGTGCAGCAGGGCAAAAGAGGAATCTGATCATGGACAGGAGCAGGTGATAAGTGTAGAGGAGGGCATTTGCAAGAACAAATTCCCCCGTATTCCTCTCCCTACAACAGCTGAAAGCCAGCAGGAGGGGGAGGAGGAAGAGCCAGCTTTCAGCTGCTGCAGAGACACACATACATGGTTACATAGTTACATAGTTGGTAAGGCTGAAAAAAGACATAAGTCCATTAAGTCCAACCTGTGTGCTTTTATGTTAATATTACATTGTATGTCCCTGTATGTCGTGGTCGTTTAGGTGCCTATCTAATAGTTTTCTGAAATTATTGATGCTCCCTGCTGAAACCACTGCTTGTGGAAGAGAATTCTACATCCTTACTGCTCTTACAGTAAAGAACCCTCTATGCAGTTTAAGGTTAAACTGCTTCTCTTCTAATTTTAGTGAATGGCCGCGTGTCTTTTTAAACACCCTTGTGCAGAAAAGTTTTATCCCTATTGTGGGGTCACCAGTAAGGTATTTGTACTTTGAAATTATATCCCCTCTCAAGCGTCTCTTCTCCAGAGAGAATAAGTTCAATGCTTGCAGTCTTTCCTCATAACTGAGATCCTGAAGTCCCTTTATTAGCTTTGTTGCCCTTCTCTGGACCCTCTCCAGTTCCAGCACATCCTTCCTGAGGACTGGTGCCCAGAACAGGATGGCATACTCCAGATGTGGCCGGACCAGAGTCTTGTATAATGGGCGATTTACCGTTTTATCTCTGGAATGCATCCCCTTTTTAATGTATGTCAATATTCTGTTGGCTTTGCTTGCAGCAACTTGGCATTGCATGCCATTGCTGAGCCATCTATTAAGACCCCCAGGTCCTTTTCTATCCTAGATTCCCCCAGAGGTTCTCCCCTTAGTGAGTAGATTGCATTCATATTATTGGCACTCAAAAGCATTATTTTAAATTTTTCAACATTAAACCTCGTTTGCCATGTATTTGCCCAACCCATTCATTTGTTTAGATCTTCTTGCAAGGTTTCCACATCCTGCGTAGCAGTTATTGCCCTGCTATGCTTAGTATCGTCTGCAAACACTAAGATTGAGCTGTTTATCCCATCCTTCAGATCGTTTATGAGTAAATTAAATAGGATTGATCCCAGGAAAGAACCCTGGGGGACCCTGCTTTTTTACACCAGACCATTCTGAGTACTCCCCATTAATCGCCACCCTTTGGACTTGCCCCGTAGCCAGTTTTCAATCCATGTGCTCACCATTTGGTCCATGCCAACAGACCTTAGTTTGTACAGTAAACGTTTATGGGGGACTGTATCGAATGCCTTTGCAAAATCTAGATATACCAGGTCTACTGCCCTTCCTTTATTTAGATGGAAGCTCACTTCCTCTTAGAAGGTTAATAGATTGGTTTGGCAAGAACGAGTCTTCATGAATCCATGCTGATTAGTGCTAATGATAATGCTAATTTTTATTACTAAAATCTTGTTTATAGTCCCTTATCATCCCCTCCTAGAGCTTGCAAGCTATTGATGTTAGGCTAAATGGTCTGTAGTTCCCCGGGATATATCTTGGCCCTTTTTTGAATAATGGTGCTACATTGGCTTTTCTCCAATAAGCTGGTACCATTCCCGTCAGTAGACTGCTCCTAAAAATTAGGAACAATGGTCTGGCAATCACTTGACTGAGTTCCTTAAGGACCCTCGGGTCCAAGTCATTTAGTCCCGATGACTTATTTGTGTTTAGTTTTTCAAGTATATTGCTAATTATATCCTCTGTTAGCCATGAGGGTGCTCCCTGTGGCGTGTCATGAGGATAAACCATGCAGTCTTGGTTACTGAAACCCCCCGTTTCCCTCGTGAAGACTGAGGAGAAGAATAAATTCAAAACCTTCGCCATCTCTCCATCTTTTGTAACCAGATTCCCTTCATCATTCTTTATGGGGCTGATATGTTCTGACCTCCCTCTCTTACTATTTATATACTTAAAGAATTTTATTTTTAATTTTTTTTACTCTCCTCCTCTATGTGTCTTTCGTGTTCTATCTTAGCCGCCCTGATTGCACCCTTACATTTCTTATTGCATTCTTTGTAAAGTTGGAATGCTGATGATGACCCCTCAGCCTTGTATTTTGTATGAAGGCCTTTTCTTTTGCTTTTACATGCATTTTTACATGGGAGTTAAGCCACCCAGGACTTAGCTCTTTTAAATTTATTTTTCATTGGTATGCACTGGCCAATATCTTTATTTAATATGCTCTTAAAGCATACCCATTTTTCCTCCGTGTTCCTTTTTCCCAGGATTTTATCCCATTTAATATCTTCAACAAGGAGCGTCGTTTAGGGAAGTTATCTCCTTTGAACATTAGGTTTCGCCTGTGGTTGTTTTTATGGACATTGTTCTACAATAAAGCCATTTTTTTTGCAAGTATTGAGTGTACAGCCATCCAATCATTCATATACCTCATGCTTTGGGAAGTATAGGTGTGGGTAGGTGCAGCATGGTGCTACGGCAGAAAATACTCAGAGTCCAGGTTCAGATAACAGAATTATATTGTAATAGAAGTTCAGCAAAATACAACAAGCTCGATTGGAAGGCAACCCAACTGGGAGCACTCACAGGATGTAACAACATTGAGTAGTAGCAGAAGGTATCAGATGTGCCGACAGTGTCTCTCACGAGGGGCAGAATATGGCCTGGCCGGACCATACCCAAGTGGAGAGGCTTCCAGGTAGGTTGGTGTCCTTACACATTCCCTACTCTTCCGGAACCTTTCCCTGATGCTAAGCACTGCCCCTGTTAGACGGCTGACCTGCCCCTACTCTAGCCACACACGAAAATGCACACGAAGCTCGAGAGCCAGTCTTAAGTAGACTCTGCCTGGGCCAAGATGGCCACCAAAGTCACATGGGGAGACAGCATCCAACTGGATAGCTGCCCCCTGTGTCCCAGGAAACCATAGAGGATCTAGATTCCTCTTGACTTCCTCCCCCTCTGCAATGTTGCTGCAGTTAAGCGCTACCTGCAGTGGAGAAAATAGACTGCACCTGTCTACACTCCCCCATCTTTGACAGATGCTGTCCTCGGCATCATAACATAGTAATGAACAACATGAAAACTGTAATAATAATTAAGTTATAACAGGAAAAGTTCAAACAACATAATCAGAGTACTTTGGAGGAAGTTGGCCGCGATTAGACTGCATGGGGCTGTGGGGCTCAATGTTCCCGCTGGAGTCATCTCTCAATGTATCTATTTTATTATGTCTATCATGTCAACTGATTAATTGTGTTATGCTATGAGCAAGATATTTTAAGTGTAAATCATGTGACTACCAAATTATTTGCTACAATGTATTTTTAAGAGTTTGAATGAACTTTAGATTGTAATGAAATAAACAAATTCATTTATTTATATATATTATAAATATATATATATATATATGTAGCGCTGGTAGATTTGCGATCTACCATATGTTAGGTAAATTTAGTAACTTGTTCGTTAAGAAGGTTAGGTTTGCCTCTGTTCCAGCTTGGCTGACGTTGTGTGTGTTTCCATGCTGACCGGTGGGTGTCGCTGTTGTCACTGGTCAGTGTTGGAAAGGCAACGTGCCGAAGCGTATGGATGCTCTTCTGTCCCGGAGACAACTCGGTGGAGGTGGTCCTCTGAGTTGCATTCTGGGCAAGGGTATTTATGGTACAGACGCCATATTGTGGGGTTCGTTTTACAGCCACCTGCTGGCCCTCCTGGCCGACAGGTATGCGTTAGAGAGCAATCTTGTGGTCCTCCGTTCCGGAGGCCCACGTCACTGCGGCGCAGGGGTGGGCCCAGAAGCTTGTCTGGGGCCTACCACAGCAGCCGAGGATTGGTCCTGAGCTGTCTATCCAGAGTGAAGAAGCTGGACAACCGAGGGGAGGACCCGTCATGGAAGGATCACGCAGCGTGCTGGTCTGGAGAGGGGCCTGGTGACTCGGTTGGAGGACGTATCCTAAAAGTAACTATACAGCATAGTGTTGCCGGGTTGGCTTAAAGGTTCAAGCACTGTGACTGACGTTCATTGCAGAAAGACCAATACATCCTTTGGCAGAGGATTGCACAGGTTTATCCCAAACAAGTCTGTGGCAGAGACTTGTGTTCGTGCAGCGTACTGGCTGCTAGGCAAGTGAGAGAGTGTGTCCCACGAGGGGAGCGCATTCTATTGTAATATCCAAATTCTACCAGGACATTTGTCAATAATCTTATAAGAAGATATTTGAGTTTCTTCTGCAGTTTCCTTTCTGCCTCTTTCCTGCTACTTCCTTAGTAAATCGTTTAATAAAGCATTGAAAACATAATCAAGTGTTGGTGCGTGTATCGTCCAGAGGTAAACTCAACGGAACCCTAGACCCGGTGCCGGTGAAACAGAGGGAAGGAGAGTGAAGGTAATAAGCCCGCTTAAACCAGCAGCTCCGCCGAGAGTAATTGCTACATATATATATATATATATATATATATATATATATATATATATATATATATATATATATATACCTATTCTTATTTGAATTGATATGGCGGGCCTCATTTGCGATGTGCGATAGTTATTTCCTCCTCATCACCCATTGGTGGTGGGGGGGATTGACCTCTTGCACATCGACGTCATACATTGACGCCCGGCTCGTGACATCAATTGACGCCTCGTTGTTGGGGACGTTCCTCTCCATCTTACGCCGCAAAGCGAAGGGGGCGTGGATCCACTGAAGCTGGCGGGTACGCCGCACACAGGTGGGATCCGCTCCCTCGCCTACCTCGTGCTGCATTGGCTCGTTTAGTATGAGGTTGGCGGGACCCCGCCTCGGACTGGGGGTATATGATGGCCTGAGCTGGCCGATGGTTCACTTTGCATGATCCTATCACTTGGAAGGGTACTTAGACACAAGCTGATCCATGCACACTATATATAACAGGTAATTAATGGGGTTAATTTAACATCTTTTTTTTATATCCATTTTGGATGGGCTGAACCATTTATGGGATAATATATTTTGTTTAGTGTGTATATTTATGCCCACTATCACCTTGTATGTAGTCCCCCTGAGGGAACACTTAAATGATTCTTCACATTACCTACCATCATTTATTCATTTATATTTTTTTCTTTACGTCTTTTGTAGCACAATATGCACGACACAGTGCACACATAGCACATTTGGATTATGCTGTGGCCAGCCATCCGGCCTTCCTCTGGCTGCCTTCCTAGGTCCTTGGTGGGGTTTTCCCACCTCAACCCCGGGGAAGGCACCGTACCTAAGATCCCCACTGTCCTTTGGGACAGAGCTGTAAGTCAGTGACCTGTCACCAATTTCTGATAAATTACCCTGTTCCCTTTTAAGAAGGCCTTATTAATAATAATTGATATTCTTATATGCCCTGTACACACGGTCGGATTTTCCGACGGAAAATGTGTGAGAGGACCTTGTTGTCGGAAATTCCAACTGTGTGTGGGCTCCATCACACATTTTCCATCGGAATTTCCGACACACAAAGTTTGAGAGCTTGCTATAAAATTTTCCGAAAACAAAATCCGTTGTCGGAAATTCAGATCGTGTGTACACAATTCCGACGCACAAAGTGCCACGCATGCTCAGAATAAATTAAGAGATGAAAGCTATTGGCTACTGCCCCATTTATAGTCCTGATGTACGTGTTTTACGTCACCGCGTTTAGAACGATCGGATTTTCCGACAACTTTGTGTGACCGTGTGTATGCAAGAAAAGTTAGAGCCAACATCCGTCAGAAAAAATCCATGGATTTTGTTGTCGGAATGTCCAATCAATGTCCGATCGTGTGTACAGGGCATTACAGTATACTATCATATTACACTCCTGATGAGTGGCTGTAACGCCATGAAAAGCGTTGAGTGCTATTTGATACCAAGATATATCTGGCTCTATCATGTGTACATGCATGTATTTTCTATGTATCTATTTTATTATCTATGTCTGTCATGTCAACTGATTAATTGTATTATGCTATGAGCAAGATAATTTAAGTGTAAGTCATGTGACTACCAAATTATTTGCTACAATGTATTTTTAAGAGTTTGAATGAACTTTAGATTGTAATGAAATAAACAAATTCATTTATATATACATGTATGTAAATATTCTTATTCAAATTGATATGGCGGGCCTCATTTAAAGTCCCAATTTCACTCCTCTCCTGTAAACTTATATCAGGGATGGAGGCCAGCCATTGGACTGTACCAGGTCACACCCTCCTTCATGTTCTACTAATTGGGCGGAAGACACCCGCTTTAGTGACCTGTTACGCCTAATATTTCCCCATCATAGAGTATCCCCACATACTCATACATTCTAGTTCCTTGCCCTAGTCTTTCCCTTTTTTTGTCTTTGCCTTTGCAGGGAGAATAAACAGTCAGACCGCTGTTTTGTAACCACAGAACTCTGTGTGTGATTGGCCACAGCCGATCAGCTGATTTCAGCCAAAATCATTGACTAAAATCTACTGCCAAACTTGTGCTGTGTCCAGTCACAGCACGGGTCGGCAGGGGACGTGGGCATGCGTGCCCCAAACTTAGAAGCAAGCCGGCGACGTACGGGTACATTAGCCGGTTTACCTTTGCCGTCCGCCTACAGTAAATCTACTGTGGGCAGACAGCAAGTAGTTAATTCAGTAATTTTAATACATAGGTAGCCATGGCACATATATGTTAAGTTAGCCAGAACATTCTGTACATGTACAGTATACTGGCTCTTGAGGCATTGAAGTTGTTCTTCTACCAGATAAGTAATGCCATCTAAATATAACCACAGCACAAGTCATAGTTATACTTCAGTCACAGTTTTATGTCAGTGCCATGTTTGTCACCTAAGAGAAGAAAATATTGACTCCAACCTGAGACACAGAGGAAGGAAACACCGTTAAACAGGCATTGGCTAAAAGTTGCATGGGTTTTTTTGTGTTCCTTATTTATCTGTACAAATAACCAGACATTGGTGATGTCATACATAAAAAAGTAAGTTATTGATCTTATACTGTATAATACTTCATAGCTGCCAACATTTAAAAAAATCCAGGGACACCTTTGTTTTGTGTCCAGCAAGCTATTGTAGGCAGAAAATTTACTTTAATTTACTTTAATTAGGGGCAGATCATTTATTTAAAATGGCCTTGGTTCTTCAAGAACCATGGCCATATTGTTAATCATTAACCTAATTATTTATTACAGGCATTTATTACAGGCCTCTTCCAACATTTCTTACCCCTGCTACACTCTTCCAATACTGCTCACCTCTGCACCCCCTGCCACCATCTTACAATCCTGCCTACCCCTGCATACCCCGCCACTCTATTCCATCACTGCTCACATTTGCACCCCCTGCAACCCTCTTCCAGCACTGTTCACATCTGTAAACCTTTACCCACACTGTTCACTTCTGCACCCTTTGCCACGTTCTTTCAACACTGCTAATCTCTGAATTCCTTACCACCCTCTTCCAACACTGCTCACCTCTGAATCCCCTGCCACCCTCTTCCAACACTGCTCACTTCTGCATTTCCTACCACTTCCTCCAACACTGCTCACCCCCACACCCCCACCACCGTCTTCAAATACTGTTCACCTTTGCCACCCCCTGCCAACACTACTCACCTCTACATCCCCTGCCACTCTCGTCCAACAGCGTTCACTTTCTGCCTTCCCTGTCACCTTCTTCCAACACTGCTTACCTCTGCATCTCTCATTGCCCTCTTCCAACACTGCTTACCTCTGCTACGCTCTTCTGCCCTGTACACACGATCGGACATTGATCGGACATTCTGACAACAAAATCCATCGGATTTTTTCCGACGGATGTTGGCTCAAAATAGTCTTGCATACACGCGGTCACACAAAGTTGTCGGGAAATCCGATCGTTCTGAACGCGGTGACGTACGTTGGGACTATAAACGGGGCAGTAGCCAATAGCTTTCGTGTCTTAATTTATTCTGAGCATGCGTGCCACTTTGTGCGTGGGATTTGTGTACACATCAAAAAAAAAATTGAAACAATCGGATTTTGTTGTCGGAAAATTGGATATCCTGCTCTCAAACTTTGTGTGTCGGAGATTCCGACGGAAAAAGTCAGATGAAGCCCACATACGATCGGAATTTCCGACAACACAATCCGATCTCACTTTTCCGTCGAAAAATCCGATCCTGTGTACAGGGCATGCATTCCAGTGCTGCTCACCTCTGCATTACCTGCCACCCTCTTCCAACATTGCTGACCTTCTGCATTACCTGTCACTCTTTTCCAACACTGATCATCCTATCAGACTAGTTATCCGTAGTGGCTTGGTCAGCAGTAGGTGGGAAATTATCTATGGGCAGGAATTGCAACTTTCCCAATTCATCTTAAGGCCTGAGTATCTGCCAAAATCTTCAATTGTTCATAGAACTGCTAGCAGGGAGGGACCAGGATCTTCCAATTACAAAAGAATGTCATTTGGTCATCTGCATAAAGCCCTATTTTCTAAATTAAAGTGATTGTAAAGCTTTGTTTGTTTTTTTTTAAAATAACAAACATATACTTACCTCCACTGTGCAGCTCGCTTTGCACTGAGTGGCCCCGATCCTCGATTTCTGGGGTCCCTCAGCAGCTTTCACAGCTCCTCCCCACATCAGATAACCCCCTAGGAGAAGCACTCTCCCAAGGAGGTTACCTTGCGGGCGTGCTCCCGAGTACAGCATTTGAGTCCATAGATACGAATACCAGACTCGGCCCCGCCTCCCGACGCCCATGTTTTTGGATTTGATTGACAGCAGCGGGAGCCAATGGCTGATACCCTGGCAGTGGGGTCTTGGTTTAGTAATTACCGCCATTTAATGAATCTAGGTTCAAATACGTAACCTCTCAAACATTGCCATTAGAAACACCACTCCAAGAGTCAAATGCCTTGGCTATGTCTAATGATGCCACAAATTTTGTGCCACTGCAGTCATGTCAAGCTTGAAGGTTTAGAAACAATCTCCTAATGTTAAAAGTTGTGTTCCTACCAAGCATGAAGCCTACCTTATCTGGGTCAATCAAGAAATAGGTCTGTAAGATTCAGGTAAAAGGGGATTTTCATCAGATTTTGCAAACACTATGATCAGGGCTTCGTTCTTAGGGAACTTTCACTTTTAAGTGACGTTCTGCTTTAAGGTGTTGTAGAGGGAGGTCCCGGACAACACATCACAGCACAGCACAGTTATACTAAGCCAGTGCATGTGCAGTAAGCTTAGTGAAGCTGTGTCTCCAGGACACAAACCAGGAAAGGGAGGTCCAGGAAGGTCCAGGGACAAGAAACTAAAATTGGCATTGTCCCAACAAATCTGGGATAGTTTAAAGTATGTATATAGCCAAGTGTGCAGAGTACAGTATATACAGGAGTCAGTAACACACAGGCCAGTGTACCACCAAAAATTACCCCCCCCCCACATACATGCTACTTAGCTCTGCCCCATCCCTCTCTATCCAAAGCTCTATACAGCACATTCTGAGAGTTTTCCAAGTACTACAGATAAGAGGCATACTGAGAGTTGCAGTTCCCCATAGTACTTAAGATTCTTTTTTACTATAGACTGCCAAATATACAAAAATGTAATTTATGGGTTTTTTTTTGGGGGGGGGTTAATTATGACTTTAGCCTGAATGTAATCACTATGTCGGCTGACCACTCCGATTGGTTCCAGTGATGACTGAGTTGTCAGCGACATCCAGGTCTGATAGGTGGCACCTTTGTGTAGTGTCGAGTGTTAACTAAAAAACTAAAACATCGATTAGAGTTCCCTCAGCACGGGGCATTGATCTGGTGAATGTTAATCCACAGTATCCACAGGGATAAGCTGAATAGTCTCTGCCTCAGTTTAAAAATGTTTGCCCAATAATAGCCAACAAAGTTTTAAGAGAAATACTTTATAGTAATTCCCCTTATAAAACGTATAGAAATACCCCCATACAAAAAATTACTTTTATCCATAGATGCTAAGTGTTATGAATCCCGCAAGACAGTCCTGGGATTTTAAACACTTTCCTGCAGTGTCCGTGTCCCACACGATACGTGGCAGTGTGGCAGCAGGGTGCAGAGTACTAAAACAATTTGCATTCCATCACCTGACTTTGCAGGTATGAGGCATTGACAGGGGGAAGAGTGATATCCTGCCTGATAGTCACAGTATAGTTCTAGTGATGGAGTTTATTTTGCTTCAACTGACATCATGATGGGGTTTAAAATTACTCCCAGTGTCACCAACAGTGGTATTATGTTTAATTTATTGGCCATGGCTATGTTTGGCTAGACCCTCATGTGGGTCTAGCCTTTAAACACACTGTGGTGGGCAGTGTATTTAAAGGTTTGTACTAGGTCCTTAATGCAAGCAAAGCTCTATTCAAATTAATGAATGGGAAAGAAAAGTCGAGAGGAGGAGAGTCTGATCCCATGCCTTGTTCAAGTCATTATGCAGTATTATGCAGAGGACACTACAGATTCCATCTGCAATTTAATAACTTTATAAAATGCAGATCACAGAGTGGACTAAACACTGTTGTGTTTGAAAGAGCATGGAAAGCAGTTCCCAAAAATCTTGCTTTTAAAGGAGATTTGGGGAAACAAATGCAGAATTGTGTGCTTATATTAGCTGTAATGCCGCGTACACACGAGCGGACTTTCTGGCAGACTTGGTCCGGCAGACCGGACTCCGTCGGACAATTCAATCGTGTGTGGGCTCCAGCGGACTTTTTTTTCCCAAAAGTCAGACGGACCTAGAAATAAAACATGTTTCAAATTTTTCCGATGGACTCGAGTCCAGTCGAAAAATTCGCTTGTCTGTATGCTAGTCCGACGGAATAAAACCGACGCTAGGGCAGCTATTGGCTACTGGCTATCAACTTCCTTATTTTAGTCCGGTCATACATCATCACGTACAAATCCATCGGACTTTGGTTGTGATCATGTGTAGGCAAGTCCGTTCGTTAGGAAAGTCCATCAGAAGTCCGCCGAAAGTCCGTCGGATAGACCGTTGGACGTGTCCGGTCGAAAAGTCCGCTCGTGTGTACGCGGCATTAGTGTATTTTTAAAGAAAAATGCTCAAAAGCCTTGCAACACTTTCTTCATCATAAAAGGCATTTGTTATACAGGTCTCAGAAATAGACCAGACTAGTCTGAAACTGACTTTGCTGCACTTACTGTAGCAGTTTTAGTTTTAAGTTTTAAGCCTAATAGGAGTTGGGTGCCTGGGTGCTTCTGCTGTAGTATGTATGCTTTTACTTGGAAATTGAGATGAATGGAAGGCGCAGATTCCTGCACTGTGACTGCATACATTGCTTCTATTGTGATCACTATATTTGCTAGTAGTTCACGTTTAAACATGGTGCCCCCTCTGCTTATCTCTGAGTCTTTATGTCTTTGGTAATTTGCAGGTAGAGGGAGTTTAGTTTCAGAAAGAGATACAGCAGAAGGGCTGAACAGTTCACCAAGCTACTATTAGCAGTTTATGCTGGCATAATCAAATGCCAGCTCTCCTAAGTCAGTGGGATTTAATTATAATCTCAATTAAAGGTTGGAGTTAGTAGTTCTGAGAAATGAACAATTCAGTATAAGTCTTCAGATCTTCCGTAGAAAGGTCAGGGCAGCAGCACATTGAGGACACGGACCATCGCGTGTTTAATTTTCTTACTTGTTTAAAAATGTACTTTCTTTAGAAATTGATTTAAATGTGCAGCAGGTAAGGTATTTGCCAACACCTGCTTGGTAGTCCCCAAGAAAATTGTGAAGTGGAAAAAAGGCGACTGTAACCAAAGGCCATTTCATGTGGATACATCTGTGTTTTTTTCAGACCATAAGATACTGTGTTGTAAATCACACATTTTAAAAAGAAAAATTGCAGTTCCCCGGAACAAACCAGATTTCAAATGATGAAAGTAAGACGATTGGAAGATGGGAATCTTCACTTACCAAAGAGAATGTAAGTAAATAAGGTTACAATATATATCAAATGTACCTTATGTAGTGAACCCCACTTAAGAGCCGCTGATGAATTAGGGATCCCCCACCCAGCACAGCCAAGCACACTGAATTTTCACAGGCACACTTACAGTGAACAGTCCAGCACTTTGTTTTTGTATTTATTGAGGGGATAAAACTTGGATAGGGACTAGGGAAATTATGGGATGCCCACTTAACTTCAGAAACATCAAATCAATTCTTCCTATGTACAGCTATATACACCCCTCTTCCTCCAGCACTCAATTGCTTGCAGAAAACACAGTGTCGGACACTTTAGTAAATCTGGCAAAAAACACTCAACCAATATGGCAAAAACCCTTTACAGGCAAGGACCGTAGGCCCCTTTGATGTGTAGAGAAAAGTCCAGCGTCCAGCTAGATCCTTGTGGCTACTGATCTCTGCACCACCTCTTCAGGCAATGCCAGCCCATCTGGCTGCAGCTTCCCCTCTCACTGGTCCCATTGGCAATTTCCCACAGTCCTCTCAGACTGAACACTCTCCAGCCACCCAGCTGTCTTCTCCTGGAAGTACTGACTCTCTCCTGCTGTCCTCATACCTGCTCTCGTGCATCCAGGATGGGATTCCAACGTGTGTTGTTATAGGATACCTCCAGCACCCGAGCCCATAAGAACTGGAGTATGTAAAGTTTTGATCAGGGTCATTTAGGTAGTTTTTGTTGTCATTATGATTTAAAAAGAGTAAACACAGTTGAATGATAATAAATGGCTTCAGCCAAACACTAACCATGAGTGAAAGAAAAGTTTTTGTGTTACCATTCATATTTTCTGAAAATGGCCAAGAAATCATAAATTCTTCCAGGGTATGTAAACTTATGAGCACAACTGTAAATACTGTATATATAATCTGTATCTGGTGTATCTGGATTTTGCAAAAGCATTTGATATAGTTCAAGAAAAAGAAAAAAATCTTGCGAGCCACAATGTTCCTAAGCTTAATAGACCAACGGCGACAAGTAGTTATATACCAAAGGTATAATAAAGAGGAATAACCAGCAGCAACCGCAGTTCACGTACTCATAACCGTGCATAAGACATAATTTAGAAGAAAATGCGTTGCGCTAGGTAAATATCCTAAGTGAAATTTACAAAATATCTCATCAATTACCTCAATTATGCATAACTATGCTGAAAAAAACTAATTAAATATGATATAAATAAATACTCCTGTGAAAAAAATATTAACACTCCTGTGCAATATGCATGAATGTAAGGATAATCAATAAATGCATTTAGTGCCAAACAATATATGTATACAATTGTGCAAAAAAATTATTCTTTAAAGGAAGGTGACTGCAAACAGAAAACATGCAATACTTCATATAACATGCACCATGCAAAGACGCAAAGAAACTATAATATAAAGTTCTAATATAAGTGTCCCAAAATTGCAACTGAAAAGTGTCCATAAATCTCCATAAATTATCCAGGTGATCCAATGTGCCGAATTCCGGTGCTATAAATAATAGTATTGTGCCACAGTGCCCCCCCACAGTGGTTGCGCTCACCTCAGAGCGTGTGACACAGCTTTTACCTTGTGTCAAATCACGCTATGTAGCCACCCCTTGGGCTATATGCGAACACTTGATGGATCTCCACTTTGGGTCAATTAGGCTCCATAGGCATTAATCATAGAAATAAGAAGAGACTATATAGTGTAATTCCGCTTTAAATTTATTCCAACCATACAAACTTCCCACAAAGGGGTACTCACATTTCATGGGTGCTGCTGTGCACCAAACAATAAAAAACTCCAAAGGGATATGTTGTGTGGTCTGCCGCGGGGTATGTGCTTCTCCCGGCTCAGCTGTTCACTGCTCGCTGTACGCTGTTCGCTCCGTCCTGGCCCCTCCCCTACGCGTGTTCGACACAGGGGGTCACGTGTCTTCATCAGGGGGATATCAGATATAGTTCCCCATAAACGTTTACTGTACAAAGTACGGTCTGTTGGCATGGACCATAGGGTGAGTACATGGATTGAAAACTGGCTACAAGGGCGAGTTCAGAGGGTGGTGATAAATGGGGAGTACTCGGAATGGTCCGGGGTGAAAAGTGGGGTCCCCCAGGGTTCTGTGCTGGGACCAATCCTATTTAATTTATTCATAAACAACCTGGAGGATGGGATAAACAACTCAATCTCTGTATTTGCGGATGATACTAAGCTAAGCAGGGCAATAACTTCTCCGCAGGATGTGGAAACTGTGCAAGAAGATCTGAACAAATTAATGGGGTGGGCAACTACATGGCAAATGAGGTTTAATGTAGAAAAATGTAAAATAATGCATTTGGGTGGCAAAAATATGAATGCAATCTACTCACTAGGGGGTGAACCTCTGGGGGAATCTAGGATGGAAAAGGACCTGGGGGTCCTAGTAGATGATAGGCTCAGCAATGGCATGCAATGCCAAGCTGCTGCTAACAAAGCAAACAGAATATTGGCATGCATTAAAAAGGGTATTAACTCCAGAGATAAAACAATAATTCTCCCGCTCTACAAGACTCTGATCTGGCCGCACCTGTGTGAATATGCTGTTCAGTTCTGGGCACCAGTCCTCAGGAAGGATGTGCTGGAACTAGAAAGAGTCCAGAGAAGGGCAATGAACTAATAAAGGGTCTGGAGGACCTTAGTTATGAGGAAAAGTTACGAGCACTGAACTTATTCTCTCTGGAGAAGTGACGCTTGAGAGGGGATATGATTTCAATGTACAAATACCGTACTGGTGACAACGCAATAGGGATAAAACTTTTCCACGAAAGGAAATTTAATAAGACACGCAGCCATTCAATAAAATGAGAAGAAAAGCGGTTTAACCTTAAACTGTGTAGAGGGTTCTTTACTGTAAGAGCAGTTAGGATGTGGAATTAAAGCAAGATACAAAGGTATTCCCATGCTACCAAAGGAAGGAGAAAACACTAGTTGCTGCAAGCACCGAAATGGTCAATCCATAACCAAGGTCAGTAAAATAAAAACAGTAGATGGTGCTGTGCTCTGAGTGATTAAAACAAATAATGTATAAGCAATGTAAAGTGCTATATGCTTAGATATAAACAGTATGCAGTGCTAAGTGCTTACATTCTTATAGACATAATGAAATCCAACAATATAAACCAAAATAAGATAAATAGTGCCAAAGGTGAAGGTACTAAGCATAGTCCCAGGTGGTTAAATGTCCTAATCAATAAGAAGACGGTGAATCAACGGGTGCTGAAATCCCTCTGATATTCTGTGCAAATGCAACAATGTAAACTGTGACTTTTCTTCAGTGCAATAACACCTCAATGTGAAATGGCCCCTTACCTTACCGCTGTAAGATAACAGCGTATGTATAAAGCAATTAAAGATCCAGGGTCCTGGAGTAGATGCCACTATCGCAGGGGTCTCAAACTGGTGGCCCTCCAGCTGTTGTGGAACTACAAGTCCCAGTTGCCACTATTTATTTTATTTTGGTTTATATTTTTGGATTTCATTATGTCTATAAGAATTTAAGCACTTAGCACTGCATACTGTTCATATCTAAGCATTTAGCACTTTACATTGCTTATATGTTATTTGTTTTTATCACTCAGAGCGCAGCACCATCTACTGATTTTATTTTAGGATGTGGAATTCTTTTCCACAGGTGGTGGTTTCAGCGGGGAGCATCGATAATTTAAAAAAAAGCTGTTAGATAGGCACCTGAAAGACCATAACATCCAGGGATATACAATATAGTACTGACATAAAATCACACACAGAGGTTTGATTTGATGGACTTGTGTCTTTTTTCAACCTCGCCTACTATGTAACTATGTAACTATGTAATCTATTATATACCTTTTATAAAGTGCAATGCATCTTATATGCATATAAGGCATAGCCTCCTACTTCTTTAGTAAATTAACTCCAATATGAAGGCTGCCTTTGCTAACCTCTCCTTTTGAAAATTGTAGTCCACTGGCTGGAATGCTTTAAAAAGGAAGTATGGGTTTACAAAAAATAAATAAAAAATGTACTCACCTAGGTGGATGCAGCACTGACCACTCTGCTTCCAGTGTTCCGTGAGCAGAGAGCTGATGACTGTCAGTCATCTGCTCTCTGCTCTGCCCTGCTGAGCTGTGGAGGGAGCAAAATGAACTGCACTGTGATTCCCAGGAAAAGAATAGCCAAATGAGCTTTGTTTATACATCTGCTTTAATATTCTCTAAGTCACTGACCCACATCACAGGGTTCTGACTTCACTCTGACTTCCTAATTTGCATGCTTGTTCTGAATGCATTGAAACCAGAGAAAGCTAGGCAACTACTATCTTACAAGGCTTTTATAAAAGGCAGAGTGCATTGAAACCAGAGAAAGCTAGGCAACTACTATCTTACAAGGCTTTTATAAAAGGCAGAGGCTGTATATCTCTAAGACCTCCTGCAACATGTATTTTTTAAATGCTCCCTAGGAGCTGTTAGCCATAATGTGCTAGAATGCACAGAATATTCACACATTATTGCAGACTTACCTGTCAAACAATGCCCTGCAGTGATGTGCTGTAAGCACTCCCGCTTGTTACGGGTGCTTCCATGTTCTCCTGGTCTTCCTTCCAGGTTCAGACTCATCAGCCACTTGATTGGCTGGGCTGACACATCATCACTGTACAGAGCAGTAAATGTATGCTGAGCTAGACAAATGCAGGATATGTTTTTTAATTCCACTTTAATTAGTGGGTTTACATGGACTACTGCAGTTGCTTAATTGACATACAGTGGGGACGGAAAGTATTCAGACAACTTAAATTTGTCACTCTTTGTTATATTGCAGCCATTTGTTAAAATCATTTAAGTTCATTTTTTTCCTCATTAATGTACACACAGCACCCCATATTGACAGAAAAACACAGAATTGTTGTCATTTTTGCAGATTTATTAAAAAAGAAAAACTGAAATATCACATGATCCTAAGTATTCAGACCCTTTGCTCAGTATTTAGTAAAAGCACCCTTTTGATCTAATACAGCCATGAGTCTTTTTGGGAAAGATGCAACACATTTTTCACACCTGGATTTGGGGATGCTCTGCCATTCCTGTTTGCAGATACTCTCCAGTTCTGTCAGGTTGGATGGTAAACGTTGGTGGACAGCCATTTTTAGATCTCTCCAGAGATGCTTAATTGGGTTTAAGTCAGGGCTCTGGCTGGGCAATTCAAAAACAGTCACGGAGTTGTTGTGAAGCCACTCCTTCCTTATTTTAGCTGTGTGCTTAGGGTCATTGTCTTGTTGGAAGGTAAACCTTCAGCCCAGTCTGAGGTCCTGAGCATTCTGGAGAAGGTTTTCATCCAGGATATCCTTGTACTTGGCCGCATTCATCTTTCCCTCGATTGCAACCAGTCATCCTGTCCCTGAAGCTGAAAAACACCCCCACAGCATGATGCTGCCACCACCATGCTTCACTGTTGGGACTGTATTGGACAGGTGATGAGCAGTGCCTGTTTTTCTCCACACATACCACTTAGAATTAAGGCCAAAAAGTTCTATCTTGGTCTCATCAGACCAGAGAATCTTATTTCTCACCATCTTGGAGTCCTTCGGGTGTTTTTTAGCAAACTCCATGCGGGCTTTCATGTGTCTTGCACTGGGGAGAGGCTTCCGTCGGGCCACTCTGCCATAAAGCCCCGACTGGTGGAGGGCTGCAGTGATGCCTGACTTTCTACAACTTTCTCCCATCTCCCAACTGCATGTCTGGAGCTCATCCACAGTGATCTTTGGGTTCTTCTTTACCTCTCTCACCAAGGCTGTTCTCCCCCGACAGCTCAGTTTGGCCGGACGGCCAGCTCGAAGGAAAAGTTCTGGTTGTCCCAAACGTCTTCCATTTAAAGATTATGGAGGCCACTGTGCTCTTAGGAACCTTAAGTGCAACAGAATTTTTTTTTTAACCTTGGCCAGATCTGTGCCTTGCCACACTTCTGTCTCTGAGCTCTTCAGGCAGTTCCTTTGACCTCATGATTCTCATTTGCTCTGACATGCACTGTTAGCTGTAAGGTCTTATAAAGATAGGTGTGTGGCTTTCCTAATCAAGTCCAATCAGTATAATCAAACACAGCTGGACTCAAATGAAGGTGTAGAACTATTTCAAGGATGATCAGAAGAAATGGACAGCACCTGAGTTAAATATATGAGTGTCACAGCAAAGGGTCTGAATACTTAGGACCATGTGATATTTCAGTTTTTCTTTTTTTAATAAATCTGCAAAAATGTCAACAATTCTGTGTTTTTCTGTCAATATGGGGTGCTGTGTGTACATTAATGAGGAAAAAAATGAACTTAAATGACTTTTGCAAATGGCTGCAATATAACAAAGAGTGAAAAATGTAAGGGGGTCAGAATACTTTCCATCCCCACTGTATATCGCTTAAACGTATGATTCAAACTGGCCCCTTTCACACGGGGCAGATCTACTCAGGATGTCCGTTTTCAACAGATCCCATCCGATCCTCCAGACAGATGGCGAACGTATCGCCATACATCTGTTTTGAGCAGATCGGATGGCAGACGGGTGTCAGCGGACACATCTCTGCTGAGATCCGCCAGCCCATAGGAGTCAATAGGTGGCCGGCTCAGATCCGCCTGAAAAACAGGCAGGCAGATCTGAGCTGGCTTATCGTGTGAAAGGGGCCTTAGAGGAGTATTATGCAGGTGACGTACATTTGGTCATTTGATTCTTTAAGGATGCTAGCAAGTTTTTTATTACATTTTTGAACTGTGGCCACCTCAAGCAGATACCTGAACTTTGTCTCACACCTTTAAATAAATAGTATAGGCAAAAAAGGAATGTTTGCTAATACAACTTTAGGTAAAAAAAGTTTTCCTTATTATGTTAAGTCTCTACTAATTCACTTCACAATAAAAGCGTGTTTTGTAACTCTCCACTTCTGTAGTTGCAAAATTTTACAGCATAGGGACTCTGCCCAAGCATGGCTAATCTGTATACAGCCTTCTCCTTTCAAGCTACCTAAGCTCAAATATTGTCTGATTCTGCCTGCTGTTGGGGAGTGCATCTGGCAATAGAACAAGACGGTACAAAAACTCTAAACTATGAATATTTATGTCCCCCTGGCTAACTGCTAGGAGATTTTTGACTGTTGTGCATGCTGGGAGGGAGGGGGTAAAAATATTTGGAGTGACCTTTCAAAAAGGTCTTTTGCCTTTGTCTCCCGGTGAACATTGTAGGACACCTGGTGGTTCAATTGAAAAGGTATTACACGAAGCTGGTCAACAGTCTTGAAGAGTACAGATTGTCAGTCTTAACTTAATGGTTTTCATTTCTGTATTGACTGTTGGTAGTGGAAACTCCTGGAGTTATTTTTGGTCATTTATTGGTTATCATGTGCCCTAACCCTCTCCCATGTGCCAAATAAACTTGGTTAAACTTTTTAAAGCAACCGGCGCCCATTTTCTTCCATCCCCCAAAGAGTGAAGAGTTCTGTCCTGAGGCATGAAATGCTAGCCTAGCAAACCGCCTGGGGTTGCCTAACCACCTCCTAGAGGTAAGGGTGTGCTGCAACAACTATAAGTCAATCAACTAATTTGGAGTTTTCTTCACTCAAGACACCAGCTTTGTTTTGTATTATTTCTGTGCATCCCTGTAGTGTTGTCCCTGTCCTTCTCTCTTTGACTGAAATATATGTGTAGTGTTACCCCCGAAGGAGCCAGTTTGGTAATTTTGGGTTCCTTGTTCCACGCCTCGACTCCAAGAACAATCTCAGCCCCTCTGACACACCTTCTGCGAGCACAAGTAACACCACAAATACCCTTCACCTAGCTGTGAGGTATTGTCAGTAGAAAGAAACACACACGCACACCAGGTTAAGGATAACTTGCTTAATCTATTAATGCAGATTAGTATAAATGGTCATTTCAACAGAATTAAACAACAGATCAGGCAAATTCAGACACAGGCTGCTAAACAGGGTAAAATAACTATACCCAAGTAGAAAATTGGAAAGGAGAAAAAAAAAAAAAGAACAGTACACTTCTATATCATTAGCTAAAAGCAATATATATAATAACTCTAAATGCGTTCAGAATGATAGCAGCTCTATATTAGTTCTGAGTGCACTCATATGAATAGACAGGGGCAGGACACCGCCTTAACTGGCCAGCAGATAGAGCTTTAAGGTAGTTACAACTAGAGGCAGTCCTTAGTCCTATGTTTCCTTGGAGCTTGTTGGCACGGGTTTGCGGCCATCAGCAAGGCCTGCAGGCAGTATTAGAGCCTTGGGGTCATTGGTTAAGTAGCTCCTAGTGGCTTTATTCCCTAGCAGTGGTAGCAAGTATTGGCTGTGAGGCCTCTCACCAGTCCCGGTAACATGCTAGTTAACCTTCTGATCAGGTGTCCACTCGCTTAGATTGCTTAGGGCGATTCTGGCAAGCAAGCGCGTTTCCCAGTCCCAGAACTGCTCTCCCACACTGTAGTAGCTTCCAATGGCATGGCCTCCCTCCATCTCTGGACTCTGTAGGGGTGACACCCCATGCCTCGTACTCTCACCACAATGGCTCTAAAACTCGCTGCAGACTCAGGAGATTGCCCAAATAGCTGGGGGTTCCTGCTGACTCAGGCTTTCTCTTTCTCTGACAATCTTGGGCACAGTTGTTCTCACCTCACTCTGTCTCTGCACTGTCTTGTCAGAGCCCCTTTTTTTCTCTGGGCTCCTAGTCTCTCTCTCTCTCTCCCTCCTCAGCCTCCTCAGCCCTTCCTGAAACTCCCCTTTTTCTCAGTGTCCTCTCTGTCTCTCTGTTTTCTGGAAGGACAGTCAATATCTCCCTATCTCCATCTTGTGGCTAAAAGGAGAAATTGCATGACCAATAGCCTTTCATTGCTTCATGACAAAAATTCTTGTTACATATGGATATGCATCATGTATATTTTAGATTTGGAAGCTTAAACAAATCATTCAATATCTTTCAGTTCAATAAATGTTCCAATAAACGTTTTTTTTTTTTTACAAATGTAGCAAATAACTTAAAGTGACTGTAAACCAGGGGTCAGCAATCTTTTTCCACTTAAGGGCCAGACTCAATGTACATGAATGCATGGAGGGCTGCATTCACCTGCTAATAAATGAAGATAACATTACACAGGCCCCGCACATCTGGCCCTCTTAACATTACACAGCCCCCACTCTTATGGCCCCCTTTATATTACACAGCCCCCTGCACCTCTGGACCCCTTTACATTACACAGCCCCGCACCTCTAGACCCCTTTACATTACACAGCCCCCTGCACCTCTGGACCCCTTTACATTACACAGCGGCACCTCTGGACCCTTTTACATTACACAGCCCCCGTACCTCTGGACCCCTTTACATTACACAGCCCCCCCCAGCATATTACACAGCTCCCGCTACCCAGTACCCCTATTTATTACACAGCCCCTTTGCATAATACACAGTCCCACCAGCTGTGTAAGCAGGGAGGGATGGGGCACTTTACATTTTTTTTTTCTTATTTTTTTTCTTTTTTTTTTTTTTTTTTTTTTACACTGTCCCTATGAAAAAAAAAAACACGTCTGATCGCTTTTATTGCTTTCAGAAGGTATGTAGACATCCCTTGTGACTCCTTATCCTAAAATGTGTAATCTACATATGTCGTGTATTGTACTCTGTTGAATGGTATTCTGTAACTCTAATTTATCTTGTACAACAATAAAGCACCACTGTTTTTTGTTAAAAAAAAAAAAAGACATCACTTGTGACAGTATTAGGCAGTGATGGGTACTCTTTATGGAGGGATATGGGGTCTATAAGACCCCAAATCCCTCCTTTGCACTTAAAAGCATTTAAAACGGCAAGTTTGCCTGTTTTGAATGCAGTCATTTTTTTTAATTTGGCGCTTTTAACTCTTCTGTAAATGGGAAGTGATGTCATGACATCACTCCTGGGTTACTAGATCCGAGACCTGATCAAAACCGATTCCGGTGGAAGGCGGCAAGAGGGGGGGGATGTCCCCATCCACTGCTTGGGATAACATCCGAGCGACTTCTTAGCCGCATCGGTTGTTAACCCAAGAAAGCCAACCGCCGTCTCTATAAAACGGTACAGGGGTGAAGCCTGCAGCTGCAGGCATCACCCCAGTACAAGTCGGCGTGAACGGGTTAAAATGTCCGTAGACTGGGTGCATGTGAATTCATCACGTGCACTGACGGCCGAACGTTTAGCAGCGGCAGGCCGGGTGCAGCCCGTGGGCTGTAGGTTGCCAACCCCTGTTGTATACGATCACCTTGTAAAACAACCCATTCAGTTTAAAATAGAAATTAAAGTCAAAACATTTGTGTATAAATATAAAAAAACATTATAAATACCTTTTTTCCCTTTTTTTCTAAGTAATCACATTCCCTCTGTTCTCAGCTGCATAAGAGGAACGGGGGAGGAAAAACAACAGCACAATTAAGCTTCCCAGTGAATGGATGTGCAGCGGGGGCATGTCAGGACAAGTCTGATCATTGGTGCACACTGAGTTTCAGCTTAGCTAGAGAACTGACCACGGTGTATTCTCCTGCTTATTGTGGTCAGTTTTTAATAAGGAAGCAGAGGGACTGGCAGGAACACCAGAGATTTCACATAAAGGAAGCAATACAAAGAGAACAGGATACTTTCTCATACAAGTACATGGTACAGCAGACACATAGCAGGAATATAAAGGGTTGGGGTAACAAATAGAATGAAGCTTAAAGTGGTTCTAAAGGCAGAGGTTTTTTTATCTTAATGCATTCTAGGCATACAGTATAGCCATTTCTTTCTCTTTCTCTATAGGAACACTTGACTTAGGACAGGAATCGGAGACATGGCTTACAGGACCCAGTGCCACACAAGGGACATTTAGTAGGATGTAAAGTTATTTCTGAACAGTGTCCCAGGCTATTTTAAGACTAAGTTGAGTGCCTGACTTGCCTAAGTGTGTGCAGCTGTGAAACACCATGTGCTGTCATTTGCCATTTTTAAAAACGAATAACAAATGTTTGAGGATATACATGTTTCTAATAATCATGTACTGTATATATATATATATATATATATATATATATATATATATATATATATATATATATGCACAAGTTCTTGTGTTAAGAAAACACTTAGACAAATTCACATATATTCTGTTTCATAATATTAAATCCATGGATAACTGTGTATTCATATAATTTAGGTCACCAACAGACTGGTGTTTTCCCCGCTCTGCAGTGAGAGCTTAAAAAGCCGAAATAATAAATCTCTGTACATGTCACCTGACCATACTCAGCTTACAGTGATTGTAAACGATCACCTTGTAAAACAACCCATTCAGTTTAAAATAGGAATGAAAGGCAAAGCTGTTTTGTAAAGATATAAAAAAAATATTATAAATACATTTTTTCCCTTTTTTTATAAGTGATCACATTCCCTCTGTTCTCAGCTGCATGAGAGCCGGGGGAGGAGAAGCAGCAGTACACTGAGCTTCCCGGTGAATGGCTGTGCAGGAGGGGCGTGCCAGGACAAGTCTGATCATTGGAGGAGAGTACACTGATTTCCCAGCATAAGACAACTGACCACTATGTGTTCTCCTGCTTAGTGTGGTCAATTTTTAATAGGAAAGCAGAGGGACTGTCAGGAACACCAGGGATTTAACACAAATTAAGCATACAAAGAGAACAGGATACTTTTTCATACAAGTACATGGTTCAGCAGGCACATAACAGGAATGCAAAGTGTTGGGTTAACAAACGCTTTAAATACAGTACATGTAAGTGCATGTTTTTTTTTCTATGTGAGATATCTGCAAACAACCAAACAGAAATACACATAGACAAATGTAGTCACCATAGAGATTACTGAGTTCTGCTTTAAGGTCATCTGTATGCTTGAGCACAAAACATGCACATCAGTATATTTCCTAAGTTGTACAGCTTCACGTAGAGTCAAAGACCAATGAAGGATAAGGATGACGTTGCCTAGACAAAACTAATCACAGCAATTTAAAATAAAAAAGGATTGTAGCACAGGAGAACTATTTTCTGTTGAGGAGAAAAAAATGTCATGTGATAAAATGTGATATGAGCACCAAACAACTGTCTGTGGGCCAAAATAAAATGATGCATGTGGGGGAGTTCCATTTTAAACGCAGAACACAACTGTTGTAACTAGAGCACACACAGTTAATGTGATTAAAATACATTTCTTAAATGTTATATGTACATAAAATCACTAGGTCATGCCAAACTTCTTTATGATTTATCTCCTGTGTTTATGTAGCATTGACATATTTATGTACCATTCGCATCATTTCTTTAACATCAATAATGCACTGTTATAATCACACACATACAATGGGGCAAAAAAGTATTTAGTCAGCCACCAATTGTGCAAGTTCTCCCACTTAAAAAGATGAGAGAGGCTTGTAATTGTCATTATAGGTATACCTCAACTATGAGAGACAAAATGTGGAAACAAATCCAGACAATCACATTGTCTGATTTTTGAAAGTATTTTATTTGCAAGTTATGGTGGAAAATAAGTTTTTGGTCACCTACAAACAAGCAAGATTTCTGGCTCTCACAGACCTGTATCTTCTTCTTTAAGAGGCTCCTCTGTCCTCCACTCATTACCTGTATTAATGGCACCTGTTTGAACTTGTTATCAGTATAAAAGACACCTGTCCACAACCTCAAACAGTCACACTCCAAACTCCACTATGGTGAAGACCAAAGAGCTGTTGAAGGACACCAGAAAAAAAATTGTAGACCTGCACCAGGCTGGGAAAACTGAATCTGCAATAGGCAAGCAGCTTGGTGTGAAGAAATCAACTGTGGGAGCAATAATTAGAAGATGGAAGACATACAAGACCACTGATAATCTCCCTCGATCTGGGGCTCCACGCAAGATCTCACCCCGTGGGGTCAAAATGATCACAAGAACGGCAAGCAAAAATCCCAGAACCACACAGGGGGACCTAGTGAATGACCTGCAGAGAGCTGGGACCAACGTAAGAAAGGCTACCATCAGTAACACACTACGCTGCCAGGGACTCAGATCCTGCAGTGCCAGACGTGTCCCCCTGCTTAAGCCAATACATGTCTGGGCCCATCTGAGGTTTGCTAGAGAGCATTTGGATGATCCATAATTAATACTTATTTTCCACCATAATTTGCAAATAAATTATTTCCAAATCAGACAATGTGATTGTCTGGACTTGTTTCCACATTTTGTCTTTCATAGTTGAGGTATACCTATGATGACAATTACAAGCCTCTCTCATCTTTTTAAGTGGGAGAACTTGCACAATTAGTGGCTGACTAAATACTTTTTTGTCCCAATGTATGCATTAAAGTCTCCTAATTTCCTATTAGAGATCCTGGAATAAGTATTCTAAAATAACCAGAAAGCTGTCAAAAAACCTTTTTTCACTTTCTTTTCCACACTCATGTTCACTTCTCATATTTTCCATCACTCCTCCACATTAGATTTGGATTATTGCCCCACCAGCAATATATTAAGATTTCCTCACATGCTTACATATTCATAAACATTTTTATATTCATTTACAGATATTGCTATTCACGAACCATGCACATACATGGATTTTGGGTGGTGTCCATTTCACCAGCTACACCTTACCCTTCAGGATTTCCCGTTGCTGTGTCATGGTTTTTGCCACCTCTGCTCCGTGGTAGACATTTGTTTGCAGCCTTGCCCGGGCATCCACCGCCGCACTCCACGTTCATTGTCAACCTGTAAGTATGGGTGAATGTCTTATCATTCCCCCTTCCCCTTTTTTTGTTGTGTTCAGTCCACTCACTGTTCACCTTTTAATTTTTAGGCAGCTCTACAGAGTCTGCTCATGATGAGTGACAGCTAGTCACGAAACGCGTCAAGCTATAGATGCTACAATTATGGATATACATCCAGTTGTTTGAGCCAATAATGCTGCTACTTTATGTTTACAGTCTGAGACTATTTTATCGCAAATGTAAGGGATGTCATATACAACTGTACTTTATGTTTACATATTTATACTGCATATTATGAATTACGCAACTTAACTTTAGATGGCTTGCAGGTCACAATGTATATTTTGTGCCAGTGATGTATTGCATCGTATGGTGTATTCATGGAATAAAATCAATTTTGATAACCTTTAGTGCCTCCTTGCTCTCCAGCTGCATGCTTCACTCAAGAAGCTCATGTTCTTTTTTGAGCTTAGGTCGTTTTTCTGCCGTTTTGCTTCCGGTGACAAAACGCTCAGATGTGAACAGGTGCCAATGAAATGAATAGGATTTTGCTTGTTGGGTGTTTTTCAGGCATTTTTCGGGCATTTTAGGGGCGTTTTATGAGCTGAAAACGCTCAGGTGTGAATGCAGCCTGAGTGGAAGAGTGGGTTTGTAACTACAGATGCCAGTGTCTCCACCCAGAACAGGGCTTCTGTGAAGAGGGAGGATTCCCTTCCTGGGAAATTAGCCAGTAATCTAATAAAAGTAGTTGGGATCAGAGGAACTACTGTAACCAGCATATGACATTAACCATAAGTATACAGATACACACCAGAATGAAAATAATAAAACATATGTTATCAGTGCATAACATAAATCCTGGTGCAATAATACTAGGATATATAACCATTAATAGAGATACCTCCTAATAAACGTTGCAGCAAAGTTCTGTTGTAGGGCCCCCTGAGGATGATCGCAATGTAGCATCCATCTTTGTGTCAGAAACCCAAAGACAAGATCAACTGTAATGGGGAAACCCTCCAACTGTTGTCAACCAGTCTGGAACGTAGCCTCCCACTCAATATGACATGTGGCCTAAAATAACAGGAACTGCATAGAACTGAAATAACTAAAATAACAGGAGCTGCATATAAACTCTATTGCAACAAACATGCTCACCTACTAATATACTGGAAGGTGACTATTATGTAGCGGTCACATTTTTGGTATATAACTTAATGTATGTTATATCTTAGCCATCTAGCGGCTAAAATATAAAATGACTGGGTCTTTGTTTTTCATCGTTCAAGAAGTTGACATGGAAGTGTTTGTTTGTTTACATTGAACATTAACTTGACCTACCCATAATGCCCATTAACTCCCATGAACATCAGGAAAACAGAACTGCATTGTGGGAAGACTATAAAAGGGCTCGGCGCGGCCATCTTAGGTCTCTTGGACACGCACGACCAGCCTGGGAGGATCTGTGTGAGGTCTCCCGTGCAGCGCGGCCTACCTCCACAGAAGAGCAATCCGAGCAGCAATACTGCGACACATCAGTGAGCTGGGCTGATGGCGAGGCAAGACTGGGAAGGAGCCAGAGGAGCCTGTCAGAGCCATCTGAGGGTGTGGGAGCGTCTCGTTGTGTGGAGCGAAGCAGTACGGAGATGCCGGTCGGTCGGAGACAGGACCCAGTATACCAGAGCAGAACTTCCTGACAACACTGACCTGGTTGGGTGAGAGGGCTGATGCCCAAAAGTTTCCTTGGTGCACTTTTACACGTCCACCTGTACAATACAGAGTTGCTGGGATCCATAGTCCCACAAGCAAAGTCAAAGGATTAGACTGAGCTCAAAATAGGCCCCGGGCCTGTATTTCAGTGAAGATCTGGTACTGTGTCATTGACATCAGAGATAATTGCAGTGCTGCTGTACCATAACTTTGATTCAATATTCAGCTTATTTTGATCAGGAGCCATTAACCCTTGGATTACAAATTCACTTTATTCATAGCTAGCCGAAGAAAGAAGAAAAGAAGGACAGTTTATTAAAACACAAGGATTTGTGTTGCACTGTCATATTGAAATTACTGTGGTACCAAGTAATGGGAGCTCCCTAAATATTGTATTATACTTTCATCAATTCAGCATTTGATTTCTTTATAGTTATAAAGCGTGCAAAGAATAGGACAGTGCTCATAGTGAAATCAAGTCACTCTGCCATTTATCCTATTTTCTTTAGCACATTACTAGCAAGTTACTTCAAACACTTTACATCTGTATAATATCTTTGTAAGCCGAAGTCAGTTGACTATCAGACTACGTTGGTCTGACAGTACAACTATTGTGGTGTTTTACTTTAAAGCGAATACAGTAAACAAAGTTCTTGTTTAAGTAGAATTGTGTGAGTGTTGTTTTCCTTTGCATTATCGACCAAGTGGAGACCAAAGGTAAAGATAAAAAGGTATATTACATTGTATATTGTGAAATTGTCTTTAGAGTCTTTACTGCACACTATTGCACCACAGCTGTGTCAGGGGGACTGAAAGAAATCAAAGGGGTAACAAAGAAGAGTACAGGCCCAATTAAAATACAGCAGCTCCTAAGGAGGTTTTTGCTACACATAAATACCTCAAAAACTACACTTGCCTGCTCGCATTTTGCGAGTGAATTTTGAGGACTGGCAAGCTATGGCTGCGTGGGAGCGGGTTGTGGGGCGAGCACGCCAGGCGGGTTGTATGGGAGCCGGTTTTTCCATTGATTGGAGGGGAAGAGAGAGGAGAACCACCTCCTGGATGATCAGAGCGCCAGGAACATAATAGCTTTCATTTCAATAGCTGTGTGTTCCCCGCTGCGCGCCATCAGATACAGCCCCTCCTCTTTGTCCAGCACTTTGATAGACAGATTACCTGTCCAATCCTGGGACGGGTGATCTATCAAAGTTCCCTGGACAAGGGGCTGTATTTGATGGCGTGCGGCAGGGAACACACAGCTATTAAAACTAAAGCTATTATGTTCCCGGCGCTCTGATCATCTGGGCGTCAGCTCTCTTCCCCTGCACAGGTAGGCTGCATTGGTGACACAGGCTGCATTGGGGACACAGGCTGCATTGGGGACAAAGGCTGCATTGGTGACACAGGCTGCACTGGCAGACATAGGCTGCACTGGCGGACACAGGCTGCATTGGTGACACAGGCTGCATTGGTGACACAGGCTGCACTGGCAGGCACAGGCTGCATTGGCGGGCATAGGCTGCATTGGTGGGCACAGGCTGCATTGGTGACACAGGCTGCATTGGCAGACACAGGCTGCATTGGCGGGCGCAGGCTGCATTGGTGGACATGAGCAGGCTGCATTGTTGGGCACGGATAAAGTTGTTGTTAATATTTATTTTTATAACTTAATTCTGCATAAAACATGTAAGTGTCATTTCATGAGATAATTTATGAGGGTTTATGGGTGGAATTATGGGCGGGGCAGGATAGGGGTTGGGCGGGGCAACTGGTGGTGAGTAACCCTTGAGGCCTGGCTAGTAGCTCAGGACTGGAAATTTTGAGCCCTGCAAAAGCACATACCTAGCTATCTGGCTCTGTGCATGTGAGATATTAACAATAGGACAGAGACTTGTCTGTCACTAGGATTCAGATCAAGAAGTTATGGGTAGCTACAGTTAAAACACAGAACACAGGAACAGTTACCTAATAGTCTCTGCTTCTGGTTTGGAAAAATACAGTATTGCAGTAATGCAGCTTCTTTTTATGGACATGTGGTGTCAGCCCCCCCCCTCTTTCTCTCCACCTTCTCCTTCTAGGGTTTACAAGGCAGCCTAGCAGTAACAGAAAGTGCTAGACACAATTAATTATTCAGCAAATACAAACACAGATAGTAGAGGGCAGCAGATAACTACATACTTTCCCTGGTGAAATCTTTACGTACCGTCAAAGGTCACACAATGTGCATGGTAAACACCACTTTGAGAAAACAGGGTTTTCCTCTCCCTATTACAATGACTTGTTGAGGAAAACATCAAATTAGTAGCAACAAAAAAATAAAAAACAAAAACAGGCAATATGTTGACTAAATTAGAGATTGCTGCTACGCAAGCATGATAAAAATGTGACTGACTGTTAAAACCTGGGATCCCCAAAATTATCATAGATCAAAACGAGCGGAGGATGTCTGACTCTCTGCCCTCTCCGCACTTCCCTCTGATGTAACCCTGTGTTTTCAGGTGCTGAAATAGGACTATACAGTAAGTCATGGGAAGGGATGGCACTGACTGTGTAGAAGGACTGGGTCCCTGACTATACATGCTCACTAATTCAGGCACAACCTCTGAAAATTCAGGGTCCAGTGGCTCTCTTGGAGGAGAGAGTACCCCAGGAACTACTATCCAATCACTCTCATAGGTATCAGGGAGATCAGGTGAGAGATCTGCTTGAAGCTGGGGTGAGTCTCTGAGGTGCCACTTGAGCCATCTTCATCACTGACTTGGGGAATAGACAGCAAATGATTTCTATGCAAGGCTTTGATTCTACCTCCTGGTCCCTTTAGCTTGTATACTGGGATCCCAGGCAATGTGTTCATCACTGTAACAATCTCCTTCCGCCATTGGTTGGCAGCTTATTCTTTCCAAAAAATTCCAAATTCTGTAGCAGGACTTGGTCGCCTGGTTTCAAATTGCTGTGTCTCGCTGTGTCTTTTGTTTCCTTTGTTTATTTTAGCTTTATTTTTTTTTCCAGCTAAATGGTAAGCAGACTTGAGGGTGTCTTTCAGGGGAGCCACTTATTGATAATGACTTTGATGACTAATGACATCAGTGGAATCTCCTAGCAGGAGGTCAATAAGCAATCTAGTCTTCCCCACGAACATCAGGAAATCGGGAGAGAATCCTGTACTCTCAAGACTGGTGCTGTTACACTGTAGGCATAGACAATGGCTTCAATGCTATGGCTCCAGGTGCACTTGTTTGTCAACCTGTAGGGTATCTAGCATATCAAACAAGGTTCTGTTGGATCTTTCAGGGAGAGCATCACCTTCAGGGTGATAAGGGATGGTTCTACTTTTGTGAATGTTGTGCAGCTGAAGTAATTCTTTAATTAGCTTGCTTTTAAAATACTTCTCCCAAAGAACTCTCGCAACTGCCCTTAGTAGGAAAAGCTTGGGCACATTGGCGGGGCCGGCCCTACCATGGGTCCCGGTAGGTCCATGGGACCCTGGTGGTGATTTGAGAGGGGCAGCAGATGCGGCTCCAGCCGGTTGCCTTGCCTTGCGGCTGCCTAGTTATGGAATTGCTTTGATCTCAGATTCCCTGTCTGTGTGCTTGGCCAGCTCCTCCAGGTCTCTCTCTTCTGCCCCATGCAGCGCCGCTCAGCCCAGTGTCCTCCTCAACCAGAGTCGTGATCCCCCTGAATTGGCTCCAGCTCCCGCATGAAGTTTCAGCACATAGGAGCTGCAGTGCAGGAGCCCTATGAGAGCCGGAGGACACTGGGGCCCATCTTCCCCTGGGGAAAGGGACCCCATCTTCCCCTGGGGACAGGGACCCCTTTTCACCTGGGGACAGGGACCCCATCTTCCCCTGGGGACAGGGACCCCATCTGACCTGTGGAAATGGACCCCATCTTCCCCTGGGGACAGGGACCTCTTTTGACCTGGGGACAAGGACCCCATCTGACCTGTGGAAATAGACCCCTTCTCACCTGGGGACAGGGACCCCATCCTCCCTTGGGGACAGGCACCCCATTTTCCCCTGGGGACAGGGACCCCTTCTCACCTCATGGCTTCTCCACGGCTATCTCCCATCAGGAGCTCTTCTCCTACGGTGGGTCCTGGGGGACCTACTGCTGCCTGACGGGGATGATGACACCTCTGAGGTGGTAAAACTCACACAGCCCCTTCTCTTCTGTGAGGCCAAGTTCAGGGAGCGCTATGTGAGTACAACACAGAGACAGAGCACTGACACCAGCACTCAGATAGAGGACACTGACACCAGCACTAAGAGAGTGTGCACTGACATCAGCACTGAGATAAAGGACACTGACACCAGCACTAAGAGAGTGTGCACTGACACCAGCACTGTGAGAGACAGAGCACTGACACCAGAACTAAGAGAGTGTGCACTGACACCAGCACTGAGATAGAGGACACTGACATCAGCACTAAGAGAGTGTGCACTGACACCAGCACTGAGAGAGACAAAGCACTGACACCAGCACTAAAAAAAGTGTGCACTGACACCAGCACTGAGAGAGACAGAGCACTGACACCAGCACTAAAAGAGTGTGCAGTGACACCAGCACTGAGAGCAACAGAGCACTGACACCAGCACTGAGAGAGACAGAGCACTGACACCCACTGAGTTAGAGGACACTTACTCCAGCACCGAGATAGGGAACATTGACACTAGCACCAAGATAGAAGACACTCAGAGAGTGCCATGACACCAGCACTGGGATAGAGGACATGGAGAGCACACTGACTACAGCACTGAGAGCACACTGAGAGCACACTGACGCCAGCACTGAGAGCACACTGACATCAGCACTGAGAGCACACTGACACCAGCACTAAGAGCACACTGAGAGCCCACTGACACCAGCACTGAGAGCACACTGACACCAGCAATGAGAGCACACCGACACCAGCACTAAGAGCACACTGACACCAGCACTGAGAACACACTGACACCAGTACTGAGAGCACACTGACACCAGCACTAAGAGCACACTGAGAGCCCACTGACACCAGCACTGAGAGCACACTGACACCAGCACTGAGAGAGACAGAGCACTGACACCCACTGAGTTAGAGGACACTTACTCCAGCACCGAGATAGGGAACATTGACACTAGCACCAAGATAGAAGACACTCAGAGAGTGCCATGACACCAGCACTGGGATAGAGGACATGGAGAGCACACTGACTACAGCACTGAGAGCACACTGAGAGCACACTGACGCCAGCACTGAGAGCACACTGACATCAGTACTGAGAGCACACTGACACCAGCACTAAGAGCACACTGAGAGCCTACTGACACCAGCACTGAGAGCACACTGACACCAGCACTGAGAGCACACCGACACCAGCACTAAGAGCACACTGACACCAGCACTGAGAACACACTGACACCAGTACTGAGAGCACACTGACACCAGCACTAAGAGCACACTGAGAGCCCACTGACACCAGCACTGAGAGCACACTGACACCAGCACTGAGAGCACACTGACACCAGCACTAAGAGCACACTGACACCAGCACTGAGAACACACTGACACCAGTACTGAGAGCACACTGACACCAGCACTAAGAGCACACTGAGAGCACAGTGACACCAGCACTGAGAGCACACTGACACCAGCGCTGAAAGCACACTGACACCAGCGCTTATATAGGACACTGACACCAGCTCCAAGACACACTGCACTGAGATAGCATAGTTGCCAACACTGTAAAAAAAATTTAGGGACACTTTTTTGGCTGTAGGTGGAGTCTTGTTATAATTAGAGGCGGGGCATGCATTTGTAGGCGTGGCACAGGGGGGAAAATGCGCTGCGCTAAGCGCGCCACCGCAAAAAGGGACGTGGTTTACGTGAAATAGTGGGAGTGGCTTAAATGGGCATGGCTCAAAGGGGTGTGGTTAGAGTCTGAGATGAATGAGGGATGGAGAGGGAAAGGGGGGGAGAGGGATGGAGGGACAGCAGCCCCAGATCCTACACAACAATGGAAATATGTGTATTCTAGAAAGTTTAACAATGAGCAGATAAAGATACTCCAAACACCTGGTGTTAGCACTTAAATCATCCCGGCACCATGGTTGTTATGGTGTCAGGATGATTGAAGTGCATTATTTCTATTATTACATTGTAATATAAAATGAAATCATTCAACTCACCATAATGCAGAATCAGTGGAATCCCTGAGCGTGTCACCTGCCGTCCATCCTTGAATCAGGTGCCCCCAGCAGAGTCCGTCCTTGCATCAGGTGTCCCAGCAGAGTCCGTCCTTGCATCAGGTGTCCTCAGCAGAGTCCGTCCTTGCATCAAGTGACCCCAGCAGAGCCCCCCTTACATCAGGTGTCCCCAGCGGAGCCCCATTTACATCAGATGTCCCCAGCAGAGCCCCCCTTACATCACGTCCCCAGCGGTGCCCCCCATACATCAGGTGTCCCCAGCGGAGCCCCCATTACATCAGATGTCCCCAGCGGAGCCCCCTTACATCAGGTGTCCCCAGCGGCGCCCTCTTACATCAGGTGTCCCCAGCGGAACACCCTTTACATCAGATGTCCCCAGCAGAGCCCCCCTTACATCACGTCCCCAGCGGAGCCCCCCTTACATCAGATGTCCCCAGCGGAGCTCCCCATACATCAGGTGTCCCCAGCGGAGCCCCCCCTTACCTCAGATGTCCTCAGCGGAGCCCCCCTTACATCAGATGTCCCCAGCAGAGCCCCCCTTACATCAGGTGTCCCCAGCGGAGCCCCCCTTACATCAGGTGTCCCCAGCGGAGCCCTCCCTTACATCAGATGTCCCCAGCAGAGCCCCCTTACATCAAGTGTCCCCAGCAGAGCCCCCCTTACATCAGGTGTCCCCAGCGGAGCCCCCCTTACATCAGATATCCCTAGTGGAGCCCCCCTTACATCAGGTGTCCCCAGCGGAGCCCCCCTTACATCAGGTGTCCCCAGCGGAGCCCCCCTTACATCAGGTGTCCCCAGCGGAACTCCCCCTTACATCAGGTGTCCCCAGTGAAACCCCCCTTACATCAGGTGTCCCCAGCGGAGTCTTCCTTACATCTGGTGTCCCCAGGGCCCCTCCTTACATCAAGTGTCCCCAGGGCATCGGTTACCTGGAGTAGTATAACACAAGACGGGGGAAATTGACAAGAGAGCTGCCGCCATAACCCCTTGCAGCACTCTCCAGCCTCCTCTGTGCTCCTCTCCCGCCATAATCACAGACTTGAACAGGGACAGTGTCACCCAGCCAAGGCGTGGAACGCAAGCCACTTCCTCCTACACAGCGCTGCTACACAGGAAGGCTTAACCAGACCATATCAGCTTCCGGGTGACATTAAATGTCACGGCATGCTGGGGGGGCAGTGTTGTGTATCAGGCTGGGAGGGGCTGCGGGGGATAGGTGGGGTTTAACTGGGTGAGAGTGGCTGGGCGGGATGAAAGCACACAGTGGGCTTTGTGTTACAGCCACCAGGCCGGCTCCGCCTCTTGTTCTTGGTCTTTGGGAAGATGGCGACTGGCAGAGACATTGTCTCCACTGGCCGCGGACCTCTAGCGGAGGCGGTGGGGAGCCGCAAAAAATATCGGAAAAAAAATAATTTCCCGGGACATTTACCGGAAAATGCTAAAATCGTGAAAAAGGTCCAAATCCTGTGAATGTCCCGGGAAATTCGGGACAGTTGGTAGGTATGAGATAGAGTGCCACGATGCCAGTGCTGAAAGAGAGTGCACTGACACCAGCACTTTAAGGCTCTTAATATATGCAATTTATACAGTTAAATTTTATCACTTGAATTACTTTTCCCATTATTGGCGTGAGTGGGGCCTCATGTCTAAGTTATGCCTAAGGCCCCACAAAGCCTAGAGCTGCCTCTGAGGGGCGGCACCTTACGGGTGGCATTTCCCCATCTCATACTACCGTCTGGGTTTTTTTTGGGTGGGGGGGGGGGTACAGCATTTCATTCTTGCACCCAGGCAGAAAAATGTCTTGGGCCAGCCCTGAGTTTTGGGTAAAGTGGTCAGTCACCACCAGTATATTTCCAGTTCCTCTTGAATCATTGTCAATGCAATGATAATATATACAGAAATAGTCAATGGTGCCCAAACTCTGCAAGTGCTCCATTAGAGTAGCTGAAACTGGCAGGGCTTTCCTCTATAAACATTTGAGGCAACGTCTACATAGACTAGTCATGGTATCTCTCATCTTGGGCCAATAGAAATGGTCTTGAACTAGGCCATACATTTTTTCAGGTCCCAGATAACCATCGTTATAATATAGACATCTTTTGGAAACAATATGGAAGAACCACTTGTCATTTCCCAGGGTGGTCATGATACAACACCAACATGATAGAGCAGTCCTTTGTCTATCTTAAACTTCTCCCAATCTCTTTAGGACCTGAACACACTCGGTAGGGAGGGCCTTCCTCAACACCTCTTGGTCTTTGGCACTCAAGGCCCTATACAGAGGTCCAATTAGGGTGTCAGCCTTTAGACTCCTAAATATCCGCTGTGGAGATATGGAGCAGTTCTCAAACAACCCCTATGCTGCAGGAGAGGCAAGCATGTCTGGCACAGCTTTTGGTCCACCCTCTATGGGGTCTATTAGCTGCATTTCAGAAAAGGCCACTTGATCTTCAACCATTGCAGCCATAGCTCACAGAGCGCCAATGCTGGGACCAGGGAGATCTCCCCATTCACTGTTTTCGGTAACAGAAGTCAATCCTGGATGTCTAGATAGAGCATCCACCCCAATGTTCTTTGGGCCAGGTTTGTACTTCTGGGGGAAAATTGATAATTGGATAAGGCAGCCAACCCATGATGTCATCAGTTTCTTACTTGTGGACTGGATAGTTGCACTCACTAGGAGTCAGGTTTTAGCTGATAAAGGCTATTGGTCATAGACCAGCTAGATACTCTTGGTGCAACACTCCGCACAATCCTTCAAAGCTAGCATTGATATGGAGCACATATGGCTTCTGGGCATCAGCATATGCTGGCACTGGTGAATATGTCAGCTTCTTCTTAAATTGAGGAAAAAGCCTCTTTACATGCAGAATTCCAGTGGTCCCTAAAAGCACTTTGGGAAGACCTCTATTGATTGATTGGACTGCACACATCAATTTTCAATAGGACATGAACAACTTTGGCCAAGTTTGAATACCCTTATACTAAACCGTGGTAGTTTCCACAAAATCCACTGCTTCATCTTTGGCTGGATCAGTGACCACTTCTTCAGCTAGTATCCAGACTGTAGGTGTAGCATGGTGAACCAACCATTTCCATTTAAAGCCTCCAGAGTTTTTTCAATTCTTGGAAGGTGTATATTGATCAGGTATTGTCCTCTGAGAGAGTTTTGTATTCTACACAATAGGGGAGGCATAGGGATTCTTACTATCCACATTGATTTCTTGGTCTTTCATCTCATGTAGTGTCTGTGTTTGCTCATTCACATATTTTGGTGCTATCCTCAACCCCCTAAAGTGAAATTTACTGGCAGGATGCCAAAATTTACAAACAGCACCAATTTTTTAAAGGCGGAAATCATGAAAATTACTGGCAGAGCCGCATTTTTTACTGACGCTGCAAAAAAGTACCTAAAATTACTGTTTTCAGTGCTAAACAGTGCCAGTATAAATATTTGAACTATAAACACATAGCTTGTGCTATTAGCAATGTGTTTAAGTTAAACAAAAGTCAAAAAACATATTTGTCCATTGACATGAAGGTCAGGTTACTATAACCCAGCCAGCACTGGGTTCCCCCCTTACATCAGAGTCTGCAGGGATCCCCCTTACAGTGAAAGGGAACTCTTATGTAAAGGGGAATGCTGCAAATCATGATCTAAGGGGTAACTCTGATGTAAGGGGAGGCTCTGGTGACCAGAGACCACCTTATATCAGAAACCGCTGCATTCCCTTTACATCAGAGTTCCCACTTAGATCAGGGTCTGCAGCATTACCATTTTAACTGTAAGGGGCAATACTGCAGACTCTGATGTAAAGAGGAATGCCAGGAACTCTGATGTGGGGGGCACTCTAGTGACTAGAGACCACCTTCCGCAGAGTGAATACATTAAGGTAAGGGGAGTTACTAATACAGGGGGGAACCTTTATATCAGTGCCCCTTACATTATTGTATTCACTCCCCTTACATCAGCAACTCCCCCCCAGACTGGCCTGACGGCACTGTCACTGACCTCCTCTCAGGTGCATCCTGCAGGGCTCAGTCAGATGGCTCCAGCTTGACGACTCTGGTCACAGTCCACACACATCTGACTTCTCCCGTGACCTCCATGATCACCTAAAACACCTCTAATAATGCCTACTCCTGTGTGAAGCAACTGGCTAGGCAACCAAAGATTTTGTGTGGTGGGACTCAGGATGTTCTCTTTTGGGAGAGATAGAATAGTGATCTTTTTTTTTAACACTGTTCACTTTCTTGGGAAAACAAAACTCTTCGTTAATTTCATTATCTCATGGAGAGAAGCAATTTTGTCAGATAACATAATTGTGAGAAGCTGTGTAAAAGGACAGTGAGATAGCAAGACTCCTGCTAACTGACTGGTTCTTATAGAGCAGAAACCTCTTGTCCTTCTTTCTGATGAGACATGTGGTATTCAGCCACCCTCTGTTCATGATCATAGTATGGCTCAAAGTGATCAGACAGTATCTGTTTGAAGTCCATTGCACTTGCACCCTCTTTAGTATCTCAATACAGTACAGGTGGATTAATTTGGCAGCTGGGGACCTCAGACTTTCAGTGACACACTGTCACTTGCCTTCTTCTGAATAGGACCACTCCCTTAGACATTAGAAAGTGTGCTCTTTCCAGGCTTTGAAACTTAAGTACATTATCAGAAAGCATGTTCATCTTCTTGTAATGTGCTGCCTGTAAACCCTGTGATAACATTTTAGTCAGTTTGGCTAAAGCATCACTTGCATTGACACTATCATTATCCATCCTGTGAGAAAAGCTATCTAATACAGGTTCTTTATTTACATGATCCAGTACAGGGTAAATCTACCATCTAGTAGGTGGTTGAGGATGCTGCTCTGGATTATAAGAGAACCAGAACCTTTGTTAAGTGGAAGAGTATGTTTGATAATAGTGTTGGCAGTGCCTCCACACAGGACAGGACCTCTGTTAAGAGAGGGGATTTCCTTCCTGGGGAATTACCAGTAATCTAATGAAAGTAATTGGGAGCAGAGGAACTACTGTAACATCAACCATAGGTATGTCAGTATGCCAGTATGGAATAATACTGTACAAGCTGTACAAGAAGAGAATATTTATAGTATGTACACCCAACACACAAACAGGTATTATAAGTAAAGGGCCTGATTCTAGTGCAATTGTGCACATGTACCCAGGTATATACAGTTATTATTAGAGATATCTCCAGGTGAATGTTGCAGCAAAGTTCACTTCTAGTGGCCACTGAGGATGAATGTGATGCAGCATCCGTCTTTGTGTCGGACACCTGAAGACAAGATCAGCAGTGATGGGGAGATCCTCCAGATGTTTCCCAACCAGTCTGGAACATAGCTTCTCACATGCAGAAACTGTGATGTGGCACTGATACTCAAAGTCAGCCTATCTACTCTGTGCTTTAGTCCCTCCCTAGTAGTTTCTAATCTGACATGCAACGAGACCAACGCTAAAACTAGCTATAGAATCCCAGACCAGAAGGGATAGGGTTAACTAAAACAACAGGAGCTGTATATAACTAAAATAACAGGAACTGCATATAAACTCTATTGCAATAAAGATGTTCACATACTAAGACACTGGAAGGTGACTGTGAGATATTAGCAATAGGGCAGAGACTTGCCTGCCACTAGGATTCAGATAAAGAAGTTATGGGCAGCTACAGTTAAAACACAGAACATGGGAAAAATTACCTTATAGTATTTGTTTCTGGTCTGGATAAAATAGTATTGCAGCAATGCAGCTTCTGTATGTGGACATGTGGTGTCAGCTCCTCTTTCTCTTTCCACTTTCTCCTTCTTAGGTTTTCAAGCCAGCCTAGCAGGGACAAGATGTTATTTCTATGTTAAGCATCATTTACAAATAGATGGCAGCAGATCCCTAAAAAAGCAAAAGCAAATTTATCTTTATATTTATTATATTTATATTGTGTAAACTGCAGTGCCATCAATCCACCATGTAATAGAGATGTGCACGTTTGAAGTCCAAGCCTATGTGACGACTATGGCTCCTTACATAGATACAGTGGAGAAATAAGTATAGACCAGTACCAGATGAAAATTTGGGAAGAACACCTGAAAAAGAAAACTAACCCCGCCACCTCATCTAAGGATTGGTAAACTGCAATATATTAAATTTTTTGTTTTTGATTTAGGTACGCTTTAAATTGGTTGTAAACCCACATAGAGGGGAAAAAAAGACCTGCAAGACAAAGGCATAATCAGCTAGTATGCATAGCATACTAGCTCATTATGTAATACTCATCTGAGATTGAAACCCCCGCTGCAGTGCCTGTACACAGCTCCAGCCGGCAACATCACTCCCTCAGTTACTTCCGGGTATCGCGGGCTCCGGCGCTGTGATTGTCCAGAGCCGTGGTGACGTTACTTGGGAGCCGCCAGTAAAGGCACACTCACTGAACGTGTCGTTGCTTCAGTGCGCATGTGCTGATGACGTTCGCACATGCAGATACAGGGAATATCTCCTAAACTGTGTAGGTTTAGGAGATATCCAGGGTAGCTACAGGTAAGCCTTATTATAGGCTTACCTGTAGCAAAAAATGGATTGTAAGGGTTTACAACCACTTTAAAGTGGTGTTAAACCCAAAAAGAACAATTTACTATATTGCAGCTTAACAATTCCTAGATGTGATGGCTAAATTGGTTTTCTTGTTTAGACTTTTTTCCTTTATTTTCACCTTTGATCTGACCAGTAAGTCTGTCGTTTTTCAGTTTCCTTAAGGCCCCTTTCACACCGGGGCATCAGCGGTAAAGCGCCGCTATTTTTAGCGCCACTTTATCGTCATTTTTGCAGAGGTTTGCGGCCGCTAGCGGGTCACTTTTAACCCCCGCTAGCGGCCGAAAAAGGGTTAAAATGACCCGCAAAGCGCCACTGCAGCCGCGCTTTGCGGGCGGTTTAGCGACGCTGCCCATTCATTTCAATGGGCAGGGGTGGTTTAGGAGCGGTGAATACACCGCTTCCTTCACCGCTCCAAAGATGCTGCTTGCAGGAGTTTTTTTAACGTCCAGCCAGCGCATCGCCTCAGTGTGAAAGCACTCGGGCTTTCACATTGAGACTGCAGGGGAGACATTTTTCAGGCCCTTTACAGGCACTATTTTTAGCCCTAAAGCGCCTGAAAAACGCCTCAGTGTAAAAGGGGTCTTAAGAGACCAAGTTGTCCACTAAAAATGGCTGTTAGAGGGTTAAGACAAACCATTTAACACTGACAGAGGTGCTTATAATGGTCAGCTATTATTTATTTATATAAAACATTTCTCCCTAAAAGAAAAGAAAGCTGTTGCTGTAACTGCTTAAACAGTGTTAGTTATTGTTATTATTATTATTATACAGGATTTACATAGCGCCAACAGTTTGTGCCGCTAGAGTTCGACTCTCATTTGTTACTCAAGTGCAGTCTGCTAGTGCATCTAACACTACCCTCACCCCAGATTGAGAATGCTGCTTCCAAGGGTGTCTCTGTTGCTACTTTCTCCAGAGTGGTGACACCCTAAGACGGATGTGTTACTGGCAGGATCACCAGGTAAAAGAAAAGGAAAACAATTGTATCCATCACATTGGAAGGCTGTAGTATATTACATTTTTGTTTTCCTATTTATTAGTCACTAAAAAATTAAAACCTAACTGCAGGTAACACACCCTTTGGAATAAGGTTTTATGTACTGGTTAACCCCTTCCCGCCAAGCGAACGCAGATGTGCGTACTCGGCTTTCCGGGGTTATACCGGATGATGCCCGCAGCTGCAGGCATCAACCCGGTACTGTTTTTTAGAGCTGGCGATCGGCTTTCCAGGTATAACAACCGATGCAGCAAAAAGCCGCTTGGCTGTTATACCAGAGGAGCCGCCTCCTGGCGCTCTTACCGGGCCTCCCGATCCACCTGGAGGCCCGATCACCAATCCGCCACCTCCGGCGGCTAGTGACAGTCTGGAACGAAGCCGTAAGCAGCTTCATTCCAGCCTCCTAATAATAAACAAGGAAGCGACGTCATGACGTCACTTCCTGTTTACTCGGCTGCCAATGGCACCGGTTTTTAAAAAATGTACAGTATTCAGAATTGCCGAAATCGGCGATCTGAATACTTTGAAGTGCAAAGGAGGGATGGGGGGTCTTTTAGACCCCCCATCCCTCCATAAAGAGTACCTGTCACCACCTATTACTGTCACAAGGGATGTTTACATTCCTTGTGACAGCAATAAAAGTGATCAAAAAAATTTGTTTTTTAAACACAATTTATAAATATAAAAATAAATAAAATAAATAAGAAAAAAAAAAGTAAAGCGCCCCCATCCCCGCGAGCTCGCGCAGCAAAGAAAACGCATACGGAAATCGCGCCCGCATATGTAAACGGTGTTCAAATCACACATGTGAGGTATCGCCACAATCGTCAGAGCAAGAGCAAAAATTCTAGCACTAGACCTCCTCTGTAACTCTAACCTGGTAACCGTAAAAGAAATTTAAAGCGTCGCCTATGGAGATTTTTAGGTACCGTAGTTTGTCACCATTCCACAAGTGCATGCAATTATAAAGCATGACATGTTTGGTATCTATTTACTCAGCGTAACATCATCTTTATACAAAAAAATTGGGCTAACTTTACTGTTTGGTTTTTTTAAAATTCATGAAAGCATCCCTTTTCCCAAAAAGTTTAAAACACCGCTGGACAAATACCGTGTGATATAAAATATTGCAACAATCACCATTTTATTCTCTAGATTCTCTGCTAAAAATTTATATATAATGTTTGGGGGCTCTAAATAATTTTCTAGCAAAAAATACGGATTTTAACTTGTAAACACTAAATGTCAAAAATAGGCTTAGTCATGAAAGGGTTTTTAATAACAGCTAACCTCTGTAAGCACCCATATCAGTGTGAAAAGGTTTGTCTCTACCCTCTAACTGCCATTTTTGCTAGACAGCTTACTGGCTGGATCAACAGGTAATACATCTATGTTATGTTGGGGTGGGGGTGTTAATGCCATCGACAGATTGTAACATATATGTCATTTTTTAATGTGGCTATAGTTCCAATTTAACCGCTCTACTCTTTGTCTTGCTGGCCTTTATCATCAAAAGTGAAAGAAAATATCATCAGAACAGAAATGGAAGGGAAATCTTCCAATGGGACACTAGTTCTGTTGATCCTGGTGACAACCAGGAAGTTCCCACACTTTGGAGAGATTTCATTTTGCTTCCTGTTGTGGCTATGCAACAGGAAGTGAAGGGAAGTCTCCCACTGACACAGGTGGCAAAACAAAAACTGAGAGTGGCCCTGAACTACTCTATTAAAAATGAAAAAAAAAATGAAAATGTTTTATTTTACTTTTACAAAAGCTGGTATTCCATTAGTAGATTTACCACAATCAGGTTCCTCTGTAGGTTACTTCAAGTTTTATTTCAAATGTACTTTAATGCTTTGACATTTATATATCTTTGAAGGACTTTTACCAGCTTAATGCTTTTCTTATGACTAGTAATACTAAAAGAGCTGCACAGATAATAAAATGAAACACAGCGTCCTCCGATATCTGAGATGCAAGTGTTGGTGAGGTTATTTCAGCAAGGCCCAACAGCCTTTCTCTTGGAATTCCAGATAGCAGTGCACTGAAACATGAGATCTGTTACCAAATATAGTTGACTGGAGGAAGAATGACATGGTCCTGTGGGAACAGATGCTAGTTCCAGGCCACATTCACCTCATCAGTGCTGTGGGGACAAAGCAATACTTAATGTATAGCTGTACACCTATTTCTTCTGAATAAGAGCCTATACTCAACTCTCAGAGGATTTGTAGGTGAGCAATATTTTCTTATTTCCAAATACTTGCTAAAAATATTGAGCAATTTTAATATTTATTGTATTTTTATTGTTATACGTTATATAATTTTGTATTTGAAAAAAAAAATTCTTTCTAATAAAACATTTTGTTAAAAAATTCAGCAAATTGATAATTTGACAAATTTGCTTTATTCTTCTAAATACTGTTATTGTAAATAAGTTTTAGATAAGAACAATTAATAATATAAAAAATGAAGAACTGACTTTATAGTTCATTAATATATATATAAACTTATAATCTTTTGTTCTTAATAAATCAAAGGGAGAAAGCATGATTCATATAAGACACTGCTAATATCTTGGTATTGTTGATTTAAGAAATGGTTCCCTGTTATGTGTATTATTGTGTTACATAACTTTCATATGATAAGTTTAGGATTTGGTTTTAGTGTTATATTATTAGCTATGTATAAATCATGAAGTCTAAAAGCATTGCAATATGTGTTTTTAATTTAACATGCTTTTGCATGCTTTTCTTCTAGAATATAAAATATAAATTATACATTATGTTTGGCATGTTCTCCATGATACTTCTGTGTTGTGCAGAGTCCAGTAGTCTAATGTGTGTTTTTTTTTCTGGAGATGAAACTTACTGGGAAGTTGATGTTTTGACATGAGAGCCATACATTAATTATCATTTCTTTTTGCTCCAGGGCTACCTCTTAGGATGGCAAACAGAGCTCTGAATCAAGCTCTGCCCCTGTCTCTTATAACAAAGGAAATGTACGCTAATGAGAGGAAAAAACATAACTCTCTGCCTGAAAGTATGTCTGAATCTTCTTCCCATGATTCCTTCTATGATACTCTGTCAGATTTCCGTGGTGACTCCAGTGATGGAAATTTCTCAGAACTTTCTGCCTTCCTTAGTCAAGAGGAAATGAACAAGAGTCTTGACATTGCAAGGGAAGCATTTTCAAGACCTTTGTCGGAGGATCAAAGACAGAGTCATGTTTTGAAATCCACTCGTAATAACCCACCTGACAGATCTTACAAGGAGTTAAAATTAAGCAACACAACATCAGAAAACTCCAGAAAAAGGGAAAATGTTATAAATAAGTTGGGTAGAGCTGGTGGTTCCAATAAACCTGGGGGTTCAAATATGAGAGGAATGGTTTCTCCATTTCTGACTGCCAGCCCGAGTATAATTCGAACCTTGCAGGCTCAAAAAGCTTCTAAACTTCAAGGAAAAAGTGGCTCGTCCACACTTCCAATTCCAAAATCCAGAAACAAATCATGTAACAAGGATCTAAACTCTCAGAGTGACATAGCTCACAAGGCAGCTACTTTTATCGAGGAACTCTCTGCAATATTTCGAGAGACAAACAAGGCAAGAGATAGACGCCCTAATGGAGATTCCTCTTCTCCAGATAGTGGTTATTTGTCACCAAAAAAAGAGAATACTATTGTCATAAACCCCACAATTAATGAAAGTGAAATTGAACCACAGCCAGAGGTGAACACCATGGAAATGATGAGTACAAAAGAGGAAACACTAGGGAAAACTGAGAATGAAAGCAAGCCGCCTGAAGAAGAGACAGCGCAAAGTCAGACTAATAAATCTCTCACCCCTCCTTCAGCTGCTCGATTTATTCAGAAGCTCAAAAGTCAGGAGGTGGATGAGGGGAGTCGAGTAAGGCTGGAATGTAAAGTGACAGGAAACCCCTTTCCAGAAGTGAGGTAAGTCAAAATGCTTTACTCACCTATAGCAATTTCAAAGTTCCACCACATAGCAAAATATCTGATTGTATTATGCAACTATGTATGCCTTTGTAACTTAATTGTAAGTTTGGTTGTTTTTATATTTGGCAATAAATCCCAGCAAAGCATTTCAAATACCTTAGCATTTGCTAGAAAGCTACAAAAATGAAATTAGTATCACATGAAAGGCTCAGCATTAGAAAATTTTAAAATAAATTGATTTCAATGAAAAGAAAGAAACCATGCAAACAAATGCTGTCTTATGGTGCGGTGTATTGTAAATACAATTCTCTCCTGAGCAGTCTTTCCTCATTTTGAGCCTAAGGTACCTTTTCTTGGTGTGCAGGTGTCTCATCAAGGGGCATCTTGGCAGCCCAGCAATTAGAGGAAATCAAAGCAGCTGAATAAGATTCAAGATTTGACAACCATGCTTTGAAAGCAATACCTTATGTGTCAGAAGGTTTCATCTTTTACTCCCCTTCCCCCATACATAGCACACTTTCTCAGGGAACATACTGGACATTTAAAAATGGGAGCTATCACAGTATTAGAAAATCTGTAGCACAGGCTGACATTTTTCCTAGTAAGTCTAAATGAATTGATACATACTGGGGATATATACCGGATCTAAAAAAAAAAGGAACTACAATTTGAGTGATAAAGGCTGCTAATGTGGCAGGGCTTAGCTGTGTATGTTATCTTGCTTGCTGATCATAGTATTGCAGATAGGTTAAATTGCATAAACTGCCTATGATACGTCATAATCACTGTGGCATGCACACAAAGTTTTACTGTTAAACCTTTTTCTTTTTATGATTATTGAAAAAGTGTGAACTGCATATAGATATGCACTTGTGTGATATTGTGTAATCCCTGAACAAAAATAGCCACTGAAGCTTAAAAGTAGCAGCTTTTGATAATTACTATAAACCCAAACAGGAATTTGTCTCTCTTTTGTTTTTTTGATTTTTTAATTCTAAGACATCCTTATTAGGGTATTTTGGAAATAACACAGGAGATTAGAATAAAGAGAACAGTGAGATTTGGTTATTACACTGTGTAATTTTGACTGGCTCACAATTTGGTAGCCAATTTTTCAACAAAGCAGCATCTTGAACACTAGAAGAAAATACATGGCATAAGTACAATTACCATTGTAGTGATCTGTTGTACATGGTCAAAAGCTATATAAATATTGTGTAACAAAGATCTAGGTACAATGTTCTTAAGCTTCGTACACACAATAGGACTGTTCGATGACAGGCTGTTGTCACTAAATCCGACCGTGTGTATGCTCAATGTTGGACTTTCCACCAACAAATGTTGGCTAGCAGGTTTTCAAATTTTCCGCAAATGTGTGTTGTCGGATTTTCCGAGCGTGTGTACACAAGTCCGTCGGACAAAAGTCCAAAGTACAAACACGCATGCTCGGAAGCAAGGACGAGCCAGGTCTTGTAAACTAGCGTTCGTAATGGAGAAGTAACTTTAGTGACGTGGCAAATTATGAAATCTCCAAATGCAGCGCACATTCTCTTCTTCTTTAATGGGATAATAATTAAGCTGCTTTGTTGGTGATACTGATGGAGTTATTGCAAACTCATTTTCAAAGGCTTTTTTTTTAATAGTGATATCAAGAATAATATTATTTTGCTTTTTTTTTTCTAGGCAAGTTACCACAGCACCATTATCCTGTAGTTTTTTAAGATCAAAGATACAACTATGTTGGTGTCCCTTGTCAATTTTACATTGTATTTTTTAAAATGTAACTGCCTACTCCCAAACTGTCCTTTGAAGTAAAACACATAGCCAAGTATTATTCTCCACAATTTTTTTATTGTGCATTAAAAAAATAAAACAAATAAAATTAGACATGCTATCTGCCAATAGAACGTAACTAAAAAGTGCATTCTATGCATCCAAAAATATAGAAAATATACCAAATAAAATCATTATTCAACCAAAAAAATAATGTCAAAGCAAAAACTCCAAGTCCAATAATAAATAACACGTTATCTCCTCCGATTTTGCAACATGTCTGGTTGACGAACGGCTGTTCAGAAACTAACTGAAAAGAGCAAACTGAAAAGCGCAAACTAAAAAGTGCGAAATGAAAAGTTGCGAAATGAAAAGTGCAAATCAACACTCACCAAACTTCTACTAACACGAAATTAGCAGAAGCAGCCCAAAGGGTGGCGTTAAGAAGCTGAAAAACCACGTAGTACGTTTAGTACGTCACTACGTTCAAAATAGTTGGCCAACAATTGTGTGACCGTGTGTATGCAAGACAAGTTTGGGCCAACGCCCTTTGGACAAAATTCCACGGTTTTGTTGGCCAACAATCCGATCATGTGTACGAGGCTTTATGCCTTGTACACACGATCTGACTTTTCGCCAACAAAACCTCCAACAAGACCGTGGAATTTGGTTCGAAGGGCGTTGGCTCAAATTTGTCTTGCATACACATGGTCATACAAATGTTGGCCAACAATTACAAACGTAGTGACGTACCAGACATACCACGTGGTTTTTCAGCTCTTTAGCGCCAACCTTTGGGCTCCTTCTGCTAATTTTGTATTAGTAGAAGTTTGGTGAGTGTTGATTTGCATTTTTTTTTGCGTTTTTCATTTCGTGCTTTTCAGTTCATTTCTGAATGGCCGTTCGTCAACCAGGCGGGTTGCGGAGTCGGAGGAGATAACGTGTTATTTATTATTGGTCTTGGAGTTATTGCTTTGACATTATTTTTTTGGTTGAATAATGATTTGATTTGGTATATTTTCTATATTTTTGGATGCAAAGAAAGCACTTTATGATTAAGTTCTATTGGCAGATAGCATGTCTATTTTTTTTTTATTTTTTTTTATTTTTAATGCACAATAAAAAAATTGTGTAGAATAATACTTGGCTATGTGTTTTACTTTAAATGACAGTTTGGGAGTAGGCAGTTACATTTTAAAAAATACAACGTAAAATTGACAAGGGACACCAACATAGTTGTATCTTTGATCTTATAAACTATGGGATAATGGTGTTGTGGTAACTTGCACAAAAAAAAAAAAAAAACATAAAATTATTATTCTTGATATCACTATAAAAAAAAGCCTTGGAAAATTTGTTTGCAATAACTCCATCAGTTTTACCAGCAAAGCAGCTTCATTATTATCCTATTAAGAAGAAGAGAATTGTGCGCTGCATTTGGAGATTTCATAATTTGCCACGTCACGAATGTTGATTCTACATGCGTCTTTGTACTTTGGACTTTTGTCTGACGAACTTGTGTACGCGATCAGAAAACAACACACATTTGTTGGCGGAAAATTTGAAAACATGCGAGCCAACATTTGTTGGCGGAAAGTCCGACAACAATTGCCCGAATGAGCATACACAGGGTCGGATTTACCGCCAACAGCCTGACATCCAACATTTCCCGTCGGAAAGTCCGATTGTGTGTACGGGGCTTTACTGTGTGAACCAATAACTTTATTCCTAGAGGGGAAAACTTTTAGGGTTAAGGGAACTGAGAAAATTGGGAAGAGTGGTGGATGTTTGGGGGCTAGGGGGAGAAAGGGGAAAAGTGGTTGGCACAAATACTAGTGTGTGTTATGTAGGGATATAATCAATTAAGTCTATCCTCTGGTGAGGGAGGGAAATGTGGGAAAGGAAGGTTATCCTAGAATAGCATTAATTTTTATATAAAGTCATAAAGTATAAATTGGAAGCATTGAAGGTCAGTCAAGTAAATTAATTTTCAGATGTTAATCTTTCCATTTCCTTATATTCATATTTGGTTGAATATATTCATTAAAATATGTCCTGTACCCAGAGTATCATATAAATTAAGAATCACAGTTATCTGTTGATCTGCACAATGCACAATTTTTAGCAATTTTTAAATAGCTGGCAAATTGTATTACAGTAAATAAGACTTAATCAGATGTCAATTGGTACTTGCAGGTAGATTACTTAGCAAAAATATTAACCAAACAATGTCCTACATTCAAAGATTTAAAGTGGCTTTAAACTCTGAAAGAAAAAAAAAAACCTGCAAGACAAAGGCATAATGAGCTAGTATGCATTGCATACTAGCTCATTATGAAATACTTACCTTAGAACGAAGCTGTTGCAGCGGTCCCCGTACACCGCTGTGACAGGCGACATGTCTCCGGAATGTTACTTCTGAGTTTACGGGCTCTGGTGCTGTGTTTGGGCGGAGCCGCGATGACGTCACTCCCATGTATGCGCGCGGGAGCCGCCGGTCACGGCACAGAAGCTGAAGAAACGGCACAAACGAGCCATTTCTTCAGTGCGCATGTGCCGATGATGTCTACATAGTTACATAGTTAGTCAGGTTGAAAAAAGACACAAGTCCATCCAGTCCAACCATAAAAAAAAAAAAAACGTACAATCCAATATACCCAATACTATACCCACAGTTGATCCAGAGGAAGGCAAAAAACCCCAGCAGAGCATGCTCCAATTTGCTACAGCAGGGGAAAAAATTCCTTCCTGATTCCAGAGAGGCAATCGGATTTTCCCTGGATCAACTTTACCTATAATTGTCAGTACCCAGTTATATTATGTACATTTAGGAAAGTATCCAGGCCTTTCTTAAAGCAATCTACTGAGCTGGCCAGAACCACCTCTGGACGGAGTCTATTCCACATTTTCACAGCTCTTACTGTGAAGAAACCTTTCCGTATTTGGAGATGAAATCTCTTTTCCTCCAGTCGTAAAGAGTGCCCCCTTGTCCTCTGTGTTGACCGTAAAGTGAATAACTTAACACCAAGTTCACTATATGGACCCCTTATATATTTAAACATGTTGATCATATCCCCCCTTATTCTCCTCTTCTCAAGAGTGAACAAATTCAGTTCCTCTAATCTTTCCTCATAGCTGAGCTCCCCCATGCCTCTTATCAGTTTGGTTGCCCTTCTCTGCATTTTCTCTAGTTCCCCGATATCCTTTTTGAGAACTGGTGTCCAAAACTGAACTGCATATTCCAGATGAGGTCTTACTAATGATTTGAACAGGGGCAAAATGATATCTCTCTCTCTGGAGTCCATACCTCTCTTAATACAAGAAAGAACTTTGCTCGCTTTGGAAACCGCAGCTTGGCATTGCATGCTATTATTGAGCTTATGATCTACCAAAACCCCCAGATCCTTCTCCACTACAGATTCCCCCAGTTGTACTCCCCCTAGCATGTATGATGCATGCATATTCTTAGCCCCCAAGTGCATAACTTTACATTTCTCAACATTAAACCTCATCTGCCACATAGTCGCCCAATTAGACAGTGCATTGAGGTCGGCTTGTAAATTGGAGACATCCTGTAAGGACGTTATTCCACTGCATAGCTTGGTGTCATCTGCAAAGACAGAAATGTTACTTTTGATCCCAGACCCAATATCATTTATAAAGATATTAAAGAGTAAGGGTCCCAGCACTGAACCTTGGGGTACACCACTGATAACCTTAGACCATTCAGAGTAAGAATCATTAACCACTACTCTCTGAATTCTGTCTTTTAGCCAGTTTTCTATTCATGTCTACAGACGTGCAAGTTTAGGAGAAATTCACGGTACCTACAGGTAAGCCTTATTATAGGCTTACCTGTAGGCAAAAGTGGTTATAAAGGGTTTACGACCACTTTAAAGTTTTTGTAATAAGCTGGTATACCACAGAATACAGACCAATGTATTCCTAGTACAGTCTGCATCTCCCACCAGGTTCATATATTAAGTAAGCCACATTCTGCTAATGGTAAACACAATATTTATAAATAGGACCTCACTACTAGACATAGGGGTTGACTTACTAAAAAAGTAGACTGTTCACTTAGAAAAGTGACTGTTTACTTTGGAGTGAATCTTAATAAATTAAGGTAAACCTGTGTTCTTTAACTTAAATTTCAAAGGATGTGCTAATACATTTTTTTTTAACAACTTCAAGACCACAATACGTATATATACATCACGGCTTTGAAGTGGTTTACCGGGATTATGGCTGAAGATATTAGTCATAACCCCGTATTGATTTTTTACAACCAGTAGCAGGCTTTCTAATTAAAAAGTTTTGAGTGGCTCCTGAGCCACTGGAATGCTTTCAGAAGCAGTGGGAGGGGACATCCTCCCTCTTTTTGACCCCAACTCTCTCTATAAAGATGACCTGTCATCCTTATTTCTTTTACAAGGGATGCTTGCTCTCGTGCAGGAGCGAACGCATACCTAAGTCATACATGCATATGTAAATGGTATTCGCACCACACATGTGAGGTATCGCCATGAACGTTAGAGCGAGAGCAATAATTCCAGCATAGACCTCCTATGTAGCTCTAAACAGGTAACCTGTAATTTTTTTAAAACGTCGCCTATGGAGATTTTTAAGTACTGGATTTTGGAGCCATGCCATGAGTGTGTACATGAGTTTTAAATTGTGACATATCAATTTACTTGGCGTAACATCATATTTCACATTTTATAAAAAAAAAGGGGTATATATTGTGTGTGTTTGTTTTTTTTTTTACATTTATTCTTTAAAGTGTATTTTTTCCTAAAAAATTAAGTTTGCAAAACCGCTGCGCAAATACCGTGTCACATAAAAAATTGCACACCATTTTATTCCCTAGGGTCTCTGCTAAAAAAATGTATATTGTTTGGGGTTTATAAATCATTTTCTAGCAAAAAAACAGATTTAAACTTGTAAACAAAAAGTGCAAGAAAAAGTTGTAAGGAGTTGTAAAGGCAGATGGTTTTTTATCTTAATGCATTCTATGCATTAAGATAAAAAAACCTTTTGTGTGTAGCAGCTGCCCCCCAATTACTTACCTGATCTCCAGCTCTCTTCAGCGATGCCCTCGAGTGTCTTAGCCTTCCGGGACCCTCCTCCTGATTGGCTGAGACACAGCAGTGGTGCCATTGGCTCCTGTGTCCGTCAATCAAAGTCAGTTAGCCAATCATGGGAGAGAGGGGGCAGAGCTAGGTCGGGGCTCCGTGTCTGAATGGACACATGGAGCTGTGACTCGGCTTGGGTGCCTCCATAGCAAGCCGCTTGCTGTGAGGGCACTCAACAGGAGGGAGGGGCCAGGATAGGCAAAGAGGGACCTGAGAAGAGGTGGATCTAGGCTGCTCTGTGCAAAATCAACTGCACATAGGAGGTAAGTATAACATGCTTATTATTATTATTATTATTTTAAATGAGACTTTACAATCACTTTAAAGTGATTAAATTACCTAGTACATGATTGGGTTTTCAAAGTGAACACAGGTTCACCTTATTTACCAGAATACACTTTGTTATTTGAATGTTCACTTTGCTAAGGGACCAACTTTCACTTCTTTAGTAAATGATCCCCTCTGCACTTATATACAGATTTGTGTAAAGTTGCCATAAACTGTGGAATATCATTTCTTTGGACACTGACTGTGACTGATGATTTTTCATATTTGTGTACCGTGGTTTTTGTTGAGAAGCTCTGCACTAATTTTCCATCAAATGATCTGATAATAAAACAAAATGAGCCAAATTAAATTAGCAGGTTCTAGTCTCGAACCATTTCAAAACCACATGAACCTGTTGGTTCTGGAGCCTTTAACACTGTATGTGCTACATTTGTCAAGTTTACATTTTTCTAAATAACTTTTAAATTGCTTTTTTGAAAATGTTGCAGCAGAGGTCCTTTAAATGATGCACTGTTAACATTTAGCAGCATTCCCTACAGGCTGACAAATTCACTTACAGTTAAGTAAAAAAGAGCTCAAATACTAGTGTCTTTTTCTTCAGCTAAAATGTAAGTTTGTTAGATTAAGAATAATAAAATAGTTCATAAACCCCTTTATAGGTTAATCAAAAAGGGGATAGCAATAATTGCAACCTGCCTGGAGTGCAGTATCCTTTGCCATTTCACACAGTAAGCCTATGTTTAACCTCTGAGCAAGGGCTTTACACCATTCTTTTGGATCAATAGTGGGGAGGACCCAATGGGGAACCTGCTTATATCATCTGGCACAGGACCAAGAGTTCATACAATGGGAATTTCTGCACCCTGTAACATCATTGGTCCGCCATTGGACAGCACAACTAGATCTCTAGACTCTAGTGCAATTAAAAAGTGCAGGCCTGCCAATTTGACAATGAAGAGGTAATGGTAGACTAATAAGAACAATGCTATGCCTTTCCCTACTGCACTTTGCAAAGCCATAAAGCCCTGAATGGTTTAGAGTACTAATTTCTCCTCTCCTGATCTAAACACTGCTATTATTTTGACATTCTTGAAATGGTAGTGCAAGCTGTACTTGGATTTAGTCCTATCTGCTACTTGCTGTCTTTATTATCATTATTTATTTAATTTTTAATACAGTAAAGGATTACAGATCAGCTGTACAAATCAAAGGGCAAATGGTCCAGAGATGAAAACAATATGCTAATACAGACCAAACATTACAAGCAGATGTAAAGGTTTCATGTTGTACACAGACTACAATCAGGTAATTTAGCAGTATTGTTCACCAGAGGCCATCCTTAATCTGCTGAGTGGGTTCTGAAAGAAGTAGGTACTTCTGCGCAACAGTCGCCAAGGGTCTGATGTCCTACTGCAGAAGAGAAAAGTCAAGCTTGGAGTGAGAGAAAGAAGAGGAAGTAAAGTTGGGTTTGGGGTAGGAGTATCGAGAGAGAAGGGGAGAGGTCCTCAGGAGAGGTGAGCGGGGGGTGGGGTTGTCTGACTGTGAGGAGGGGAGAACATCTATGGCTGTTTTATAAAGGCAGCAGAGTGTAGGACAAGCTTGTTTTGAAAGTGCTTTGTGGTGCAGTAGAACATATAAGGGCTCCACAGTGTGTAAAACTGGGGGGAGTTCACATATAATCTAAGAGTAATCTAAGAGTAAGAGTTCTATATAAGGAGCCTATGGTAATAGTCCCTTAGGTGGAAATAGACCAACCAATGCCCCAGGGAAGGAAACCAGATCCTTGGTTAGGGAGGTAAGTGATTGCAAGTCCCCATTTATCAGTGCAGTATATATGGGCAAAAGGGTATGAGAAGTTCATTTAAGTAGTTCAGAGCACAGTTAACTGGTGGGCAACTCTGGGTTTTCTTATATCGAGTCATAGGGCCAAAGTGAGAGTAAAGTAAGAGGAGAATGAATGTATATTAATGAGCTAATCTAATATACATTAGGTAGGAGTTAGGATTGATAAAGCCAGCGGAAGGAGAAGAGGAATAGGGGATTAGGGGAATTTAGTCTCAGCCTTTCCCCTGATGCCTGGTAGAGTGTTAGGATTTTTGAAATGACACAAGGGGCAATGCTGATTTGTGAGAAGGTTGCAGAGAGGAAGTTCCAACTGAGGCAATCGAACACCCTCTCTGCATCTCCGGATGCCATCTCTTGGTCCATAAGAGGTAGAGTCCTTTTTTTTGTTTCAACAGTGTAAGAGGTAGAGTCTTAGTAGTGTTGTTTCTTGCCTCTAGTTTTTGGACAAACCCAACCAGAACCCTATAGTCTGGTGTTGATTTCTAATAAATAATGGGCTGTTTACTTTGCAAAAGTAAGCAGCCCATTTTTAGATTAGTAAATGTGGTGAAGCTCTTCTATCATCCAGAAGGAAAAGGTGAAAAGAGAGCCTCACTTGCAGTAATTACTAGGGCCCATGCAGATTATAGATAAGGGAACTTTATTACACAAAAGTATGAAATGGTAATACAAAAAACACCGGATAAAAATCCCATCACCAACACCTTCGAAAAAAAATGGAATTATTAAATTAAGAAAAAAATATTAAAATAGACAACGTTGTCTGATCAAGATGCAGCTGCATCATAAAAATCCACACACATACATATGTCAACATAACATCCCTGGGGTAATAAAGCACCTGACACTATGGTGAACTGAAATCACTGTGGAAACACCATAGATAAGGAATATTCCCACAGTGTACAGGATGGTTGAGTGTGAGTGCAGCAAGGGGGGGAAAAGCACATTTTTCCTATGACCATCATGGATAGCAATTCCAGGCACTAACGTGTCATATGTAGTGCAAGTATGTATCCCAAGTCCAAAGTTTTCCACAGGAGGGTGAAGCTGGGAAGTAGTAAATGCAGTAAGGTCATATATAATTAACACTGTAACAGTGGTTAGAATATCAGTCCAGCGTATAGCATGGGATATTGTTCTCAGTGTGACCAGTGTTCACTGCAGTACAAAATGTCACAGCATAGGTGTATAGTGCACGGACCAACAGGTCCGCTCACCCAGCCTGGAAGCAATGTGGACTTGCTTGGATACTGGTTGTAGCTTTCCCGCCTGCACATCCATTGGATTTGGATCAGGGATGTGGCTGTGTTGCCAGTCAGGCACTAGGTCAGCGGCGGGTGCAGTTTGATGTGATCTGGTCCCGTAGTGGTCTCAGCGTCCCTTAGTTAAAGTGAATGCCGTGCTACTTGCAGATTCCCGTGAGCATGTGCGTGCTAGCAAGCCAACATCGATGGTGACATCAGTGGGTCATTCATGTGGTGTCGCGACAACCGACTAGTTTCGCCCAATCAGCTTGAGCCTCATCTGGGCTACTGGTTACCCTCTGGTTTTCTTCTTCTTTTTTTTTTTTTTTTGCAAGATTGGGAATTATTGATAATTTTCACCACATTCATTAAGGTATGGGAAACTTCACTTGCAAAGTTAACAGCTTATTTACCTTTGAAAATCAAGCCCCTTGTCTTTACCAGTTGCTTGTATTACTTTTGACATATAATCGGAAGCATTTCTCTTTTTCTTAATAATTTTTATTCCACATTGTTATCTCTTTTCTGAACCTCTAAAACAGGGGTCCTCAAACGTTCTAAACAAAGGGCTAATTCATTGCCCTTCAGACCTCAGGATGCCAGGCTGTGGTCAGTGGGAGTAGAAAATGCCTCAACATCAGCAGTCAGTGGGAGTTAACAATACTCTAAGATTAGTGGTAAAAAATGCCTTAAGCCGGGTACACACTCAAACTTTTTTCATTCAACCTAATGAGCTTAACAAAAAAACTCTGAAAAATCACCAAACTAACTAAGCGATGTTGGTGCAGCGATCTCCCCCACTGTGCCTTTGTGTTCTGACAAGGGGGCTCCCCTCCCCACCAGAAAACATTGATCAGTGCTGGCAGCCATTGATTGGATGCTGGTTTTCCAGCCCTTGTGTATGGCCTTTGTGTCTGTGTTAGGTGGGAGGAAGAATAATGCCAATCATTGGTGTCAGAGGAAAAAATAGTGTTCTATCATTGGTGTCAGAGGGAGGAATAGTGCCCCATAATTAGTTTAATTGGGTGGAATAGTGCCCTATCATTGGTGTCAGTGAGAGAAATAGTGCCCCATTGTAGGTGTCAGTGGGAGGAATAATGCCCAAAGGCTAGTTAAAGGCAAGCAAGGTGAGGCATCTGGTCCGTAGCTCACAGTTTAAAAACCCCATAATGATAAAAAAGAAATTACCTTTCCAAAAAATTGCGAATAGATAGAGTTTTTGGTAGAAAAGATTTTGTATGTCATTCCAGCTAAAACAGTCATTTGTTTTTTTCTGAATTTTTTTGTACACTGCCTGCAGCTCATGCAGATTGCAGTGTATACTCTCAACAGATACAGAAGGTTCTGCCAAGTGTCAAGATAATGTAAATTTAGCATGCATACACCAGTGTTGTAACATCAACAACTGCCCAATGGCTGAAAAAGGAAGATACTGGGTCAGGAAGAAGAATCCAAGAAGATGGCAGGGAAGTGACTAAGCTGCCCAGACCGGCGCCAGCTCGATAGGCATATCAAGATGGAAATAGTGCCCGAGAATCTGTCAGGTTATTCAGTGTGCCTCGCTGTTGCTCTTACCCAACTGCGGCATGCGTTCCACTACAAAACGGATGTGACGTCACTTGTGGTCAACGGGTGTTCAGGCAGAGATCCGACCTCTATGCATTTCGCTGTTATAGCGCCATCAGGAAGTGCCAGTCTGGGCACTTTTACATGTAAGGGCATGGATTGTGGGATGAAATTTTAAAGGGAATTTTACTAAAACTATGTTGCATAATTACTCTGTAATTTTCCTTTTTGGTGTTTGATGTTCATCCATTGATGGGAGAATTTGCTGTTGGAGGAAGAAATGCTGATTGTTTAAGGAAGGAGTGAAGTTGGCTTTCGGGTCTTGTTAGCCAATATTTCAAAAGACTTGATTGGTCCTTTGGGCCTTAGGTCCTGGGCACTTTTACATGTAAGCGCATCGATTGTGGGATGAAATTTTAAAGGGAATTTTAATAAAACTGTGTTGCACGATTACTTTGTCATTTTCCTTTTTGGTGTTTGATGTTCATCCATTTACAGGAGAATTTGCTGTTGGAGGAAGAATCGCTGATTGTTTAAAGTGAAGTTGGCTTTGGGTCTTGTTGGCCATAATTTAAAAAGGCTTGATTGGTCCTGGGGGCCTTAGGGCTCTGGTGAGTGCATTCATAGCATCACTAACGGTGAAGCACTATTTGTGTAATATCTTAGGATCACCTATATAGAAGCACGGTGGATGGGATGAAGTTTATCAAGGGCTTCAATATTAGACTTTTTTGAATACTAAAGGACTTGTATTTTTGTTTTTTTTTGCTTTTTCATTTTTTTACATGTTTTATGTTGCTCTAACATCAATTTATGTGATACACGTTTTTTTCACTATATAAGGTTGGTATTTAAATGATTAATGTCACAATGGTAAACATACAAGTCTTTTAATAAACGAGTTTGCATTAAAAGGGACTAATGCCTATTTGTATGGTTTTGTTGAATATGAGTATCTCCATCCTAACTACCATTTTCTTTTAAAATATTGTGAGTTTCAAAAAGCACATGAAACTTTTATAAAGTATTTTAAGTTAGAATTCCTCAAAAAAAAGGCCTTGCAGGTGTCAAATGCCAAATTCATCAAAATATGGATTTGTATATTCATATATTGGTCCAAAACATTAAATATTATATATGATTATGTTAAGGGAACCAATGAGCACATGTTACCCTTTCCCAAAATGAGTAAGTATCTTCTTGTACTTTTCGCAGCCACCTGTTACTTGACTAGATAATGGTTGGAGGCTGCCAAGTTTCATCAGGCTGGGCCAAGAATATATGCTGTCTTAGGTTTATTCACAGAAAGCATAGAAGTCAGCAGCTGCCACAGAAACCTCACAAGCGGCTTATATGGATAGGAATATGTTTACAAATGAACTATCGTTATTTCCCTAGATTTTCATTAAATGAAAGCAACATATTGCAAACAGATCACAATGCTATGATAGCAGACAGGAATGTCTTTTTAATGATATGCAGCAAAGGTTTCCTCCTGAAAGACACCATTAAGTGATACTTTAAACCCTCACAGACACTTTAGCACACACAACAGCTGACAAATGTGTAAACAGATTTAACTTTACAGCTATAGACACGGCGCCCCCGACTGTGGCCCTTGGATGGCTCTATGACTATTCTCTGTCCCCTTTGTTATTAACAGAAGTATGTGACATGAAGGCATTAATAAACCCAGCCAAGTTCTTTACACTGTATGCAATAATTTTGGTATGTGCTGGACTGAGATGATGTGATATCGAAAAGGGTGGGCAAAGCCCAGCTGTTCTGGTCAATATGGATACTAGTGACAGTAAATAGAAAGTGGAGAGTCATAAGAAAACTGGATGGGAAACCTATATGGAGGAAATTCAAAGTTATTCCTACTGAACATTGTAAAACGGCAAGGAGAAAACTATCAGTAAAGCCTCAGCGTAATGCCGCCAAACACAGCAGCCCAGCATTCGATCTTCAATGAAGTTTTGCACTTCATACCTGTCAACAGCTTTTCTTTTTTAAAAGTTGCAAAGTTCATTTAAATTGACCAGCTTTTTTTTTTTTAAAAGCCGATTTCCTGTATAAGAAGGCAATAAATACTCACTTTTTCCCAGTGCTCATACCACCATCAACTCTGCTTCTGATCACTACAGCTGGTGCACTGGAAAAATAACATGTCTGGAAATGTCAATCTCTGGGATTCCCCCTAGCTGTCACTGGGTTTTCCCTCTAGCCTTATGTCACTGCAGGAGAGAGTAGTGATGTGAGATCAGCAGGAAGAACCAGCGAGAGATGCAGGGGGCCCAGGTCATCAACACTCCCAGTGATGTCAGTTTCCCATTGGACTTTAGGGGACCAGTTTTAGCGACTGGAGCAAAATTCTCCAGGAAAGGGGAGTATTTAAAAACTCCACTATATTATATATATATATATATATATATATATATATATATATATATATATATATATATATATATAATATTGCCAAAAGTATTGTGACACCTGCCTTTACACATATGAACTTTAATAGCATCCCAGTCTTAGCCCATAGGGTTCAATGCTGAGTTGGCCCACCCTTTGCAGCTATAACAGCTTCAAATCTTCTGGGAAGGCTGCCCATAAGGTTTAGGAGTGTGTCTATGGGAGTGTTTGACCATTCTTCCAGAAGCGTATTTGTGAGGTCAGACACTGAGTTTGCAGGCTAGTCAAGTTCCTGCACCCCAAACTTGCTCATCCATGTCTTTATGGACCTTGCTTTGTGCACTGGTGCGCAGTCAAGTTGGAGCAGGAAGGGGCCATCCTCAAACTGCTCCCACAAAGTATGAGCATGAAATTGTCCAAAATGTCTTGGTATGCTAATGCCTTAAAAGTTTCCTTCACTGGAACTAAGGGGCAAAGTCCAACCCCTAAAAGACAACCCCACACCATAATCCCCCCTCCACCACCAGGGATTTGGACCAGTCCACAAAGCAAGGTGCATAAAGACATGGATGAGCGAGTTTGGGGTGGAGAAACTTGACCTGGCCTGCACAGAGTCCAGACCTCAATCCAAAAGAACACCTTTGGGATAGCTGTTATAGCTGCAAAGGGTGGGCCAACTCAATATTGAACCCTACGGACTAACACTGGGATGCCATTAAAGTTCATGTGTGTGTAAAGGCAGGGGTCCCAATACTTTTGGTGATATAGTGCATATGTACGAAGTGACCATAAAAGGCAGTAAGAAATTTTCCTGCTTTTCTCTTAAAGTATAACTAAGGGCAAAACATTTTTACGTTTTGGATAGGGTGTAGAGGGGTTACAATGCTTGTCAGTTTTTATTGCTGTCTGTGCCCCTGTTATGGAGATTCACTCTCTCTATGCATTCTATTTACTATAATCATTGACAGTGAAAGTAAAAGAAAATCCCAAATTTTGGCTTGTCCCCAGAAAAGTAATAGAGGGGAAATCTTCCAATGGGGACACTAGTTCTGGTGACCTGTGGGTCCCCAAGGAATCTCCTTAATTTGCAGGTATTTCCTGTCACTTCCTGCTTGGCTATGGAACAGGAAGTGAAGGGAAATCTCCACAATGGGACAAAGATGGTGAAAAAAAAAATCTGACAAGTGTTATAACCCTTCCTTGCTCTATTTAAAATGAAAAGAATGTGCATATAGTTCTACTTTAAGTAACATGATGCAGTTGTTGTGAGTACAGATATTTAGGCTGTTTTCTTACCTGCATATAAGTTGTTTATCCAAGGAAAATATGTAATCATATTATGGGAGATATAGTTATTGAGTCAATTAGGAATTTAAGAAATATTCTACTGTGTACGCTTTCCACTTCTTTACCAGTAGAAAGTGTATGTACAGTAAGGGGCAATAGTAGAGTATTTGCCTACTTTATAATGTGCAAAGAGAGCAATTAATATATGCATAGCACTACTCTCTTTGGAATAAATAGTTTACAAAAAATTCTTTGTGTCTGTATATTGTTTATGGAACCTGCAAAGCTGTTGATTATTAAGTATAGTTTTTTTATTCATATGGGCTTAATAACAGTAAACTTACTGTAACTTCCATAGTATTTAGCAAGCCACCAATAAATATAGTGACTCAGTGTCCATATCCATGGTAACATTCCATGTGCCTGTGTATATTTACAGTGTGGTTTGGATGGAATGGGGTAAACAGAACTCAGGGCCACTAATTGTGTTTATGAAACCATGGGATGCTCCTAGCAGGATGCACTATAACTATGCACTGCTACATGGAGACAGCATAATGTACTATTGTATTGTACTTGATGCTGATATTTACAGGTAAATGATTACAGTATGTACCCAACAGGACTGAATTAACTTTCATGGCTGAGATGATTACTTATCAAGCAATTATTATTGAATATATAGCAAGATTTTACTATAATTCTGTGCACCCTCCACCAAGGTCATATATCACAAATTTAACATGGCTTCTTAAAAAGAACTCTAACTTTTTGTTGGTAATGCAAAAAGAATCACTATTAAAAATATTTGTTCTCAGAAATGTGTTTCCACAGATAAAAAAACACAAATGCAGTTAAAAAAAAATCTAAATCCAAATTAGCCAACAATACATTTTACATGATAGGTAGTGTGTGTACTATTAAGGTAATTATAATACAATTTTTTTTGAATATGAATGGTGGTTTCCTTGTTTGCCAGTAAATGTTGTATTACAGAAGAAGAGGCAGGCAAAATTATTTTGTTGATTGTGGTTTGATTGGGTAACTTTCATATGACAATCTAGCACATTAAATTACCAACTTATCAAAGTCATTGTAAACATTATAACACAATATTTATATTGTTTCTTTAAAATAAACATTGTACTCACCTGCTCTGTGCTATGATTTTGCACAGAGCAGCCCTAATCTTCCTCTTCTCTGGTCCCTTGCCAGTGCTCCTGGTTCCTCCCCTACCGCTCTAGGGCCCATTATAGCAAGATATTTGCTATGGGGGCACTCGTGCATGCTTGCTCCTGAGCTGACACACAGAGCACAGCTCAGCCCTTCATCACTGGCTCAACTTCTTCCTCACTGGCTGTGAATGACAACAGTGGGAGCCAATGGATCGAGATTGGAGAGAGCCGCTGCTCCTATGCACAGAGCTGGATCCAGATCAGAATCAGGTAAGTACAGTATGGGGGTGGGGGCTGCACAGGAAAGGTTAAGACGAACCTTAACGCGGTTGTAAACACTCACATATACCCAGTGAGGTGACTAGCCTCAGGTGATACACAGAGATAAAGCAAACCCTCCTACATAAGTTGTACCTGTTTATCTACATAAATCTTTCTTCTACATCCATGTAAAGTGCATAATTTACACAGGATCTCTCAACCCTGAAAAGCAGGGATCAGAGGGCTAACGTTACATTATTGAGGAGAGCTTTGAGAGCTGATTGGAGAGAAGGGACATCCCCTCCACATAGCACACAGGAACAGAGCTGAGTCTGTCAATGAGCTGGAGATCCCTCCCCTCTCACCTGCTAATGAGCAGAAAAAACACTATATGCACCTAAACGCGCCTAAACTATACACCTATAAAACATAAGTGTGTAAATGCATTCCAATGGGCAGAATAAATTAATATTCTGGCCAGTAGAATACATTTACCCTTAAGCGCTATAAGCGCATTAAAAACATAGAGCAATATATGCAATACACAGCTTTTAGCTTGTTTTTAAGCCTCAATTTCCTGCATTCAGAGGGGCTGTTTGAAACGCCTTGTGTGCATGGAGCCTAAAGAATGAAAGTTCAAATTAGAATTACTGGTTGATGTCCAAATTATCAGGTGCAGTAGGCTTATAGTTTCTGTTTTTTTGACTGTGAGCAACAGCATTGTTTTTACTCATTAGATAAAAGAGGTCTACCGTATATACTCGAGTATAAGTCGAATTTTTCAGCACATTTTTTTGTGCTGAAAGTGCCCCCCTCGACTTATACTCGAGTCAAGCACTTTTCTGCAGCAAAAAAATTCATTTTGCGAACCGACTTTGGGGCCCCATATCTCAGGGCCACTTAGTGCTAGGAACCCCAAATTTGGTATGCAAACACAGTGGAACTGGTACCACAACATATCCAAAGATGAAGTTCCTAGCACTAAGTGGCCCCGAGATACGGGGCCCCAAAATCGGTTCGGAAAATGTCATTCTCTGCTGAAGAAAAGTGCTTGACATTTTCTGAACCGACTTTGGGGCCCCATATCTCAGGGCCACTTGGTGCTAGGAACCCCAAATTTGGTGTGCAAACCCATTGGAACTGGTACCATAACATATCCAAAGCTAGGGTTCCTAGCACTAAGTGGCCCTGAGATACGGGGCCCCAAAACCGATTCGGAAAATGTCATTTTCTGCTGCAGAAAAGTGCTTGACATTTTCTGAGCTGATTTTTGGGGCCCTGTATCTCGGGGCCACTTGGTGCTAGAAACCCCAGCTTTGGAAATTGTATGGTGCTAGTTCCACTGGGTTTGCACACCAAATTTGGGGTTCCTAGCACTACGTGGCCCCGAGATACAGGGCCCCAAATTTGGTCAACTGTGTCCATCTGCAGCAATGTCATTTCAGGACCCTTTGGGTTCAGAGACCCCAAATTTTGGCTGCAGCTAGGGGGCATCTAGGAACCCTTAACTACCGAGTTTGAAGTTCAGGGGACCTATGGCTGCAAATGGGCACAGTGAGGCATGCAAATGGGCACAGTGATGCTGCAAATGGGCATTGTTGACCCTCTTTTCCACTTACAGTAGCTGTGCATTTCTCACCCTCGTCTTATACTCGGGTCAATAAGTTTTTCCCATTTTTTTTGTAGTAAATTAGGGCCTCGACTTATACTCGGAACGACTTATACTCGAGTATATACGGGTAATTGTTCTATGCAGTACATTCACAACCAGATCGAATACCGTGGAGAAATGGGTATTTCTATGGCCTAAAACCCAATAAAGCGAGACATTGCCATGCACCACCCTTACTTCCTGCCATTAGCCCAAAAATATACGAGACAAAATACTTAAAGAAAAAAAAAAACAGACTCAGCTAACCAAGTAATTTCTTTAAATAACATATTTTTAAACCGAAGTACATCATTAACACATGCATGCAAGAGCCATTGCAAACATATTCAATGCAAACTGTTGGCACTATATAAATCCTGTATAATAATAATAATGTTACACTGATTAATCTGGATGCATAGATTGGTGCAAGAACCTATTGAGTTTTCGGTCTAAGTAAGCAAGAGCAATGTCTTATACAGCAATGAACGCTTAACAGGGAAGCTACAAGGCACATATGAATCTACAGATGGCGCTCTAGTACTGTAAATGTAAATGAATACAAATTACATACATTATCTGTGAAACACAATTGATTCTGAAAATCAATTATATGCACTGATCTTGCATTTTGTGACGATGATATCTGATATGCCAACCTTAGGATTTTGAAGGTTAAAAGCCTGAAAATCTTTTCAGTGTTCTGTGCTTTTAAATAGTAAGTGTTAGTAAATAAGGTAAAATTATGTTAACTTCAATCATCCAATTGTGTGCAAGAAAAAAAAAAAAATCTTTTTTTTTCTTACTTTCCTTGCATATATATGATTGCATATTCAAAGTGGGCACCACTTCACTTCACTAAGTGATCATCCATTGACATTTACCAAGTGAACATTCTCTATTCCTTTAGGCCATTCACACCTATGTGTTTAATACAAACATTGTACATCAACACATGTAAACAAGTTACTCATCGTTTTTAATAGTTTTAGTGCTATTTTACATCTGTGTGATGTTTTGACATGTGTCGTCCACTTTGTAAAGTATCAAAACACATTGTAGGGCCTATTGATGACAATAGCAGAGAGGGACAACAGTATTTTTTATAATGCAGATGAAAATGCATGAGCATGTGCATAAAAGGGTAACTCAAAGTGTATGTTAATCAATATTTCATATTCCTGATATGTGCCTGCTGTACTATGTACTTTTATGAGAAAGTATCATTTTCTCTTTGTATGCTTCCTTTATGTCCTTTATGTTCCCTGGCATTCCTGCCAGTCCCTCTGCTTCCCTATTTCAAACTGACCACACTAGGTATGGAAACACATCAATTCCAACGTGGTCAGTTTGCTTCTCTGAACTCCGCTTGAGAGCACAGCCTGCCTGTACTCCAGTGGTCAGACTTCTGTCTCTGCGTTTTAGCCTGGGCTGTGTCTGTGCTCTGTTCAACCTGTTGCTGTCACTGAGTCTCCGCCTCCTCCTCTCTAAGCCACTTATGCATCTGAGAACAGAGGTCATGTGATCACATATTGAAAAAAAAAAATTAGAATGTGCATACATATATACTGTATATATAAAAACTTTTATTCTCATCTATGTAGATCAGGATATAAATCATGAATTTGTTGCTGCATCTATCCCTACACCGATAACTAAATGATCAAAGACCTCTCAGTACTCAGGTTCGCAATGAGCACAGAGGGATGACTGCAAGCCACCGCTCTGTGCTCTGCCCCTCCAGTGCTTACTGGAGTGCTAGACTGTGGAGGGGGCATGAGCTGCTAGTTCAGCCTCTCAGCAGCCCACTGGGAGGCTGAGCCAAATGCCGGTCCAGGTATCTTGGTGGATCCCGACATTATTTTCGGGTTCCCTACAGAACTTGGAGTGGCTCTGTGATCCCAAATGGCAGCGGGCTTTAGCCCATTGATGGCTGAAACAGGGTCACAGGAATGCAGAACTAAGTGCACTCCTGTGACCTACAGGAGAAGTATGGGCAAATGAGTGGGCAAATGACCACTTAAGGACACTTAAGCAATGTACTGCGGATGGGCGGCCCATGCAGGCAAAGCAACGTACTGGTACGTTACTACCTACTTCCAAGTTTAGGGCGTGTGCATGTGCACCCCCCACTGGCTATCATTGTACACAGCAGGAGTCTGTCAGCAGATCCCCGCCAATGGTTCACAGCCAGGACCTGCTGATTGGCTGTGTCCAATCACAGCCAAGATCCCTGTGTTGACAATCAACACAGGGCTTTGTAGAGAGGGAATATTGTTTCTGTTTCTTATTCCTGCAAAGCAAGAAATCTTTGGTAAACATTAGCATACATTACACATAGTTAGGAACACAGTTAACCCTTTGATCACCCTAGATGTTAACCCCTTCCCAGCCAGTGTCATTAGTACAGTGACAGTGTATAGTATTATCACTGATCACTTAATTGGCATCACTTGTGATGTCAGTGATAATCAGTCAGTTCAGCCCCAGTCCCAGTGTCAGATTCCCCACCGCCATAAGTAGTATAAAAAAAATTCCAAAATATATACTAGTTTGTAAGCGCTATAACCTTGACGCAAGCCAATCAACATACACTTAATGGGATTTTTTTTTTTTACCAAAGACATGTAGCAGAATACATTTTGGACAAAATTTATGAAGAAATTTGATTTTATTGGATACGTTTTATAGCAGAAAGTAAAAACATTTTTTTTTAAATTTGTTTATATAATAAAAAATAAAAACCCCAGTGGTGATAAAATACCACCAAAAGAAAGCTCTATTTGTGTGAAAAGCTCATATACATTTGTTTGGTTACAGCGTTGCATGAACGCACATTTACCAGTTAAAGTAGCACAAAAAACGGCCTGGTCATGAAGGGGGTAAACCCTTCCAGAGCTGAGGTGGTTAAACTGAACGTGTTGTTTTACTAGGTAAAGGTTTACATATACTTTAGACTGGGTTCACACCACTACGATCCAATTTTGAGTTGACTTTCACTGAGATTATGTAGTGCAACTTCAATGCTATTTTGATGCTACTTTGAAGTGAATTACATATTCTTATCCAAACTCCTTGAACGTCTGGTCTACAACCGACTGAGCGTCCACCTTGCTGATAATAGCCTTCTTGATCCCCTTCAGTCTGGATTTTGTCCTCAACACTCCACATACTGCTCTCCTAAAACTAACAAATGATCTACTAACCACCAAAGCCAATCGACACTATTCTGTACACCTACTCTCTGCTGCCTTTGATACAGTTGACCACCCCCTCCTCCTCAAAAAACTCCACGCCTTTGGTCTCCGTGACTGTACTCTCCGCTGGTTCTCTTCCTACTGATCAGATATATCAGTCTGGATCTCACACCACTTCCTCAAACTCAATCTATCCAAAGCTAAACTTATAATTTTTCCTCCCCCTTATGCCCCTTTCCCTTCCCCCTATCTCTCTGTCAAAATCGATGGCACAACTATAAGCCCATCCCCGCATGCCAAGGTTCTAGGTGTAGTCCTGGACTCTGAACTCTCCTTTAAGCACCACGTCCAATCACTCTCCTAGTTTGTCCAAATCTTCAACCTCCGCAACATCTCCAAAATACGCCCCTTTCTAACCAATGACACAACAAAGCTCTTAATTCACTCGCTGGTCATCTCTCGCCTCGACTACTGCAACTCCCTTCTCATTGGCTTACCTCTACATAGTCTATCACCTCTTCAATCCATCATGAATGCTGCTGCCAGACTCACCCACCTTACCAATCACTCTGTGTCAGCTACCCCTCTCTGTTAATCCCTTCACTGGCTCCCACTCACCCAACAAATTAAATTAAAAATACTAACAACTACTTACAAAACCATCCACAATTTAGCCCCCAGCTACATCACTAGCTTAGTCTCTAAATACCAACCTACTCGTTCTCTTTGTTCTTCTCAAGACCTTCTGCTCTCTAGCTCCCTTGTCAGCTCCTCCCATCCTCGCCTCCAGAACTTTTACAAAGCCTCTCCATTCGTATGGAATGCCTTACCCCAATCTGTCCGCTTATTTCCTTCTCTATTAGCTTTTAGACGATCCCTGAAAACCCTCCTCTTCAGAGAAGCCTACCCTACCCACGCCTAACAACTCTTTTTTAATTTTCTAAATCAGCTCATCCCCCACAGTTATCACCTTTTGTTTCCAGTTGACCCTCCCTTCTACATTGTAAGCTCTAATGAGCAGGGCCCTCTGATTCCTCTTGTATTGATGTGTATTGTAAGTGTACTGTCTGCCCTCATGTTGTAAAGCGCTGCGCAAACTGTTGGCGCTATATATATTCTGTATAATAATAATTCTATAAGGCTAAAATCGTGTTGGTATCACACTAAAGTAGTACAGGAACATTTTTCAAAATTGTGCCATGCTGAGTTATATTGATGTGAACGAGCATCATTAAAAACAATGTGAGTTTGTCACTTTTGGCATTTTTTGTGATTTTTGTCATACGATTTTGTGCAAGTCAAATTGCATGTGAAATCACACTAGTGTGAACAGAGCCTAAATCATCCCCACAGACTTAAGTAGCTCAATGAAAGACATCTTGTCATAATCATATCTGTATCTTACTGAAAGAGTGAAGGACAGGTGGATCCTTATGGAATAATGTGTGGGGGAAAAAGGTGTCCATTGGTTACTGAAAGTAAACTAAATCTACTCATTGTTTGGTCAAATGATATGACCAACCAAAATGATATGACCAACCAAAACACACATTATATTATATATTTTTCTTATTATTTATTAAAAGACACCGGGTTAAAACAGTATTAAACCCAAAAGCAAACATTTATTATACTGAAGCTTAAAGTAGAAATATAGGCAAACTTTTTTTATTTTTCATTTTGAATAGAGTAAGGGAGGGTTATAACCCCCTGTAATTTTTTTTCCATTGGGAATATTTACCTTCACTTCCTGTCCCATAGCCAAACAGGAAGTAAGAGGCAATCCCTGCAAATTAAGGGAATCTCTTGGACCACCCCAGGTCACCAGAACTAGTGTCCCCATTGGAAGATTGCCCCTCTATTACTTTGAGGACAACTCAAAATTTGAGATTTTCTTTTACTTTCACTTTCAATGACAATGGTAATCATGACAAATAGAGAGGATGAATCTCCCTAATAATGGCACAGACAGCAATAAAAACCAAATAACTGTTCTAATCCCTCTCCACGCTATCCAAAACTAAAAAAAAAAAGATTTGCCTTTAGTTATACTTTAACAATTCTTAGACGTGATGACTGCATTAGTTTTCTTTTTATAAGATTTATTTCTTCTATTTTCATCTGTTGTTCACCAGTAAGTCTGTTGTTTTTCAAAAGAACAAGCTGTCCAGCATATGTACCAGTTACTGAGTTAAGACAAACCATTTACCACTGACAAGAGTGCTTACAATGTTCAGCTTTTGTTTATTCATGTAAAACCTTTATCTAAAAAAAAAAAATGTTTTTGCTGTAACTGCTCATAAAGTGTTAGTTGGAGTTCAGCTTCAATTTGTTAGTGTATCTAAATCTTCTAGAACAGGGGTTCCCAACACCCCGACCATGGACTGGTGCTGGTCCGTGGCCTGTTGCTGCCTGGGCCGCACAGCAGTAAACGAGTGGCGACTACAGTCCGCACAGGGCTAACACAGACCGCGGTCAGCGCTCATCTCCTGCTGTGCAGCCATGCCTGTGTCCTCTCCCGGGAAGAGCTTTAAATTGAAACGGAGAGCTCCTCCGTCCCCCTGCCCTGCTGATAGGATGACATCGTCGGCCGGGCTGGTAGGTGGAGGAGCTGGGAGAGGACACACGGACTGTTAACAGCCTCTGCCATGCAGGTAGGAGTCCGGAGCAGGGGAGGCAGAGATTGATGCTAGAGAGGAAAGGAGGGGAGGGGGCAGGCTGCAGGGGCACTGTAATGTAAAGGTGGGCTGTAAAGTAAAGGGGGCACTGTAATGTGAAGTGGGGCTGTGATGTAAAGGGGGCACTGTAATATATAGTGGACTGCACTGTAAAGGGGCAGTGCCCTTTACAGTGCAGTCCATTTTATATCACCGTGCCCTCTTTACATCAAAACCCCCTTAACATTACAGTATAGTTCCCTTTATATCACTGTGTCCCCCTTTACATTACAGTATAGTTCCCTTTACATCACAGCCCCCTTTACATTACAGTATAGTTCCCTTTATATAACAGTGTCCCCCCTTACATCACAACCCCCTTTTTCATTACAGTATAGTTCCGTTTACATCACAGCCCCCTTTACATTACAGTATAGTTCCCTTTATATAACAGTGTCCCCCTTTACATCACAGCCCCACTTACATTACAGTAGAGTTCCCTATATATAACAGTGTCCCCCTTTACATCACAGCCCCACTTTACATTACAGTGCCCCCTTTACAGTGCAGTCCCCTTTCTATCACAGTGCCTCCTTTACAGTGCAGTCCCCTTTACATCACAGCCCCCTTTTATATTACAGTGCCCCCTTTACAGAGCAGTCCCTGTTACATTAATGTAAAGGTCTGTTACCCGTTTCCCGATTGGCTTAAAGGTTGAAAGGTTAGGCGATCCTATTGGACGCCTAGGAGGGGGGGGGAAACGCATGGCGGAAGCCGCCGTGATCTCAGAAGGTAAGAGGACACGAAAGATGCTGCAAGATGCCTGCCCCAGCCTGTCCCCCTGCCCGATGATACCTGATGTGCCCGCCGGCAAACAGCGGGGGGGGGGGCGACTGGTTGTTTGTCTTTTCTATCTGAGAGAAGCAAAACCCTTTCTACAAAACTTCTCCTACTTCTATCTGAATTGCCTGATCCTTGGTATAGCCTTGGAGGCTGTACCTGGACCCCACCATGCTGAAGTTTTGTCGCAGGCCTCTCATGTGACCTTAGGGCACTCTTGCTGTCCAAGGCACCTGGTGTATTGTGTGAGTCAGACGCAGAGTGCTTTACAGGTCTTGGAATGCAATTTTAGTTGCTAGTGGAACCTTGTCCATGAAGACCTAGTGAGTATGCCCACCAGCATGGGCAAAGACTGTCTAGGTCGGGGTAGGCAACCTTTGAGAGGTGGAGATCTACCTGAACAACGTGGAAGAGATCAAAGATCATCGGGTGCGCCTTTTTATGTATTTTTTTTAGAAAAAGAAATCTACTTGCAAGACCAAAAAAAAAAACTATCATTCTTGCTGCGGCCACAAACTAAAGCATTGTGGCTGCAGCATGTGTACACCCCCAGCCGCTGCCTCTGCAGCTAAAGAGGGGTGGTTAGGAAGTGAAAAAACTGCAGCTCAGCCAAAGAGTTTTACTACCCCCCAACCGTTGGCGTTAACGAGCCCTAACGCACTCACTACTTTACAATGTACCTCCAAAGGCTTTGTTTAGACTTGTGTGGCAAAAAATGTGTGGTTAAGCCACGTTGTTGCCACCTGTCAAGCTCCCCCCCCAAACTGCAGAAGGCAGCAGATTGGTATGCTTACATGCCGCAGCCGCGATACTTCACTTCATGCCCGCGACAAAGTTCATCTGAGATGTAGTTTACCGCAGGGAGCAAGCCCACCAAATCATTGAAGTAAATGGGGAAGTGCCGCAAACACCCCACAGCTACATGCAATGCACACAGTTGCGACACAATTGTTGGCAAATATGGGGTTAAAACAGGCAGTGAAAAAATGTTGCATCCCTTCCCCACTGCCTGTCAATAGCCCCTGAAGCACAATCGGATTGCAGATCGGGGTTTAGAGGCAAATGAGATTGTCTAAATATACCCCAAAATTCCCCTTTTGTTCAGTACAACCCCCCCCAAGCCCAAATTCCTTACTAGAGATTTAGTGATTTTAGAAAACTGCCTCATCCCTTGCCCCCCCAGGGTACAGAACTGCAAGAACTGAAGTCACCCACCCGACCACTTCTCTATACTCACTCACCAGATAACATATACAGCTGGAGCAACGAAGCTTCCTCTCTCACTGAAGCCGAAGGTGTGTGTTCACTGAAGGTCCTGCTGCAGTCATTTTTTTTGTCTTACACAGCCATAAACATACTTCAGCAGCCTTCTGCTTCAGTGAGAACAGGAGCTCCATGCGAGAGCAAATCTCCTCCATTGCTCTTCTCAGCTCTCTCCTCCCCTTCTCGCCCTGCTCTGCCATGCTGTCTCCTTCCCTCCTCCACACTTCTCGCCCTGCTCTGCATTTATGTCTCCTTCCCTGCTCCACACTTCTCACCCTGCTCTCACTTCTGACCACACCACTGAAGGGAAGCATTTTAGACCGGGGTTGGCAATGCAGAAACACAATCTACTCATCACCTGGCTGTACTCGATGGGTAGATCATGATCAACGGGCTCTAAGCCCAAGTCCAAGACTGGGACCCAGTTCCACCACAAACTTTTGACTTCCAAAGCCTCCAAGCCTGCAAACATGAATTCCTTGCAATGAGGCGACTCTACCACTTCTTAAAGTGGGAGAACATCTGATGCCATTTTTTTACCACCTGGGCCAAAGCATTAAGTGAGGGTCAGTGTGTCCAGGGGTTACAAGCTAGAATTTTAAGCTCTAACTCCACCCTGCTTCATATTGTCAAGCCTGTCAACATCCCTGCTAAGACTGGCACATTTCAAAGCTATTTTGACACAACTACTTTCTCAGGGAGTTAGGTACATCAGGCACATCAACACTATCTGTGTTTTTTGGTGGATGCGCAAAACTACCAGTTCATTGCCCTTCCCTTTGGTCTGTTCACTGCACCTCGGGATTTTGTCATGGTACTTACTCTTTTTTTTTTTTTTTAACACAGGTAATGTTTATTGAATGTATTATACATTACACTTGAAAATGCAAGTCATACATTGCAGACAGGAGTACAACAAAACAGGGTTTACAAATTATGCTGGTAGGTTTATAAAGGCTTATATCGTTTGATATATAAGTTTCTAACACCGTGGACAGACTAAATAACCAATCCTCAAGGGAATCAGTATAATCCATGCATGAATGGACCCTACATGTTAAAGCACACTCTCGCTCTGCAGTTTTAGCACATATAAGACGCCTTTTCTTTCCCTATATGAGGGGGGGGGGGGGGGGGGAGAGAGGCTCCCACCAAGAAATCAAGAGAGTATGAGGAGGAGGGTCCAGTAACCATCCATCCACTCCAGTATGCTCGCCCCCCTATTAGCACCGCATAACTGTTACCCATCAATTGTTTCGGGGTAAAATTAAACCGTCAGATGTTTAGCCTCCACCCAAGCCGCCCATATCTTCTCAAACTTATGAGGACAGTTCCTACCCATGTATGTGAGTTTATACATTGGCAGTATTGCATTCACCTGCGCCCGCCATGCTTTTGTAGTAGGGGGGTCAGGCAGTTTCCATCTGAGCAGGATTTCTTTCCTGGCATAGTAGGCTGCATAAAACACGAATAACTTTGTGTGTTTAGTAGTTGCCAGGTTGTCTGTGATGCCTAGTAGAAACACAAGCGGGTCTACATCCAGGTGTAGCCCTGCCACCCCATTTATATCTGACACCACCTCCCGCCAATAGGTCTGAAGGATCGGGCATGACCATACAACATGGAAGAAAGTTCCCACCGACTGCCTGCACTTAGGACAAACATCTTCTACTCCTGGATAAATGTTGGCTAACCTATGCGGGGTATAGTACACTCTATGTAGGAATTTCATCTGGATAAACCTGTCCCTTGCTGAGATCATGAGTGGGATGCACTGCTGCAAGCCTTCAGACCAGTCCTCCTCAGTCAGTTCAGGGATATCTAGCTGCCATTTAGTGAACAGTGGGGTCAATGTGGAGGTGTCTTTACAAGTGAGCCTGATATATATAGAAGACAGTATACGGTCAATATCCGTTACTGTAAGTAAGGACTCAACTGAGTGTGTGGCAATAACTATCCCGCTAGGGAACTGAGCCCTGGCCGCGTGACTGAGCTGTACATATCTAAAGAACATCCACGAGGGAAGATGATATTTACCTTTTAATTCTGTGAGCGACATAAGGCGATCATCTTTGAAAATATGGCGTATTGTCCGGATTTCGTATCTGGCCCATACCTGCGGGTCGGGGATGGACTGGAAATGCGGCAGTTTGGGATTCCCCCATAATGGTGTATGTGGTGAGACAGCATTACGATTATTAAGGTAGCCTGATACTTGACCCCAAACCCTCACCGTCGTCTTCATCGGCGTGGTAACTCGAGGGCTGTATCTCGGTCCCCTGTACACTAGGTTGCTAAGTTCTGAGTATGAACCAAGAATCGCCGCCTCTAAGTTAACCGCTGGGTTGGCTCTGTCCTGAGTAAACCACCAACGCACAGACACTAATACCGCCGCCCAGTAATACTTCTTGAAATTTGGTAGGGAGAGGCCACCTTCCATAAGCGACAGCTGTAAAGTGTGTTTAGCTATTCTGGGAGCTGCCCCCGCCCAGACAAAAGACGTGATAGCCTGGTCCAATTTGACAAAGAAAGAGTTAGGGATGGGAACTGGGGTATGCCGGAAGGCATACAGGAACTTTGGTAAGAAGGACATCTTAATTAGGTTTATCCTCCCCACCGGGGTCAGTGGAAGTGTTTTCCACACTGAGCATCGTTGGATAAAGCGCTGTAAGATGGGGTAGACATTATCTTCTAAATACTTCCGTTGGTCCAATTGAACCTGTATACCCAGGTATTTGAACTGCGCTACCCTTTTCAGGGGGGTGGTTGAGTCTATCGGCCTAGGGACTCCCGACAGGGAGAACAGGAGCGACTTATCCCAATTTACCCGGACTCCTGAGAACGCACCAAATTGGTTAATAATGGACAGAGCCGCCCCCAGTGATTGCTGGTCGTCTTGAAGGTATAAGAGCATATCGTCTGCGTATAATGAAACTTTTTCAGTCAGGGGGGGAAACGACATGCCTCTCACCGCCGTCGCCGCCCTGAGAATCACCGCTAGTGGTTCAATCGCAAGGGCGAAGAGAGCCGGAGAAAGCGGACAGCCCTGCCTGGTGCCCCGGTGGAGTGGGAATGATGCAGACAAAACACCGTTCGTGCGAACTCTAGCCGTCGGACCTGAGTACAGAAGGCGTACCCATTTTACAAATTTAGGTCCCATGCCAAATCTAGGTAGAATATGCCATAAATATTCCCACTCCACCGAGTCAAAGGCCTTCTCCGCGTCCAAGGAGGCCACCACGCCAGCTCCCCCCCCACCAGTCGAGCTCGCAATCACCGTGAACAGTCTACGCAAATTGATATCTGTTCCCTTGCCTGGCATAAACCCAGTCTGGTCACCATGGATTAGGGATAAGATAACTGTATTGAGCCTGGTAGCCAAAACCTTTGCGAGGATCTTTGCATCCACATTAAGGAGCGATATAGGCCTATATGAGGAGCAAAGATCAGGGTCCTTTCCAGGCTTGGGAATCACAATGATAACAGCTCTAGACATGGAAGGAGGCAGGGAGTCAGAATCGAAGGAGGCATTGAGGACTTCGAGCAGTCTAATGGCAAGGGTGTCAACGTGTTCTTTATAAAATTCCACAGGGAATCCATCATCACCCGGGGTCTTTCCCGACTGGAGGGAGCCAATAGCCGTTTGGATCTCCTTGAGGGTGAGCGGAGCGTCAAGTCTCTGTCTAGCTGCTACCGACAGGCAGGGCAGCTCAATGGCATCTATGTACGTCTGTAATTCGTCAGCAGAGTATTGTACTCTGGAAGAATAGAGGTCCTCATAATACGAGGCAAAGCACCTGTTTATGTCTCTAGGATCAGACAGCAGCCGACCCGAGGCCTCTTTAATATTAGCCACAGAGGTCGTCGCCGCCTGCTCCCGAGACAACCATGCCAGGAGACGCCCGGTCCGCTCACCCTGCTCGAAGATACGCTGCGACTGGTGCAGCATTATCTTCCTCGTGGCTGCCACCCGCAGGAGTGTCACCTCCCTCATCGCACACTGCAAGTCAAGTCTACAGGTTTCATCCTTATTGGCAGTATACTGGGCCTCCAATTGGCCAGCCCTGCGTTCAGCCTGGAGCAGTGCCTCGCCAGTCTGGCGCCGGGTGGAGCCTATTGCTTTCTGATAGTGGTCCCTAGCATGAAATTTAAAATCTTCCCATGTAGAAGCAGGCTCGGTAGCAGGTGGATTAGCTGCCCAGTACTCCCGCACAGCCAACTCCGCCCCCGGAGCTATACGGTCATCAGAGACCCAATACCTGGACAAACGCCAAAGGCAGTCGGCGGGAGCAGGACCCACGTTTAGTTTTAGTAGAATGGGGGAGTGGTCAGATATACCTCTAGGCAGATGAGAGATCTCCTGTACCTTAGTGAGAAGAGATCTAGTGGCAAAAATCAGGTCAATACGGGACATGGCTCTATAGGAGGCTGATTGGCAGGTGTAGGATCTCAAGATGGGATTCTTCCATCGCCAAACATCCGTTAGATCGAACGTGGATGCCCATTTAGAAAGCGGGGATTCCACAGACCCATCCGGGGTTAGCCTATCTACAGCAGGGCAGGGAGGCATATTAAAGTCGCCCGCTAGGACTACATTGTCAGTGGAGCATCCAGCTATAAATCTAGCAATTTTATTTAGGATTAACAGTGATGCTGGCGGAGGTATGTAAAGTCCCACTATCACCATAGGCATATTTGCGATAACTGCATGCATTGCTACATATCTGCCCTCGGGATCCAAGTGCAGGTCCAGCAGTGTAAAGGTTAGGTTCTTATGAATTAGTATACTAACCCCTCTGGCATACGATGAAAAGGTGGCATTATAATAGTGTCCCACCCACGGTTTCTTTAAACTAAGGACTCTACCCCCAGTGAGGTGAGTCTCCTGTAATATGCAGATATCTGGCCGGTGGAGTTTAAGGAAGTTGAAGACTAAAGAACGCTTGACCCGGGAGTTTAACCCTCGGACGTTCCAAGATATGATTGTTACTGGGGCCATAATAATTTGGGGCAATATACGACAACCTGCAGGAGGAGTGCACTCAGATCCCTAGGCAGGGAAGTTAATCTCGTTATCCATGACTCTACAATTGGCTTTGTACATGTGACCAACCAGCCACACACACCCTGAAGCCAGCATACCCCATATACCTGTGTGTAACTTAAAGAACATTTCTTGTTAAACTTTAACTGAAAACCCCCCCCCTCCCCGCACACCCCCCCAAACCAGAGCGTGCCTGATCCCAAAAACCAAACATGATCAACGATCAATTGGGGACATGAACCAGAGGGCCGGAAACAGTTAGCGCCCTCTCAGGTTACAAAGGTCTAAGTCAGTAGAAGATGCCGCCATCAACGGGATATGACGGAATTCCTGTATTTTCACCCGGTTATCACCGGGGGCACATTCTTAAAACAACTCCCCCCCCCCCTCAACAAAAAGAAGAAAACAAAAAGAAAAAAAAAAAAAAAATATATACCAAAACCCCCCCAGTTCTAGGGTATAAAAAGAAGGGAGCAGAGGTGACAGCGTCATGTATGCCACAGTAGAAAAAAGTCCAGCAGACGAAGTGGCAGCCCGAGCTTGCAGAGAATCAAAAAATCAAAAAAACAAAACAAAAGAAAAAAAAAAAAAATGTCACTATCAGACGTCATACGTGGTAGGATAGTTTTTGTTGAAATATCGACTCCTCTTAACTCAATAAAGTCAGCCAGATAGTGAAAGTCAGGGCAGTCAAGATAATTTTCAGGATGGGAGAGGAGTGGCGCACCAGCTCCAATAACGGCAAGGGTTAAGCAGTGGAGAGTCTCCGAGTCAGGGCCGCCCGACATCCCGCCAAGCCCATTCCCCTCCATAGGCAAGTCCCAAAGTCCGACTGTGCGGAGAAGCGAAGGGGTTAACTATAAGGCAGACAGTGACACTGCCCATGTGGCGGACAAGCCGCAGGGGCCCAAGGCAGAGTATTGGCAGGGAATAACTTCAGCAGATCATCTATCCCCCTAATTGCGAGGGAGAGTGTTCAGCCAGTGTGAGGCCTCAGTAGGTGAGGTAAAGAAGCGGACAGTCTCTCCGTCTTGCACACGGAGTCGGGCAGGGAACAGCATACTGTACCGTATTGCTTTAGCTCTCAGGGCCTGCTTCACTGCATCGAACGACTTGCGCTGCCTCTGAGTGTCCGCCGAGAAGTCGGGGAAAAACATCAGGCGGGTCGCTTCATGTCGAATGTCCGCCATCTTGCGTGCCTCGCGGAGTATCAGGTCCCGGTCCCTGAAATTCAATAGCCGGAATATGAAGGTTCTGGGTGGGGTTCCCGGGGGGCCCCGGGTCGGCGGCATCCTGTGAGCCCTCTCAACGGCAAAGTGTGGCGAGAACGCTGCTTGGGGGAAGAGTGAGCGAAGTAGCCGCTCCGTGTAGGCAGAGGTATCGGAGCCCTCAGATCCCTCAGGCAGGCCGATTATCCGTAAATTGTTACGCCTATTACGGTTCTCAGAGTCTTCGGCTTTGGCCTCCAAATGCTTCACTCTCACTTGCAGGGTGTGGAGGGAGGCTGAGTGATCCCTCACTGTGTCTTCTGTGTCTCCCACGCGGCGCTCCACCTCAGTGACCCGCTGCCTCACCTTCTCAAAATCCTGCCTGATAAGACCGATCTCTAGCTGCACGGTGTCAATTTTAGTGGTGAGAGTAGAAAGGGAGGACTGACAGCCCGTGATAGCCTGCATCAAGGCAGCAAAATTACTCTGTTCCGTAGAAGCAGTCTCAGGCCCATCCGTCTGGGTCGCCATGCTGTGCACCGCCTCCACGTGTGTAGCGGCGCCTCCGGGATTGATGTGAGAGTTTCTCAGGTTATGTTGCTCCGGGCGCCGCCGGTTCCGTGTCCGCATCCGCAGGGGAATCTTAGGAGTCGCTTCAGACAGTTGAGGTAATTCAAAGGATGGGATAAAAGGATAAAATCCCCGCTATGGCTGCAGAGCTTCCTGACTAACCGTCCTACTCCGTCGCCATCTTGGCCACGCCCCCCTGGTACTTACTCTTTTAGTTGCTCTGTTTCGTTCAGTTAAGAAAGAGCTGAGAGGGTGCACAAGCACACATTGGAAGTGGCCAAGGCACACTTATTCCATCCCAGAATCTACTCCATGGGATGCACCCTGGCCTTTCTCCAGTCTGGTCTGGCTCAGCATTTGGCTTTGAGTACCATCAAAGGTCAGATTGCATATCTTGTGACTCTTTTCCAAAGACTACTTGCCTCTCACTCCCTGGTATAAGCCTTTGTACAAGGTGTTGTTCATATAGTTCCACCTGTACAGCCACCTGTGCCTCCATAGGACCTTAAACTGGTTCAGTCAGACCTTTAAAAATTGCCCCTGAACATATCATATCAGGTGCTCTAATCACGCTTCACTCCATCTTAGACTAAAAAAAAATTGCCTTTAGTTAGCCTACTTTCACACTGGGGCGGTTTTCAGGCGCTGTAGCGCTAGAAATAGCCTCTGAAAAGCACCTGAAAAGCGGCTCCTATTCATTGCAGTGTGTCTTTTCACACTGGGGCAGTGCGCTTGTGGGACGTTATGAAAAGACCTGTAAGCAGCATCTTTGAGGTGGGTTGGGTGCGCTGTATTTGGCACTCCTAAAATGCCCTGCCCATTGCAATGAATAGGCAGTGCCTTAAAATCGAATTGAAAGCGCCTCAAAACTGGACTTTTTATCTTTTTTGGGGATAAAAAGCGCTCCGCTAGCAGGCGAAAACGCCACCAAAACGAGCGGCGCTTTAGCGCTAATGGCCGTGTGTCCCAGTGTGAAAGTAGCCTTGCACTTTAATTATAGCATAGCAAAAGTTGCTATACTATTAATTACCAGAGCGCTAAAATCGTTTTTTGAATTTATATAGACATAATTTGGCCTCTTTATTTATTCTACTCAATTCAGCCCAGTGTTTCATTTGTATTTGACATGCCCGTTTTATGTCATTTGTTTTATATGCTGGCTTATTTTACAGTGAAGAAATTCTATTATGGAAATAAACACAGTATATTGCATGAATATTGGGAATCTGTATAAGGAATCCAACACCTGTATACAGTCAATATAACAGAATGCATTCTAATTAACTTCTCATTGAAGTTTAAAGCAAATACTTCATTCTACAAACTCAATCCTGGTTGCCTACAGGGAATATTTCTTATGAATCAATCAATAGAAAACATTTGACTGTACACTAAAAATAACACAAAATTAGTGAGTGCCTCTTGGGCCTTCAGCATTAGACGTCTATATCTCAGAATTGCAAGCCTACCACCTGGTTTTCCGCTTGCACATTTGCTAATAACTACCAGGTGGATCTTCAGATCTTGTATGATGCCATCTTTGAACAAAAGGGTCTTAATGCAGCTTTTTGATCTGCAAGCTCCAGTTGTACTCTATTGTTTGGGGGGCTTGTTAGCATTGTTTAATGAGTTGCCTGCCCCTCAATTGGACTGCGCCTCTTGTTTTAGAATAAATCTTGGTTCCCCCAATGAATGATAAATAAAACAGTTTTGGACTTGAAGTTCATTGGGGATACAGGTCTTTGTGATCCACTCCTGATATTTCTTTTCCACAAAACTGGTGCATAATGGGAGTGGGATGGGTTATATCTGGCTGACTAATAGCTTAATTTGTATAACCCTCTTGTATGAGAATTAACTCTATCTCCCGTAATAAATTCCAAAAAAGAAAAAAAAATATGGTAAGTATAAAAATGCTGTTGTACTCTATATTACTAGCATACTATACCCTTTGTTCTGCTTATAAGAACGTTTGTTGTATAATGTTGCTAAACTTCTGGATATGTGTTTGTTTTTTTTAAGGCGGATCTCTTGTCGTTTGCAGTAATAAAACAAAAATCTGCACTTTATGCCTGCAAAATGTATGTTTAAAAAGAAAAGGATTTATTTGCTACAACTCCCCCCCACCCACCGTGGGTGTTGCCAACTTTCTTCCTATATTGTTTAGATCTGCAGGTGCCATGGTGCTTTACATGTGAACAGCTATGACATCAGCCATTTTAAAAGTTTGAAAGTGGTAGAGTGGTGAAATAATCACACTGACAACTGTGACCATCATCATCATCAGAGACATGCCTTGAATGTAACATACACTGCGCATGTGCTAGTTGGCAGGATGTTAAAGAAAAAAAAAAAACACTGCAAAAAACAGCATTGGCTTGTTTGATCAAGAATTTATTAACATTTATTGAATATTTCTAACTTGAGATTTCTTTTGGGAAGCAGTTAAATCTATGGGTTTACAGTAGTTCCACTTTAAAAAGATTACAGGATAAGTATATGTAAAAGCTTGTATATTACTCGTTCTCCATTCTGCTCATCTTTGTGCTCAAAATACTAACACAATTTCATTGTTAACGCATTCAATACAGAAAAACCCTCTTGGGTGACATGGCATGAGTTTGCCTTTGTAGGGCCACAATCATCATGCAAAGACATAGGAAGTGATGGAGCATGTCAGCACAGAGCAAACAAGGACAAAGACATAAGTACGTCACTAACACACTATTCACACAAGGTTCTTTTATTATTTTCCCTACAAACTAGCTTATCATTCAAACCAAAATCATGTTATGACAGGCAGCTATCACATACAACACACAAGATGAGAAAGCATTAAGAAGCCTATTGTGCAATTGTAAAAGCCCAATTTCTACTCAAAATAGCAGAATTATGTACAAGAATATACACTTCTCCTTTCACTGAACAAGGGATATTTTTATACCTTGAAAGCTATTGGTTTAGCAGGAATGCATACTGTATGTTTTATACAAGTAAGCACAAGAATAATAAGTAACGACAGCTGAGATATCTAAAACATAAAAACCTATTTAATATGACAGTGCCAGGAGCAGTGACAATGTGCAGAGTGCATTCATTCAAAGTTGGCAAGGTAAAACCACCAATAAAGCTTTGAAGAACTCTTCAAAGGGAGGACAGGTGGTCATGTTTTAGATGGCTGGTCAGAATCCAAGAGGACAGTATTCCTACCCCTTATGCACTTTTTGCTGCTTGCTCTTCCCTATGAAACTGTAGCTATCCAATCATTAGGGGTGGGGATTGCTCAGGGGAGGTGTGAGTTGCACAATTAATCTAAACCCATGGCCATGCTTCCAGCTACCAGGGCCCCCTTTCTTTAAAGGCAAACGGACCTTCATGACTCCTGAGAATCAATGTTCAAACCACAGACCTGCTCTCCAAAAAAAACACCAGACAAATTATCGTTGGAAGGGCAACGACACAGCTTTATTGGATTCAAACCGCATATTTAATAAGCAACTCTTTATCAAATCATCATAAATCCATACTTGTCATTGGTAAATTGTGAGCACCCAATATCTTTACAACATTATAATGTTGGCTAAACATGTCTTCATCTTACGTTCTAAGACAAGTGTAGAACAAATTAGGGCTTTTAGAGGGCTTAAATGTAAATGTAGAACAGCAAGGGCCAATTATCCTTTTAGGGCAGAAACTAAATCAAATAATCGCAATCTTCCTAAAATATTTTCCCCAGCATACTGTAGATGAACAACGCTATAGTACCAGAAATGAACATACACAAGCCTAGGTGCTCAAGAAGTACCTGGTGTCACTGTATACATCTAAGACCCTGTCAGAACACTCTGTCTACTCCAGTAGGGATGCTTAAGTTTATGCCATAGTTCCTCTCCTTTGCCTGCTGAGCTGCCCAAAACATGTAAAAATCCCTGATAAGACATAGCTGAATAGAGGTGGGACCTGGAAATTACCTATGGCAAATGTAACTGTGGCTGCAGTGCACCTATGTGGAATGAAGGAGTAGCCAATTCAAATGGTGGTAAACAAAATTTAGACAAACATATGCAAACATGCGTAGATAAAAAGAATCTCAATGAATAAAGAACACAGGGGAGGTTGTGCTGCTAAATACTCCTTGGAGGTGACCACTGAAAAGAACTCTCCACCACAGAGAAATAAAGAAACTAATTTTTCGAAACCCAACTATTCTGTTTTAGATTTATGAATGAAAATAGAAATGCACATTTGAGCTATGAGTACATCCATCTGTAGATTTCTTACTTTTGACTACCAGTTTGCAAATGAAGAGACTACCAGTAAGAACAAGGAGATTTAAACACAAAAAAAAAAACACAAAATACACAAAAGTGTATTTTGTCTCTCAATAGTCACTGCTTACAGTGAAATCTTTTGTCACATCTTCCCACCCGAAGATACAAAACCAAAATGGTTTTCTAACATAGCCCTTTCCACTGAGGGATCTGATATTTGTTTGCTCTGTAAGAGAAATAGATAGGAAATTAACCACAACCATCTGTCTTGGTGAGTACTGAAACTTGACTTATTTTGAAATAATAACCACACATACGTGGAAATAGTATGCAGCAAACAATTGGGCTGATTTACTAAAACTGCAGAGTGCAAACTCTGGTGCAACTCTGCATAAAAACCAATCAGCTTCCATTTTTTTTTGTCAAAGCTTAACTGAACAAGCTGAAGTTAGAAGCTGATTGGCTACCATGCACGCTGCACCAGATTTTACAATCTCCAGTTTTGATAAATCAACCCCATTGTTACAGTGAACTCAGAATTTGTGAATGCTCCAGGACAGTGATTCAGAGAGTACCAAAGCCATTATATTAACAGGACAGCCAGGAAACTAGCATGTTGAGAAAGAGGACACTGAGTCTGCTGAAGACTTGAATACATTTTTTTTTAAATTTTCTAATAGTGTCCTTTAAAATCACCTCTACTACTGTAGGCCAGAGAAGGATTTCTGCAGTCTACCAATGATGAAAGTAAAGCCTCGTACACACTACTAGTGCTTTTTCATTCAACCCAGTGGGTTAAACAAAAAAAGACTGACAGCTCAGGTTGGAGCTGCTGTACTAACAATCCGATGTTAGTACAGCGATCTCCCCTGCTGTACTATTGTGTCCTGACAGGGGGATGCCCCACCACCAGAACACTCGGGTCAGCGCTCTCAGCCATTGGCTGGGAACGCTGACCGGGAGCCGGTTAGCAAACCTTTTTTGGTCATGACCCTTCGACAGAAGCCGGTCAAACTGCCGGCTTCTGTCAGACCCGCTGTCATACATACAGGCCAAATGTCGTCCAGTTTCTATTGAACCGGCCGATACAGCCCAACATTTGGTCTGTGTGTACTAGGCTTAATACATGTAATGCGTATTGCTTTTTTTGAGGCTCTTACAGCCTTTAGCCCATTTTGCACAGTAATTCAGGACATGTTTTCTGGTCCCTCTATTGAAAGAAAATGCTGTAAGATGATTATATTACCAAAACGGTAATTACCAGTTAAAGTTTCATGTGGGATATAGTAAGGGAGGGTTTTAACGCCTGTCAGGTTTTTTTGTCCCATTGGGGGGATTTCTCTTCAATTCCTGTTCCATAGCCAAGAAAAGTGGAAAGAAAAGTGAGGGAATCCCGGCGTGCCACCAGGGTCACCAGAACTAGTGTCCCCATTGGAAGATTTCCTATCTATTAGCATTCTGATGCCAACCCAAAATATGGGATTTTCTTTTACTTTTATTTTTGATGATACAGTAATAGTAAAATGGACAAAAAGAGAGGACGAATCTCCCTAACAGGGCACAGATAGATATAAAAACTGATAGGTGCTCTAATCACGCTTCACTCCATCTTAGACTTAAAAAAAATTGCCTATAGTTAGCCTACTTTCACACTGGGGCGGTTTTCAGGCGCTGTAGCGCTAGAAATAGCCTCTAAAAAGCAGCTCCTATTCATTGCAGTGTGTCTTTTCACACTGGGGCAGCGCGCTTGTGGGACGTTATGAAAAGACCTGTAAGCAGCATCTTTGAGGTGGGTTGGGTGCGCTGTATTTGGCACTCCTAAAACGCCCTGCCCATTGCAATGAAAATCGAATTGAAAGCGCCTCAAAACTGGACTTTTTATCTTTTTTGGGGATAAAAAGCGCTCCGCTAGCAGGCAAAAACGCCACCAAAACGAGCGGCGCTTTAGCGCTAATGGCCGTGTGTCCCAGTGTGAAAGTAGCCTTGCACTTTAATTATAGCATAGCAAAAGTTGCTATACTATTAATTACCAGAGCGCTAAAATCGTTTTTTGAATTTATATAGACATAATTTGGCCTCTTTATTTATTCTACTCAATTCAGCCCAGTGTTTCATTTGTATTTGACATGCCCGTTTTATGTCATTTGTTTTATATGCTGGCTTATTTTACAGTGAAGAAATTCTATTATGGAAATAAACACAGTATATTGCATGAATATTGGGAATCTGTATAAGGAATCCAACACCTGTATACAGTCAATATAACAGAATGCATTCTAATTAACTTCTCATTGAAGTTTAAAGCAAATACTTCATTCTACAAACCCAATCCTGGTTGCCTACAGGGAATATTTCTTATGAATCAATCAATAGAAAACATTTGACTGTACACTAAAAATAACACAAAATTGGGAATTTAAATTCAATAACATGTCCTTTGGAAATAGTTAACGTTACTACTGATGAAAACCAGGTCTGCATTGAAACCATATGTACTGACAATATATTTTAGTGAGCCTTGTTCTAAATTACATTATGATTTACATGCACAAACGCAGAATGCTTTCTTTCCCCTCTGTAATCAAATTGCTATAAAGTTATTGTTCCAATGAGATTACATAAATGAAAAATAATTACTCTATTTTAGGTCATACTAATTCATATTGTGATTTGCTTCTGGAGCTTTTTTAAAATGTATTTGTCCTTTTCCTGACCTGCGTTGTTTTCTGTATGCTCTGTTTAGTATCCTTGCTTTGTATGGTCTTTATATAAGGAAAACACAAGAGAACATGATCTGTAGACACCAATGAGAAAATATTCTTTCCTGTTGGGTTTATCCCAGAGAAAAGATGAAATTCAGCAGTTGTTCTAAGTAACCATACAGACTTGTTTTGTTCAATTCCCTAAAGAAAGCCCTTTTCAATTTCCTGCAAATCCTGTATACTTGCATCCCTCTATGTATGTAAACACTGGGCACTGCCTCCAGAATTGAAACTCAGATAGCCCAGAGTTTTTTCAAGTTACTGACTGGAAAGTTTGGGACAGTTTTTCTACACCCCAACGTCACCACATGTCATAGATTCCTTGCCTTATTCCCACAGCTTTTTAAACTTACCGTATCATTAGTATGTATTCATACTTAGTAGGTTTTTCAAAGTCACTACCACCCATTTGTAAGATTCAATACCCCATTCAAGTCCAGGCGCATCGGCGACATAACGACTCGTGTCGGCCCACTATTCAGACCGATTTGTATTAAGTCTCCTCAGCGCCATGAACAATTCGAATCTACGCCACTCACTCACACTACAGCCAGTTCGAATCGAGTTGCACCAGCGGCATACATCCCAAATCCTCGGCCCTACATACCGCACCATTCACTGACCCCACAGCCCGATCTGAATCTAGTCGCATCGGTGGTACAACGCAGCGGCATGACGATTCGGAACCTCAGCTCCACACACCACACCCCTCACACTCTCTTCAGCCCGACGCATCAGCGTGACATCGCGACGGCACAACGATTCGGATCCTCGGCTCTACACTCCCCACAATTACTCACTCTTCAGCCCGATCTGAATCTAGTCGCATCGGCGTGACATTGCAGTGGCACAAGGATTCGGATCCTCGGCTCTACACTCCACACCATTACTCACTCTTCAGCCCGATCCGAAGCTAGTCGCAATCGGCGTGACATCGCGGCGGCACAACAATTCGGATCATCGGCCCTACACTCCACACCATTACTCACTCTTCAGCCTGATCCAAATCTAGTCGCATCAGCATGACATGGCATCGCAGCAGCACAATGATTCGGATCCTCAGCATTACATTACTCAAATCAGGCGCATAACATACATACTTCACTCCATCTATTTGTACGTTGTTGCGGTCGGTCATTCCTTCATGCTCCTATTCCGCTATCTTTGTTTTGGCCTTCCTGATAAGGCTGCTTACTTGCAATCATTGCAAGCATGTCTCCAGTGGCACTCAAATCGGCCACTCATTGTCTCCAGTGGTAAATCGGCCATTCACCTATTCTCTGTCATTTCCCCTTTAGGTCAGTGGAGTTCAAGTTGGTTCATCCTGCACCAGGTTCGGACGGTATTTCCTCGGGCAAAAACACAAAAAAGAAAAAGTGTGTTTAAAAAAAAACAAAACACACACACTGAGGACACTGCTCGCACCTTCGACACGGCTCGCACCTTCGCATGCCCCAAACAGCTCTTAGCAACCCCTTTTTAAATCAATCTCCTATGTCACCTTACTACAGGTTCCCTCCCGGTCGACCTAGTTCTCAACCCTAACCAGGACTTCGCAAGCTAGGGCATCAAGTCCATTGCATTTTCCTTAAGCACTCTTTCATTAAATATTTTACTTCACATACATGATTCAAGTTTCTCCTTAGGCATTAGTAACTGTCACACCTTTCTGTGCACGACACTCTGTTTTCGAAGGGCAACCCTTCACCTACGCAGACAAGGTCGCTCAAATGTCAAGCTTGCTGGTAGTGCAAGCATTAGCAGGCCGAACATACATCAATAAACTACAGATCGCAACATTCCTACTTAGAATACCAGACTGCAGCTCCCCGCCCCAGTATGCCCTAGGGGCTATGGTTCACACAGGTTTGTGCCGAGCACAGATGGGCACCCGAGCTATCGGTGACCTGGCCAGTCACCTCCTGGCTCACCTCCCTCGCACTCTTTTGAGTTTTCAAAATTTCCACTCAACAGCATTCATACGCAAATCGGCTTCTTCACTACACCAGTAGTTCCTTTTCCTGTCCTTCTCATTTTTTCTCCTTCTTTTCCATCTTTACCTACCCAATGCATCTGTCCCCTCCTGCCTTTACAACTTATCTTGAACATATGCATTTCCCCTCTCCTTGTCTTTTAGCTGAAGCCATGTCACAGGCCAACAGTGGAGACTTCGCCTCTGCCCTCCGCGGGTTCAGAAAGTGGCGGCACTCAATTTCCCAGAGCTTGGACCATTCCCAAGCTCACAGCAGAGCTGCAGCACAGGGGTATTTACTACCCTGCCACAGCAAGGAAAGCCAAACTTTTTAGGCTGCTATTCCCACCGCCAGCGGCGCACCAACCAGGCACCCAGGCATCTCTGCAGTCTATATCCTCAGCTATTGCTCAGCTCCACTCCATGGTGACCATGCTGTCCACTGCAGTCACCAACATCCAGGCCATAGTGGAAGCCCTGGAGGTATGCCCAGCTGCAGCCCTACCAGACCCAGTCACCATCACCATCCCAATGCCTTCACCTACAGGTACGTCCGACATCTGCATGACTGTCTTCCCTGCACACCTCGTCCCAGTTGGCATCAGGAAGGACATCTTGGACAGCAAGGATGTTAACCTAGCATCCCTCCTCTTATCAGCTCACAACAAATCGTTTACCTGGGGGGATGTATCAGTCATCCTTATAGCTAAAGTCCCCAGGCGTAACCGCAAGCTCACTGTCACTGAGTTTGTGCTAGCCTTTGGGATGGTCAAAGACATTCTTTGCACGGCCAACCCCAGCAGGAGGGAAGAACTGGACCTGTATTTACATGCAATGGTGGATTTGGGTCACAAGTACAGGGAGTTTTCATTTTATGACTACCACCGGTCATTCTCAGCTAAGGCAGCAGCTAGACTCTCTGAGTTCCAGATTACCACCAACTGGAGCACCATTGACTCACAGCTATTCTGCCACCACTTTGTGGGTCTACGCTCCCCACTCTGTGCTAATTGCCAGTCTTCCACCCAAACAGCAAACTGGTGCTCCGAGATAGATGGCAGATGTCTCCCCAACTATCCCTCCACCTCAGGTGCTGCTCAAAACTTGCCGGCTTTCACACAGCAATCCCAGGTGGACAAGTTAGTACGACCGATCTGGTCAGTGGGGAGTGCGACTATCTGCAACAATTTCAATTTCGAGACTTGCAACTACGCTCACTGTAAGCTCCTACATGTTTGCCTCTCATGCCATAAAGCACATCACATAAAGTCACATGCGGCATCAAGTAGCTAAATTCCTCATGACTAGGTAGTGTACACTTTGGGTGGCTCAGGTTCTACTTATCCTCACACCCAACTCCCTCCCTGGCCACCTTCCTCGTGCAGGAATTCACCTCAGGATTCCACACCGGCCTCATCACGCTGCCCCACATGACCCACAAATGCAAAAACCTACTCTCAGCTGCCACCAATGAGTCAGCCATCAGCATCTTGTTGCAAACCGAACTGGACCGGAGGTACATGATCGACCCCTTTTCCAAGTCACCTTTCACCGTCTGGAGAGTCAGCATTATTGGACTTGTCAAGGGCAAGTTTTCCAATAAACTTTGCTTAGTGTATGATTTGTCCGCGCCTCATTGTTCTCACATCCCAAGTTTGAACTCCCTAACACCCTCAGATACATTTTTCCCTAAATATTCGTCAGTCGACCTAGCTATTCAAGCCATCATTAGCATAGGAGTAGACGCTTGGCTGTCCAAAGCGAATATCTCGGACGCCTTCAAGTTACTGCCCATAGAGCCATCCCTCTGGCAGTGGCATGGAATCAAGTGAAAAGGCTTGTACTATTTTCTAACCAAGTTGACATTTGGCTCTAAAAGCAGCCTGTGGGTGTACGATACGTTTGCCCAGTCCCTTTCTCGGATCCTGTCGTATCACGCACGTTGTCAGAAAGTGACTTCCTGCTCATCTAAAAACTCGGTGAGCCCCCAGTAGACTTAGACAGCTTAAGAGGGGCATTTAGTAATCTTAATGTGCCCATAGAAGAAAATAAAGTGGAAGGCCCGGCACAGTCCATCACCTTCTTGGGTGTCACGCTCGACACATGGTCCATGCAGGCTAGCCTGCCTCCCGACAAGTTGACCTGCATCAGGTCGGTCGCTCACGTCTTTACCCTTATTTGAGGGTGCACCAAGAGACAGCTACAATCTTTGCTTGGCATGCTTAACTTCACTATGAGGATCATTCCTCAGGGGCTGGCCTTCATCTCATGTCTCTTAGTTTTCCTCTCGTGGGTGCAAGATCCCGACCAAATTCTTAGGCTAGACACTGCAGCAATAGCAGATTTGTCAATGTGGGATGAATTTCTCATGAACTGGAATGGCATATCAATATTCATTCTTTCAGCATCCTCTTCTTCCCCTCGGGTAGTCTCGGACGCCGCAGCCTCTACAGGCTTCACAGCAATTTTTGGCCATCATTGGTTTGCAGGGCCATGGCCACCAGAAATCCTCCTGATTCCCAGGTTCAGTCAGTCTTCCTCATTATTCAAACTCTACCCCATTGTGGCAGCAGTTCAAGTGTGGGGCAGCACCTGGGCAGTGCAAACAGTGACGTTTGCCACAGACAATCAGACCACAGCCAATATGATAAATAAAGGCAGGTCCAAATCGCTCGCCATCATGTCCTTCAATTCAATGTGCACTGCATCTATATCCCGGGCAAGTACAATATCTCGGCCGATGCACTATTTCACTTTAACTTTGCGTCATTCTTTTCGCAGGAACCTGGAGCCAACCCAGCCACATCTCTTTTCCCAGCTTGATCACAGCTAACATTGAATTAAAGCAACAACTACACGATGCGACCTGCCTTATTAATCAGTCATTAGCTCGCAACACCCCGAAGGCCTACCGTACTGCCTGGAATTCCTATGCCTTGGGGCACTATCAAGAGATCTCAAGCACATCCTGGCTTTCATTACATACGGCCACACACAGCTGACGTTATCACACAATACCATCAGTCTCTACTTAGCTGGCATCCAGCATTTCATCTCCTTACAGGACCCTACCAAACGATCCTTGTTCGATGCCCACGCAGTCAAAACCATCCTACACGGTATCCACAGGCAACAGCCCCAAACCAGTAGCAAGCACCTACCCCTCATTAGCGCCATCTTCAGACATGTCTACCATCCTGTCACGTTCCCCCTTCGGGTTACTGCCCAGCCTCGTCATTCAAGCAGCCATTTACCTGGCCTTCTATTGCTTCTTACGTCCGAGCTAGTTCACCGTCACTGGCTATGGCTGTCAGGTACTACGCAGATGCCATCTGACACACCATCAGAATCATTTCATCCTGAACCTCCTAGTGTCCAAAACGCAACAGTCCAGTCCCGGGGTAGATATCAAACTTTTACACTCTGAGTGGTTGCCAGTTCACCAGACACATTAGGATCCTCTTGCTTAACTCAGGCCTTGACCCCGGCCGATATTCTGGACATTCCTTCCGGATCGGAGCAGCGTCAGCAGCATCACAACACGGGGTCATCAAGAAGATGGGTGGGTGGAAATCAGCTTGCTTTGCTCGATACATTCCCAATCCGCAAGCAGAAATGTTACAAGCCTTCAGCAAGCTTGCCCAGTAGCACATTATCAGCTCAAATAAATAATTTCCTCCTTAACCATGTGTTTTTCCCCTTTCTCTTGGCATACCGTCCAGTATGTCGGTTCCAGTATGTGGTACTCACCCACCCATGCCCCTTCTCACGGCACTTCTCTAAAGAATACTTTCTCTACAAACCATCCACTCACTAATCTTGGGTATGCCCCCTTCTCTTGGCATACCGTCCTGCAGACCAGGGCACACTTCAGGTCTACTTTACATTGTTAGTCTTATGACGTTTTTATGTGGTTTACATCTCTCCCGGTCATAGGGCTCTGACCATAAATAATTCATGAGATTCAATCCAAATATGCATATATAATAATAGTGCCAAAAAAGTTCTGTGAATTAATCCACATTTTGTATCTCCAAATAAGTACCTGAAACCTTCACACACTATGTACCACCCTGGCATCCAGAACTCTCACCTCCGGATGGGTGTTATACAGCATGTACATAACTCTCAGATTGGAGTACTGATCGCCTCCTCCTCCTCTGTACCTCTAGGAAGTGCGAAAGTGAAGCCTGAGAATTTTTTATTGAAGCACAATTAAAAGTTTTAAAGTGTAAGCGCAATGGATTTTAATAAAACATTTCACTTAATCATAATACTGCACTATAAGAGGCTATTTGTATCCCCCATATATTCTAGATTGTAAGCTCTAACGAGCAGGGCCCTCTGATCCCTCCTGTATTGAATTGTATTGTAAGTGTACTGTCTGCCCTCATGTTATAAAGTGCTGCGCAAACTGTTGGCGCCATATAAATCCCGAATAATAATAATAATATGAGCGAGGCATGTGGGCAGCGTGAATCTGATGCAGTCTTAAAGGCACAATACTCCCCAGTACTAGATCAAGAAGGAGGTATTAACTAAGTGCCCCCTAGAGGTACAGAGGAAGAGGAGGCAATCACTACCCCAATATGGGAGGATAATTATATATATGCTGTATAACACTCATCCAGAGGTGACAGTTTCGAGAGCACAGGGCACCAGGGTGGCACATAGTGTGTGAAGGTTCCAGGCACTTATTTGGAAACACAAAATGTGGATTACTTCACAGGACTTTTTTTGCACTATATTATATATGTATAGTTGGATTGAATTACATAAATTATATATCATTGGACTACATCATTGAGGTTTTACACCACTGAGTTGGACACGAGTACTGTATAAGGTTTTTTATTTTAAGTTATTGTGTTTATCCATATCACCATCCATTGGTGATAGACATTTTTATTGTTTATTGTCAGCACTAAATTAGAGCAGCGCAGCTTCTAACATATTGTCACTATATCTTTACCTAGTGTGGGAACACACATTAATAACACGCCACAAATCTTTATTAATATACTGCAGGGCTCCACACATAATTTATAAGGTAACACAGGAGTAACACCTTCACTAATGTGCAGTATTTATCATCATAGTATTTCATATAGCAATAGATTTCCACTGTTGCTCAAGGATAGGAAGTGAAGGGAAATATCCCCAACAGGGCCCACAGAGAAAAAATAACCCTATTCTATCCAAAACATAAAAGTTTTTTATAGCTATATGTATACTTTAAGCCTGCATATGTATGTACTTAGGTAAGCTCTGTGAAACCTTAAGGTGATTATTATTTTCACCCACTCTGCCCTACAGTATACACTCCCCTGCTGCTTTCTCTCTGGACTGTCACTCCGCCTCGATGCGTTTCGTTCCTCTTGAAAAACTAGCAGTAGCAACAAAATGCGAGTGAAATTCCAGAACAGAAGCAGCCGCGCAGGAGACCAGGCGTTTGCAGAGACACACACACAGGATCCTGGAGCTCGAACTGGTCCATGTGTAGCGGCACAATCTGCAGGCTTTACTTTGGAAACAGCCTAAAGCCGCGTACACACAAGCGGAATGTCCTACAGAAAAAGTATGACAGAAGCTTTTCATTGTCTATTCCAATCATGTGTGTGCCTCATCGGACTTTCTTTTTCGAAAATTCTGACGGACTTAGAAATAGAATATTTTCTAAATATTTCCGATGGAACCAATTCCTATCGGGAAAACCATTCGTCTGTATGCTGTTCCGACGGACCAAAAACAACCCTTGCTCTGAAGCAAGTACGAGACGGAAGCCATTGGCTACTGGCTATTGAACTTCCCTTTTCTAATCCCGTTGTACGTGCTGTACGTCACTGCATTCTGGATGGTCAGACTTTGGTCGGACTTTGGGTTGACTGTGTGTAGGCAAGACCGCTTGAATGGAATTTCGTTGGTGTTCTGTCGGAGAAACCTTCAGAGTTTATTCCGACGGCAAAACCAGTCGTGTGTGCGCGGCATAAGTGTTATATTGCAGTCATCTGTTTGGCGTATGTGAGCATGTTCACTTGCTTTTCAATAAAATAGTTATATACTGTACATACTACACTATGTGAGATTCCACTTTCCTTGTGGTACACTTCACCAATTTGACATCCTGAAAGGAGATTACATATTGACCAAAATTGTGCCCCAGGGAGTAGGAAAAAGCCTGAATGCCGTTCTTGAGAAAGATAGACATACAGATCTGTTAAGTGTAGTCTTGTGTATTGGTGAAAGGGTGCACATTGGACCCTTTTGCATGCAGTGGATAAGCATGTGCATGACAATGTCCATTCACAGGAAGCGCAGCTCGGAAGCGAGGCTGCTCGAGTGCCCCCATAGCAAGAGGCATATTATTAGGGGCACTCAGTAGGGGGGAGGAGCCAGGACCATTGGCAGGGGACCCAAAAAGAAGAGAAAAATCAAAGCTGTTTACAACAGAGACACTGAAATCTTAGCTCATGCCCTATTCTAAGTTGGTAGAAACCAATTGAAATCTGACTTTAAAGTCTTTGTTGTGGTTTTTAATTAATTCACAGTACAAGCAGCCACAGAGGTCATATTGAAAGAGATGGCATATTTAAAGCCCTTTTACTGATTGATTAGAATATGCAATACCTTCTTCTCCATCATCTGAGCACAGGTGCACTTTAAAGCAAAAAAAAAATCATTGCTGTCAGGTACAAAGTAAAGTCCTCTAGAGCAGGGGTTCTCAACCCTGTCCTCAAGTACCTCCAACAGGTCATGTTTTGGGAATTTCTCTTAGACAAAATCGCTGACCAAAATACGAAGCCATTGACTCTGATTTAAAGCACCTGTGCAAGATAAAGGAAAACCTGCAAATATGGCCTGTTGAGGGTACTTGAGGACAGGGTTGAGAACCACTGCTCTAGAGGACCGAGTCTAGTCTGTTGTACTCAAATGTCAGCCAGGCTATTCTGAAGGCCAAAGCTTGGTCTGTTCCAAACTGTATAATACCCATTTCTATTTGCCTTTAGGGTAGCCTGTCATAATGACAAACATCTTTGTTTTCCTTCATAGAGTTGCTTTAAGTGGTTTTAATTTTTAAGTTATAATTAACTTCTAAAAGAAGAAGAAAATCTTGCGAGCCACAATGTTCCTATGCTTAATAGACCAACGGCGACAAGTATTTATATACCAAAGGTATATCAAAGAGGAATAACCAGCAGCAACCGCAGTTCACGTACTCATAACCGTGCACAAGACATAATATAAAAGAAATTGCGTTGCGCTAGGTTAATATCCTAAGTAAAATTTTCAAAATATCTCATCATTTACCTCAATTATGCATAACTATGCTGAAAAAAACTAATTTAAATATAATATAAATAAATACTCCTGTGAAAAAAATATTATCACTCCTGTGCAATGTGCATGAATGTATGGATAATCAATAAAGATGCATATAGTGCCAAACAATATATGTACACAATTGTGCATAAAATTATTCTTTAAAAGGTGACTGCAAACAACAAACATGCAATACTTCATGTAACATGCAACATGCAAAACATCAAAAAACGCAAAAAAACTATGATGTAAAGTTCTTATATAAGTGTCCCAAAATTGCAACTAAAAAGTGTTTCCGTGTCCATAAATCTCCATTAGGTATCCAGGTGATCCAATGTGCCGAATTCCAGTGCTATAAATAATGGTATTGTGCCACAGTGCCCCCCCACAGTGGTTGCGCTCACCTTAGAGCGTGTGACACAGCTTTTACCTTGTGTCAAATCACGCTATGTAGCCACCCCTTGGGCTATATGCGAACGCTAGATCGATCTCCACTTTGGGTCAATTAGGCTCCATGGGCATTAATCATAGAAATAAGAAGAGACTATATAGTGTAATTCCGCTTTTAAAATTTATTCCAACAAGACAAACTTCCCACAAAGGGGTACTCACATTTCATGGGTGCTGCTGTGCACCAAACAGTAAAAAGCTCCAAAGGGATATAATGTGTGGTCTGCCGCGGGGTATGTGCTTCTCCCGACTCAGCTGTTCATTAACTTCTCATTGAAGGATAAAGCAAATACTTAATTCTACAAATTCAATCCTGATTGTTTTTCTTGAAAGAGTTGCTTTAAGTGTTTTTAATTTTTAAGTTTCCATAGCTGAAACTTGCTCTATTGCAGTTTATTAAGGTTGTGTTGGAGCAATCATAAACATGTCTGGCAGAGTGATACAAAGAACCTTACAGTGTAGCCAAACATGAAGTAAATTAGCACTTGTTTTTATTCAGAACCTGTTTGAACACACTTTTAATATGCCTGTTTATATATCATGATTACAATAGCCTGGGGAACATTAAACAAAACCTCACAGAATCCATGCAGCCATCTTGTTGACTAAAAGAGTAATCAAGAGAAACTTGAAGGACAAGAAATCTTTTGAGGTTATATAAAAATATGCTTATTTAGCTGACATGTTAAACTGAAATCTTAAAATTCATTGCCAACTATTTTGGATAGGAGGAATAGACCCTAACGTGCTAAAACTATTCGTTTACATCACATTCTCACTCCAAATTTCTTTGGTTCTTGGTATTTAAACTTTTGTATTTATCCATGGTTGGTATCGAAAACTTTTTTTTAAGTAAACCATTTTGTTATTTAACCACTTGTTAACCAAAGTCTGTATATGAATATCCTGTCATCAAGGGGTTGTTATAAGATCATGCTTGCAGCTGCAACCATAATCTTGGTACCATTTTTCTGAGCTAGTTGTTTTTTAAAGGTTTTGTTTTTTTTTTAAACTTTTACAACGCTCTCTCCTGCCACCCCCACGGTAGTTCAAGCTCTCTTTCATTGTTCTGGGGAGCCCAGGACCATGGTGAGTGGCAAGTACTGCTTCCCATAGAAGTGAGGGAGGAACATCAGTTTCCGCATCTCCTCTGTGATGAATGAACCAATTTGGTTGTGATATGTCTTAATCAGATGTAAATTCCAGTTTGCGTGTTTGCCCTTTAACAGGAACTGTATAAACAAGGACAGTCATGGCATGGTCACCAGGAATTATTTTAATAAAACCTGCAGATTTAAAATGACTTAGGAAAAAAGCTCATACTAGATTGTAGGGATTGATGTTACAAAAACCTATAAAAGTGCAGCAATTGGTCGTGCTGTTTAGTGTAATAGTTCTTTCCTTAACATTTCATAAACAGGGTTGGTGGCAAATATTATTTTTTTTACTGACTGTGAGACCAATTTTGCCATTGCAGTAAAACCAAAAAGTAATAATAACCCAGACAAATATACTGGAAAATAAAAAAAATGTGTAAGACAAGTTTCTATTTAATGTCCTCTATCCTTTGGGTGCACATTTTCCCCAAATCATATAGTTTCCAGACTACCCTCATAAGGACAGAGAAGAAGCCCTCAGTGCTGATTTATTTAATGGAAATGTAGAAGGAGAAACTGTCAGAACCTCATTTGGACACACTCCCACCACTGGAACATAATCTATCTTATTGAACTATCAAATGGATTTTTGGCTCAGGAAGGATTTAGAAAAAATAGCCTATCCACATATTTAAGTTAAGTGTGCCGAGAAATATGATGTGTTTTAAATTATGTGGAAAAAATGTGTTTACAGTCAATTTATATGGGTACTTCACATAAATTATTATAGATCTGTTTTTCTTTGCCTGGGTAGTTAATTTGATACTTAAAATTTGTGCAAAATCTTGGGAAAAAGTTGTTCTAGAAGCAACCTTATATAAAAGAAGAACTCCATTGGAAATGTTGTCTGAATACAGACTGCAGTGCAGTTGCTCTTACAATAGCTAATGATAACTGGATATACATGTTGGCTTTTTTTTAGGTTCTAGGAGAGCTGACAATATGTAAATTAGAGATGAGGATTAGAGGCTACGGATAAGGGATTAGTGTGAAGGTGAGAAAAGGAGTAGATTAAGGTTTGTCATTAGTGCTTAGGTTAAATGCTGAGTTTTAGTATTTCAGTATGATTATTATGGTTCAAGTATAAACACCATAGCCATGTGGTAGATGAAAGTTCACACATGAGAAGCTGATTTAAGCCAAAGCTTCCAATGCTAATAGCTTTCCAGCCAAGCCTTAGCTAAAATTACACACGTATATGCCCCTACAATTGGCTGGAGTGCAGTCTCATGGGATTTTAAGTGCCCAGCTATCCAATAAGGCACTTGCACCGAAGCATCAGAAGCTGGGGATGAGATAAGTGTTGCTTCCTTTTTTTAGTAACAACTTTATGAAAATGTATTAAAAAATGAATGATGGCAGGTAAGAAATATATTAATGTGGGACTGCCTATGAACTTGAAGACTGCAATGATTCCATTGAAATATTCTGTTAGCAATGATCCCCTTATAACCCCAGCTGCCCAGAGGAAGGTTGGATGAGTAAAGGGAAGAGAAGGAGGTGAAGGTGGATGAGGTTGCATTTGCAAACCTCACCACCTATTACCTCAATGTAGCAGCACCTCTATCTTTCCTTTTATTCTTGCCTGTCATTTGTTTCCCTTATATGGACTATGGTGATGGGATTCTACATTTAACTTTTGCTGCCGCTTGCCCTTCCCTCTGGCTAAAGAATCCCCCTCCTCCTGTCATGTGCCTGGGTTTGAACCTGGGTTCTTCCAGCTTTGTTCTGTGGTCCTGTTCGCTCTGCCACTGGGGAACCTGACTCTCTGCAGCTTACGCTCTGCTTAGTACATCTGCGACTCTCTAGCTCCACCTGCCTTCCAGCTGCAGTCAATCCACAATTAACCCAAAACTGCCTGTGTACTGGGCCCGTTTGGTGGATCTGTTTCCCTGGCTGTGTGATATATTGCTGAGTTAGTGAACTTATGGACTTTGACCTCTGCCTGTTTCCCGGATTACTCTTTTTGCCTAGGGATTCTACATTACTCTGCCAGTCTGTGTATGACCTTGCCTGCCTCTGATTATGCTTCCGAATTCTGACTTTGTACCTTGCTGTACATGAGTGTATGCACAATACACGTATAAAAATTCATATAACCATATAAAACATATAAATGATAAAAATAAGGCAATATATATATATATATATATATGTTTTATATGGTTATATTAATTTTGATATGTGTATTGCGCATACACTCATTGTTCATTGTTAATAGATCCATATCGATATATCGTGTCTGTATATATAAGTACATGTTTAATGTCATTGGGTGTGGCCAGTTGTCTCTGGGGTAGTCACTTCTCCCACCCATCGATGGGAGGAGCTCTCACAACATATGGTTTAAACCATTTGCTATACTAAGACTGTCAATGCCACATCTTAGTTTGGCTCTGAGGAAGAGGGGTTCTACCCTTGAAACGCGTCAGCCATCTGGAAGGTCCTCCTGCTTGCTTGGCACAGTTTCAGTGACCTGGTTGCTTTGTGTTCATTAGGGACCCTGATATTCTTTTATCATTAATTTGTTTGTGAGTGTACTTCTTCTTACTTATTATTAAAGATAGCACTTGGGTAATGCACAAGTCTGGTGCACCCTCTTCTTTGTTTTACACTGTTTCCATTGAGTTTTCTTCCTCTACCCTTAGAGGGCGGCAAAGCCTGTGCTTTCATTGGAAATACATAAATTGGAAAGACCAGTGATACATCCACCACCATTACATCACCCTTGACCGCAGGAGATTGTTATTTTTTCTCACTTTCAGATAAGTCTTATATTTATTCCATGTCTATGAGAAGTTATTCTTATAAAAGAAAAAAAGGATACTTTTGGACTGTTCTGCAAATATACAACTTAGAAAATGCAGCAGCACTTTAAACAGGGGTCAGAGATTACTTGTTTCAGAACTCTACTGCACATTTTTTGGCAAGTCATGTATTAAGGATTGTTCAGTTAGTAATAGAAGATAAACTCTAATCTCCATAAATATAATTTGCAACCATGGATATTTTTATTTATTTTATCTAGTTGTTGCACCTGGAAGAAGCTGGCATAGCTCTATAAAAAGATATGACATTTATGATTCTTGGAGAAAAACCAGGATACTTTAGATTTGACATTAGCTAATTTAAATTGGTAATGGCAGACTATCATTAATTATGATCTTGTCAAATAAAATATCTATTCATGACAATTTTCCTTATTTGCCTTAAACCCTCTTTCAGAGCTCACTCAAAGACAGTGGCAGCAGTGTATTCTGTCAAGTTACTGACATGTATGTGGAGGGAGATCCTCCCAGCTATAAGTCAGAATCAGAAATTTTCTGTGTATTCTATGCAGTCATTTTGTATTTTATGTGTGAATACAAGTTTTCAGTGAAAACCATTGTTGATTCTGAACGTCTAAATCTCTGCTGAGAAGACATGTGAATACAATAGATGAGACTTATGGGTGCAGGCCTGTTTTGAAAACTCTCTTAGGCTGATGATGCACAGGCAACTCTACCACTAGTGATCCTACCACTGACAATTAGTCAAAATTGGCAGCAGCAGAATTGCTAAAGGCTGTCTGTTTTTCCCTATGGAACCGCTCCTTCTGTAGTTGAAGCAACGAGATATCATGGAGATTCAGCTGCATTTGAGCCAGCGACAGAGCAACATTTTGCAGTGTGTGGCTAAGTTCCATAGGGACACATAGGCAATCCTGCTGCTGGCGAATCACCTGTTTGCCATGAGCCCTAACTTATGTTAAAAAGACACAATGAAGGGCATTGCTAAAGTGTATTTCCACTTTTCCATTTAAATTTGAAAAAACTCCACTACATGTGTATTATGTGTTCCAATTCATACAGCATACCTAAAACTTTAGTTTTTTAATATTTCTTGCATCTTTTTTTTATCCAAAAACGTTTTTAATGAAAAACGAACACAAACAGTCCACAGAACCTCAGGTATGGCATACATAATAAATTCCTTAAATAGTGAAGACATAACATGTTACATTTTGATATTGATATAGTCCCCATCACCATACAATATGTGCTCTATGTCAAGTTCCACAGCGCTCCCCGCCCACTGTCTTTAGTAACCTAACCCACCCTCCTCAATCCGGTGCTAATTCAGAATGCATAATGTATTTAGCTACTGTTAATTCTCAATAGTCTGTCCATGACTAAGTCGTCTGGGGCAAGCCCAGGGGTACCCAGCCATGGCTCCCAAAGCTTTTCAAATTTTTTTGAGCATCCCCTATGCTAGTATATGATTTTTTTCCATTCTCAGTATATTGCCTAGTGCAGTAATCCATTCCTTAACCAAGGGAGGTGCTTCAGACCTCCAGTGCATCATTATAAGCTTGCGAGCCACAAAAAGGGCCCTGGTAGGGGCTTCACTGATGTGAGGGTCCCATTCCAGTTCATCTAATAAGTTCAAAATGCAGTGTCTAGGGTCCAATGGGATTGACACCCGAAACACCGCAACAAGCGTATCTGTCACCAACTTCCAATATACATATAATTTGGGGCGACGCCAGAGCATATGTAATAGATCCCCATGGTCCCTTTTACATCTAGTACATGTGGGTGTGGATAACAGGCCCATACTATGCAATCTGTGGGGTGTGTAATATATTCTCAGGAGTGTATATAATTGTGTCAGCCTTTGCTTCACATTCAGGGAACATATGGAAACTGACTGTAGTGCTTCCTCCCACTAATCCTCATCCAGGGGTCCTACATCCATCTCCCATTTTCTTTTCACTGTCAGGGGGTGTTTAGTAAGGTATTTATGTAGTAATGTGCTATAGCTCTGGGAAATGGATCCTTTAGAAGTCTCTGCTGCCTGAAGCTGAGCAATAAGGGGAGTCAAGTCCACATGCCATTCAGAGGTTTTTGATTGGGCTATGAATGCATGTCTGAGTTGCATATAGTAGAAATGCATATGTGCTGGCAACCTATAAATCTCAGAGAGTCAAAAGGCCGCAATTTACCATTACTTATTATTTGTGTTAGGTAGATAACACCAAACCTCTTCCACCTCTCCGCGTGTTGCAATTTGGCCAGCTCCGGATAGGAGTCATTTGCCCATATGGGGCTAAATTCACTATAACCTGTCGCCCCCTGCAAATACTTGGTTTTGTTCCATACCTTCTGTATTAGGGTATATGTGGGGAAACTTTTGTGGAGCATAATATTTTCTGAAGCACTGGGGGTTCTATCTGCAGGGTCTCCCTCCAGAACCATGGTACCTATCAGATTTTGCAGTTGCGATGCCAAGTAGTAAAGCAATGGATTCGGCAATGCAAGACCACCCTCGTCTTTGGGACGTTAAAGATTTTCTAATTTTATCCTAGGGGGTCGGTTTTTCCATATCAGCTCACAAAAAATGGCATTCACTATCCTAAAGGTCTTAAGTGGGATCACTACAGGGGAATTGTGTAATATGTATAGAAGTTGAGGCATAAGAATCATTTTAACTAGATTCACCTTGCCCGCAGCTGACAAACATAGAGCAGTCCAAGTCTTAACTTGTGAGCAAAATCTGACCAATAGCGCGGAAATATTTAGCTGGCTGTATTCCCTGATTTTTGGTGATACCTGTATCCCTAGATATCTAAAGGAGGTGGATATAGGGATATCACCCACTCGCTCTTCATTATGTAATTGTATGGTATTGGCATTAGGGCTGATTTGGTCCAGTTTATTTTTAGGCCTGAGTATTCCCCACTGTATCCATTGTTTTACTCAGGGATTGATCTGTATCGCCCAGTAAAATCTTTGTATCATCAGCATAGAGCTTTACCTTCTCCTGTCTATCTCCATAGCAGAAACCGGTGATATCCTTCTGATTTCTGATCCGGATCACCAATCATTCTATTGCCAGGGCAAACAGCAGGGGGGACAGAGGGCACCCCTGCCGCGTGCCCCGGCCTAAAGCAAAAGATAGCGTCATTCTGCCCGCCTCTCTAATAATCGCCTGAGGGCAATAAAAAAAGTAGACGTACCCAGGAGATGTACATTTCACCAAAACCGAATCGCTTCATTACCTCCCACAGATATGGCCACTCTACACTGTCAAATGCTTTCATAGCATCTAGTGACAGAAGAGACCTCTTACCCCCATTGTCAGCCCGAGACTGCATGTTAAGAAATAATCTTCTAAGGTTTATTGCCGTGGATTTGTTGGGCATAAATCCCGCCTGATCAGGATGTATGATTGAGGTAATTGCCCTGTTTAACCTGAGAGCCAGAGCTTTTGCTAATATTTTTATATCGGACTGTAGTAGCGAGATCGGTCTGTACGAGGCCGGGTCCATTGGGTACTTGCCTGGTTTTAGGATTAGCACAATGTGGGCCTTAGACATAGAGAATGGTAGGGTATTTTGCTCCCTTACAGCCTTAAAATCCTCTAGTAGCTTGGTTAGTAGTATCTCAGAGTAATTTTTGTATATCTCCATGGGGATGCCATCTCCCCCTGGAGCTTTACAATTAGGAAACTCTGCCACCGCTGCCTGTAACTCCTCCAAAGTTAAAGAGGAGTCTAGTTCCTCTTTCTGAGATATTGAGAGAGTCGGGAAAGCAATTTCATCCGGGTAACTAGACAATTCCCCAGAACTATACCTCAAGGTCGAACGGTATAATGTTTTATAGAAATCTGTCAGCGTTTGCAGTATCAGATCTGGGGAATGCTCCAACCGCCCTCCAGCAGTCTTTATGGTTCCAATTACTGGGGACCTGTGTTCAGAGTTAGCTATTCTAGCCAGGAGGTGGCTTGTCGTCTCACCCTTCTCAAAGAAGGCAGTTTTAGTAAAGAACCTCTTTTTGTCCGCCAAAGAGGCCAGCAGGTGCTCGTACGCTGATTGAGCCAACTGCCAGACCTCCCTAGCGGAGTCATAGTTACATAGTTACATAGTAGGTGAGGTTGAAAAAAGACACAAGTCCATCAAGTCCAACCTATGTGTGTGATTATGTGTCAGTATTACATTACATATCCCTGTATATTGCGGTCATTCAGGTGATTATCTAATAGTTTCTTGAAGCTATCAATGCTCCCCGCTGAGACCACCGCCTGTGGAAGGGAATTCCACATCCTTGCCGCTCTTACAGTAAAGAACCCTCTACGTAGTTTAAGGTTAAACCTCTTTTCTTCTAATTGTAATGAGTGGCCACGAGTCTTATTAAACTCTCTTCTGCGAAAAAGTTTTATCCCTATTGTGGGGTCACCAGTACAGTATTTGTAAATTGAAATCATATCCCCTCTCAAGCGTCTCTTCTCCAGAGAGAATAAGTTCAGTGCTCGCAACCTTTCCTCATAACTAAGATCCTCCAGACCCTTTATTAGCTTTGTTGCCCTTCTTTGTACTCGCTCCATTTCCAGTACGTCCCTCCTGAGGACTGGTGCCCAGAACTGGACAGCATACTCCAGGTGCGGGCGGACCAGAGTCTTGTAGAGCGGGAGAATTATCGTTTTATCTCTGCAGTTGATCCCCCTTTTAATGCATGCCAATATTCTGTTTGTTTTATTAGCAGCAGCTTGGCATTGCATGCCATTGCTGAGCCTATCATCCACTAGGACCCCCAGGTCCTTTTCCATCCTAGATTCCCCCAGAGGTTCTCCCCCCAGTGTATAGATTGCATTCATATTTTTGCCACCCAAATGCATTATTTTACATTTTTCTACATTGAACCTCATTTGCCATGTAGTCGTCCACCCCACTAATTTGTTCAGGTCTTTTTGCAAGATTTCCATATCCTGCGGAGAAGTTATTGCCCTGCTTAGCTTAGTATCGTCTGCAAATACAGAGATTGAACTGTTTATCCCATCCTCCAGGTCGTTTATGAACAGATTAAATAGGATTGGTCCCAGCACAGAACCCTGGGGAACCCCACTACCCACCCCTGACCATTCTGAGTACTCCCCATTTATCACCACCCTCTGAACACGCCCTTGTAGCCAGTTTTCAATCCATGTACTCACCCTATGGTCCATGCCAATGCACCTTATTTTGTACAGTAAACGTTTATGGGGAACTGTGTCAAATGCTTTTGCAAAATCCAGATACACCACGGGCCTTCCTTTATCTAGATGGCAACTCACCTCCTCATAGAAGGTTAATAGATTGGTTTGGCAAGAACGATTCTTCATGAATCCATGCTGATTACTGCTAATGATATCATTCTTATTACTAAAATCTTGTATATAGTCCCTTATCATCCCCTCCAAGAGTTTACATATTATTGATGTTAGGCTAACTGGTCTGTAATTCCCAGGGATGTTTTTTGGGCCCTTTTTAAATATTGGTGCTACATTGGCTTTTCTCCAATCAGCTGGTACCATTCCAGTCAATAGACTGTCTGTAAAAATTAGGAATAATGGTCTGGCAATCACCTGACTGAGTTCCCTAAGTACCCTCGGATGCAAGCCATCTGGTCCCGGTGATTTATTAATGTTAAGTTTCTCAAGTCTAATTTTAATTCCATCCTCTGTTAACCATGTAGGTGCTTCCTGTGTTGTGTCATGAGGATAAACACTGCAGTTTTGGTTACTGAAGCCCCCCGATTCACTCGTGAAGACTGAGGAGAAGAATAAATTCAATACCTTTGCCATCTCCCCATCCTTTGTAACCAGATGTCCTTCCTCATTCTTTATGGGGCCAATATGGTCTGTCCTCCCTTTTTTACTGTTTACATACTTAAAGAATTTCTTGGGATTTTTTTTGCTCTCCTCCGCTATGTGTCTTTCATGTTCTATCTTAGCCATCCTAATTGCACCCTTACATTTCTTATTGCATTCTTTATAAATTCTGAATGCTGTGGATGATCCCTCAACCTTGTATTTTTTGAAGGCCTTCTCCTTTGCTTTTATATGCATTTTTACATTGGAGTTAAGCCATCCAGGATGTTTGTTCGCTCTTTTAAATTTATTACCCAATGGGATACATTGGCTAATGCCCTTATTTAATATGCTCTTAAAGCAAACCCATCTCTCCTCCGTATTCTTTGTTCCTAATATTTTATCCCAATTTATGCCTTTTAGCAAGGTTTGTCAGTAGTCAGTAGGATCCTGCACATATTTTGCCTCCAAAGCATGGACCTGCAGCTCCAATGCTTCCCGTAGTGCCTCAGAATGTTTTTTAACCTTGGTAACCTCATTACTAAGTACTCGTCTAAGATAAGTTTTAAAAGCCTCCCACTCAGTAAGGATGGACAATGAGTCCGGTTGATAAGTAAAAAACTTCCAGGTGCTCCCCTCTATTTCCTCAGGGCAAGCGAATAGCTGCAGCCAAAAGGCGTTGAATTTCCAGGGTGCTTTTGGGAGTGCAGATCATTGAGTTACAATAAATATATCACCATATAAGAGATATTTCCTACACAACGAGGTTTGTAGGAAATATCTGAAACCGAGGGGAGCATAGCTGAGTTTCCCACTGCTAAGTCTATCCTAGATAGTGACCCATGTGTTTTCGAGAAACAGGAGAATTGTTTAGCAGTAGGGTTTCAGTGTCTCCATATATCTATCCACCACACCTCCTGTAACAATCTAGCCAAAGGAGTTGCCCTGCGGGGAACAGGTGAACTCGGGGCCGGGTATTTGTCCAGATCCGGAACAAGCCAGCTATTGAAATCCCCCATTAGCAGCATCAGGAGGTCCGGTTTCCCCTCCAAAAATTCCAGAAGGAGCCGGAGTATCTGAGCGTCAAATGGGGGAGGTATATAGATACAAGCTAAAACATATTTCAGAATGCCAATGCGACAATGCAAAAACACAAACCTTCCCTCTGGGTCTATTTTAGACCCATACTCCTGATAATCCAGGGACCTGTGTATCACCACACTCACACCCTGGGAAAAGGAGGTGTGGGTGGAGTGATACGCCCACCCTATCCACGTATATTTCAGGCAACGTTTAGTGTCGGACGTTAAATGTGTTTCCTGTAAACATATAACAGCAGGATAAAACTTTTTTAGACATGAAAAAATCATAGTGCGCTTAAGTTCATGCCCCTGACATTCCAGGAGATCACCAAGGAGCCTGCCATTTCAAGGGCAAAGTCAGCATCGGGGTGGGGTTATTGAGCACCCTCTCTGTAGAGAGTCCACTAGGGACTTGGTTGATGGAGTGATGGTGGACTTCTGTGGCATCAGGGTTCCATGCGATCAATGAAAAGAAGTTTCCTGGACTGTAGGATAGATTATGCTGCAAACAACAGCAGGGCACAACAGTGCCAACAAACATTAGTGCAACTGTGATTAGGTAATTCCATAGTCGACTTGACACTCTTACTTTAGTGAGTGTCAGTGCAGATCTGAAAAGTACGGTCATCCATATTAGCTGTGCCAACAGGGCAAAATCTCTTACTGCAACATGGCCTAATAGTAGGTCAACTAGTTGTTTGTGCATTTCAAATTAAACAAAGATTGGAAAGGGGTAGTTGAAGAAAAATTCACAGGTCAAGAAAAAAGTTAGAACGCCTTCACTTCGACAAAAGGAGTGTGGCAGCCGGACATGTAATCATGCATTTTGTTACCAATACAGTGTCCAGGTCAGTCACCTTCTGCATCCGCTCGGTGATGGCGTAGAGCCTGTTCGTTGTCGTCCAGCCAGGCAGCCGCTTCTCTAGCCGACTCAAAAGATTGTGCATGCCCATCCGCTGTCACTCGCAGTTTCGCTGGGTAGAGCATGGCGTATGATAGTTGCAGGGCCCTCAGGTGTTTCTTCATGTCCTCAGCAGAGAAATCCGGATAAAAAGACACTCTGACTCCATTGAACTTAATATTAGCTTGCTCTCGCGCACAGCGTAACACTGCCTCTATGTCGCGGTAATGTAGTAATTTGGCCAGCATTGACCTGGGAGGAGCTCCCTGTGGAGGAGGCCGTCCCGGCACTCTGTGGGCTTTCTCCACCGTAAAAAATGGGGAAAAAGCTAAGCGAGCAGGATCAGGCAGGAGCTGTGAGAAGTGCGTCCTCTCACATGCCGGTCTTGGCCACGCCCCATATATTTCTTGCATCTTAGTTGTTTGTCAGCAGTAGGCCTCATGGCTTCATGGTTCATGACATGAACATTTTAAGGATGACTCTGTCCCAAGGACAGAAGATGCTGGAAATATAGTGCAATTTAAATTCTTCCATCATCACGGTCTGGCGTCCATTTAACACTCTGCTCGATTGAACTGCCTCTGGTTCTCCTTAAACATAGAATCATTCCATTGGATATGTGATGTCATGAATTTGCATTTATTATTCTATGAATCAGTATATTTTTTCGTTTATTCATTTACTTTTTTTCCCCCATTTTTATTGTTTACTTTTTATTTTTATATTTATCTATATTTATTTTTATTTCTCAGTTTTCTCAGCTGTCACATAGATTTCCTTTTCTTTTTGGGTAAAAGCATTTCAACACCATTCACGTTCCAAATGGATGTTTTTTCTGATATGTCTCTTTGTATTTTTAGAATTTATGCATATGTAAATATACTCAACTCTCAGTCCCTGATGAAGGTATCAGAATACTGGAAATGCGTCGGGTATCAGGGTACACCACCCCTTGGAGAGTACATATGATGATCTGTATTTGTGCATTTTCTGTTATGTTTTTCATTTGATGTAGTTATGCAATGTGTAGACGGCATATGTCTTTTTATTCTATATCATTAAAAGATGTTTTTTATTATAGAGTTGGTGGTCTGTTAAAGTCCCATTTAGGGGGTATTTTCCCTTGTTCTATCGCATCAGGGATGGGACCACCATACTCTACATTTGATATGGTGGAGGTCTCTCTTTTTTCTACCCCTCACATTTTTGTAAATATGTTATTCTATCTTTTCACGTGACAACACTGAAGAAATGACACTTTGCTACAATGTAAAATAGTGAGTGTACAGCTTGTATAACAATGTAATTTTGCTGTCCCCTCAAAATAACTCAACACACAGCCATTAATGTCTAAACCGTTGGCAACAAAAGTGAGTACACCCCTAAGTGAAAATGTCAAATTTTGGGCCAAAGTGTCAATATTTTGTGTGGCCACCATTATTTTCCAGCACTGCCTTAACTCTCTTGGGCATGGAGTTCACCAGAGTTTCACAGGTTGCCACAGGAGTCCTCTTCCACTCCTCCATGACGACAATATGGAGCTGGTGGATGTTAGAGACCTTGCGCTTCTCCACCTTCCATTTGAAGATGCCCCACAGATGCTCAATAGGGTTTAGGTCTGGAGACATGCTTGGCCAGTCCATCACCTTTACCCTCAGCTTCTTTAGCAAGGCAGTGGTCGTCTTGAAGGTGGGTTTGAGTTTATTATCATGTTGGAATACTGCCCGAAAGCGTAGACTCCGAAGGTAGGGGATCATGCTCTGCTTCAGTATGTCACAGTACATGTTGGAATTCATGGTTCCCTTAATAAACTGTAGCTCCCCAGTGCCGGCAGCACTCACGCAGCCCCAGACCATGACACTTCCACCACCATGCTTGACTGTAGGCAAGATACACTTGTCTTTGAACTCCTCACCTGGTTGCCGCCACACATGATTTACACCATCTAAACCAAATAAGTTTATCTTGGTCTCATCAGACCACAGGACATGGTTCCAGTAATCCATGTCCTTAGTCTGCTTGTCTTCAGCAAATTGTTTGCAGGCTCTCTTGTGCATCATCTTTAGAAGAGGCTTCCTTCTGGGACGACAGCCATGCAGACCAATTTGATGTAGTGTGAGGCATATGGTCTGATCACTGACAGGTTGACCCCCCACCCCTTCAACCTCTGCAGCAATGCTGGCAGCACTCATACGTCTATTTCCCAAAGACAACCTCTGGATATGTCACTGAGCACATGTACTAAATTTCTTTGGTTCACCATGGCGAGGCCCGTTCTGAGTGGAACCTGTCCTGTCAAACCGCTGTATGGTCTTGGCCACCATGCTGCAGCTAAGTTTCAGGGTCTTGGCAATCTCCTTATAGCCTAGGCCATCTTTATGTAGAACAACAATTCTTTTTTTTAGATCCTCAGAGAGTTCTTTGCCATGAGGTGCCATGTTGAACTTCCAGTGTAGAGTATGAGAGAGTGAGAGTGAAAACACCAAATTTAAACACACTTGCTCCCCATTCACACCTGAGACCTTGGGACCGGGGGAGGGAAAATGGCTATTTGGGCCCAATTTGGACATTTTTAGTTAGGGGTGTACTCACTTTTGTTGCCAGTGGTTTAGACATTAATGGCTGTGTGTTGAGTTATTTTGAGGGGACAACAAATGTACACTGTTATACAAGCTGTATACTCACTACTTTACATTGTAGCAAAGTGTCATTTCTTCAGTGTTGTCACACGAAAAGGTATAATAAAATATTTACAAAGATGTGAGGGGTGTACTCACTATTGTGAGATACTGTATATAATTGTAGTGATACCCCCATAGGGGAGTGTAGTAGTCCGTCTGTCACCCTGCCCAGCCAGGCACACACTTTTTAAGCATCCAGGGACATGAAAGCAGTCCTTGCACATGTTTTTTTGTATTTTATTGAGGGGAATTTAACTTGGATGAGGATAGGAAACTTATGAGATGCCCAGGTAATTGACAGTCAAAATTGGGACCAACTTTATACACCACGGAATATACACTCTCCTCTTCTCCTCCTGCACTTCCTTGCTTGCAGACTTTCACTCCTCACTTCTCCAGCACATCACTTCCTTGCACTTCCCAGACCAGCTAGCACTGTAGGCATGACACTGGCTCAGCAAGACCTAAAGCACATGCCCTTTGCAGGCAGGGACCACAGGCCCTTATGGTGTGTCAAAAATAGAAAGTTCCAGTGCTAGCTGTTCCTGTGGCTACTGCTCCCAGTACCACCTCTTTAGGCACTGCCAGCCGTCCTGGCTGCAGCTGCCCCTCTCCATTTGCCTGTGCACCACAATCCCCCAGACTGCTGCATCTCAGTCCTCTCAGTCGTGCCTCATAGTCCTCCCAACTGTGTGAGCATTCACCAGCCCTCTTGGCTGCCTCTGTGAAGCTCCTGGAAACTTGCTCGGCAGTGTTCTCCCGCTGTCATTTCTTGCTCCTCTGGTGCCTCCTGGTCAGGACACCTCTGTGTGTTGTAAGAGGATCCCATCCGCACCCAAGCCCAGGCCCAAGGTCATCCCCCACCCCAGACTGGGGAGCTCCCTCAAAAACCCTGACAGCCTAACTCTCCATCTCCATCTTCCACCCAATCAACTCCTCCCCACTGGGCTGACCCTGGGTATTTAAGGAAGCCTGCCCCCTGCCAAGCCAGATTGAGGATTGGTCAGGGCTCCTCAGAATACCCCAGGTGGCTCTACCTCTCCTCTCCACCTCTCTTTCCAGAAAACACCAGAAGATTCTGGAAAGGAGTGGGAGGTCCTAGTGACACCACCTGTGAGTCACCCAGCTCTATTCTGAGTCAGTCCCTTCTCAGATTACAAAACACACCCAGGCTGGGAGCCAAGCCTGGAAATGTACCTATTCTCAAAAAAACTGTCACTCCTAGCACACTAGAGGTTGCTACATAATCTAAAAACATTAAAACAGCCGGAAAGCCCGTTTTGTGATTTTTACCTATAGGTAAGCCTATAATAGGCTTACCTGTAGGTACAATGAATATCTCAAAAACATGCACCGTTTAGAAGATATTTCCCCTGAATGCAGCCGGTGACATCAACGGCAATGCACTTTGAAAGTCTGGCATCAATTAAGGGCTCCCGCGCACATCTGCAGGAGTGACATCATCATGGCTCCGGCCACTCCCAGTGCCATTGCCTGCGAAACCCAGAAAATATACCGGGGGAAGATGTCAGCCCTCTCAGCGGTGACAACGCCCCGCTGGAGGGCTTCATTCAAAGGTAAGTATTTCATAATGTGCTAGTATGCAATGCATACTACCCTGTTTCCCCCAAAATAAGACCTAGCGTGATTGTCAGTGATGGCTGCAATATAAGCCCTACCCCCCAAATTAGCCCTACCCTGTTTCCCCGAAAATAAGCCCTACCCTGAAAATAAGACTAGGGCTTATTTGGGGGGTAGGGCTTATATTGCAGCCATCACCGACAATCACGTTAGGTCTTATTTTCGGGGAAACAGGGTAGTACATTATGGCATCATCTTACAGGTGTTTTTTTTTTTTTTTTAACTCTGCAGCGGTTTACTACCGCTTTAAATTTACAGACATTGATCTAATTATTTACATTTAGTTTATCTTTTTGACATGTACTGTATCTCTAAAAGCATCAACAATTTACCTGTAAATAAAAGTTCACAGATGTTTAATGAGGCGACAATGTGTTGCCCAGATAGAGCCAATATGGAAAATGTTAGTGTCAGCTTAGTTATCTTTAGTTATCTTTCCTGGAAGTGATTTCTACTTTTACAGATACCTTTATGACATTTTGTTAACATACTTAATAGCATAACCAGATCCATGATAACTGAGCCAACTACTGGCTTCAAACCTTATTCGTTCCTGTGGTGCAGTCCGTAGCGCCAAAAAAAAAGAGGACACCAATAATCTGGGCATGTTGTCATGACTTCTTGGCAGTTATAACTCCTGATTACATCAACAATGCTAAGGAAGATTTATTGAACATCCTCCATAAGTCACATTGCACCACATTTGTTTTCCACTTCAATAAGCAAAAAATAATCTCCTGAAATAGAAAAAGCTAATTCTATGTTTTTTACATTTGTTTGTGATTATTTGGATTTAAAATGAATCAAATTTCTTATTAAAGGCAAGTCGTAAACACGGATTCATAAACGATCATCGACACTTCAGATAGTTACAGGATTTGGCCTCTTAAGACAAGAATTATTGAGGCTGTGTTCCAGAATGAAGTCTGGAATCTCTAGGTTTATTTTCTCCAGGAAGGACAAGGACAAATCTACCATACCGTACCATGTAATTTTTTCATGGGAAGACCGCAATTATAGGAAACATCTTGTTAACCCCAGTCAGTAAACACGAGTAGCCCCTGTCAGTAAACAAGAGTAAAGAAACAAATATAATTTAACATTTTTTTGTATGAATTTGTTTTTAAATGTAATGCGGCCACAGGAAGGATGAAGGCCAGCAAATGATTCATGATTCACATATCATTAATATTATTATATCTACATCTATGGTTGATGTCGGTGAACAATTTGAAGTGTATAGTGATCACCATTGTCAGTTCATGCAATTGGATCCAAACTAACAGATATTTCCCAGTGCTGAATATCTAAAGGACACCACTAGAAATCCTCACTAAGAGCTTCCATTACTCACATATATTCTGGATTTATGAATGTGAGTTCTTCAAGTTTGACCAAAATAGTGGGAAACTTTGTTGTGTCTTCAGCAAATGGCATATATAACACCCTACAGTCCCCTACAGTCCCCATATCAGGGTGAATGGATGTATATATGTTTTTAATGTAAATTGGCTGGTTCAAGCTACCTCATAACTTTTATATCATCCTAAAGCAGTAGACCCTTGGTTTGCATTGAGAATAAACTATCTTCCCACTGAGAAACTGCACAGTGACATCTGGAATAATATTATTTATAATCATGGCACGCAATGGATATGTGAAAAATTCAGTGATGAGTAGACAGAGAGGTTAAAATGAGGTAGAAATATCAAAGCAGCTATATTGAAATTTCCTTGTTGTTTACAGCCTTCTGTTTTAATATGTATCATTAATAAAATGGAATTTCAACAGGCCACAGTCTTTGGACAGATGTGTACCTGAAAAGGTTGTGGTCTTCTCTGCATAATGTTTTAACAAGTGAACCACATGTATTAAACACAACTGTATTTAGCTTGTTGAGTGTAGTATTGTTGAGAGAAATAATGGCATGGAAGGTGCCATGATCCACAACGTGAAGAATGGATCAGTTAAATAAACTGATGACAGAAAGGGGTTGAGATACTAAAACTGGAGAGTGCAAAACCTGGTGCAGCTGTGTATAGGAACCAATCAGCTTCCAGGTTTGATTGCCAAAGCTTAAGCACTTAAGGACCACCCACCGCATATATACTGCGGCAGGGCGGTCCTATTGCGTGAAACGATGTACCCATACGTCGTTACGTGCACAAGTCACTGTGGGCGTGCGCACACCCGCTGCACAGCGGGGGAGCTGATGCGCGGGTCTGGCGGCCACAATGTCACTGGCCACCCGCGATCACTCCTCAGAGAGGCAGAACGAGGATCTGCCAATGTACCCTGTTTCCCCGAAAATAAGACCTAGCGTGATTGTCGATGATGGCTGCAATATAAGCCCTACCCCCCAAATAAGCCCTAGTTAAAGTCCTTGTAGGTCTTATCTTCAGGGTGGGGCTTATTTTTGGGGAAACAGGGTAGGGCTTATTTGAGGGGTAGGGCTTATATTGCAGCCATCACTGACAATCACGCTAAGTCTTATTTTCGGGGAAACAGGGTAAATAAACAGATCCCGGTTCTGTCAGGGGAGTACAGTGTGATTGTCTGTTCCTAGTGATCAGGAACAGTGATCTCTCTGTACTCCCAATCAGTCCACTCCCCCCACAGTTAGAAATACCTCCCTAGGACACACTTAACCCCTTGATCGCCCCCGAGTGTTAACCCCTTCCATGCCAGTGTCATTTATACAGTGATCAGTGGCTATTTTTAGCTCTGATCACTGTAATAATGTCACTGGTCCCAACAAAATGTCAAAAGTGTCCGATCCGTCCCTCGCAAAGTGGCAGTCCTGCTAAAAATCACTGATCACCGCCATTACTAGTAAAAAAAAAAAAAAATACTAATAAAAACGCCATAAATCTATCCCCTATTTTGTAGACGCTTTAACTTTTGCACAAACCAATCAATATACACTTTTTGCCATTTTTTACCAAAAATATGTAGAAGAATACATATTGGCCTAAACTGATGAAGAAATTTGTTTTTTTTTTTAGTTTTTTTGGGGATAGTTATTATAGCAAATAGTAAAAAATATTGTTTTTTTTTTTTTTAAATTGTCGGCCTTTTTTTGTTTACAGCGCAACAAAGAAAAACTGCAGAGGTGATCAAATACCACTAAAAGAAAGCTCTATTTGTGGGAAAAAAAGGACATCAATTTTGTTTAGGTACAGCGTCGCACAACCGCGCAATTGTCAGTTAAAGCGACGCAGTGCCGTATCGCAAAAAATGGCCTGGTCATTAAGGAGTAAAACCTTCCGGTCCTTAAGTGGTTAATTAAACAAGCTGAAGTTAGAAGCTGATTGGCTACCATGCATAGCTACACCAGATTCTGAGTGTGCCAGTTTTAGCAAATCTCCGCCTTAGCTAGAACCTGGTGGTATAGGTACTTAAAAGTCTGGTATTTACCATAGTATGCCTGTAGAGCAGTGCCTAGGCAATAAGATGAGAGGAGGCATCACCAAAGTTTTAACATTTATATGCCTATTTTACCTTTTTTTGCGTATCTCTAGACAACAGTGGGTAAATTCTGCAGTAGAACTACAGCTAGAAGCTGTTAAAAGGATTCACAAGGTTCTCAACAGTTCAGATAAAAAACAGCCAGGAGGGTTGGGAGTTAGATGATCAAAGAATTGACCTATAATGGAATAAATCCTCATAATCTGAGTAGCTGTTAAAAGTGAGTTATGTTGCTTACATGACACATAGTTGAAGCAGTCTTTGGTAAGTCAGGTGCAACTGGGTTGACCAAAAGCAGAGAAGAACTGATATCTTTGGACTCCAAGTTCTGGGTGTTGTGATTTCGAAAAGAAGAGGTGTGGTTAAAGGCAAACAAGCATGGAATGAACTGCTACTGAGGGTTGGACTGCAGCCATATAAGATGCAAGAATTTTGGCTACAATGCCATGCAAAGCTGCACCATTTTGTAGGAGAAGGATGTGTAAAGTGTGCCTGCTATGTCAGTCTATGGATATGGTGTTGCTGTACAAGTTCTAACCTCTGTGTAATTGTTATTTTGTTAGGGCCAGCAGTATAGGTTTCCAGCACATTCAAGATTCGATTTTCTTAACATTAAAACATTCAGGTTAAGATTAGGACTGTGAGCAAGAGCTTGGTAAGCATACTAAGGGTAATACAAGAATTCCCCAACACCCACAGCTAGTTGGAACAAAAAGAAACTAATAGAAATTATCATGTTAAAATCAGAGTTATTTGCATTTATTTGCAAATACATCTGAAATCACCCTGCCCCATCAAGACACCTGGACCAAGTATGGCCCTAACAGTACTATTGTTTAAACATATTTACAATGCATACATTGAAAGCAGGTTTACCTAAAGGCAGCCTATCATTTGGTAAAGGTTCTGCAACACACCAGAAGCCCAACATCACTCAAGGCAACTGAAGACCCATAATGAGTGTCTAAACCAAATTCAGCAAAACAACAATGGTAGTCACCAAGATCAATTTAAAACAAGAAAAAAAGGAAAGGAGAACACTGTCAGGGCAATATACAAAGCAAGCACAGCTACAGTAGCCAGCACAATTAAACTCTTTCAACATCTCAGGTTGAAACGGTCAGAGTCTTTTGTTGCATACATTTGCACATAACCACTATGGCAACACTGAAATATGTGGTCACTTACTGAGAGGCAGCTCCAACCTCCTCCTTAAAGTGTGGTCCCTTAACCTAAGATAGCTTATTTATTCTGCTCAAAGTATAGTCCCATACCTAGAAGCAGCTCCTTCCTCCTCTCAAAATGTCATCCCTTACCTATGTAGCGCTACCTCCGGAGGAGCCGCTGGTGAATAAGGGATCCCCCACCCTACACAGCCAGGTACACAGAATTTTCCACAGCATTCTGGAGTCAGAAAACAGTCCTTGCTTTGTTTTTGTGTTTTTATCAGGGGGTATTGAACTTGGATGTGGATGGGGTTATTATGGGATGCCCACTTGAATTTAGCAGAAATTTCCAGGGACACCTTCTTCTGAACAGACTATTTGCACACTCCTCAGCTTCCTCCAGCACAACACTTGCTTGAAGCACTACAACCCCCAGGACCAGTTAGCACACTGTTACTGTAGTGATCTGACTATAGGGCTCAGTCAGATTGGTAGTAGTCCCTTTACAGGCAGGGACTGCTGACCCCTTTGGTAGTGTAGCAAAGTCTTAGTGCCCAGCTGTCCTTCTGTGGCTACTGATCCCAGCACCATCTCTGCATCCATCTCAGACTGCTCTCACCCAGTCCTCTCAGGCTGCATCTCAGTCCTACCAGACTATAACACTCGCCAGCCAACCAACCAACCGGCTGTCTTCTCCTTGGATATCTCCCGGACAAGCGCACTGGCTCCTGCTGTCTTCACACCTGCTCCCCTGCCACTGGACAGGATTCCTCATAGCTTGTAGAGGATCCCTCCTGCACCGGAGCTCCCAGACCAGAGGTTACTCCCCCCCCCGGCTAGGGGGCTACTCTCAAGGGTCTCTGACAGCCTCCTAGCACTCCATCTCCAATCTTCCACCTGAACTCTCCTGCCCCAGCAGGGCTGACCCAGAGTATTTGAGGGTGCCCACCCCCTTCCAACCCATCTGTTGGGGATTGGTCAGGGCCCTCATGAATACTCCAGGCAGCTCCTCCTAACCTCCCTCCCATTCTTCTGGAAGTTTCCAGCAATTTCCAAGAAGTAGGGGAAGGTACCAGAGGTGCTGCCTAATGAGTCATGCCAGCCCTCCCTGGATCACTCACCTGACCCAGATTTAAAAACAGGCTTGCCTGCCAGCCAAGCCTGAACATTTTACCTACACTAACAAAAACCTAACAATTCCTTTTCTAGCACACTAGAGGGTGCTACACCTGGAGGCAACTCCTTCCTCTTCTTAAAATGTGGTCCCTTACCTAGAGGCAGCTCATATCTCCTACTCAAAGTATGGTCCCTTACCTAGAGGCAGCTCCTTTTTTCTCCTCAATGTATGATCCCTTAGATGTACCTCCTTAACCGCTTCCAGACCAGCCCCGCAGTTATACTGCGGCAGGTTTGCTCCCCTGCGCGAGCCGTCGTAGCTATACATCGGCTCTTTAAGACGCTTTAGCAGCGCTCCCGCAGCGTGTGTGATGCCTGTGTCCGGTGGGCGCAATGACTGCCGGGCACCCCGATCGCTCGTGACATAGCGAGAACCGGGATCTGTGTAAACACACAAATCCCAGTTCTCTCAGGGGAGTAGGGACAGGTCGTAGGGACACCGATTTGTCTCTTCCCTAGTCAGTCCCATCCCTCCCACAGTTAGTACACCTAGGGAAAACAGTCAACCCCTTGATAGCCCCCCATTGTTAACCCCTTCCCTGCCAATGACATTTATACAGTAATCAATGGCTATTTTTAACTCTGAACGCTGTATAAATGTCACTGGTCCCAAAAAAGTGTCAAAAGTGTCTGATCTGTCCGCCGAAATGTCGCAGTGATGATAAAAATCGCTGATCACCGCCATTACTAGTAAAAAAAAATAAAAATAATAAAAATGCCATAAATCTATCCCCTATTTTGTAAACACTTTAACTTTTGCGCAAACCAATCAATATACGCTTATTGACATTTTTTTACCAAAAATATGTAGCAGAATACATATTAGCCTAAACTTTTTTCAAAATTGTCGGCATTTTTTTCTTTATTTTTTCTATATAAAAACCGCAGAGGTGATCGAATACCACCAAAAGAAAGCTTTATTTGTGGGGAAAAAAGGATATCAATTTTGTTTGGGTACGACGTCGCACGACCGCGCAATTGTCAGTTAAAGCGACGCAGTGCCATATCGTAAAAAAATGGCCTGGTCAGGAAGGGGGTAAATTCTTCCGGGGCTGAACTGGTTAAAGATGCAGCAAAATACCAGAAGCCCCATAGTCAGGGAAAACATTTTTCAACGGTGCCTTGATTGGACAATGTAGCTTCACATGTTTTTTCAAATGTACACAACACAAGACTTTGTTTTTAACCTGAGATGTTAAAAGACTTTCGTATGTTTGTTTTTGTGCTGACTGACTGACCGAAGAGTGTGGTGGTGAATTTTTGCTTGTGTGCATGTTTCCTTTTTTTGCTAGTTTAAAATGTATCTGAGCAGCTACCACTCTTGCTTTGTTGCATGCTAAGGGTAATGATATAAAAGTCTAATGCCCTGTACACACGATAGGATTTTCCAATGAAAAATGTGTAATAGGACCTTGTTGTCGGAAATTCTGACCGTGTGTGTGGGCTCCATCACACATTTTCCATAGGAATTTCCGACGCACAAAGTTTGAGAGCTTGCTATAAAATTTTCCAACAACAAAATCCGTTGTCAGAAATTCCGATGGTGTGTACACAAATCCGACGCACAAAGTGCCACGCATGCTCAGAATAAATTAAGAGATGAAAGCTATTGGCTACTGCCCCGTTTATAGTCCTGACGTATGTGTTTTACGTCACCGCATTCAGAACGATCGGATTTTCAGACAACTTTGTGTGACCGTGTGTATGCAAGACAAGTTTGAACCAACATCCGTCGGAAAAAATCCATGGATTTTGTTGTCGGAATGTCTGATCAATGTCCGACCGTGTGTACAGGGCATAAGTCATTTCTAAACTACAGTATACATGCACATGGCACTACCCCAATATATCATTTTACATTTATGCCATACCAAAGACGGAATATAGAAACCTATACAATGTTAGATTTGATAAACAGACTTTATGGCCTTGTTCCACAAACATTCTGGTTTTAGCAAAACCACTTTCACTTTATACAATCTTTTCCCATTAGAACGATGTCTATCCTGTCCATGACTCTCTTCTGTAAGTTCCTGTACATTATAATCATGCACTGTCTATTGTAGAAGCTTTGGAAAACAGGATTACAATACTTTAAATATGAACATAACGTGCATACCTCTTGGAGTCTGTTTAAAAAATGAGTAGACATCATAGAATGTAACTATGTGGCCAATAAAAAAAGATGCAGCTTCGCTACAGACTAAATATATGCTATAATTAGCCGCACTGTCGCTTTTCCATATAATGTTCCAAGTATACATAAAACATTGTTTAAATAAGCACTTACTGGACACTTTTATGACTTGTCTAGCAAAAGAGTGTTTTTGCCAAGCAGTGTTAACCCCAATAAAATATGTCTTCATTTCTTGTTTTCTATAGGAATCAGGGTTTAGGATATCCATTTGCGAAATATAATAATACATTCACTACCAAAATGTTACATAAAAAACAAGCCTATAAAAACACAAGATAGCATAGACATTGGATAATTGAAAAGATAAGTTACTTATAAAATTTACATATAAAATGGCAAATGCAGTAATACATGAATCAAGTCGTTTAATGCCCAATTCGATCCAAAATGGATCCTTTTTTATGAAAACTAATGAGAACTCCATTCTCAAGATACTCAATCAGAACTCTCAGCTCTGCAAACTACTTCATTAATTACAAAGCTAAATGGTGGATTAATCCTCCCTCAATGGACTATCCATAATGTATAATAAATAGATTGTTTTCCAATTTTATTATGACCATACACAGACACATACAGACATGGTATAGCAAACGACCTACCCTGGAACTTAAACCTCTCTTCATTAACCACATAAGTTGCAAACTTGATTTATTGTGTCATCACAACACAAAATATAGCTTTCTCTCACTTCCAGCTCTATTTCCTCCTTTTTCCAGCCCCTTGTTCCAATTCAAAACCTGTCAGCCTAGCCCAACATAAAAATGTTTTCTTCAATTCTTTCTTCTTTTTTTATTCTTTCTCCCTTTCTTTCTGCTCTTTTTTAAGTTTTTATCTCTTTTCTTCCCTCACCTCACTCACCCCATCCCCACCATATGGTCCCATGACTTACATATCTTACAATAATCCCCTCCTCCCCATATACTCCAATACCAATCTTTTGGAATGCTACAGAAAGAGAAATAGGTTTTACTTGCCTGACATATTTATATATATATATATATATATATATATATATATATATATATATATATATTGAGCAAAATTATAAATGCAACACTTTTGTGTTTGCCCCTATTTATCATGAGCTGAACGTAAAGATCTATGACTTTTTCTCTGTACACAAAAGGCCTATTTCTCACAAATAATGTTCACAAATCTGTCTAAATCTGTGTTAGTGAGCACTTCTCCTTTGCCAAGATGCTGATTAGACAGCATGATTATTACACAGGTGTGCTTTAGGCTGGCCACAATAAAAGGCCACTCTAAAATGTGCAGTTTTATCACACAGCACAATGCCACAGAGGTTGCAAGTTTTGAGGGAGTGTGCAATTGGGATGCTGACTGCAGGAATGTCCACCAGAGCTGTTGCCCTTGAATTGAATGTTCATTGCTCTACCATAAGCCGTCTCCAAAGGCGTTTCAGAGAACTTGGCAGTACATCCAACCGGCCTCACAACCGCAAACCACGTGTAACCACACCAGCCCAGGAGCTCCACATCCAGCATCTTCACCTCCAAGATCGTCTGAGACCAGCCACCCAGACAGCTGCTGCAACAATTGGTTTGCATAACCAAAGAATTTCTGCACAAACTGTCAGAAACCATCTCAGGGAAGCTCATCTGCATGCTCGTCGTCCTCATCGGGGTCTCGACCTGACTGCAGTTCGTCATCGTAATCGACTTGAGTGGGCAAATGTCACATTCGATGGCGTCTGGCACTTTGGAGAGGTGTTCTCTGCATGGATGAATCCCGGTTTTCACTGTACAGGGCAGATGGCAGACAGCATGTATGGCGTTGTGTGGGAGAGCGGTTTGCTGATGTCAATGTTGTGGATCAAGTGGCCCATGGTGGCGGTGGGGTTATAGTATGGGCAGGCATATGCTAAGGACAATGAACACAAGCGCATTTTATTGGTGGCATTTTGAATGCACAGAGATAGCGTGATGAGATCCTGTGGCCCATTGTTGTGCCATTCATCCACGACCATCACCTCATGTTGCAGCATGATAATGCACGGCCTCATGTTGCAAGGATCTGTACACAATTCCTGGAAGATGAAAACATTGCAGTTCTTGCATGGCCAGCATACTCACGGACATGTCACCCATGGAGCATGTTTGGGATACTCTGGATCGGTGTATACGACAACGTGTTCCAGTTCCTGCCAATATCCAGCAACTTCGCACAGCCATTGAAGAGGAACGGACCAACATTCCACAGGCCACAATCAACAACCTGTTCAACTCTATGTGAAGATGTGCTGCACTGCATGAGGCAAATTGTGGTCACACAAAATACTGATTGGTTTTCGGAAGCCCCGGACCCCTGCCCCCAATACAGTAAAACTACACATTTTAGAGTGGCCCTTTTATTGTAGCCAGCCTAAGGCACACCTGTGCAATAATCATGCTGTCTAATCAGCATCTGGATATGCCATACCTGTGAGGTGAATGAATTATCTCGGCAAAGGAGAAGTGCTCACTAACACAGATTTGGACAGATTTGTGAACAATATTTGAGAGAAATAGGCCTTTTGTGTACATAGAAAAAGTCATAGATCTTTGCGTTCAGCTCATAATAAATAGGGGCAAGCGCAAAAATGTTGCGTTTATAATTTTGCTCAGTGTGTATATATATATATATATATATATATATTTATATATATTATTTTTTTTTTATTATTATTATTATTTAAACATTTGGGCGAAGCAGGAGCACTCAATTTGATTTACTTAACTGCTAAGGGTAAATTTGCTTGAATAAAATGTCTACTCTTTGGTTTGTTCCCTTATTTAGTGTGTGCGTTTTTGGTATTTGTATTAGCCCTTTACTTTTTTGTGTACTTGATTATTGTTTGTGCGCTGTCACTTTACATTCATTATTTTACTTTTTTGTATATGTTAAAAAACATAACAAGGTGCCATTTTTTGGCTCAAGAACAGGTCTAGGATAGTTGAAAGGGGCTGCTGTCACTCTTTAGTTGCTATTTAAAGCTCACTGCCCCTTTAAAACAACAACAAAAAAAAACACATTTTTCCTTCTCCATTGAGAAGGATTTCCCTAAAATGTCCCTAAAAACTCACATTTTCAATAAAAATTACCTAATCCTTATTGGTTACATTTGCATCATAAACAGTTTATAATTTTGCAATTCTACCCCTGTCTGTGAAGAGCCCCTGTATACATGTGGATACAGCCCTTGTTAGACCACATATTCGGGTTCAAAGCTCCAGAAGTGTATATAGTGATAATTGATTTCTGTGCAGGTATAGTGAAAAACCTAAACACTCACCGCTGTTGCCTGACCAGAGACACAAAAGAAGTGTGCTAGGTAGGCAGTGAGAGAATGAAACTGGGCACTTTATGTACCTGTACTCAATTTCAGATGTGGAGACTATGACAATTACTCTGGCACTGCCATTTGAAGACAACCACTTAATACTAAGAATAACTCTTTATAAAAAGATATTTCAGAGATTCATGCAAAAATGTTCTTTATATAGTTTATGTGATATATAATAATTTCATGTCTTACAAATACCCAAATACCAACATATTCCCCTCTTTCTTCTCTAATTCAAATACAAAAATACTTTTTTACATTCCACTTTGTATTATAATTCTTCATATTCTTTGGAATTCCTTTTTAATCTTTGTATAGACTGCATATGTATCTGAAAGAGCAATCTCCATCTCTAAGCTTGGAAAGTATGTGAATATTGTGTTTTCAATATAAATAATACAACTGATATTGTTTCATGGGAAGATTGTTAACATTATGCTTCTTCTGTATCATGTTATTGGCACCAGAAGCACAGCAGTGAATCCTTTGGGCTTTGGTAAGAACAACCTAAAAGAGTATTTGGCAATAATGTGCTAAACTTACTCTGGGCCGATAACGATCTCTCATTTGTTATTCAGTGCATAACAATTTTCATAATCAAGAAATTAAAAAGAAATGTTAAAGTAGATGTAAAGCTAAACACTAAACTATCATATAATATTATAAATACCTGCTCTGTGCTAAATATATCTCTAACAGGGCGTACACACGGTCGGACTTTGTTCGGACATTCAGACAACAAAATCCTAGGATTTTTTCCGACGGATGTTGGCTCAAACTTGTTTTGTCTACACACGGTCGCACAAAGTTGTCGGAAAATCCGATCGTTCTAAACGCGGTGACGTAAAACACATACGTCGGGACTATAAACGGGCAGTGGCCAATAGCTTTCATCTCTTTATTTATTCTGAGCATGCGTGGCACTTTGTCCATCGGATTTGTGTACACACGATCGGAATTTCCGACAGCGGATTTTGTTGTCGGAAAATTTTATCTCCTGCTCTCCAACTTTGTGTGTCGGAAAATCCGATGGAAAATGTCCGATGGAGCCCACAAACGGTCGGAATTTCCGACAACACGCTCCGATCGGACATTTTCCATCGGAAAATCCGACCGTGTGTACGAGGCATAACAGTGAAAAACAATTAGTTAGTTAGATTCAATCTGAAAAAAAAACATGAATCCAGAATATATAAATCCATAATGCAGTGCTATGTGTAAAAAATACAAAAACACTCTGCTCGCTACTGCCTAATGGTTAATGCAGTGCTCAAAATATTGAAATACATATGTATACAAACTAATGTACACTGTGCAATGACCACAAAAACTAATAATAATGAAAATGAGATGTGAAATTCACATCCAAATTAAAGTCCATGTGCCATCATACAAAAGTTGTTTTAAAACACCAACATAGCAGTCTTTAAATAAACGGTGAAAACAAATTACAAATTGTGTAACTAATTCCATGTGACATCAATGTTGAGGTGAGGACATGGACAATAGAACCACCACCGGTTAGTGAGGAGGCTTACCGGAGTGAGAGGACTCAAATGGGCATATGCTCAGTGAGTCAACAAGGCTTTTGGTGCAACCACCAAAATATGGGACCTCCACGTCTGGGTTCCAGATGAAGTTGTAAGGCAATCCAATTGGTCAAGAGATGTCACCAAGAAGCGTTCTTCAGAAGCAGCCAACTTGTCAGACCAAATCCTCTCAAGTGTTCAAAATAGCATGACCAAAAAAGAAAATACTCCAGTGTGAATCCATATAAGCGTAAAATTTATTAAAAGAAAATTAGAAACACTCACATTTAGAAAGTTGATCGAGCGCTTAAAATTGAAGTTTGTGGGTAACCCAATGACATCAGCAGGGCTAATGCATTGCATACTAGCTCATTATGAAATACTTACCTTAGAACGATGCTGTTGCAGCGGTCCCGGCACACCGCTGTGACCTTCGATATGTCGTCTCGAGTTACTTCCGGGTTCGCGGGCTCCGGCTCTGTGATTGGCCGGAGCCGCGTTGACGTCATGCCGGTCACAGCACAGCAGCTGAAGAAACAGCATGAGCGAGCCGTTTCTTCAGTGCGCATGTGCCGATGACGTTGGCACATGCAGATACAGCGAATATCTTCTAAACTATGCAAGTTTAAGAGAAATTCACGGTACCTACAAGCAAGCCTTATTATAGACTTACTTGTAGGTAAAAGTGGTTGTACAGGGATTACAACCACTTTAAGGGGACAGTAGTGAGCTATCCATCCACAAGCTGCAGCATAGAATGCACGAAGGTAAAAAACCTCTAGCCTTTAAAACCACTTTAAATTGGACCAAGCTGGACAAAAGTAACTATGTATAAAATATCCATTCCTGGCATTTTAATTTAACCGCTTGCCGCCCGCCCGCTGTCATATGACGGCCAGGTGGTGTGGCTCTCGTTCTGGGAGGGCGTCATATGACGTCCCTCCATTTAAACAGGGAATGCGCGCAATCGTGTGCGCGCATCCCTGTTCCTTCGGTGGCGGCATGTCACGGAGACACCGCTTGCCACTGAGGGGGGTGAACAGCCATTGAGCATGGCTGTTTACCACGTGATCAGCCGTGATGAAGTCACGGTCGATCACAGGTGGTACCGCCCCACTTTGCAAGGCGCATGCACGTGATCTCGAGCACGCTGCACGTGCACGTCGGTGGCTACGTGTTCCCGGGAACACTGCTCGTCACTGACGCTGGTAAACAGCCATTGGCCTGCGGCTGTTTACTGTGTGATTGGCTGTGAGCCGTTCACAGCTGATCACTAAATGTCAACAAACTGCGGTAACGAGATGTTACCAGGTTCTCCTTCTCACACACGATCATGTGTGAAAAGGAGATTGTGGTAAGGTACTCGGGAAGAGTAGCAGAATTTATTTTGGGGTGTAATTTTTGCTATATACATGCTATGTGTTAGAAATATCTTATAAATTGACAACTTGTGTAAAAAAAAAATGCGTTTTCATTTTGTGGGCAATTCCATTGTCCTGGTGTCCTGCTCTTCATTTTGCAAAGAATTGTGGGTAAAAATTACAACTTAAAAAAACTCACCATGCTACTTATTTAATACCTTGGAATGTCTACTTTCTATAAAGGGGTCATTTGGGGGGTATTTGTACTTTCCTGACTTGTAAGACCCCATTCACACAGGGGCAACACGACTTGCAGGTCGCCTCACACGACTGCCCGGGCGACTTGCAAAACGACTTCTGTATAGAAGTCTATGCAAGTCGCCCCAAGTCGCCCCCGAAGTCGTACAGGAACCTTTTTCTAAGTCGGAGCGACTTGCGTCGCTCCCCTTAGAACGGTTCCATAGCACAGAACGGGAGGCGACTTGTCAGGCGACTAGGTCGCCTGACAAGTCGTCCCTGTGTGAATGGGGTCTTAGTGTCTCAAGAAATGAGATTCACCTGATGTACTGAAGGCCTGATCAGATGTGAGCAATTTTCAGTGATTGGCACCATAGATTGTAGACTCTATAACTTTCACAAAGACCAAATAACATACACTAATTTGGGTTATTTTTACCAAAGATATGTTGCAGTATAAATTTTGGCCAAAATTTATGAAGAAAAATTGCTAATTAGCAGAATTTTATGACAGAAACAAAGCTAAAGGCATTTTTTTACAAAATGTACAGTCTTTTTTTATTAATAGCACAAAAAATAAAAAACCCACTAGTGATTAAATACCACCAAAAGAAAGCTCTACAGTACAGGTACAGTGTTGCATGAGTAATTGTCATTCAAACTGTGAGAGCACTGAAAGCTGAAAATTGGTCTGGGCAGGAAGGGGGTGTAAGTGCACTGTATTGAGGTGGTAGTGGTAGAGCAGTATTTAGATCATGCAATTACCAAGCACTGTACTATTCTTTGTATTATCCAGAGAAAATGTCTAAATATATATTTTGTGGCTGAAAATACCTGAACGGAGGTTTGTCTTTATTGTTAAGATGTTATAAATAGTTTTCTGTAAAGTTCAACATTGTTTAGCAGACACAATGTGAAAAACCACATATGCCAACAAGGGAATGCAGTGAGCATATGGGTGTCTCATGCAGAGAATCTGCTTAGAGTTACTTTTAAAAATGGTAGGAGACCTGTTTATTTAACCGTGACACTTTGGATAACTAATATTCCTTCCACTGAGCAGTCATTGTTTACAATAGGAAAGTAAATCTGACATATTTGTTGTTTTATGTCAATCTTCCTGCATATATCAACCATCTTTGTCAGGTGCTGGGGTTTTAGGGAGTTTTGATTAATGTAAAGAGATTGTACAATATACATATGATGGTCTCTAGAAGATGGCTGTTCTCTGCATACGTTTTTATTTGCCTTCTCCTAGACTCTAATAGTTCTTATTAAAGTCTGATAGGAAAAAGTGAACTATTTCTTATGATTCCTGAGCATACTGGATAACAACAAGATCCAATTTGAATTTAACTCTAAGAAAACATACTGAAGCTGATTTACTCAAGAAGTTGAGAATGTCCACACAATAAATTGATTGAAGAGTCATTTTCATTATCATAAAAGGAAATCCCTGTTTACGTACACATAATCAGATAATTTATTTATTACAGGTACTATATATATACACAGTATCTCACAAAAGTGAGATTATTATTATAATTACATGTAATATATATATATATATATATATATACATATATATATATATATATATATATATATATATATATATATATATATATATATATATATATATATATATATATATACAGTATCTCACAATGTACAGCTTGTATAACAGTATAAATTTGCTGTCCCCTCAAAATAACTCAACACACAGCCATTAACCTCTAAACCGCTGGCAACAAAAATAAGTACACCCCTAAGTGAAAATGTCCAAATTGGGCCCAAAATGTCAATATTTTGTGTGGCCACTATTATTTTCCAGCACTGCCTTAACCCTCTTGAGCATGGAGTTCACAAGAGCTTCACAGGTTGCCATTGGAGTCCTCTTCCACTCCTCCATGACGGAGCTGCTGGATGTTAGAGACCGTGCGCACCTCCACCTTCCATTGAGGATGACCCACAGATGCTCAATAGGTTTAATAGGTTTAATAATAAAATATTTACAAAAATGTGAGGGTTGTACTCACTTTTGTGAGATACTGTATAAGTAGTAAAGTTCCGGGGCCCCTGAAGCCCAATGGTGACCTCCAGAGTTAAGGATTGATGAAATCCTTGTAGAGTGGGTTACAAGGCATGGTGGGTGTAAGATGAACAGGTGGGCGCCAGACACTTTTGAATGCAAAGAGATTTATTTTCTCTTCAACAGAACTGTTGGAGAGAGGATTAGGGCCAGAAAACCCTTAGGTAGATGCAACATTAATTGGCAGATTCTGAGACTTCTATAGGTAGACAGCTATACAGGTGAAGGCCTCCAGATGGACACCACTTCTGTATAGGTGGGACTGTCGTCTCCTATGGCAACAATCTTGTAGCTGTTACTAACGGTAAAGGTATTCAACTATCTGCAACGCGAACAGTTCTCTTTACCCCACACTCAATCACTGTGGGTCTTCACTCAACGAGCTCCCAGTCTCTCTCACTAGATTTCAGATCCATTAGCCACTGGATTCCCTGAGCTCTTTCACTGTAGCATTCGGTATCTTCCTCAAGCATCACCCCCACTTCACTGCTGGGATCCCTGGCTTGGCACTCACAGATACTCCCCCATCTTCACCCCTGCTGACACGTTAGGCCCCTGGCTTGGCACTCCACAAGCGTCACCTCTGCTGTCCCGCTGGGTCCCTGACTTGGCACTTGCTGGTGCTTTTCCACTTCTTCACCATCCTCATTTGGTGAGAAGTCTGCTCTGGTACTGGCCTCAGCTCACTCACTGTGGTCTCCGGTAGCAAGGTGGATGGTCCCTTTGTGGCGACAGCTTCCCCTCTACCTCTGACCATGACTGATTCCCCAGTCGGTGGAACCGTTACTACAAGCCAGCAGTCCCAACCCTGCACTACTTCTGGATAAGCTCTCAGATAGCCTAGCAGCCAGATATCCCTGAGATATTCCTTAGGTTTCTGGCCTAGCAGCCTGGGACAATATGACACACGTACACCCAAACAGCCGTCCAGGTGGCACAGAACCCCGATCACCTGACTCCACCCAAATAAATAGGTTCTCCCAGCAAGCCAAGGGACCCAAGAAAATCCCTGCCCATTGGCTGAGACACCCCATTCATTCCTTATCTGTCCTTGCAGTGCCCCTGTCTTATCTAATGTCACCAGATACCCGGCCATCTAGTGACATAATAGAGAAGTGCAGCAATTCCAGCATTAGGGCAAAATCAATTGACCTCCTAACAATTATACATTTATTAGCAACCCTGCCTGAACATCAGGGTGCTACATATATATATATATATATATATATATATATATATATATATATATATATACATACATATACATATATTACATTCAAATCAGTCCCTTCCCTCAAGGAGCTTACAATCTAAGGACCCTAACTCACATTCACACATACACATATGTTAAATAAACCAAAACCAAATTCCCAGCACAATGTGCTCTTGGAGGTAGGTGGATATCTGACCAATATTAATTTGGTGAGCTGCTGCTTAAATAGAACACTATAATTAACATCACATAGAGCAAATCACAGCGATTACCCTAGCAGTCCTTATCACCTAGAAGAGAAAAGGCTATTAAGCCTCTACCTCCCAGTGACAGAAGTGTACAATAGAATATTACAAAACTCTAAAGTCCTCATTAAAAAAATGCTAAAACTTCCATAAACCATTGCTTGTCATCCACTTGAGAAATCAGAGTCACCTCTGTGCATTAGGTGTGCCACTCTCCCCTCATGCCACCTCACTCACTGCAAGTAATTGCCTCTCATTACTGATCGGCACAATGCGCCAAATACTTCCGTAACAGTGATGAATCCACCTCTGGTCAGCACTCCCTGTTGGGCTGGTCTCCAATTGTGCTAAAACATCCACAAGCTTCCCTTTAGATTGTGTCTGAATGACGATTTTTTTCAGAAATGTCCGATCTTTCCGAAGCTGTAACTGTAAGTCCTGGTGACTGGATCAGCTTGCAACTACTGTGACTTTTGTTAAGTCTTCCTAAGTTTTACCTATCTAGGTTCCTGAAGCACCCAACCAGCCTGCAACCAACCGAATTATCCTGTCTAACAGTTTGCATTAAAAACAGGGATTTAGTTTGCACACATTTGCAAATATATGCGTAAGGTGCAGAGCCACTTCACCGCATCCCAGTATTATCTGCAGTCCTAGCTCTATAAATTTTACAGAAAAATAGAATTTTTAACACAAACTGTTAGACAGGATGTCACACACTATAAGAAAATTGGGCAAATGTTTTTTCTCAATGTTTCACACCAAGTCGTTTCTATCTGATATTTCTCATACAAAAACTGTATGAAAGCAGTACACATTAAATGAAAAATCATTAGTCCTGTTCACGTATGAGAAAACTTTTGGAGTTTGTCCCGTCTGAAAATTTCATTTGTAAAATCTGAATTGGAGGTTGAAAGTTTTGTACACACTATATGAAACTTGAACGTTTGTGCCTCTTACAGAATTTTTTTTCCGATTTTCTTATACTGTGTACCCCACTTTAGTGGAAGTCAGTAGTCTTCAAAAGTTGGGGACAATTACCATCTAGATAGATCTAACACAGACTTTCTGGTTTCTATTTGTTCTCTGTACGAGGACCTTTTGCTTCAACTTTTCTCTAAATTGGACAAAGGATTGTACATATTTTCTTTGCCCCAGCCAATAATATGGTCAGACAGAAAACAACAGCATGTTTCTTTTCTTTACGTTTTATCAATGTATTGTGGGCTTTTGATATGTTACAATATTTTCCAGGGCATCGAACAACAATTTAAATTTGTGAACATTAATAAAGTGTTTAGCAGTAATGCAGTCAGTTTACAACAGACATGTTGTACATTATTTACTAAATCTTATCTGGCACACTACTGTGCAGTGTATTATAGTTGGGCAGGTAGTTTACCCATTTGTCTGTTATACTTGGCGTATACTTGGAGAGTCCCATGGAAGTTCATGTCAATGAGCAGGTAGTTTTCGAGCAATCATTTTCCCTTTCTTTTTTTATATTGATTTGATATTAGCTGATATCTTTTAAAGTATATTTTGCCATTAATCCAGTAAGATGAGTAGTGATAAATAGTAGTGATAAATAATACTCATATTTCAAAAAACGTATACATTTGTGTCTACTTTGAAAAGGAGGTTTCAATCCAGTCAATTTAGTATATTCTGTAAATCACAGTTTTTTTAAGAGTTAAGCATAAATCCAGTTAAGCAGTATTGCTTTCTTGGTGGTTAATGTATTGGTGGTTAATAAAATTATACTTAGTCATTTTCTGTGCCCCTTGATCAATTTTATGCCCGGTAAATTTATCCCACAAAAAAGTGCCAAATATGTAGTTTTTGTCAGTGTTCTGTAGAGTATCTCTTTACCAAGTTCCAAAATATCTTAATTTTCTGGCATGTCCAAAAAGCATGATATACAGCTCCACTTGTATTTCAGGCAGTTGGATGAGGAATTCAGTTTCATTATGTAAGAGTGATATGTATACGGAGCAAAGTTGTAATCAATCATTATAATTATTTCTCTGTAACTATATAGGTCACCATGCCATGTTCAAAGATTTAAGAATGTTATCAATAATTGTTGATGGTAAATGTTTAAGCAATGTACTTAGCCCTGTGAGTTTTTTTGCAATAAGTATTTGTGAGCTTGAGATATACTATATGTTTAGGAGAGAGAAAGAAAGGTGAGAATTTTTTTACTGCTGACCTTTAGAAAAAACAGTGTAGCGCTACTGCATGAGCCGCTGGTGGTAAATAAGGGATCCCCTGCCCTGCAAAGCCAGGCACACAGAATTTTCCACAGCACACTGTATTCAGAAACCAGTCCTTGCAGTTTTGTTTTTGTGTTTTTATTAGGGGTATTGAACTTGAATGGGGATAGGGGTATGATGGGATGCCCACTTGAATTTAGCAGAACTTTCCAGGGACACATTTTTCTTTACAGGCTATCTACAACTCCCAGGACCAGCTGGCACACGGTTAAGGGATCTGACAATTGGGCTCAGTCAAATTGGTAGCAAATGCTCTTTGCAGGCAGAAACCGTGGGCCCCTATTGGTAGTGTAGCAAGTATTAGTGCCCAGCTGTCCTTCTGTGGCTACTGATCCCAGCACCACTTCTTCAGGCACTGCCAGCCCACCTGGCTGCAGCTGCCCCTTTCTCCAGCCCTCTTAGCTAAACTTCCACAGTCCTCCCAGACTGGCTCTGCATCCATCTCAGACCGCTCTCACCCAGTTCTCTCAGGCATGCCTCTCAGGCTCCTGCTGTCCTCACACCTGCTACCGTGCCACTGGACAGGATTCCTCATGGGTTGTAGAGGATCCCTCCTGCACATCGAGCTCCCAGGCCCGAGGTCACCCCCCTCCCCCCCAGACTAGGGGGTTACCTTCAAGGGTCCACCAACAGCCTCCTAGCACTCCATCTCCAATCTTCCACCCAAACTTTCCTGTCCCAGATGAGCTGACCCAGGGGGCCTGCCCCCTGCCAACCCATCTGTTGGGGATTGGTTAGGGTCCTCATGAATATTCCATGCAGCTCCTCCTAACCTCCACTGCCATTCTTCTAGAATCTTCTCCAAGTTTCTAAAAGTAGGGGGAGGTATCAGAGATCCTGCCTGTGAGTCACTCCCTGAGTCACTCACCCAACCCAGATTAAAACAAAGACCTGGCTGTCAGCCAAGCCTAAACAATTCGCCTACTCTAACAAAAAACCTAACAATTCCTATTCTAGCACACTAGATGGTGCTACAACAGATATAAGCTTTTTCATAATAGGAAAAGTTGGAAAAATATTAAGATAATTAGTTATATTAACCTAGTGTATTTTTTGTGGAAGGTCTATAATATTTAAAAAAAAATAAATTATCAAACCAGGTAGGTGAAAAGACTCTCTATTTGCACTCTGTCTAAAGAAATAATCAGCACAGGTACAAATAGACAATTTTAATTTCAATTTAATTTGAACCAACATGGACACACTGAGGCAGTGCAAAAAGCTTGTTTGATGAACATGTGAATGAGTGTTCTAATATATCTGCAGAACAGTAATTCTAGACAGTAAAAGACAATTTCAAAGTCCAAGCTGTCACTATTTCAGAGGACATACTATTTAAATGTTTACTTCTCTTTCAAAATACTACTCTGTTTTAAACCTTTCACAAGGTACAAATGACATTGTATATTAGGTCCATTCACCATGTGCTCTCATGACAAGATCATGAAAAGCAAATCTTTTAGGAGTGCTTAAAGAAAACATGCTGTTGATGAATGGAGACAGAGTAACAAAGTGATCTTTTTAAATGCCATCATTGTTAATCATTAGCAAGCGGGCTTCTCATGACATTCAGTAATGACCTAGAGGAACAGACCACTAGATTTTTCAACAGTGAGCTTCTGTTAAAGACCTGGTCATTATTCTTCAAAGTCCTAAATAAAAGGCAGTTTTATACCAGAGGAACAATTCCAGCTTCTGTTTTCTATGCAAAGATTGACTTACCTTAACTGTTTACTGAGCCGAAGCTGCAACCCAGCCCTTGGCTAATATCACTTTTTCAATGTCTAGGATATTAAAGAGCATAGTGTCTTAAAGTGTATGCCAGAGTTCAATAAAAAAACATATTTAGTATACCTCTACATTATGTGCACATTTCCCCTATTTTTTTCCTGCATAAACACTACAAGTACAGAAAAGTACCAGTTGATCTGGCAGTCCAATGAGAGCATAACTTCCTGTTTAGGCTGATAACGCTATGCCTTATGTGGTTGATCATAAATTGGTTGATCATAAATTGGGTAATGCTTGAACTTACACTTTATACTAAATGCAAATTTTAAGAAAATCTGACCTTTCCTGTTAAGTTAAGCCTGGTCCCCCAGGACCACCACCTGCAATCTGAACATCCATTTTGGTATATGGTATAAGGCAACCCGTCCAATTAAAGTACTAGTTTAAGGGGTAGGGAGAAGGGAGCAGTGCAGCTCATTTTGTCATGTAATTTTCACGAAGATAGCCTCTGCTTATACATATTGTCATCATAAGCTTAGTTTGAATTGTCTGGTTCTGTTATATGTTTAATTTAGGTAGCTCATAGACACAAGGTGGTAGTTGGAAGATCTGACTGCTGAGTATACATATATATGTGTGTGTGTGCCCATATTGGCAAGGCTTATGTGTTTATGTAAGAGTTTGTCTAAGGCCTTCTTTTTTAGTTTTGCATAGAGTAAGGAATAATTTAAGTCCTAGTCAGATTTTGTTATTGTTAGTTGTTGGAGAGAGTCAGCACAGGAAGTGAAGTGAGGGGAAATCTCCTCCTGGACAGTTGTCAACAGAACTCTTCCCCACTATAAAAAATAAAAGTCTTCCCAATAAATTTATTTTAAGTGTTTTTGGCAAGCCTATCATATCCCTCACTTTACTTATTGCATGTTGGTCTGAACATGGTATTACAGTAAAACCTTGGATTGCGAATAACTTGGTCTACGAGTGTTTTACAAGAAGAGCAAAAATGTTTTAAAAAGTTTAACTTCATAAATGAGCAAGGTCTTGCAATACGAGTAGCGTCACGTCACAACTGAGTATAAAAGAGAAGAGAGGCACCTCTAAGTATAGAAATACGGGTACATTTAATGAAGGTACAAAATTTAGGCTCAGTTCACACTGCTGCAACTTGGGATCCGACTTGTGAGAGTCTATGCCGCGTAACATGTGAAATCCTACTTTAGTCAATGAGAGCTGTCTTAATTAGCACTACTGAAGTCACTCCAACTTTAGAATAGTTTCCTGTACTACTTCAAGGTGACTTCTATCTGACTTGTGCCCATAGACTTTAATTGAAGGACTTATGAACAAATGGTTGTGGAACGAATCAACTGAGTTTCCATTATTTCTTATGGGGAAATTTGCTTTGATATACGAGTGCTTTGGATTACAAGCATGTTTCTGGAACGAATTATCCTCTCAATCCAAGGATTTACTGTATTCTGATATGTGATAAGCATGATATCACTTTCATACATATTTGTCATTGTAGTCATGTGTAGGAACTAAAGAGTGCATATTGTGAACTAAAAACTGTTACATTTATGAAAAAATGGATTGTATGACTTTATTCTGCAAACCTGTTTTGTAAAGATTTGAAAGCAAAAAAATATAGAGCATTATATGAGAATTTTTATGAGTAGCATGTTGTTAGAAGGAATGAACATACCGGTAGATTGATTTCCTTATTGTTAGACAAGTGCATGACAATGTGCAATGCAAGTGCATCACAATCACTAACCTGAATGTCCTGGAATAAGTAACAATAATTTATGGATTAAGGGTATATCAAATACATTTTTCATAAGAGGACAAATAGTTAAGTTTTAGATGTCACTTATGCAGCGTACATACGGTCAGACTTTTCGACCGGACTGGTCCGACGGACCGAATCCGGCAGACAATCCGATCGTGTGTGGGCTTCACTGGACCTTCAGCGGACTTTTCCAGTCGAAAATCTGACGGACTTTAGATTTGGAACATGCTTCAAATCTTTACGTTGTAACTCCGCTGGACCCAGAAATCCGCTCGTCTGTATTCTAGTCCGACTGACAAAAACCAACGCTATGGCAGCTATTGGCTACTGGCTATCAACTTCCTTATTTTAGTCCGGTCGTACGTCATCATGTACGAATCCGTCGGACTTTGGTGTGATCGTGTGTAGGCAAGTCCGGTCGTTAAAAAGGCCGTCAGAAGTCCGTCAAAAGTCCGTCGGAAAGTCCGTCGGACCAGTCCAGTCGTAAAAGTCCGCCCGTGTGTATGCGGCTTTAAAGATCTTTGTCTACAGAGGCTTGCTAAATGCCTGCTGAAGCCTACTAAATGTTTGTTTAGAGCTACAGCAACATTTCCATTTAAATCTGTATTATGCACTCCTTGATGGAAGCAAAAGGGTCCTAAAGTAGTTGTTTGATGCTTTAAAATGTTGTGTAACTGGTTTGTAATTGTAATTAACATGGTGCTCTTCTGACTTGCATTAACAAGCTGGGCAGAAAAGACCAATGTGTACTGGTAGGGGATTAGATACTTCCGGGCCCTTTGTGGTTTCAAGTATCCACACACAGCACAGGATTCAGTTTACTATATGAGCATCACTTACTGTGTTTAGCTCACAGAAGTATAAACTTTCACACAAGAATAATATTGAAGTAAAGTAAGGACTTTTGTACAAGAATTTAATGCTATTCTACATTTGTGGAACAAAAGGGAATACATGAATATACTTGGTTTTAGAATTAGGACAGATTTTATACTGTGACGGCATATTTTAATTTGACTTCCTTTATCACCCATTTATAGCGATACTTTTTTTCTTGAGTAAATAAAAGAGTACACAAAACAGGTGGCTAGGTGTAAATGCATTAAGCAATGGTGGAGAGGAGATAGGAGCTTGCAAAGACACAATGTACACAGCAGTCTTAAGCCGGCCATAGACGGAGCGATTTTCTTTCCTGCAACCACAGTCAGTGTTTATGAGGGAATCCTCCGGTGGGGCCATTGTGTTCTCCTGGGGGTGGGGGAGCCCGCTAGCAGTAATTGTATGTAAAATCTGGCAGGCTGGTTGTACCCATCAACTTGGGTGCATTCAGCCTGTCCATACATGGTTTGAATCTCGGCCGATTCCGGCTAAGGTTCGCACCGTCTATGGCCAGCTTTAGAAGCATTAAATGTTCTTCATTCTCATCATACAAAGGCCGTTGGCGATTTATTCTTAGTTACAAACATTGAAAGGAAACCCTTTTGTCTTTTTGATCTTACCTAAATAAAGAAATAGCTAAAAATGTTTTACTGAAATAGGAAGAATATATTAAAAAGATTTAGAAAAATATTAACTGACAACTTCAGGATCTATAATGCCGTGTACACACGGGCGGACTTTTCGACCGGACTGGTCCGACCGACCGAATCCGGTGGACAATCCGACCATGTGTGGGCTCCATCGGACCTGCAGCAGACTTTTTTGGTCGAAAATCTGATGGAATTTAGATTTGGAACATGTTTCAAATTTGTCCGACGGACTTGAGTCCGGTCGAAAAATCCGCTCGTCTGTATGCTAGTCCGACGGACGAAAACCCACGCTAGGGCAGCTATTGGCTACTGGCTATCAACTTCCTTATTTTAGTCCGGTCGTACGTCATCACGTAAGAATCCGTCGGACTTTGGTGTGATCGTGTGTAGGCAAGTCCGTTCATTCGAAAGTCCGTCGGAAGTCCGTCAAAAGTCCGTCGGACCAGTCCGGTCGAAAAGTCCGTGTGTACGCGGCATAAGACACACACAGTTTCAGACAATTCCAAACTAATAAAACAACAAGATTACCATAGTGACATAAAGTGATCCAATAAGCTGGAAAGTTTCAGTTGACAAAAAATTTTTTTACAGCAGATCCAAACCCGTTGATTTAGCTGTTTCCCAAAACAACTACATTTAAGGCATGCCATGAATGATAACTGTCACATTTTTTAATATTCTTAACCATACTGTCAAACCATTAACTAGCTGGTGTCATGACTGATCACATGTACAGCACCATGGCAACTGCAGATCAAACAAAGGCTAAGGTGGCAGCTTCCTTGGTTGTAAAGGATAATAGGATTTAGTTCCAATTTAATTTAAAGAGGAACTTCATTCCCCCTTAACAATTTTTTGCTTACTTTTCTTACATACATACCTAGTGAATCCAGTATTGGTCTGGTGAGACCTGCCACTTCTCCACTAGACTCCAGGTCCCGCACCGCTAACTTCTATACTGATGTCATCAGGGAGCCTGATGTCTCTTCCAGGTTCTTGCACCCTGATGATGAATAGCTGCCGAGATTACCCAGCGCATTTTCAGTGTGCTGGATATTGCCCCAGAGCATCCTAGAATGGGTTATGTAAGTATCCCAGTTGGCTTCAGGAAGAAAAGGTGCCATTAATGCCTAGTCGAAAAACAAGGAAGTGTGGGGCTGGGATCTGCTAAAAAGGTATTAAAAAATGTAATCTTTGTCTGTGTAACTGGAGGGGGAAGGAGGAAAATTATGTAAGGTAGCCAAAGAGGGTGATAGTCTGCTTTCATTTATAAATTACCATACATAGACCCAAAATACACAAATACAGTAAAACTTCAGATTGTGAGTAATGCAGTTTATGAGCGCTTTGCAATACGAGCTGTTTTTTTTTTTAAAATCCTGACTCATTTTGCGAGCATTGCCTCACAAGATGAGCAGGATTCAAGCCTCTGGGGTGTGCAGTAACGCATTTGGCCAGAGGTGCGGGGGCACCGGTGACGCTCAGAGACACTCGGAAACACTGGGAAACACTCCATTTCCGAGTGTCTCCGACTGTTTCCAAGCGTCTCTGGGTGGTCTCCAAGCTTCTCCAAGTGTTTCTGAGTGTCTCTGGCACCCCACCCCACCTCTGGCCACATGCGGTACTGCATACACTAGCAGTGACACTGGAACGAATTATCTGACTTTCCATTAATTCCTATGGGGAACTTGCTTTGATATACGAGTACTTTGGATTACAAGCATTCTTCTGGAACGCATTATGCTCATAATCCAAGGTACTACTGTATGCCTCTTTAAAACATTAAAACTGCTTTTATGGGTATTTAAAATGTATTTCTACAATACTCAAGTAGTAAAAAAATAAGTGTGGGAATATCATTCTTAATGGTATATACACCAGTGACCCTAGCAAGATACACCAATGTCCCTAACAAGAATAGCCTGTTTTTCTACAAAACATTTGCATTCCATAAGTACTTTCCTTTTAGTAAATGTTATTCTAAGTATTTTGTTCCGACATAAAATAACTGGTTATGGAACACAAATTTTACGCTATAAGGTTATTCTGTCAAGATGTCTTTTTCCAAGGAGACTAATAAAATAAAGCACACTTTGACAACTAAAAAATATTTAACTTCATGAAATTCGTTTTTATTTTATGGTTTCAGAGACTTCCACATGTTGTGTAAGAAGTGACACTTATCAGCCATGTCTAGTAACATTACCAAAGGTCATGGCCAAAACAATAAAATGGTTCTAAATCTGGAATGCGTATAAACATATTATGGAATGTTAAAACTGACCAATTGGGAGTCTAAGTGAGGAGGACTTGTCTGCTAAGACATCTCACATAACTCAGCTTGATGAAGGTTTTCTCCTTCAACATGCAGTGGAAGCCAATAAGCCTAGTGTGCTCAAAGCTGATTATATATCATCCCATGTGGGCCAGGCATTTTATTAACAGTGTCGTAGTGTGCTTAAAAAAGATATATAATCCTTTTAATAGTACTGACCACCCTATGAACTACGACGCTGCTTTTTTATGCCTGAGGCTTCAAGTGTCCCATAGCTCAGGGATTTCTAAGCCGCAGGTCCCAAGCCATCAAGTAATCTTCATGGTGGGTCTCTGTAATGAATGTGTTTATTGTAGATATGAAAAATATAATAAGGTTTTAATTCAACTGGATGAGCAGGAAATCTTGGCTTTACTATGTAATTTTAAAAGTAATTTTCAATATTTTTGAACCTACAACTTTTATTAAAATAATTCCTGGTGACCCTGACCTGGAAGTCCTTGTTTCGGTACTTCCTGGTATAGGGAGACAATGCTCTGTCCCTGTCTCCTAGTTGTGCTCCTTCATTGCCACCCTGTCCCACGGGGAGGATTATACATTTCCATTTTAACACAAATTATGCAGGCAAGTAGCGCTGTTGTCACTATCAGTAAACTTGTCCTGAATAATGCCATGCAACTGTCACAAAAGTGTACTCATGCAGACAGGAAGTGCCTGAAAAGCAGCTGCAGGAGTTCAGCAACACTGAGAAACAACAAAGGATACAAAAACAGTGAAAGGTGTTTTTTAAACTTCATTGCACCATAATTAGCAAGGCTGAAGCTTAAATCTGTTAAAATGCATTCTCTGCATTAACGTGCTACTAAACCCACAACAGTAAAATCAGTCTGTATATGCAGTAAAGTTTTCTTGTTATACTCATTGTGGAAACTAATGGATTAATCCTCCACATTGTGTAAAAAGGCTGTTTGATCCTGTCTTCTTTCTGTGATCATCCCCTTTTTTTACTGTCCCCAATCCATCTGCTGATAGACCAGAGCCTTGGAGGCACTCTGCACATGCTCAGTTTGGTGAGTATTGATAGAGAGTTGTTGTTTTTTTTTTTGGAGGGTGCATGTGATCAGCACAGGAACAATCAGCACTGTCCAGACAGAAAGTCAGACAAAAGTCAGGGGTCATGCAGCCTCATAGGACAGTCAGGGGAGAATGAACACTCCTCCTACAAGCTTTAACCAGTGCTTGGCCAGTCACTGATAGAAGTCACAAGACTGCTATATACTGCTGATGAGAAAAGGTATTTAGCCATTTATATTTACTAAAATAATTGTATTCCCATGTTCTGTGTATCGTGGAAGCCTAGATATAGTGAATTCAGGGTCCTGGGTGTAGTAACACTTTAAGATAAAAAAGGATCCACTACTTCTCCTACCCACCCCCATTCCTAAACACTTACCTGACTCTTGCCACTGCTCCAGCACTGTTTCAGCTGCAGAACCACTTCTCTTACTTCCTGCTTTCACGGGAGCCATATGCTCCTGCTGCTGTCTGTCAGCTTTCTGTGAGGAGGGAGCAGGGGCGTAGATTACCGATGCTGTGTGTCTATGGACAGACATAAATATTCAGCAACCATTAATTGTGTTTTGCTTGAGGGCAGTCAGATTGTACAAGCAACCAAACTCCCTCTAAGAAATATTTGAAAGATTTGCCCTCACATCCTGTTCTGGTGCCACCTAATTTCAGGGAAAATGTTGCAACAGGATCAAAGCCATGAAAATACTTTCATTTTTGTCAGTATTGGAGGGTTAGAATCTCTGCCAGGTATTATTGGTATCTATGCCTCTCTGTAGATGTAATTCTCCCAATTCCTTGTCCCAGTGACTGAAGCTACCTGAAATAAGGGCAATAAGGGAAAATCAACCCAACAGGACCCCAAAGAGTAATAAAAAGCCAATGAGGGTCTTAATGATCCTTTCCAACTCTATCTGGAATGACAACAAAAAGCTATACTGACCAGGAAGACTTCATACACATGACTAGATATGCATTTGAAATACAGGTGTCTTTACTGTTTTACCTGATAAAAGATATGCAATGCTGGTCATTATTGCTTACTGTGCCTCTCTATTGCTACAAGCTAATGTGCCTCTTCTCCTTCCCCTCCAAACCCTTGCCACCATTCTTCTCTTAGGCCCGCCTCTTACGCATGCTGCCGCTGCTCCAGGTGAGCAGACACTCGGCTGTGTGGTCTGTAAGGTCCAAGGTGCAAGCTTAGTCATAACTGAAGTATGTCAACAAAAAATCCAGATAGGTACACACTCTACTAGAAGATCCAAACTAGCCTTTATTAACCACATGCCGACCAGCGCACGACAATATACGTCGGCACAATGGCACGGCTGGGCAAATGGGTGTACAGGTACGTCCCCTTTAAATCGCAAGATTGTGGGTGCATGCGCATGCCCGCCGCATACCCCGTGACCGTGCCCGCGGGTCCCGCGGACTCGATGTCCCCCGGTGGGCCGCGATCGTGTCATGGAGGGGCAGGATGGGGAGATGCCTATGTAAACAAGGCATTTCCCTGTTCTGCCTAGCAACATGACAGAGATCTACTGCTCCCTGAAATCGGGAGCAGTGATCTCTGTCATGTTCTAGTGAGGCAATCCCCCCCCCAGTTAGAATCACTCCCTAGGACACACTTAACCCCTTGATCGCCCCCTAGTGTTTAACCCCTTCCCTGCCTGTGTCATTTACACAGTAATCAGTGCATTTTTATAGCACTGATCACTGTATAAATGACAATGGTCCCAAAATAGTGTCAAAAGTGTCCAATGTGTCCGCCATAATGTCGCAGTTGCGATAAAAATCGCAGATCGCCGCCATTACTAATAAAAAAATTAATAATAAAAATGCCATAAATCTATCCCCTATTTTACAGACACTATAACTTTTGCGCAAACCAATCAATACACGCTTATTGCGTTTTTTTTTACCAAAAATATGTAGAAGAATACATATTGGCCTAAACTGAGAATAAAAATTTTTTTTATATATTTTTTGGGGATATTAATTATAGCAAAAAGTAAGTATTGCTTTTTTTCAAAATTGTCGCTCTTTTTTTGTTTATAGCACAAAAAATAAAAACCGCAGAGGTGATCAAATACCACCAAAAGAAAGTTCTATTTGTGGGAAAAAAAAGGACGTCAATTTTGTTTGGGTACCACATCTCATGATCATGCAATTGTCAGTTAAAGCGACGCAGTGCCGTATCACAAAAAGTGCTCTGGTCAGGAAGGGGGTAAATCCTTCCGGGGCTGAAGTGGTTAATCACCACATATAAAGCAACACAGATATACAGAGGGGGGGGGGGGGAGTGGTTAACACATTTCACACTGTAGCAGTGCTTTATCAAAAAGGGTTGGAGTCTTCTTTAAAATTTTCATTGTCCACAATGATGATGTCTTGACAAGATCTCGCTTATGTGCAGTACAAGTTTTGGTGCTGTTATTATTGTTTATATGTTGCCATGTCTACAGCAAAATAAGCGGCATTACAATACTGGATACTGTACTCATGTTGCCAAAACCACGGTAATGTATAAACAGTAGTGATCAATGAAATCCCTTTGACCCCAAGATCTTGTGAGATTTCACAAAATCTCACAATTTAAAGGTAAGGTACTGGTGATGTAGCCTTCCCAGGGGTTATCTGTGAGGCCAGCGCTATTTCACCAATGCCTCAATAAACCAGGAAATGGAATTACATTAAACGTAAGTAACTGCTAAAATCATTAATCCAACAAATCACTGTGAGGTCATTTCATATCAATATGCGATGCGTAAATAGACGGCGCAATATAAGTGCCTGAAATAAATAAATAAAATAAATAAATAAATATGCCAAGCTGGATATTCATGTGATTTTTAGGGAAGGAAAATCTCTTTAAGTCAAATTTTTTTTTTTAAAATATTCCAGCTATGTATTCAAGTATGTCTAACAGCAAAAGTTATTTTTTTTTAAAATATTTGTAGAGAGTGGTGCTGGCTTATGCCCCGTACACACGATCTGAAAATCGTATGAAAAATGGCGCATTCGAATCGATCATGCGATAATCGGATCGTTAGTACAGAGCTTTCGAGAGCCGATCAGGACAGTTCATCTGATATTATTCTATCGGACATGCACGGAAATGTTTTCCGTACGATGCCAGATCGTATGATTTTCGTTTAATCAGTACAGCTGTCGTTCGAAAATGTAATACAAATGCATTGCAACACATGACATAACTTCCGAATTTTTATTCTGTCGTACGGGAATTTTCGGGACTTTAGTAAACTCATCAGATTCGACGTGAGATTAGCATGCAAACAAAAACGGATGATCATTCGTCCGAAAATCAGATCATGTGTACGGGGCTTAAATCCACAGTGCTGAGTTGCCACCGGATCGGGAATAGAGTGGAAATCTTCCGACTGCCTAAGAGAGAAATTCCCTCACATTGGAGAGATATCATTACATCTGAAGGGAATTCTCCCTAATGATACATAGATGGCAAAAAATTAATAAAATAGAACTGGCAGAGGTTTTAACACCCCCCCCCTATCCAAAATACAAAAACACTTTAAAAAACCTTGCATTTATTTTAAAGCTGAACTTGTGGGAAGGAAAAATCCTCCCTTGTGGGTGGGGGGGTCAAATGTTCATTTCTGCCCAGGATACCAGTAACAAGGACTCACATACAATGTAGGACTATGGGCTCTGCATTGTACTTGACGAGATCAGAGAGCTTGCAAATGTCAGAACACCTTAGAGAAGAGGCTACAGGGAATGTCTTATAGCTTGAAGAGGGTGAGGAAAAGTCCTTTTACTGATACCCTAGATCAGTGATGGAGAACCTTGGCACCCCAGATTTTTATGAACTACATTTCCCATGATGCTCAACTACAATGCAGAGTGCATTAGGATCATGAGAAATGTAGTTCCAAAACATCTGGGGTGCCAAGGTTCGCCATCACTCCCCTAGGCTCAAATGAGTGTGGGGGGATTTTTTTTGTCTGGCTTAAATTAAGACTGGAATAAATATCCGATCTGTGTTTATAATGGTCTCCTGTTTTTCCTTTACAGTACTGGGAAATCCGTGGTCTCATTCTGGGCCAATCAAGGCTCTATTGCTTTGCATAGTACTTTTTATTACTATAAACATTTTTACAGGAAGAAAGAGCAGAGGGATGACTTGACCAGTGTGCTGCTGCTTGTTTTCTGTCCAATCAGTGGGCTGGGGGAGGAAATACAAATAAGGAAGCAGAACTTTACCAGTCATTTTTACTTTAAAAACCCATCAGATAAGTGGGCACCATTACCAGGATTTCAAGGGGGAAATGTTGAGCTGTAAACACATAGAGGAGGCAGCTATGATAGTACAGTAGGTCAGTTATGTGAGACATGTTATTGGGATCCTGAGGTTATGATGTTTTTCTGGAGTTCTTATTTAAGGACAATATTCTGGGGAAAGAGTAAGTGGCGGTTCATACAGGGGCAGCTTCAAAGTCATCAGACTCTGAAGCCGTCCCGTACAGCGCGACCTCAGCGCGGCTTGCAAACGACTTCTTTAATAGAAGTCAATGCAAGCCGCTCCAAAGTCACTCCAAAGTAGTACAGGAACCTTTTTCTAAGTCGGAGAGACTTGAGTCGCTGCTATTAGAACGGTTCCATTGTACTGAATGGAGCGCGACTTGTCAAGCCTGACAGGTCGCCCCTGTGTGAACCGGCACTAAGTGTTTTTATAGAGCTGTAACAGTTTTCAAATCTTTCTTATCTGATATAAGATGTAACAAGACTCTTATATCCAACACATAAAACTTCAGTTTTGCAATACATGTATTCTTTGGCTATAACGAAGAATCCTGTTTACTTTACTTACTAAGTTTTAATTTAGTTATGTGTGATCTTTTGTTTGTAAAGCAATCATACAATTTTCTAGAAAGCATATTTATCCTTAAACCATTTTTATAGTAGAAGGCTTAGTAAGTTTCTGCAGGGACTCAGTATATATAACCTATATAATTAAACTAGAGTAGCCAATAAGGTCATAGTCATAATTTAACTAATGGGCCATCATGTAACATTTTGCCTGAAACAGCAACATTTGGAGTATTTCGAGGCTCTGATATTATAGCAATGTTCATATTACATTTTCATTATTCAGCCATTAGTCAAGCATTTTTCTATCATTGTCTCTTGTTATCCTAAATTGCACTGGTTAGGATTGATCTATACAGCTTCCGGACTTCTGGTATCCATTATCTATTATTATTATTTTTTACTATTGTATGCTTTTAAGTCAATGTTGATTGCTGCCAACTACATAGTGTTTCTCCAAAATATTCTTCTGTTTGGGCCTTAAGTCTCTGCAATGACATGTTCATTAATTTAGTGATGGTATCTATCTACCCAGTGGCATTACAATTGCCATTGCAGTTCTATGGGGCCTGGGGGTGGAAGGGGGCTCAAATATGGGGGCTGTTGAGACCAATCAAGCATAGAAAATCTGTGTTCATGTGGAAATAATGCCGCGTACACACGGTCGGACTTTTTGACCGGACTGGTCCGACAGACTTTCCAGCGGACTTTCGACGGACTTTTGATGGACTTCCGACTGACTTTTTAACGAACAGACTTGCCTACACACGATCACACCAAAGCCCGACGGATTCGTACGTGATGACGTACACCGGACTAAAATAAGGAAGTTGATAGCCAGTAGCCAATAGCTGCCCTAGCGTCGGTTTTTGTCCGTCGGAATCGCATACAGATGGAGTTACGACATAAAGATTTGAAGCATGTTCCAAATCTAAAGTCCGTCAGATTTTCAACTGGGAAAAGTCCGCTGAAAGTCCGGTGAAGCCCACACACGATCGGATTGTCTGCTGGATTTGGTCCGTTGGTGTCCGTCGGAACCAGTCTGGTCGAAAAGTCCGACCGTGTGTACGCGGCATAACACTAATCCAGTATTGTATCATTAAGGATTGCAGAGTTTGCTGTTGACAGTTACCCTTACCCTGTACCCCCTGTGACATTTCCACACAGGAGGAGACTTCAGAATTTTTGTTGATAATTCAGATGTTTGTGTCAGGGTTGTTGTTTGCAGGAGGACTACTACAAGTAGTGGGGCTTGAGATGCTGAAAGGCAGAGTGTTTAGTCGGAAAATGAAGGTTAAAAGTGATGGGTGGCAGCACAGTGGCTAAGCGATTGAAACTTCCACCTAGCAGCCCTAGGGTTACCATTTTGCATCCCAACCATGATGCTATCTGCCTGGAGTTTGCATGTTCTCCCTGTGCCTGTGTGGGTTTCCTCCCACACTCCGAAGACATTCTGGTAGGTTAATTCACCCCTGTCTAAACTGGTCCTAATATGTGTATGTATGAATGTGAGTTGAATGAGAGACCTTAGATTGTAAGCTTCTTGAGGGCAGGGACTGATGTAAATGTAATATATATATATATATATATATATATATATATATATATATATATATACATATACATATACAGTCAGGTCCATAAATATTGGGACATTGACACAATTCTAATCTTTTTGGCTCTATACACCACCACAATGGATTTGAAATTAAATGAACAACTGGCCATGGAACAGCTGAGCAACCAACTGTCCCATTACTTTTGGCCCCTAAAAAGTGGGAGGCACATATACAAACTGTTGTAATTCCTACACCGTTCACCTGATTTGGATGTAAATACCCTCAAATTAAAGCTGAAATTCTGCAGTTAAAGTACATCTTGTTTGTTTCATTTCAAATCCATTGTGGTGGTGTATAGAGCCAAAAAGATTAGAATTGTGTGGATGCCCCAATATTTATGGACCTGACTGATATAGCGCTGAGTAAATCGATGGTGTTATATAAGCACCTGTAATAAATACGATTTTAAGCCTGGATTCACACTATTGCGATGCAGGAACCAGCACGATTCTAGTGCGGGTTCCCGCATCGCACCTCCCTCGCAGTCAGTTCACACTTCCCTCTGTGAACTTCTGCGGGTGTCAATACAAAGTTAATGACACCCCCAGATCATTTCACAGATCGCAGTGCGAACTGTGACTTCGGACAGGAATCGGATCGCATGGGTGTTCACACCCATGCGATCCGATTCCTGTCCGTGAAAAAAAAGGTTCCTGCAGCATTTTGGTGCGACTGCAATGCGAGTTCAGCCATACAAACTGTATTGCTGAATTTGCATCATCCAGACGTCGCATGTGATCTGCACAGCAATGCGTTGCAAATCACAAGCAATGTCTGTGTTCCCAATAGTGTGAACCCAGGCCAAATGTCAGTTAAAGCGTTCATTACCCCAATCTTTCACATTTATGATATGTGCCTGTTGTACCATGTACTTGTATGAGAAAGTATCATATCCTCTTTGTATTGCTTCCTTTATGTGAAATCCCTGGTGTTTTTGCCAGTCCCTCTGCTTTCCTGTTGAAAACTGACTACACTAAGCAGGAGAGCACACTGTGGTCAGTTCTCTAGCTGTGCTGGGAACTCAGTGTGCTCTCCTCCAGTGTGCTCTCTTCCAATGATCAGACTTGTCCTGACACGCCAAAGCACAGCCATTCACTGCACTGGAAACTCAGTGTGCTGCTGCTTCTCCTCCCCCAGGTCTTATGCAGCTGAGAACAGAGAGAATGTGATTAAAAAACACCTAGACTTCAGAACCACTTAAATTTCATGAACTGATGTACTTCCTCTTCCCTGACTTCTGTCTGCAACTGTGGTGCCTAGTAGTGTACTAACTACACTGTCAGTTCACCTGCTACCCCTCAATATAGACATATAGTATGTTAAGATCAATGACGTTGTGGAGGTCGCTGAGGGGCTTCATCATATTTTTGCTATGAAGTCCCACTTGCTGTAGTTATGCCCCTTTGTCCACCATATTGTTCATTGCCCTCTACATCTATTCTCTTTATCTCGATCTATAGATACCCATTAATAGATCTAATACCCCTTATAATCACCTAATTTAAAGCCCCTCCTTGCCTTGGTTGTAAAGTAAAAAGTGTTTTATCACAGTCGTATCCACAATCCTTCTTTATCTTTTATTTAGTTTTCAAAAAAACTTGTGAAGATTTAGAACCTCACTTCCTGTGTGTTCACCATGACAGGAAGAGGTCAAAAGTGTGTCTATTGCAGACAGAGAAAGCAATAAAAAAGGTTTTAGCTGCAGTGTCACTTTAATTAGGGAGTCTAGACAAGACATGAGTTGATGTAAAACTGAAGATTCCTATACAGTAACTCTGTTATGTAGTTGTTGTCTAGTTTATTTTCCTAGCTTGGAGAGCCGTCAAGAATCATTATATGAGTCTTGCTACATTCCACTTGTCTGTGTAGTCTATGTAAAATGTAATCAGTGGCAGTGCAGAATATGACAAACCTTTGCCAACAAATTCTTGTGCGTGAGCATATCCAGTCAGTTTTACCGGCTAAACAAAAGTTACCAAAATAACAGGATCCAGTATACAGAAACTAGTAGCCTGCTTTAGAGCATGAAGACTCCAACAAACTGCACCTTATTATTCCAATGGCCCCAATCATTTATCTGCCCTCCTGTTATTTAACCGGGTTTTCTGCCATCATGCAACATTGAGGCTGGGTTTGCACTATTGCGAATTGGATGCGGTTTTCCCCGCATTCAATTCGCATAGCAGGAGATCGTGACCAGCTCTCTATGAAGCCGGTTCACACATCTGCGCAGAGGCTCCGGTGCAAATTGGACAGGAGTCCTGTACATCTTTTGATCCATTTCATGTCCGAATTCAGCCTGAAGCCTGGTACACACGATCAGATTGTTGGCCAACAGAGCGTCAGACTTTTGTCAAAAGAGCATGCGCCTGGATCTTGTCTTGCATACTAACAGCACACAATTGTTGGCCAACAAACACAGCATTTCAGCTCTTGAGCGCCACCCTTTGGGCACCTTCTGCTAATGTCGTGTTTGGTGAGCATTGATTCCAAGCATGCGTGTTTGTACTTTGGACTTTTGTGTGACGGACTTGTGTACACACGATATGAAAATCTGACAACAGACCGTTGTCCGCCGAAAATTTACTGGCCTGCCATCCAACATTTGTTGGCGGAAAGTTGGACAACAATTGTCTGAAGGAGCATACTAACGGTCGGATTTTAGGCCAACAGTCTGTCATCATACAATCTCCTGCCAAGAATCAAATCGTGTGTACGAGACTAAACATTCAGGCTGCAATTGGACCTGAAAGGGTGAATGGAGATGCACCAGACTCCTGCTGTGAGTCGCTGCATTCTCCAGTGTGAACCCAGCCTTAAGTAGAACTACAGTGCCTTAAAAAAGTATTCATACCCCTTGAAATTTTCGACATTTTGTCATGCTACAACCAAAAAGGTAATTGTATTTTATTGGGATTTTATGTGATAGACCAACACGAAGTGGCACATAATTGTGAAGTGGAAGGAAAATGATAAATGGTTTTCAAATTTTTTTACAAATATATTTGTGAAAAGTGTGGCGTGCATTTGTATTCAGCCCCCTTTACTCTGATACCCCTATCTGAAATCCAGTGGAACCAATTGCCTTCAGAAGTCACCTAATTAGCAAATAGAGTACACCTGTGTGTAATTTAATCTCAATATAAAAACAGCTGTTCTGTGAAGCCCTCAGAGGTGCGTCAGAGAACCTTAGTGAACAAACAACATTATGAAGGTCAAGGAACATACCAGTCAGGTATAAAGTTATGGAGAAATTTAAAGCAGGGTTAGGTTATAAACAGATATCCCAAGCTTTGAACAGCTCACGGAGAACTGTCCAATCCATCATCCAAAAATTAAAAGAGTATGACACAACTGTTAACCTACCAAGATATGGCCATCCACCTAAACTGACAGGCCGGGCAAGGAGAGCATTAATCAGAGAGGCAGCCAAGAGGCCCATGGTAACTCTGGAGGAGCTTCAGAGATCCACAGCTCAGGTGGGAGAATCTGTCCACAGGATAACTATTAGTTGTGCACTCCATAGATCTGGCCTTTATGGAAGAGTGGCAAGAAGTAAGTCATTGCTGAAAGAAAGCCATAAGAAGTCCCATTTGCAGTTCGTGAAAAGCCATGTGGGAGACACAGCAAACATGTGGAGAAGGTGCTCTGGTCAGATGAGACCAAAATGGAACTTTTTGGCCTAAAAGCAAAACACTATGTGTGGCGGAAAACTAACACTGCACATCACCCTAAACACACCATTGCCACCGTGAAATATGGTGGTGGCAGCATCATGTTGTAGGGATACTTTTCTTCAGCAGGGACAGGGAAGCTGGATGGAATCAAATACAGGGCAATCTCAGAAGAAAATCTGTTAGATTCTGCAAAAGACTTGAGACTGGGGCATAGGTTCACCTTCCAGCAGGACAACAACCCTAAACATACAGCCAAAGCTACAATGGAAAGGTTTAGATCAAAGCATATTCATGTGTTAGAATGGCCCAGTCTTAGTCCAGACCTTAATCAAATTGAGAATCTGTGGCAAGACTTGAAAATTACTGTTCACAGATGCTCTCCATCCAGTCTGACAGAGCTTGAGGTATTTTGCAAATAAGTGTGTAAAATAAAAGTGAAAACCTCTAAGCCACGCACCCTGGACACCACAATTATCAATATAACCAAATATAGAGCAGCTCGTAGTATAACCAAAGGTCAAATAGTGAAAAGAAAATTAATAATTAATTTCAAACGGCGCTCAAATGTACAGGTAGTATTAAAAATAAATACAAATGAATATAAAAAATGTGTGATCAAATAATGTTCAAATGTTGATAGAAATTTTCAATAAAGTCCAAAAAACAACCACCACCAAAGATACATTTGAGTGCGGTATGAAATTAATGATTCATTTTCTTTTCATTTTGCAGAAGAATGGGCAAAAATTTCACTCTCTAGATGTGCAAAGCTGGTAGAGACATCCCTAAAAAGACTAGCAGCTGTAATTGCAGTGAAAGGTAGTTGTACAAAGTAGTGACTCAGGGGGGCCTGAATACAAATGCGCGCCACACTTTTCACTTATTTATTTATAAAAAATTTTGAAAACCATTTATCATTTTCCTTCAACTTCACAATTATATGCCACTTTGTGTTGATCTATCACATAAAATCCCAATAAAATACATTTACGTTTTTGTTTGTAACATGACAAAAAGTGTCTTTTCCATTTTGGATAGAGTAAGGGAGGGTTATAACCCCTATCAGATTTTTTTTTCGCCATCTGTGTCCCATTGTGGAGATTTTCCTTCACTTCCTGCCCCGTAGCCAAACAGGAAGTGAGAGAAAATCCCTGTAAATTAAGGGAATTCCTTGGGGACCCCCAGGTCACCAGAACCAATGGCCCCATTGAAATATTTCCCTACTATTACTTTTCTGGGAATTGTCAAAATAAGAAACAGCTGCACCTCACGTGGGCTCCAAGTAGAGTTTATTGGAATATCAGAATATCCAAAATCACACCAGGGGACACCAACAGTGGTCAAGGTAGATGCGTTACACACAACAGAAATGTGCTTAATCATTACAAAGAGATGCCTAACTGATACGTGTTATATAGATCCATCCCCTGTACAGGTGCTAGGGGAACGTCAACAAGAGGCAGGTGACAGCCTTGATCAATGATTAAATCAGAACATAAAAGTATAAACACAGGTCAACAGAACTAGATTTCCCCTCTATTATTTTTCTGGGGACAACCCAAAATTTTGAATTTTCTTTTACTTTCACTATAATGGTACACAGAACCAATAGGGAGAGTGAATCTCCCTATCGAGGACACAGCAATAAAAACTGACAGGGGTTCTAATCCCTCTCTACTCTATCCAAAATTTTTAAAAAAAGTTTTGCCTTTAGTTATACTTTAAAGCAAACCTCAAGGCAAGCAGCTAAATATACAGCCCAAACCCATTTACATTGGCTGTTTACCCATCAAAGGATCTGGAATTCATATTCTTTTTTGGGAAATTGTGTGATATACACTCAATTGCCATACTGCAAAGCTGGGCTCTTTATGCTGCTTTAGGAAATGTTTTTATGGCTGTTTATTATTGTTTCACCCCAGAAGAGTGCACTTTGATACACTTTGAATCTCTGAGAACCTTCATTCGATAAATGTTGTGAATATTTACTCCAATTATGTGAAAATCAAATTCCCTTTGTTTTGACTGCAAGTTCATCATGATTTGGATAATTAATGTACACATTCACTGAGTTAGGATTGTCAATCCAAATGTCTTAATGATTGGATCATGTTTACAAGGGAGTTTAAAAATGGTCTATACATGCTAAACCAAACAGTAACTAGGCTTATTCATTTCTATGCAAATATATAAGGTGTGAATCAATTTACTATGTGAACTAGATTTCTTTGGGATGCAGTAAATAATGTGGAAGTACCTCTGATGAATAAAAGTGGAAGTAGATCATTTTAAATTACTGAACACAGAAGCACTATGTATGTTGGAAATAAGCAGGTAAACATAAACTATATTGTCAAAAGTATTGGAATGCCTGCCTTTACACACACACACATGAACTTTAATGGCATCTTAGTCTGTAGGGTTCAATATTCAGTAGGCCCACCCTTTGCAGGTATAACAGCTTCTGGGAAGACTCTCCACAAGGTTTAGGAGTGTGTCTATGGGAATGTTTGACCAGTCTTCCAGAAGCGCATTTGTGAGGTCAGGCACTGACGAGAAGACCTGACTCGCAGTCTTTGCCCTAATTCATTCTAAAGCTGTTCTATCGAGTTTAAGTCAGGACTCTGTGCAAGCCAGTCAAGTCCTGCCACCCCAAACTCGCTCATCAATGTCTTTATGGACCTTGCTTTGTGCACTGGTGTGCAGTCATGTTGGAACAGGAAGGGGCCATCCCCAAACTGTTCCCACAAAGTTGCATGAAATTGTCCAAAATGTCTTGGTATTCTGACACCTTAAGAGTTCCCTTCACTGGAACTAAGGGGCCAAACCCAACCCCTGAAAAACAACCCCACACCATAATCCCCCCTCCACCAAATGTATTGAAGGGTTGGCCCAATACTTTGGTTTAATACTTTTGGCAATGTAGTGTGGATGAGCGAGTTTGGGGCAGAGGAACTTGACTGGCCTGCACATAGTTCTGACCTCAACCCGACAGTACACCTTTGGAATGAATTAGAGTGGAGACTGCAATCCAGGCTGTCTCATCCAACATTCACTTCTGGAAGAATGGTCAAACATTCCCATAGACCAGCGGTTCTCAACCTGGGGGTCGCGACCCCCTGGAGGGTCGATTGCCGATTTGCTAGGGGGTCGCGAATGCTGGCCGAGACGGACCCGAAGTTACTGTGTTACGCCAGAGTCTGTCCGTCTCGGCCAGCGAGATGTCACTTCCAGGAGAGAAGAGACCGCACGGAAGTGACGTTCTGTCAGTGCCATCTTGGTACTCTCGTCCGCAGTGAGGCTACACTTAGAAGTCGGCAAGCAGACATCTTTTTACACCCACCGAGGTCCGCTTGCTGAGGACAAGTCTACCAAGTATTTTCCGGTTAACACAGACGGCTTGCTGATTCTGACGGAACACCAGTGATTTGGTAAGTCATAGATAGCATTTTTGTACATAAATTGCCGCCACTGTGCCCCATCAAACGCCGCCACTGTGCCCCATCAAATGCCGCCACTGTGCCCCATCAAACGCCGCCACTGTGCCCCATCAATGCTCCCACTGTGCCCCGCCGCCCGCCGTCTGAACGGCACTTACCCTGTCTCTCGGTGGGGCATTTTATTAATTTGTAACTTATATGTTAAATTTTTTGCGCTGTATAGTACAGATTGTTTTTGTGATTAATCACTACGCTTTAAGATGTTAAATTTGTAGGAATGAAAATACATCCTGTATATCAGATATTTATGTTTCAATTCATAACAGTCGCAAAATTACAGCAATGAAATGACCAATGAAAATAATTTTACTGTTAGGGGTCCCCACAACTTGGGAAATTTTATCAAGGGGTCACGGCACTAGAAAGGTTGAGAACCACTGCCATAGACACACTCCTAAATCTTGTGGACAGCCTTTCCAGAAGAGTTGAAGCTGTTTTAGCTGCAAAGGGTTGGCCCACTCAATATTGAACCCTACGGATTAAGACTGGGATGCCATTAAAGTTCATGTGTGTGTAAATGTAGGTGTCCCAATACTTTTGACAACATAGTGTATGTCAATGTACAGTAAGAGGAATTATGGAGAACAGATCTCTTGTCAGTTAAATACATTGTCATCTAAGGTCTATGGCGAGTTTGATACTACAACTTCCAATATGAGGTTTTAGACTGTAAAAATCCTTTTGAACAGAATTAGAATGCCTGACTTTTATGTATTAATATTTGTTACAAGGCTATTGATACATATTTTGTCCACCGCAAAAGAAAGGTTGCATTTAACGAAAAGTTTTTCCTGCATGAGCTACTCATAAATTGTGATTTGTGGTTGCATGACATTGAATAGACATTTACAAAGCTGCGTCTAGTTTTGTAGACCAAGGTATGGTAAAAAGCAGTTTGCAACCAGAGTAATATGATACATCCAATTGTCGTCTATTAAAATAAAACTGACATTGGAGTCATGAGGTCTTCAAGAATTTCGTTGAATTCCCCATTTGTCCACTCTTTGTCTTCATTAAGTCACTAATGTATCCGGATGAGAATTCCCACTGGACATGTTTATTGACCTTAAAGAGCAGCTGATCTGTAAAAGTTGCAAAAAAAGAAACCATCAGTGACTTCTTATCTGATTAATGTAGTCTTGATGCTTACTCCCAGTGGATTTATGTATCATAGCCATAAATCCTTTTAACGTCAACTGTACAGTTAGTCCTACTGTGTGATTATAAAATACTCTTGAACAACTGTTCCAGACTGGTCACTAGGAGAGAATTAGCATTCCATCTGGTACAAGAGGTTTCTCTGAATACCGACGGATGGTGGAAACTGTATCCTGTGTAAAATAGAGACATAAGAAGTGATCCTTTACGGCTGTCACAACTGGTGGTAACTTGTGCTATTCTTTAAGGTCGAAGAGCCAATTAGTAAAAAATGGCCTAGGAAAAAAAGCAACCATTGTTAATTTAAAATATGTATAAGTTTTTCGGGTTGCACCGATGTTTTTTTCAACGGCGAGTATGAGTACCGATCCTTTCGGTCACGTACTCACCGATACTTTGCAGTGCGATTTGCTTCAATACAAAAAAATTGCTGCAAATCGCACTGCAAAGAATCGTATGCAATTTGAACAGGAATGTGGTGCGATTCCTGACGAATTGCATGCGATTTCCCCCACTGCTCCTTTGTGTGTGTATAGAAAGGGAAATGCACCATCTAGTGGGTAGTTTATTAAAAATGTTAAAACTCATAGTAGATATCTAGTCAAATGCAAAATCTTCATAGTTGTCCAGGTCTCGCCGATGATAGCAAATCACAGCCAATGGAGGCGCTCACAGGGCTGGAGGAGAAGTTCTGGGTACAAGGTGGGAATTGATGTCAGCTTGGGGGCGGACCGCCTATTTAGACAGAATTGTCTTCCTTGCATATGGAATAAGAATTTGTGGGCAGTTGTGGCAATGTTGTCAGTAATACCAAGTAAAAGAAGCTCAGTCAATTTTTTAAATCAAATTTTATCAAGCCAGGTGGTGCTTGGAGAGCCATCCATTGCTTGGGTTTCCACAGATTCAGTAGGCTTCATCCAAAATTCAAGCCATCTATTGCCAGTGGTTTTGCACAGAGCAGCCCTGTTCCTCCTCTTCTCGGGTCACCCACTGGCACTCCTGCCCCCTCCCCTCTTGCTTAGCGGCCCTATAGCAAGTGACTTGCTATGGGGGCACCTGGGCAGGCTCGTTCCCGAGCCGCTGCTCTGTGCTGCCCCCTCTCTCTTCTCATTGGTTCACTAGCTGCGAATGACAGTAGCCAGGGCCAATGGCCACCGCTGCTGTCTCAGCCAATGAGGAGGGAGGACCCGGGAGAGTCGAAGCTCTCATGCACATAACTGGATTTAGCTCAGGTAAGTTATAGGGGAGGCTCAGGGGGATGTTGCACACAGCATTAATAGAATGCAATGCCTGAAGGTGAAAAAACCTTAGGCCTTTACAACCAATTTAACACAGAAGTCATTTTAAATATATAGAGCATGGAAGAAAATTGTGGTTAAATCTGCTGCCATTATGGGAGCTAGTCCGCATCCACACCTAGCACACCACAGGCCAGATGGGTCAACTAATTAAACCATGAACTATGAATACCATGAAGGAGTTCCATTTTTATACAAATGCTGTAAGGTCAGGAAGCATTCAAAAACAATGCAATAAATAGTTTTTAAAAAGAAAAACCTATATTTGGTGCATCTACCCTTTGCCTTTAATTTTTCTAGGTAAACTTGCACACAGTCAAGAATTTTGGAGGCACATGGTCCAGTACAAGTGTAGTGCTTATGCCCAAAGGAGCAGCTTGATGTGTTGGATCCTCTGTTTTTGTGGACTCGATTCTGTGAACAGCTATGAACCCTCTGACACAACTTGCTGGCCTGAGGATATAGTTGCAAATACCTGCGTGTATATAAACAAAACAAACAAAATTTAAGATCTGGATCTCAAATTTTCCGACAACAAAATCCGTTGTCGTAAATTCCGATCGTGTGGACACAATTCCGACGCACAAAGCTCCACGCATGCTCGGAATGAAGCAGAAGAGCCGCATTGGCTATTGAACTTCATTTTTCTCGGCTCGTCGTACGTTTTGTATGTCACCGCGTTCTTTACATTCAGAATTTCCAACAAGATTTGTGTGACCGTTTATATGCAAGACAAGTTTGAGCCAACATCCGTCGGAAAAAAAACATGGATTTTGTTGTCGGAATGTGAGATCGTGTGTACGCGGCATAAGACTGGGATGCCAATCAAATTCATGTGTGTGTAAAGGCAGGCGTCCCAATACATTTGGTAATATAGTGTTTATCCCCAAAACATGGTAACACACACACAACAGAAAGTCACACCAAACTGTTTGAATATTGGCATATTGTACTAAGATATACCACAGCAGTCAACAATCTATAACAGAAAATAGTAATATGGTAATGTTCAAGCGGTAAAATTAACAGGCTACACGCAGTGAATGTTTAGTAGTCCACCTCCTTAATTTAAATAATTTAAACAGAGTAGACCTAACTGCTTTAAGTGTTCACCGCTATAACAGTCTGCGATGATTAGTACACATGCTCTAGACCTTCTGCTGACCAGCTTGTTGGGGCCCAAACCCTAGCATTGGAGTGCTTGTGATAGTGTTTCTTTAAGAGTTCCTGCATGCAATGATAACGTGTTCCTAGCTGTCAAATCTGTCCCTCTACTAATAACTGCAGTATATGGTTGGCCAGTGGTTGCTCATCAGTCCTGTGTAAAATCACTTGCCAAAGGGGTTTCCCTCTCTCTATGTGTGTCTCTCTCTCTAATGGTGTTCTCAGCATCCATCTCTTTAGCTGCACAGTGTCTACTCTGCCTCCACTGCTCTCAGATAGGGATCACCTGCTCACTGTTCTCACTGAGCTCAGGTGGGTTACAGACTGTCCCAGTCCTGGTCTCTCCACAGAGAAAAAACTCTTCCTCTCATTCTGGGAAAACTACTCCAGCTCCACCCCTTTAATCACCTTCTCTTGGGAATTATAGTTTCCAGCAAACCTGTGGTGATAGCTCAGTCTCTTCAGCAAACTAGACTCCCCACAATCTGTTACATTTTAACTCTGAGTCGCTTGTATTTTCATGTCGGCTGAGCGCCCTCTTGTGGATGGAGGACAGAATTAAAACTGGTTGTCACAGTTCCACAAGAGTCTCTGTTATGGCTGAGTATGTGTAGAAGTTATTTGTGGGTGCACACACACAGACAGCAGCAGACAGAGTGCGACTGCAGCTGCTCCTCTTTTGCCAGTTAAAGGGTAACTCCACTTTTGTGGGGGGAAAAATTAGCAAATAATTTCCTTTTCATTCTGCAATACTGTACTTTTCTGTAAAATAAAAAAGCAATATGGCTACAGATGGTGTACAAAACACCCCCAGATATGTCATTTTCTGCTTGTGTGATTGGCTCACTGATTTTCCCAGAAGTCTGCACTAAGATACAAGTCAGATTTTTTGCATCCCCTGCAACAAAAATTTAATTTCTGGTGAGATACTCCCAAAGGGAAATCACGTCTAAAGGGATACAGATCCTGTCACTTTCCTCATTAGAGCCCTGCAGGTGCAGCACCTGACTGATAACTATAAAACCATTTCCATACAGATTCACTCTTCACATGGACACAGACAAACAGCTATATCTTTAAAATAACGAAAGGTAGAAATCTGCAACAAAGTTTGTTATAATCCCTGTAATGCACATAGCTCAACCAGATGTTGGGAATGTGGTTTTCTTAACAAAAGTAGAGTTACACTTTAAGTACAGGGCTATACATAATTAAACAATTATACCAAATAGTTGCTAATGATCAACAAGCTATTAGGTAAGTTAACCTCTTGCCGACCACCTCACATAGGAGCACAGTGGCATAGCGGCTCTCCTGTGCCAGATTATGTACCTAGTACGTGATCCAGCACTTCCAGGTCGCAGGCGCGATGGCTGTGCTGTGCTTAGTCACACGCACAAGCTGATCAGCGAGAGCTGGAAAATAGATGACCGCCGGCACCCGCCGATCGGTGAGAAGGAAGACAGGTCAGAGCTTCGTCAATGTAAACAATACAGAGCTTTGTCCTGTCAGCGGGGATGTGCCAGTTTTTGTTTCCATGCAAAGCAGGGAATAAAAACTGGCACATCCTTCAGTAAAAGCACCTCACAGTAAACACACCAAGCACTGTTAGGCACACATTTAACCCTTTGATCGCCCTAGATGTTTAACCCCTTCCCAGCCAGTGTCAGTACAGTGACAGTGTATATTATTAGCACTGATCACTGTATTAATTAATGTCACTGGTTCCCACAAGGTGTCAGTTAGTGTCAGACTGCCCGCCATACTATCACAGTCCCGCTATAAATCGCTGATTTCCGCTATTACTAGTATTCAAAAAATAGATTTTTTTACATTTTCAGTACATGTTCCATCATTTGTAGATGCTATAATGTTTGAGTAAACCAATCAATATATGCTTATTGGGATTTTTTTACCAAAAATATGTAGCATAATACAGTGCCTAGTATTCATACCCCTTGACATTTTCCACATTTTGTCATGTTACAACCAAAGATGGAAATGTATTTTATTGGGATTTGATAGACCAACGCAAAGTGGCACATAAATGTGAAGTGGAAGGAAAATGATAAATGGGTTTCAACATTTTTTACAAATAAATACGTGAAAGGTGTGGCGTGCATTTGTATTCAGCCCCCCCTGAGTCAATACTTTGTAGAACCACCTTTCACTGCAGTTACAGCTGCAAGTCTTTTTGGGGATGTCTCTACCAGCTTTGCACATCTATAGAGTGACATTTTTGCCTATTCTTCTTTGCAAAATAGCTCAAGCTCTGTCAGACTGGATGGAGAGCGTCTGTGAACAACAATTTTCAAGTCTTGCCACAGATGCTCAATTGGATTAAGGTCTGGACTTTGACTTCTAACACCTGAATATGCTTTGATCTAAACCATCCATTGTAGCTCTGGCTGTATGTTTAGGGTCGTTGTACTCCTGGAAGGTGAACCTCCGCCCCAGTCTCAAGTCTTTTGCAGTCTCTAATAGTTTTTCTTCTAAGATTGCCCTGTATTTGGCTCCATCTATCTTCCCATCAACTCTGACCAGCTTCCCTGTCCCTACTGAAGAAAAGCATCCCCACAACATGATGCTGCCACCACATTTCACGGTGGGGATGGTGTGTTCAGGGTGATGTGCAGTGTTAGTTTTCCGCCACACATAGCGTTTTGCTTTTAGGCCAAAAAGTTAAATTTTGGTCTCATGTGACCAGAGCACCTTCTTCCACATGTTTGCTGTGTCCCCGTCCTGTGGACAGATTCTCCCACCTGAGCTGTGGATCTCTGCAGCTCCTCCAGAGTTACCATGGGCCTCTTGGCTGCTTCTCTGATTAATGCTCTCCTTGCCCGGCCTGTCAGTTTAGGTGGACGGCCATGTCTTGGTAGGTTTGCAGTTGTGTCATACTCTTTTCATTTTCTAATGATGGATTGAACAGTATCCCGTGAGATGTTCAAAGCTTGGGACACTTTTTTTTTATAACCTAACCCTGCTTTAAACTTCTCCACAACTTTATCCCTGACCTGTCTGGTGCATTTCTTGGCCTTCATGATGCTGTTTGTTCACTAAGGTTATCTAACAAACCTCTGAGGGCTTCACAGAAGAGCTGTATTTATACTGAGATTAAATTACACACAGATAGACTCTTTTTACTAGTTAGGTGACTTCTGAAGGCGATTGGTTCAACTAGATTTTAGTTAGGGGTATCAGAGTAAAGGGGGCTGAATACAAATGCACGCCACACTTTTTACATATTTATTTGTAAAAAAAAAATTGAAAACCATTTATCATTTTCCTTCCACTTCACAATTATGTGCTACTTTGTGTTGGTCTATCACAAAAAAACCCCAATAAAATACATTTATGTTTTTGGTTGTAACATGACAAAATGTGTAATTTTCAAGGGGTATGAATACTTTTTCAAGGGACTGTACATATTTGCCTAAATTTATGAAAAAATCAGATTTTTACAGTTTTTTTAAATGGATATGTTTAATAGCAGAAAATAAAAAAATATTGTTTTTAAAAAAAAATTTCGGTCGTTTTTAGTTTATAGCGCAAAAGTTAAAAAAACCCAGTGGTGATCAAATACCACCAACAAAAAAATCTCTATTTGTGGGGAAAAAATTGTATAAATTTCATTTGTGTATGACCGTGCAATTGTAAATTAAAGTAAAATTGGCCTGATCATGATGGGGGGTAAATCTTCCAGAGGGCAAGTGGTTAACATCATACAGAATCTGCTTTTCATACCAAATATCGATTTTTTTGTTTTTGTTTATGCACTTTGCAGGTTGTTAAAGTGGTTGTAAACTCTGTTACACCACTTGTACCTACAGGTAAGCCTATAATAAGGCTTACCTGTAGGCAGGGGCGTTGCTAGATCTACAAAAGATTTGGGGCTAGAGCCCATAGCAGCGTAGTAAAGAAAGTCATATGCTTGGGCGGGCATACACATGTATATACAGTAATATACGTAATATACATGTGTGTGTGTATATATATTCCCAGAGAGCACCCCCACTTAATCAGGGTCCCCAGAGAGCCCCCCCTTACATCAGGGTCCCCAGAGAGCCCCCCTTACATCAGGGTCCCCAGAGAGCCTCCCCCTTTACATCAGAGTCCCCAGAGAGCCCCCCCCCCCTTGCATCAAGGTCCCCAGAGAGCCCCCCACTTACATCAGGATTCCCAGAGAGCCCCCCTTACATTAGGGTCCCCAAAGAGCCTCCCGCTTAAATCAGGGTCCCCAGAGAGCCTCCCCCTTAAAATCAGGGTCCCCAGAGAGCCTCCCCCTTGCATCAGGGTCCCCAGAGAGCCCCCCACTTACATCAGGGTACCCAGAGAGCCTCCCCTTGCAGAGACTTGGGGCTATGGGCCCCAGATTCGGGGCTATAGCCCCAAAAGCCACCCCCTAGAGACGCCACTGCCTGTAGGTACTGCAAGTATCTTTTAAACTTGTTTAGAAGATAGTCAAATTGCATGCAGCCGATGACATCATTGGCGCATGACCTCTGAAGGTCCAGCTTACATTGCCAGACCTTCAGGGCCCGTGCGGAAGACCGCGGCTCCCGTGTGCATGTGCGGGACTGATGTCATAGCGGCTCCAGCCACTCACAGCGCCAGAGAGCCCACAAACCCGGAAGAAGCACAGGGGGAAGATGTCAGCCATCTGAAAGGGCTTCATTCTAAGGTACGTATTACATAATATGCTACTATGCGACACATACTAGCACATTATGCCGTTGCAGGGTTTTTTCTTATTTTTTTATTCTTCAGCGGTTTACAACAGATTTAATTGTATTTAGTTTATGCACTTTATAGGTTCTTATTTGACAAATAAAAACTATCAGTTTACTTTTCTTTTTTGAAAGTATCCTCATTTTAAAGCATTGTTTTCAAATCCTTAAGCTATTTGCAAGGAATTGTGTACTATACAACCAAAGCTTTATTTGAACACGGGAGCCGGCAGGCCCACCTGTCTACCAGGATTATCTATACTTCACCGATTATTTCCTTGTTTTTCTGGTCCTGACTTGGTTTAGAATATTGTGGTACTATGCAAATAACATTAAACAAGATGGCTATTTGTTTTAATAGTGGAAAAAAAGTGTTGCACCTAATACCAATACTGGGAAAATCTGCCTCTTTACAATGCTGCCTGAAGGCACGTGCCTAATGTGTCTAATGGCCCTATGTACAGCTAAAAAGCTGTACTACAGTAGACTTATAATAATTCAGTCATGACTGTCAATGATTTGGGTAGCATTTTATTTGATCATTTTTTTATATTTTGATATTATATGGGGGCTTCTCTACTTCTATTACTGGGCAAAATGCATTCTCACATCTTCCTCACATCTCCCTCTATTCTGAAAAGGATAAGAAACCTAATATTTTTTAGTTTTTTTAGTATTATGCTTTTATTACATATTTCCGTACTTGATACAAGTGAGCTGTGTTTGTTGTTCTACATGCTGCAATCTTGCTATATGCATAAGATCTTCTTATGTCATTATAATGTATTTTAGAAAGTATATACCTTGGCAGCATAACTGCTATATTTTAGGGCAAGTTTAGATAATAATGCTCATTTCATTGTTATGTCATCTTTTGCTATTTACTTGAGCAATGCCCTTTTAAAATGTAAAAATGATCTTTAATGGGATACTCAAATGTCTTGTACCCGATTGTACCTGAAAGGGCTCACCTTCCATGATTAATTACATTCTCTTCTATACCTACAGGCTATAAGTGATTTTGTTCAGCCTCATTAAACTTGCCTTTAAAAGCTATTGGCAAGTGAACAGAGTGGATTTGAACCATATGAAGGGCAAAGTTCTTTTGTCATTCGTTAAATAGAACATGCTATTTAATCCTTAGGCTACTTGTAAGGAACAGTTTGCCACAAAGGCTGTTAAGGTTATAATGTAAAATGGGCTGTTTATACAGTATATATATATATATATATATATATACATATATATATAAAGTCATTACATTTTTGGTACACTTTAATACCTTAGCAGTCTTTACTCTTTTAGTAAACTAACCCCATAGTATTTGTTTTGGGGCTTATAAGGACAATGGGGTATAACATTTTATAAAACCCCATCATTTCTATTAACATCAATGTTTTGTCTGCTACAGCTGACCATATTGACATATTAGGTATTAGAACTGGTTCTTTGGCTGGTTTTCCAGACATTGTAAGCCTGTGAGGTGGTAACAGAGGTTGTATGTTTGTTAAAGTTGTATTAATCCAGGTTTTTCCATTTATTTAGGCTTTTTTTCCTTGTTGTCACCTGACCTGGTGATACAGCCAGTAAATACGTCCATACATAGCTTTTTTGTTTCATTCAGCCAGTGAGCTGAACAAACAAAACACACAAATTCCTCCTGCCACACAAACAAGGTGCATGGAAGATCCCCCAGCCCCCCCCAACCAGGTCATTGTATTCTGAAAGCAGCACCCCCACCCACCACTATCAGGATACACTGATCAGCAGCAGCTGATTGGCTGCAGCCACTGATCATTGGATTGTTAACTTAGGTTGTAAGCTCCTTGAGGGAAGGGACTGATGTGAATATACATTGTATATGTAAAGCACTGTGTAAATTGACGGCGCTAAATAAGTACCTGAAATAAATAATAAATAAAATTGGAAAATTTTCCAGCATGTCCCTTTGACATAATGACTTCTGTTGAGCAGGGGAGCCCACATACTGATCAAAATCCAGCCAATCCCTACTAGGCCAACTAAATTTAAATCATTGTATAGCCAGATGAAAAATGAACTAAACTTTTAAGTAGTAAAAATTGTGAGCAGGCAGCTCTATATTGCAGAAGAGACATGCTATTACTTACCTGCCTGCGTGCAAGCTTCAATTGAATATGCACTGACCTGTGCATGCGCATCTCAGTGTACATTCTTGGGACACTTCGGCTGTGCAGGAATGACAGCTTTCCGTATGCATAGGATAACCCAATTTCCTCGGCCAATCATGGCACCCAGAACTAACTGGGGAGAGGAAGACAGGGGCCAACGAGGGATGTAACTGCTGCATTGTTGGAAGGTGGAGATAAGTATTTCTCGGGGCTTAGTTATGCTTTAGGTCTGTTATTTTTTAACTTTCTTTAACAGATCATGCTGTCCAGCAAAAGTGGCAGTTAAAGTGTTAAGACAAAAAATGTAATGCTGGCAGGGGGGCTTACAATCATCAGCTTTTATTAATTTTCATATCACAAATGGAGTAAAACTGCTTAAAGTGGGAGTAAACTCCCATGTATGATGTTTTCCTATAGGTAAGCCTATAAAAAGGCTTACCTATAGATACAGTAAATATCTCCTAAACATGCGCAGTTTAGGAGACATTTACTTTATATGTAGCCAGTGACATTACTGGTACATGCACTCTGAAGGAACAGCATACCGTGCATTTCCTTCAGAGCTGTGTAGTAAACAGCAACTCCCATGCGCATGTATGGGAGTGATCTCATTGCCGGCTCATTCATTCATATAGCCAAAGCCCATGAACCTAGAAAGAAGACCGGGTGAAGATGGAAGCGCCTTCAACGGTGACACCACGCCACTGGAAGGCTTTGTTTTCAGGTAAGTCTGTCATAAAGCGCTACGTAAACTGTTGGCGCTATATAAATACTGTATAATAATAATAATAATAATAATGTGCTAGTATGCAATGCATACTAGCCATTATGATTTAAACTGCCCGAGGCCCAATTTTTTATTTTTATTTAATGTGGTTTATTACTGTTTTAATAAGTAGACATGTACACGCTGGAAAATTTTGTTTCGTTCTGTTTTCTGATGCATTCATTCACTAATTGAAGAATTTTTTCGGATGCATTTGTTAATGAACCCTATTCATTTTCGGAATTCATTTCGTATCTTCGCTATTCGGGTCTTGTAATTCGGAATGGCCTGGTTGTTAAAATGGTTGTAAAGGCACAAGGTTTTTACCTTCATATCTTCATGAGGCCAACACATCCTTAACATCTGCGACTCATCTGATGTCAGCAGGATGTAAGCAAAAGAAGTACTAGTTTAAAAAAAACAGCGTGGAGGTACCCTCACTTATACCAGGCTCTTTGATGAACACCAACCCGCCCTCCAAATGCGATCAGTCCCGTGTCCCTTCACTGAATGACAGGTAAACACAGGGGTGGGGTCACTCAGTGATGTCACCGATGGTGGCATTTTTCAGGGTGGGGGGGGGTCTGAATGAATCTGAAAATGTTGTTATAACTTTTTTGGGTTCGTTCAAATTCGTCACTATATCCATTCTGAAATTCAGATACATCTAAATCTCCGAAAATGAAATTTTTTATAATCATTTATTCTTTATTGAATTTTTCATTTTTCCTCTATTACAAAGCTTCATAATAAAAAGTGACAAAGGAGAAGCGAGAAGCCAAAATACATTGCATTCAAAATATTTTCCAATAATCCATCTTTCTTCCCCCCTCTCCTCCTCACTACCCATGTTGCATTGTTTACCAACCAGCTACATCCCCTCCCCTCCCACTTCCCCCCATCCCTTTTGCACCTCCTTAATTTACTATCTTATTGCTTTCTATGCTCTGTGGTTATTCTTCTCCTTTCTATTCCCTTTTCTCAATAACCCAAAACATGTTTACAAACATTTTCCGTTTCTTAGGTTTTGCCCCTTTCTCACTCCTAATCCTTCTCTCTTAAGGGGGGTATCCCATCTCGACCAGCCATGGTCTCCACATCTTTTCAAATTCCCTAAGGTTTCCTCTTTTTATATAATCTACTTTCTCTTTCCATAATACCTCGCTAATAGTATGGTAATTTTCACCTGAAAAATAAATCTGAACGAACCACATTGTACGTCTATTAATAAGTGTTAGCTGGAGTTCAGCTTTGATTTGTTAGTTAAGTCCATTTAAATCTGCTAGGGCATCTTTCATTGCCTTCCCCCCAGAGTGACAATGCTGCTGTTCAATGGTGTCTCTGTTGCTCCTTCATCTGAAGTGGAGATACCATAAAACAGGAGGTGTGGTTCTGACCGGATCACCAAATGAAAATAAAGAAACAGTGCCGAAACAGGGACTAATAAAGCCACCACATTTAAGATTTTGTAAACTGCAATATATTCCTTTTTTATTTTTGGGTTTATTACTGTTTTAACTTTAAGTTAGCGTTGTTAGTTTTAACGGCTAAAAAGAAATACTGTACATGTGGCAGATTCAATTAATCTTTGAGTCATGGTTCAAACATAATGCACACAGTAAAATATATTGAAGTGGATTTACAAAATGAGTACTGTTCACTTAGTAAACACTCAGTAACCGTGAAAATAAGGGAAAGTTGAGGTAGTTTCAGTCCATCAATCGCATGCAAAAAAAATCCTATTTTTTTAATCATTTCCCTTGCACATAAGTGGGTATTTAAATGGAACCAAGTTTCACCTTTGGCAAGTAGCTCAGTGAACATCAACTTTGCAAAATTAACATTCACTACTCCTTTAGTAAATAAACTCCATTAAATCTGTTTTTGAACATGTCTGCTCTTACCTTGCAATTCAGTAACAATAACAAAGTCAATGGGGTCTTCTTATACGGTCCTATTATTGTGCAGGTGCTTTTTCAAGGTAAGACAGCCTATTACAACCTATCAATCAAAAAATATCTTACAGTAATCTAACATCAACAAGTTGAAAGCATTTTGTTGCTATAGGTTACTGCCCTTTACACCTCAGCTTTGATTTTTGTACTGTTTTAGTGAATAAACCTAAATGTTGTTAGCCTTATTAACCAATCGGGTGTTAGCTTAGTTTCAAATCTGCACCGGAAAACCTGCAACTGGAATCCAATTGGCTGCCATGCACAATACTTCATTATCCTTTAATTCCTATGAATGAACCTAATCATTTTCTTTTCAATACTTATTTATATCTATAGTAAATTATAGTAAACCAGGTGAAACCTCCTTTAACTTATTAACAAACTATTTAGGCAAATGTGTGCAGGAACAATTTGTCACTTATTACAAAACCATAACAATTTTAAGTTAATTTTCAGAAATAAAATATTAATAAACGGGTTTACTATATCACCTTAAGTTTACCTGCACCCTTCAAAAATATTAATAGCTAAGATTTCAATACTTGTCATTTTTTCCTCATTTTATTAAAAGCTAGACAGCTGACATCTTAAAGTTCTGGCCAAGTGCTAATTTAAACAATATTTCTAATTTTGGAGCTGGTCTCCCCGATCTTTGCCCTGTTACAGGAAATTAGAGAACAGAAAAGAAGAATGACAAAAGTCCCAGTAGAGACGGAGAGCTCACATTTCAGTGTATTGCATTCCTGCCCTGCACCATAGAGATGTCTGTTGTTAGACAAGCCTTCTGCTCCCTGACTAGTCACTTTAAGCTTTGTTACGCTTAATAAAATGTATAAAGGGCATAAGATTTCTTTAACATAGTTTATGATTGACAGATCTCGTGAAATAATTTCATGAATTGCTTTGGCTAGCTTCTGAGCCCCACGTGTCCACAAAGTTCCAAGTTTAGAACAATAGTTTCCACTATTAAAGGAAGTCAGAGTCTTATCAGATCAACATGAAAAATACAGACTCTTTTAGGATATGTACAGACAGATTTAGGGGCTACAAGCAGTATCTGCATGTACTGTACCAAGACATGACCATCCACCTAAACTGACAGGCCAGGCAAGGAGAGCATTAATCACAGAAGCGGTCAAGAGGCCCATGGTAACTCTGGAGGAGCTGTAGAGATCCACAGCTCAGGTGGGAGAATCTGTCTTTGTGATAACTATTAGTCGTGCACTCCACAAATTTGGCCTTTATGGAAGAGTGGCAAGAAGAAAGCCATTGTTGAAAGAAAGCCATAAGAAGTCCAGTTTGCAGTTTGGGAGAAGCCATGTGGGAGACACAGCAAACATGTGGAAGAAGGTGCTCTGATCAGATGAGACCAAAACTTAACTTTTTGACCTAAAAGCAAATCGCTATGTGTGGCAGAAAACTAATACTGCACATCACCCTGAACACACCACCCCACCGAGAAACATGGTGGTGGCAGCATCATGTGCGGACGCTTTTCTTCAGCAGAGACAGGGAAGGTGGTCAGAGTTGATGGGAAGATGGATGGAGCCAAATACAGGGCAATCGTATAAGAAAACTTGCTAGAGTCTGCAAAAGACTTGAGACTGGGATGAAGGTTCACCTTCCAGCAGGAAAACGACCCTAAACTTATAGCCAGAGCTACAATGGAATGGTTTAGATCAAAGCATATTCATGTGTTAGAATGGCCCAGTCAAAGTCCAGACCTACATCCAATTGAGAATCTGTGGCAAGATTTGAAAATTGCTGTTCACAGATGCTCTCCATCCAATCTGACAGAGCTTGAGCTATTTTGCAAAGAAGAATGGACAAAAATGTCACTCTCTAGATGTGTAAAGCTGGTAGAGACATCCCCAAAAAGACTCGCAGCTGTAATTGCAGTGAAAGGTGGTTCTATAAAGTATTGAGTCAGGGGGGCTGAACACAAATGCACGCCACACTTTTCACTTATTTATTTGTAAAAAAGTTTTAAAACCATTTATCATTTTCCTTCCTTCCACGTCACAATTATATGCCACTTTGTGTTGGTCTATCACATAAAATCCCAATAAAATACATTTACGTTTTTGGTTGTAACATGACAAAATGTGGAAAATGTCAAGGGGTATGAATACTTTTTCAGCACTGTAACAGCATTGGGGTTTTTTCACCATGTTTTAGGAGATTACGGGTCTGCTTGTGTCTTGTTCCTTGTGCAAAATCTAAAGCAAGCCAAAGACATGAGATGATGGTCACATGATCCAACCAATAATTGTGTATCAAACAACAATTTCATGTCTATGTCTTCCTGTAGACACCCAAGAAACACAACCTAAAGACACCTGTGAACTCTCGCCCAGCCCCAGTGTGACAGTGCTGTGCAGGGACGTGTGGTGAGGTCAGTGACTGGTAAGGCACTGGCTAGTATTAGAGCCAGATACATACAGGTTACATACGCCGTGATCATTAGAGCAAGAGTAATAATTCTAGCACTAGACCTCCTCTGTAACTCTAAACATGTAACCTGTAAAAAAATTTAAAGTGTCTCCTATGGAGAAGTACTGAAGTTTGGCGCCATTCCACAAGTGTGTGCAATTTTAACCACTTAACGACCGGGCCTATTCAAACTTATTATTTACAAGTTAAAATCATTTTTTTGCTAGAAAATTACTTAGAACCCCCAAACATTATATGTATTTTTTTCAAACACCCTAGAGAATAAAATGGAGGTCGTTGCAATACTTTCTGTCACACCATATTTGCGCAGCGATCTTACAAGCGCACTTTTTTTGGAAAAAATACACTTTTTTGAATAAAAAAATAAGACAACAGTAAAGTTAGCCCAATTATTTTTTTATATTGTGAAAGATGATGTTACACTGAGTAAATTGATGACCCAACATGTCACGCTTCAAAATTGCGCCCGCTCATGGAATGGCGACAAACTTTTACCCTTAAAAATCTCCATAGGTGACATTTAAAAAGTCTACAGGTTGCATGTTTTGAGTTACAGAGGAGGTCTGGAGCTAGAATTATTGATCTCGCTCTAACGATCATCGTGATACCTCACATGTGTGGTTTAAACACCGTTTTAATATGCATGCGCTTCTCACGTATGCGTTCGCTTCTTGTAATAGAAAAAAAGCATGGCAGGACCTCTTAAATATGAGATCTGGGGTCAAAAAGAACTCAGATCTCATATTTACACTAAAATGCAATAAAAAAAAATGTCATTTGAAAAAATAAAAAAATAAAAATGTCCTTTGAAGAGCTATGGGCGGAAGTGACGTGTTTTGTCGTTGCTTCCGCCCTGCAATGGTATGGAGCCGGGTGGGGGCCATCTTCCCCTCACTCAGCTCCATGCCAAGCAGGGGACCCGATCGCCGGTGGCTCCGGTAAGCGGCGGAGGGCACCACAGCGTGGCGAGATGGCCCTCTCCCGCCACCGATAAAAGTGATCTTGTGGCGAATCTGCCACTGAGACCACTTTTATCTGAAAGCGGACCGCCCACTGAAGCAGTGGATACCGGGGTTATGGCAGCTAGCAAGTTAGGCATCTATTTACTCAGCGTAACATCATCTTTCACATTATACAAAAAAATCGGGCTAACGTTAGTGTTGTTTTTTTTATTCATGAAACTGTTTTTTTCCCCCCAAAAAAACGCATTTAAAAAAATTTCTGTGCAAATACCGTGTGACATAAAAAGTTGCAACAACCACCATTTTATTCCCTAGTGTGTCTGCTAAAACAATATATATAATGTTTGGGGGTTCTGAGTAATTTTCCAGCAAAAAAAATATGATTTTTACATGTAGGAGAGAAGTGTCAGAATTGGCCTGGAAGGCAGGGGGTTAATTACCATAAGTAATATACAAATAATTATGATATATTGTTTTAAGGTAATTTACTATATTTTCAAAATCTGTACACAAGCAGGTGGCCACCGGACAAATTACTGAAGTTTGAAGTTTTAACTTCCAACCAGTAATTTCACAGTAAATAGATATATAATAAATTATTATGTTATAACATATAGCATATGAATATATGATTTAGCTTGAATATAACAGTACCTTTTCAGCAGGCAGCAGATTCTCATTCCCCCTCTTAACTGTGTGAGAAAAACATGGGTTTGTGGGTAAATCTTATACACGTAAACCCATGTTTTTTCCTTGTAGTTAAGAGGGCTGGGCTGGAAGGGAGCATTTGTCTTTTAGATATATGCCCCTTCGATGACACTGCAGTGAGAGGTGTGCCTCCACTACAGCATTTTTATTGGACAGCTTGGACCAATAGTACTTTACCATTGGTCCAAGACTCCAAGCTGTTTATTGAGCTCAGTGCCTCTGACAAGAAGTGAGAGGCACTGTGAGCTCATCCTCTCAGGCTGCTGCAAACAGAGTGTGTCAGCTTGTATTTAAAGTGGCCGCTCTCTACTTAGTTTCTGACAGGCTGCGCAAGGTGCCCAGTATCTCTGGAACCATAGGTCGTAGGAGCCCCAGTGGTGAGGTAGCACTTAGGCTACATACCCCCCAAATTTGGGGTCTCTATGACCCCAGGTCGCCGAGCTACAACACTTGAAGCTTGATTTTTTTTGTTAAACTTTTTTTTTCTTTTTTAATGTTTATGTCAGGTGAGACCCTGCCTCATCTGCCTCCCCTGACTGCACGTCCATGGTGCTGTGTACCTAAAAGGTCAATAGCCATGTACTAACACTGTCATGTGGAAGGAAGCAGAAGAAGTCACATGCTCCCCCAGGTAACCAGGTGATTTGCCTGTAAGGGATATGGTTAAAGTGCCCAGATGGGTTGGGAAACCTCTCTGATCACTATTGTGTTCTCTGAAAAAAAAAGGTAAATGTGCATACTAAAGAACTCAGATATGCATATTTCTGACAAAAGCTGTGGCTAAAATAATTGGCCGATGTCAGATTGTTCTCCTAAAGCAACCTCTAACACACTCCATGCAAAGAAACAAAATACTTCACTCTTCTGCTCCTCATGCCATTGAACACTTTCCTGATAGCTAAAACTGGTCTCTCAGTCCACTGTGAAACGGACACTTCTGGGAGTGTCAATCTTCATGGTTTCCTGTAGCCCTCCCTGGTTTCTCCTACTGACTTCATGTTACTACAAGTGAAAGCAGAGACACAAGATCAGCAAGAGGAACCAGTGAGAGCAAAGGACCATGGGGATTGACACTCCTAAAAGTAACGGTTTCCTAATGGACTTAGAGGACCATGGAGTGGAGCTAAGCACCAGAGATGACAGGAGAGGTAACTGCAGGTATGGCATTATATAAAATACATGCAGCATGCCATAGGGTCGCTTTACTTTTATGGCTGTTCTAAGTAACGATTGCCGAATCTCAGGATTGCTTTATTATTGTCAATCTGACATTCTCTGTTTATTTGGTGTCCATTTCAAATTATACTAGAGACTGTTTCAAGAACTGGTTAATTGTCATTCTGACCTAATGTTTACCTTTAATAAATGTAAATTGTGTTTGATGATCAAAGGGGTGGTCAATACATCAGAACCTAGGACAGGGGAGGGTCAAAGCAGCACCAGAGGACAAGTGTCATCTAGTGGTTCCTACGGAGGTAGCGCTACAATTTCTATAAGTTACTAAGTAATTTTTGTATAGTTTTGCTGGTTACGTTTTACAATTCTCTAACTGATAACAATAACAAAACCTATCTTTCCCAGATTTCTGCACTATGATGTAAACATTATTACAGGACTTACATCAGTAAACATGATTTCTAGTCAAACATATAAGTTTGTCATTCAATCTGAAGAGGAAAAAGTACCTAATGAATGGTTCCACTGTTCATCCTGGCATTCATTATCATCTGTCCCTGCCTGCCCTGTTAGCCAAATCCCTATGATATTCATTAACGTCAGTATTTTGTGAATGTCCCTGAATCTAAGTTCACAAAATGCAGGCCATTGTTTCCATGGCTCCAGCGCTACTCTCTCTCTGACCCACTTATGCCTTGCCCACGTATATTGGCATAAAAGAGGATGGCAGCTCACAATCAGGATGCAAGAGGCCGTAGCCATACTCAAATGCACTATAGAAAGCTTGACAAGCCTAGCAGAAAGGAGATATATAAAGCTCAGATTAGAGGATTGTGCTAGTAGTCCACTTACTAATTTTACTTTTTGCCAGTAGTTTCCTTAACTAAGAGTGATTACAACTCCTCTACTGACAAAGCAAGTACAATGTCTCCAAGAATAGGCTGGATGTATTGTGGTACAGTCATATGACAGACATCTATACTGTTCATCCCAGCTGCGATTGTCATTATTTGCATGAAATATTATCTGTCTTCTGTGCTTCATGTTGCTCTGTTGATACATACCAGGGGGTACCTTTGGGACCTATGCTTCTTCTGGAACATGACAATTTTTCCACACTGAGATCTATGCAAGTTATAGAGATGAGCAACAGTAGCCATCCCAATTTAATGGTGAGGATTACAAAAAAATGTACTGCTGAAAATGTACTTCCAAAAATATCTGCTCAAATGGGTTTCAATGATTCTCTGGATTGACAAAGCTACTAAAGCCATTTTAGAAATAATGATAAATCTCACCGGCATAGCAATTCTTAGGTGTATGGTAATTCTCAAAATCCTTTAATGGAAGAAGAGTTTCCAAAACTGATTTATGCAGTAGAGTATGATAAATATTAATACATATAGCTGTTAGACAAGGCACATATAAAAGAATGTGGAAAAATGTGAAATATGCTACCGGAGTTCACATTTAGCAATAAGGCTCATACATCAGTGAGATAAATGCCAGTATGGTCTGTCAGGGGTAGAAGATTAGGTATTGTACATTTAAAGGAATTTTTAGAAGAGTAGAATGAAAAGGGTGCAGAAACAGCATCTAAATCAAGGGTATATTTACTGTAAATATACATTTGTTTTTTGAGGAAGTGCAACTTCAAAAAGCAATAGCTGAATTAAGTGAGAGTACCTTACTTTTGATGCTAACCATGCAAATTAAAAAAAACAACAACATTCGGGTTGATTTACCTTAATTGGAGAGTGCAAAATATTGTGCAGCTGTGCATGGTAGCCAATCAGCTTCTAACTTCAGCTTGTTCAATTAGGCCCCTTTCACACTGGTGGAGTCTGCCAGTGGATCCGTCCACTCAGCGGGGGATCTCTCCTCTGATCCCCACTGAGCAGGAGGATGATAGGTCTGTGTCCGCTCTTCTAATGCAGAGAGGACATAGACAGTCCGCTGTCCTCTATGGGCTGTCGGATGGAAACAAACCACCTGCCTGTTTCCATCTGACTGTCATCCAATCCGATCCATATGTAAATCAATAAAATAGACACATAACAAGCCAAAAAATGTAAAATGCATTTTTATGGATCCTGGTCACTGTACAGGTACCCAGAGCAACCAATTTAGAAATAATAATTTGTTGGCTATTATTTGGTTGCTTTTAGCTACTGCATTTTAAACATCAGCTTTGCTCTTCGCACTGATGTATTCAGTAAGCTCTTATGCCCGTACACACGATCGGACTTTCCGACAGCAAAACCGTGGATTTTTGTTCGAAGGATGTTGGCTCCAACTTGCCTTGTCTTGCATACACACGGTCACATAAATGTTGGCCAACAATTATGAACCTAGTGACGTACAAGTCGTATGTAATATCTCCATTACGAACGCTAGTTATATCTCCTGCTCGTACTTGATTCCGAACATGTGTGTACTTTTGTGCAACGGACTTGTGTATTGTGTACACACGATCGGAAAGTCCGACAACAAACACTGTTGGCGGAAAATTTGAGAACCTGCTAGCCAACATTTGTTGGCGGAAAGGCCGACAACAAATGTCCGATGGAGCATACACACGGTCGGACTTTCCGCTCACATCCAACATTTGTTGTCGGAAAATCCGATCGTGTGTACGAGGCATAAAGGTATAGGGGATTTTGTCTCATCAAAGTGTTTAAAAACATTCTGGTCTGACTAGAGGCAGATCCTATAAATACGTACAGTATAAAATATGGCCATGAAAACTAGCAAAATGGGAAAGTCGCATAAGAAAATTAATCATTTAAATACACTATAGTTCCCCTTTAATATAATAATTGTACTAAAGAGATTTAATAAAAAAACTAAATTTTTTAAAAACACTTCTATAGACAAAGAAGCATAAATGTCAAAATGATTTCACAAGCAATTATAAAGATGACACGAGTTTCTAGTAGGTGAGAAAACCATCACATAAGACTCTGAGTGACTGAAAAACAAAATGTACTTAATGTTTCATAAATGTTGTAGGCACAAAGACAAATCCTTCTTCCATGTTTCTTTGTGTTCCATAAATACTTAATGACATAAGTGTTCTATCTCCCATTCTGACACATGCTAATTGTGTGAAGGGATGGTGGGAATTTACTTTCTAAGCAATTTTACGAAAAGACTTGACTCCGGTTTCCAATTTTTTCGAGTTTCCCAACAGCTCCTTCCTCCAGCACTGTGCATTTATATTTATTATCCAGCTGTATATAAAGTGACAGTCTGTATACTCTCAGGGGTGTAAGAACATCTCCAGGAGCTGAGCTAACATAAAGGTTGAACTAGTCCCCAGCACCATGTCACATACATTCTTAACCGGCCTCTGAAAAAGAACCTGTAGTTCTATTCTTTAGGATATACTTACATATTATGAAGAATATCAGTTAACAGTAAATAATCTAATCAAAGTGTATAGATTATCAATTTTACCTGAGGGCAATTATATTTGCTCATGACATATGTTGCTATGATTCCTGCGGTTCATCTTATCTCCCTGATGACATACAATATATCACCAAACATATTGGGACGCCTGTCTTTACATGCACATAAACTTTAATGTCATCCCAGTCTCAGTCACTAACTACTAGTTCAATCGACTTTTGTCAAAATAGCTGGGCAGAATACTGTTGACCAAATAGAGCCTGCATTCAATCAGATGCAGGCATTGCTTGCGCAGCTGGCAGAGGAGATTTGCCCAGCTGCACTATTAAAGCCCTACATGGATTGAAATTTGGCCAGTTCAGCAGGGACCAGCCAAATTTTGATTGGCTGGTCCCTGATTTGGAACAAAGTCCCTCTGTCCCTCTTTCCTCCTCATTTGTCCCTCATTTTGGTCTGATCCATATAGTTGTATACAAAATGCACTTTTTATCTATCAAAAAGTGTTTTCAAGTGCAAAACTTTTCATCCAATTTCTAAATTGCTGCATCTGTAAATTTTAAATGCCAGTATAAAGTAATAGTAGTGGTAAAAAAAGAAAAAAAAAAAAACACTCGTGGGTTTAACTAATCATTTTTTTGTATACATCTCCTTTAAGGGGGCGTGGCAGGGGGGGTGTCCTATGGCTGCATACTTTTGCCAATAGGTGTCCCTCGTTCCCCTCTCAAAAAGTGAATATGGATAAGTGGCTTTCCCGCAGCAGTCAAATTCAAGAACCAGGTTGCAGGTGATCAGATAAGGATTTATTGTGCACACATAATGTAACACATGGGGAGTCAGGTGGTAGATCTCAGCCGGGCAATTAATTTACCTCAGTGTATATACGAGGTGTGTCTAAAACGTTCGGTGAATAGTCCGAAATCTCAACAGCAACATGGGCCAGGTGTGCTCGCATGCACATGTCTATCCATTGACGCGTTGAGACAGCGCCACCTAATGTACATGTGACCATTAGGGTAAATCCACTACGGCAGTCAAACATAGTCAGTGTGAGAGGTAGGGTCACAGGGCAATGGAGCAATAGGTGAACATCAAGTTCTGCTACAATTTGGGGAACACAGTGATGGAGACGCATGAAATGTTGGTGCAATGTACAGGAAGAAAGCCGTGAGTAAGAAAATGTTTTTTCAACTGGTTCAAATGCTGAGGATGAGCCACATTCGGGTTGGCCGTCGACAAGCACAAGCTGACAGACGAACAAAAAGCAAAACAGATGGAAACCTCTGGAAATTTCATTAACATGTGTGACCAGGATTTGTAGCACTTACTTGGTCCTGTCTGTGGTCCTGCTTGTCAACGGCCGACCCGAACATGGCAAACACATTTTCTGCTCACGGCTTCCATCCTGTACACTTGCACCAACATTTCATGTGTCTCTGTCGCCATTTTTCCAATTTATAGCAGGACTTGATGTTACCTAGTTGCTCAATTGCACTGTGACAATTGCACAGTGACACTACCACCGCGCATTTAACCTGACGGTCACATGTACTCCGCACTGGGTGGCACTTCTCTCTGCGTCTCTGGATAGCCATGTGCATGCACCTGGCCCATGTTGCTGTTGAGATATCAGACTATTCACTAAATGTTTTAGACACACCCTTTATTTTTAGTCGAGAAAAGAAGTTACTCTAATTACCATTGGATCATTCATTACTGACCAAGCATCTCACAGATCCAAATTTATCAATTTACACATTAACCTCTTGGCATCCGCGCTATAGCAGAATGACGGGCACAGCGCGGACCTGAATTTCCAGGAGGCCATCATATTACGGCCTCTCCTGTGCATCGAGTCACTGAGACTCAGGTGATCACCGATCCAAGTAAGGGGCCGGTCCTGGCCCCTTACCATGTGATCAGCTGTCAGCCAATGACAGCTGATCATATGATGTAAACAAAAGCTCGGTAATCGTCAGTGTGAGGAGAAAAAAAAGCTGATCTGCAAGGGACATCGGTCCCGAAGAGGAAGAGGCAATTATGCCTCACACCTATCAATGCCCACCAGTGGTTCCAATCAGTGCCACCTAGCAGTGCTGCCTATCAGTGTAACCAATCAGTTCCCATTATTGCCACCCATCAGTGCCCATCACTGCCACCCATCAGTGCCCATCACTGCCACCTATTGGTGCCCATCAGTGCCGCCTCATCAGCGTACATCAGTGAAGGAGAAAAATTACCTGTTTAAAAATGTTTATAACAAAATAAATAAGAAAAAAAAAATTAAATTCAGTCTTTTTACTTTTTTATTAACAAAAAATAAAAACCGCAGAGGTGATCAAATACCACCAAAAGAAAGCTCTATTTGTGGGAAAAAAATGATAAAAATGTCATTTGGGTAAAGTGTTGTATGACCGCGCAATTGTCATTCAAAGTGCGTCAGCGCTGAAAGCTGAAAATTGGTCTTGATAGGAGGGGGGTTTAAGTGCCCAGTAAGCAAGTGGTTAAAGTGGTTGTTAACCCACTAAGTTAAAATTACACCAACCTCTCTGTGTACTCATGTAATGTGCCCTGTGTTTGTACATTATAAAAATAATGCAGCTTTATACCTGTTTACAGAGCGCTGATCGGCGCTCACGTGACCCGTTGGCTCTCTCCTCTCTTGGCCTGACAGCTGCAGTAGGCGGAGCCGAGGATCCCCCACTGATGTCAGTCAGGAGGAGAGAAGGAGAGAGGCGGCCACGCCCCGCTGCAGCTGTCATGTGAGAGAGGAAAGAGGCGGCGGGTCACGTTAGCGCTGATCTGTGCTCTGTAAACAGGTATATAGCTGCATTATTTTTATAAGGCACAGATGCAGGGCACATTACATGAATACACAGAGAGGGTGGTGTCATTTTAACTCTAATTTGAGCAGCAGGAGGGGAGGGGGGCGGGTACGGACACAGAGCTGACAGGCAGGCAGGGGAGGGGGGAGATGATGGAGGAGAGCACAGAGGAGGACAGAGGAGAGCTGCGGATGACAGAGGCATGAAAACTGTCCACAGTGTCAGGGCTCAGTAGCCATGATATACCGTGGTCAGTTTACAAATGGGAGGGCAGAACCAGGTAGGGGTATTTCAGGTGATACGGGGGCCAAATTACACAGCACAAGCACTGTGCTTTAAAGGAACAGGATCTTTGTTTTACTTTTTTAGTTACCAAATGCTTTAAGGATTTAAATATATCCAATAACATTGCGAATTTCCCCAATACTGCTAAATATTATCCAATCATATAACAGGTGCTTCTTGACATTACTTCATTCCCTATATCACATGGAATGACTAGATGTATCAGGTAAGATAAGGTTAGACTTTCCATAACATAACAGACATCTCCCATAGAGTTTAATTAACCACTTCTGGACCAAGCCTATTTTTAACACTTGTTTACAAGTTAAAATCAGTAATTTTTTGCTAGAAAATGACTTAGAACCCCCAAACATTCTATCATTTTTTTTTAGCAAAGACTCTGGAAAATAAAATGGCAGTCGCTGCACTTCCTTCCATTTGTTCCCTTGGAAGAGGTAACAGAAAAAGTATCTAAGGCTTTCTCGGTTGATTCTTGCATCCTTTTACATATGACTGGGCAACAACACATTGCTAATCTAATACATAAACAGCGGTACAAGTGCTCCGAAGATTGTTACAAGTATTTTAAGGAGTTCCAGCAAGAACTTCTTAAAAGCTTCCCCCAGACCCTCAAACAATGACAAGGTTTAACAAAGACCACCACTCTGAGATGCCAAGGTGATGATTAATCATCCCCTTTGAAGACTATCACCTGCTACCATATGCTCATCCAGATCATAGCTTTGGTTAGCAATATACAGTCAATACAACATTCTTGCTCCTTGAGTTTGCATAGCCCATATCGTTAACTATCACTTGTCTCCAGACTTCTATTACTTCTTCAGCTTCATCTTTATTAACTTCAAGTACATGCTCCAACATGATGTTAGCGAAATTTACATAATCATTAATCCTATTTGCCATTTCATGGCCACTTCCTGTCCATGAAGGCAACTAAGTCCAAAATTTAAAAGCCTCCTCATACAAGGATAAGGAGTATTCCCGTACTATTTTCTCCATATCCTCTTAGGCAGCTGAAATTGAATATATCTTACTCTTAGTGGATCTCGTTTGTCGCCTTGAAAAGTTGCATTAGCAACTCTTGTAGCATATATAGCAGATGTAGCATATATCTATTGAGCAATCACCCAGGTACTATTAGCTTTAAGTGGCAACCGCACAAAATAATAGGCAGCAGGTGAAACCTTAGCTTCTATACTTTCTGCTTTTACTCTTACTGCTACTTCTATGTTAAGGGCTAAACCCTTCTGGATGATCTGAGCCCTTATCTAGAAGATCATCTCTATGTGCTTTTTAATCTATAACTGAGTTTATGACAGGTTTCAGTAAATATTTTATCAGGCTCTGATTGAGCACTCTACTTTCCGCACTATAGGGATGTCTCTAGGGTTCTAACAATAGTCTGTGATACCCACTCTGACTAGATCTGGCTCCTTTCTCCGGTCTAGGATTTGTCCAAAATCCCTTCTCAGATGTTCTTTGAACTAATAGGAACCTATCTTCCTCTCCCCTTCTAAGTTTCCTGACTAGTGTACTATTTACTGTCCCATTGATCAGGATGCTGAGGTACAGCTTTGGTTCTGTGACAGCTACACTATATTACCAAAAGTATTGGGACACCTGCTTTTACACGCACATGAACTTTAATGGTATCTCAGTCTTATGCCCCGTACACACGGTCGGACATTGATCGGACATTCCGACAACAAAATCCTAGGATTTTTTCCGACGGATGTTGGCTCAAACTTGTCTTGCATACACACGGTCACACAAAGTTGTCGGAAAATCCGATCATTCTAAACGCGGTGACGTAAAACGTGTACGTCGGGACTATAAACGGGGCAGTAGCCAATAGCTTTCATCTCTTTATTTATTCTGAGCATGCGTGGAACTTTGTGCGTCAGATTTGTGTACACATGATCGGAAATTCCGACAACGGATTTTGTTGTCGGAAAATTTTATAGCCTGCTCTCAAACTTTGTGTGTCGGAAAATCCGTTGGAAAATGTGTGATGGAGCCTACACACTGTCGGAATTTCCGACAACAAGGTCCTATCACACATTTTCCGTCGGAAAATCCAACCGTGTGTACGGGGCATTAGTCTGCAGGGTTCAATATTGAGTTGGCACACCCTTTGCAGCTATAACAGGTTCAACTCTTCTGGAAAGACTGTCCACAAGGTTTAGAAGTGTGTCTATGGGAATGTTTGACCATTCTCCCAGGTGCGTATTTATGAGGTCAGTCACTGAATGGATGAGAAGGCCTGGCTCGCAGTCTGCACTCTAATTGATCCCAAAGGTGTACTAGTTCCTCCTCAAGTTACTCCACCCCAAACTTGCTCATCCATGTCTTTCTGGAGCTTGTTTTCTGCACTGGTCCAAATCATTTGGTGGAGGGGGATTATAGTGTTGGGTTGTTTTTCAGGGGTTGGGCTTGGCCCCTTAGTTCCAGTGAAGGGAACTCTTAAGGCGTCAGCATACCAAGACATTTTGGACAGTTTCATGCTCCCAACTTTGTGGGAACAGTTTGGGGATGGCCCCTTCCTATCCCAACATGACTGCACACCAGAGCACAAAGCAAGGTCCATAAAGACATGGATGAGCAAGTTTGGGGTGGAGGAACTTGACTGGCCTGCACATAGTCCTGACCTCAACCTGATAGAACACCTTTGGAATGAATTAGAGCGGAGTCAGGCATTCTCGCCCACATCAGTGCCTTACCTCACAAATGTGCTTCTGGAAAAATGGTCAAACATTCCCACAGACACACTCCTAAACCTTGAACAGCCTTCCCAGAAGAGTTAAAACTGTTATAGCTGCAAAGGGATGGTCAACTCAATATTGAACCCTACAGACTAAGACTGTGATGCCATTAAAGTTCATGTGCGTGTAAAGGCAGGCGTCACAATACTTTTGGTAATATAGTGTTTGTCTATCACAGGTTTGTGTCTAGAAGAATCATAGAGCATATCTAATAATCAAACTATTTTTGGAACTAATTGCCTTTTACAACTGGATCAGGTGATTCAACAAGTTTTGGCTCTCTAACAGCACCACCCACATGTCTATGGCAAAGACCCAGATATACATTCCCATGGCTCTTATGGGCTTTAGTTAGTCCCAGGCAATTTCTTCCTGAGGGTGGGGCCCAGAATACCCTCAGCGCTTTTGAGTTTTAAGGCACCCTCTTACTAGTGATACTCAGTCCTATTGCTCAGGAATGCCCACAGCATGTACACGTTTGCAACGGGAGGCATGTACCCATGTCTCCTTGCCCTCCAGCTTCATCCCTGTTGGGCTTACAAGCAGCACCTGATCTCCTGGCTGCAGGTCCTGACTTTCTCTAATACATACTGAACCATACACCCTGTTGTGTAAGGCATAAAGGTGTTTATGCAGTCCAATGACATACTCGGTGAGTGACCCATAAGATTTAGCCGGGGCTTGTGGAAAATGTAGCCCTGTCCTTTGGCAATGATCCAAATAGGATCTCATAAAGAAAGAGTTTATTTTTCTGCCTAGCGGTGGACCTAAGTCCAAACAGAGCTATAGGCAAGCCTTGGAGCTAATTCGATCCTGTCTCGGCTGTGATCTTTGCTAACTTTATCTTCAGTAATTCATTGTACTTTTCTATCTTTCCACTAGCTGTGGGGTTGAAAGGAGTGTGTAATTGTTGTTCTAATCTAAAGGCTACAAGCACTTCAAAATCTACACAAGTATTCTCTGGAAGGGGTACAAAGCCCCTTGGATCGGGGGGGGAGGCGTCACTAAATGGCGGCCCGCGGTCCGAGTCCGGACCGAGTGACACTTCTGCCTGGACAGCCAGGCCGTCAGTATAATTGTAAATGTCAGCAAGCGTTGGTTTGCTGGGACCGCAGGTTTCCCCAGCAACCAGTGACGCTGCGTGCGTGCGCCCACCTCCTGCTTCTCACCACAGGTCTCGGAGTTGACAGGAGACCAGCTCGCACTCACAGGCCACGAATAGGGATGTGACGTCATGTGCTCACCCCGCACCCCTCCCCACTGCTACTCTTGGTTCCTGCGTCCTGGCTCTCCATATGTCGCAGCTTCCGCCCCTTCGGTATTTCAGTTGTACCCTCCTGCATTCAAGGTATGTGGGCCACATGTTAACTAGTGATCACTAATGGGCATATTTTTAATGTGCACACTGATGGGCATATTTTCTTAAGGGCCACACTGATGGACACATTTGAGTGCCCCTTAACATAAAATGTGCCCATCAGCGTGCACATTAAAAAAATACCCATCAGTGTGTCCCTTAACATAAAAGGTGCCCATCAGCGTGACCCTTATTTTATGTTAAGGGGCACGCTGATGGGCACATTTTATGTTAAGGGGCAGTCTGATGGGCAGATTTTATGTTGAGGGGCACGTTTTGTTGTGCCCATCAGAGTGCCCCTTAATATAAAACGCGCCCATCAGGGTGCCCCTTAATATACAATTTGCCCATCCCTTAATATAATAATAATAAGTATATTTAATGACATTGATTCTTTCTTAAAAATAAGGGGGGGGGGGCAGTTTGCCATCTTCGCCCTGAGCACCAAATGGCCTTGTCCCAGCACTGCCTGGGATGTAACCTAAGTTTTTGCTCCCTTCCCTGGGTTGAGTTCTGCACAAATTAGCCATGCTTGATAGTATTGCTTTGCTACTATTTCAATCTTCAAATGCATACTACAATTTTAAAATAAGATCAACCATCCTTCCCCCCTTTGGCAACTTGAAAGGGGAAGATGTGCTTTTGCACAAAGTGAAGCATACATTGAAGGCAGTGTACATAACTTCCCATTGTCATTGAGCCAAAGTTTTGACTCTTTAACATATTTACTAGATATCCACACAAATAGGGGCCTTGTAATTTGTCACAGATTAGGCCTGACATTAAATCAAACTCAAAGTTTCAAAATTGTCATGCTCAGTGTGGCTTAATCTGTCCTCAAAGATAAGCTATTTTTGTCTGACTGCCAAAATACATTTTAAACTAAAAACATTTCTTCATTAATGACATTCTTCTAAATCACAATCACATACAATTGTATGTGGTAAATTGTAAACTCACTCAATCTCTACAATGATCCCAAACCATAATAGATTATATTATATTCTCTACCAAGTTAGCCTTCTTCCCAGAGAAGATCATAATTACAAGACAGTACACCCTGTTTTCTCCTACCGTACCTAGGCATTTCCTTCAACTGGACATCAGGTCCATCTAGCATATAATAGCACTATTGAACATGCCTCCTCTTCCATTTCCAGGCCAAACAATTCTTGGCTTTATGGCCTGGTTTCTGGCATTAGGAGCTAATAATCTTTGCATTATTCCTTTTTTTACGCCCTTTTTCCTGGTGAGCTTTCTCCAATCAGAGAGGAAATCACCAGTATATTCTGTGGCTTCTTTGCCTCTATAAACTCCAAATTCTTCCAAATCTGGGAGGCAACAGAGGTCAAAGTAACTTTACCAAGCAATGGAACTAACGCTGTCTCTCCCACCTCTGTAAATGAGGGAGAAAAGGAAAAAATTAAAGTTACGTACCGGTAACGTCTTTTCCAGTAGTCTTTCAGGACAGCCACCAAGAGAGATAGTCTCCTCCTCTTCCTCTAGGAAACACTGCGCCAGCTCATAAATTCTTACTTCCCCCTGCCAGACCTCAGTATATTCCAAGATTACCTCCGGCCAGCTGGGGAGACACAAGAACACATTAATAACATACTATCCCATATCATTATCATGCTGCGTTCTGGTCTTTTATAAGACACCCCAAACTTTCGGGTGGGTAACTAGGGCTGTCCTGAAAGACTACTGGAAAAGACGTTAACGGTACGTAACTAAAAATTTTCCCCTTTCGTCTTTCAGGACAGCCACCATGAGAGGATGAACGAGCACTTACCAGTTAGGGTGGGACTACAGCTTGCAATACCTTTCGTTCAAAGGCTTGCTCACTAGCCGACACCAGGTCCACTCTGTAGTGCTTTACGAAAGTGGAATAGCTGGACCATGTTGCAGCCCTGCATATTTGCTCTGGCGTTGCTCCAGCCTTTTCTGCCTGAGACGCTGCCATAGCTCTGGTAGAGTGTGCCTTTATACCCATTGGGATTTCTTTCCCTGCTAATGTATAGGCCTGACCAATGGTTGCTCTGAGCCACCTGGCAATAGTGCGTTGAGAGGCCTTGCATCCCTTCCTGGCCCCAGAAAACAAAACAAATAAGGAGTCTGACTTTCTTAACGTCTTGGTCAGATCTAGGTACTGAAGGATACATCTCCTTACGTCCAAAGTATGACATTTTAATTCCCTTTCCCCTGAGGGGTTGGGGCAAAATGAGGGTAAAACTACCTCCTGACTTCTGTGGAATCCAGAAGCCACCTTAGGCAAAAATGCCGGATCAGTCTTGAAGATGATCCGATCTGGGAAAATAACGCAAAAAGGAGGTCTGACAGATAAGGCCTCAATCTCACTGACTCTCCTGGCAGTAGTCACTGCTACTAAAAAAACATTTTAACGTAAGATCCTTCAGTAGACACCCTTCTAAAGGTTCAAAGGGGGTTCCCGTGAGGCTCTGTAAAACTAAGGATAGGTCCCACTTGGGAAAGGGAGGGCCTTGAACCAGTCTCTGTCTAGACAGAGCCTTAAAGAATCTGACCACCCATGGGTTGGTGGCCAGATGCTTTTCTAAGTAAGCACTGAGTGCTGACACCTGACCTTTAAGGGTACTTATGGATAAACCCCTATCTGTACCGCACTGAAGAAATTCCAACACAGCTGTGGGACTGTGTACCGCAAAAGAGCCTTCTGCACACAATTCATTGAAACGTACCCAGACCTTCTTAAAGATCTGGCGTGTTTGCTTCTTCCTGCTGTTGAGGAGGGTGGAGATCAAATTCTCAGAAAAACCCCTAGCTCTTAGCATACCGCCGGGGGCGGGAAGGCATAGCAGATTCTGAAATGCCAGTTCTGGATCAATGCGTCGACCCCCCGTGCTCCTTCCCCTCTGTTTAGGGAGAAAAAACATGGGGCTTTCGCGTTGTTTCTTGACGCGAACAGATCCACTTCTGGAGGACCCCATTTCTCTGAAATGAGATTGAAAACTTTCTGGTTGAGGATCCAATTGTCCTCTCTCAGCTTGGTTCGGCTGAGAAAGTCTGCTATCACATTCTTTTCTCCTCTCAGGAAGACTGCTGAGAGTGAGAGAGAGTTGGTCTCGGCCCAGTTCAGAATGTCTGATACTAAGGCCAAAAGGACTCCGCTTCTCGTGCCGCCCTGTTTGTTTACATAGGCCACGGCGGACGAGTTGTCCGACCGCACCTGAACATGGTGGCCCTCTAGCTCCTTTTTGAAAAAACCTGAGTGCTAGCCCGATTGCCCTCAGCTCCTTCCAGTTGGACGACCTTCTTAGTTCGTCGTCCTCCCAGGTGCCCTGTGCTAAAAGGGAACCCAGATGTGCCCCCCATTCTTTGCCGTTTGCGTCTGTGGTTACCACCTGAGAAACTGGGATGAACCACAGACGACCCTGCGACAAGTTTGAGACCTTCCTCCACCACCAGAGGGATCTCTTTACTTGGTGTGGAACCTGTACCAAGGTGTCCAGATCTTCCTGACTGTGATCCCACACCCTTAGGACAAAGGACTGCAAGGGACGAAAGTGCAGACCTGCCCACTGCACTGCTGGGAGGGTAGCGGTTAATAGTCCCAGGGCCGACATCAGAACTCTTATGGTGACCTGATTGCTGCACTGGAGAGCGGCCACTGCCCTGTCCAGTTTTAGTACTTTTTCTGCTGGAAGAAACACTCTCAGTAGTGTTGAGTCCAACAGATAGCCTAAGTACATGATGCGTTGTGAGGGAATCAAACTGGACTTCTCCAAGCTCAGTAGCCACCCTAGACCTGTAAGAACCTTCTTTGTTAGTTCTAGATCTTTGACTAACTGTACTGGACACGCTGCAAATAGGAGCAGGTCGTCCAGATATGCTATCACTGATATTCCCTGCAGCCGAAGAAAGGCCATAACTTCCGCCAAGACCTTGGTTAAAATGCGGGGCGAGGAGGATAGCCCGAAAGGCAGCGCCTGAAACTGTAGATGTACCATTGTTCCACCTAAGTCTACTGCTAACCGAAGAAACCTCTGCAAGGCTTCTGCTATAGGAACGTGTAGATACGCGTCCCTTAGGTCCAGCGATACCATAAAGCAGTTGTGGGGTAACAGGGCTCTGACTGTGAAAATTGTCTCCATACGGAATCTTCTGTATGTCACTGACCTGTTCAGGGGCTTTAAATTCAGAATCAGTCTGAATTTCCCTGTGGGCTTCTTCACTACGAAGATGTGTGAATAGAAACCCTCTCCCTCCTCGGCCTTTGGTACTCTAAGAAACCACATTTTGATCTTCCAGATCCCTTAGTGCTCCCAACAGAGCATTGGCCTTTGCCGTGCACCTGGGTAGGTGTGTGACAAGGAATCTCCACGGAGAAGGATTTGTGAATTCAAAACAGTACCCCCTTCTTATAACCCCTAGGATAAAGCGATTGGGGGATATTGCCTCCCACTGTGGGAGGAAGGCCCCCAGTCTTCCCCCCACCGTGGTTGGGGAGTCATTGGCTTTTACGGGGCTGCTCAGGAGGGCGAAAAATCGCCCCTCCTCTGCCCTTGCTTTTTTGACCCCAAGATCTCTTTTCCTCTTCCGGCTTTGGAGCTTCTTTACATTTTTGCGGACGAAAACCCTTCTTTGTTTGTGCAGGGGTTTTCCGCTTAACTAGGAAGGATTTCTTCCTGTCTGCTGTGCGGTTCAAGACGGTCTCTAAACCTGGGCCGAAGAGAAGGTCTCCCGTTAAAGGTATCCCGCACAACTTGACTTTAAAGGCGCTATCGCCTGACCAAGTTTTTAGCCAGAGGGCTCTCCTGACCGAATTGGCCAGAGCCGCTGATCTGGCCGACATACGGACTGATTCTGCCGAGGCATCAACTATGTAGGCGATACCCCGCAGAATCGTAGGGAGAGAAGATAGAATGGTTTCTTTTGCTGTTCCAGCTTCAATATGCTCTTGGATCTTAGAGAGCCAGTGCTCCAGATTGCGAGCCACAACTGTGACAGTCAACTCAGGCTTTAAATTGCCAATTGTTGAATCCCAAGTCTTTTTGAGGAGAGAGTCTATTCTCTTATCCATGACATACACCAATGCCCCCATGTCCTCAAACGCCAGGTCCGTGTGTCTGGAAACCTGGGAGAAGGCGGCATCTAACTTGGGATTTTTATTCCAGATAGATGCAGGATCTTCTGAGAATGGAAATCTCCTTTTTAAGGATCTAGAAAAAAAGGGCTTTCTTCCGGGATCTTGCCACTCCTTTTTAATAGTTTCAACCAGTACCTCGTGTACTGGAAAAACTTTTTTCTTTTGTTCCCCCAAGCCCCTGTACATTTGGTCATGAAGAGTCAGGGGTTTCTTGTCCTCCTGAATTAAGAATTTATTGGCTGGCGCAGTGTTTCCTAGAGAAAGAGGAGGAGACTATCTCTCATGGTGGCTGTCCTGAAAGACGAAAGGGGAAAAGTTCTCTCTCTGTTCCACTTATCTCCTGCGAGGATATGCATGGCTTTCCCGTTTTTCCTCTAGCCACACATCTGTTAGCCAAATATCCTGGCTTTCTGCAATTATAGCAGAGTTTTCTTGATTTCTTTTTCTTTCTTTTATTGCTAAGTGGAGGGGTAGTGTGCAGTGAATAGGGAGGTGGGATATCTGCCTCCCTCTGTCCTTTCAGAGGTCACTACAGGTCACTACAGGTGTCGATGAGGCGTCAGAGGATACACGCATCTGTTCAACTCCTCTCAAGTGCGCACTACTGTCGGGCGCCTCAGCCAATGCCACCTGTGTTTAGCCTCTGATAAAGTCCTTGCCAAATAATGTGCACCTGCTTTTTTTCTACAGACAGTTATTCTTGCTCTTGATCTTGCTGGGATGTTTTTGAGGAAACAGCAAATCAAGCTTCTGCTGTCCTATTGTACCCCTTACTCATCCATCTTCTCCATGCTGCTAGCTCATTAGCATCTGTCATTTTATTTTTGAAGTTATAGTGCAAAACAATCCATTAGGGTTGCCACATTTTCTGCAAGCCAAACCTGGACACTTTAGTGGCTTGGGACACCTTTGGGTGCCCCAAAGAGAAAAGTAATGCAGTCCACATAGTGTGCTGCAGCGAACAGAGGGTGTAGCCAAATTGCTCTTGCTGACATCATCGTCCTGCTCCCCAGTGATGCTGAACCTGCCCCCAGACAGCCGCCCGCAGCTCCCGGATTGCAGCAGATTTGTGTGTGACTATCTTGGTTACTTGGGGAACCACAGCCAGGTCTGAATAATGTGTCCGGGTTTCAGTCCGCTTGAAACCTGGATACATGGTTCAAAACCCGACTGTCCAGGTGAATCCTGGACAGATGGTAACCCTACAATCCATGCCCTTACATCATAAGTTCTCTGTATGGGGGTTGGAAAGTTTGAAAGTTTTGTCAAGATGTTTCATTTCTTTAGGCACTTGACTACCCATGGCGTAATATAGTGTGGGTAGCCTTGTGCAGTACACATCTTATCAGTCCTTGCTCAATAATTTCCTGTGCTCTCAGACTTGTTACTTTAAAGTCTGCACAGGGGTCTGTGTGTCTAGTGTCTAATTAGTCCTTACTATGTATGCAAGAACACCTTTTCCAATCCACCTCAGACTCATTCAACTTAGTTGCCACGTAGTTGCCTTATAGTTGCAACAGTTGTCTTTTCACTGGCGGACAGGGATAAATTCCATCTCCCCCCTTTGAAAAAGCGTAACCGTAGGGGAAACCACTACCTTCACACTAAGAGCTTGTAGTAGCACACCACAAAACACCACAAAACCTCTTAGGGCTCATGTACACTACAGCTTTTGGCGTTTTTTTGATAAAGCTCCTAAACTCAACTCCATTAAAGCTTATGTTTCCATTTACACATAGGCTTTTACAAGAGTTTAGAAGCTGCAGTGGTTAGGGGAGGTTCGACCTCCCCTCAATCTCCCTCTCCTGTACGTGGAAGAATCAAGTTCAAGAAAGGAACGTTTTGACCGCAAAACGCGTCAAAATCACTGTAAGATTGCAGGGCTTTTATCTGCGTTTTTTGGCAGGGGGTGTTTTCTGGCTGGATAAAACCCCCAGAACTAGTGGGTTTAAAGAGTTTTTCAGCTGTAAAAACGCTCTAACTGAAAAATGCTGGGAATGCTAAAAATGCTTAAAAACATAGCTATTCTGCGTTTTTAAGCGCTTTTGAGCCATACGGTTTTTTGGGAGTATAGTTTTGCTAAATACCACTAAAAACACAAACGGTACAAAAATTCTCAAAAACGCAGATGCAAAAATGCTAAAACGCGAGTTTTAACATGACATTCTACAGCTAAAGCTACTGGCATTTTTATAAAGTCCAGTGTGAGACCTAAAAGTGGGAGATAGTCAGACAGATTGGGGTAGAGAATTCCAAAGGATGGGAGAGGCTCGGGAGAAGTTCTGGAGGCGAGCAAGGGAGGAGATGACAAGGGAACTAGAGAGCAGGAGGTCTTGAGAGGAATGAAGAGAATGATTGGGTTGGTATTTTGAGACTAGGTTAGTGATGTAGCTGGGGACCGAGTTGTGAATGGCTTTGTAAGTTGTTGTTAGTACTTCGATTGGCAGAGGAGAGTAGCAGACACTGAACCGTTTCTAAGGTGAATAAGTCTGGCAGCAGCATTCATAATGGACTGAATAGGGGATAGCCTATTTAACCACTTGTCTACTGGGCCCTTTTACCCCCTTCCTGTCTAGGCCAATTTCCAGCTTTCAGCGCTGTCACACTGTGAATGACAATTGCATGGTCATGCAACACTGTACCCAAACAAACTTTTTATCATTTTTTTTACACAAATAGAGCTTTCTTTTGGTGCCCACTGGGGTTTTTTTTATTTTTTTTTTATTTTTTTGCTAAATAAATGAATATAGACTGAAGATTTAAAAAAAAAAAAAATGTTTTCAAAGTTTGTTATAAAATTTTGCAAACAGATCATTTTTCTCCTTCACTGAAGTACGCTGATTAGGCTGTACTAATGGGCACTGATAGGTTGCACTGATGGACACTGATGAGGTGGCACTGATTGGCTGCACCAATAGGCACTGATGAGGTGGCACTGGTGGGCACTGATGAGGCTGCACTGATGTGCACCGATAGGTGGCAGAGATGGCACTAACATACGGCACTGATGGGCACTGGTAGGCAACACTGATAGGTGACACTCATGAGGAGGCACTAATGCATGGGCATCCTCAGAACTTTTTTCATCTGCTGTCCATTCAAAAACGCGCATTTGCTGTTCCAATGTCGGTCCGCAGCCATATTTTTCACGGGCAGCCACCATTTGTAACGGTCATTTACGAGCAACTCTAAAACAGATTAAAATTTACGGGCTGCCCATAAATTTATGGGCAGTTGGCATCACTGTGCGGACACCTTGCTCCAGGGGGGCATTTCCCCCCTGTTGCGGACGCCCATGCACTAATGGGCACTGATTGGCAACACTGATGGGCACTGATTGGCAGCACTGGTGGGCACAGATTGGCAGCACTGGTGGGCACTGTTGGAACTGCACTAATAATCAGGACACTGTGCCTTTAACAAAAAACGGTTATCGGCTCTTTTCTCCTCTCCTCGTGCTGTCAGCGTTAGGAAAGGAGTGCTGATAACCAGCTTGTGTCTACATCCATGATCAGCTGTGACTGGACATGGTAAAGAGCTGCTGATTGGCTCTTTACCTCAATGTATGATCAGCAGTGTCCTCCAGACACTGCGATCACAGAGCGCACCTCTCACGCCCCGCAGCAGGCGTGATCACGGCACGCCATCATATGAAGGTGCTCCAGGCCTAACCGGCCACGCTGTAGCCGTCATTCAGCTATAGCGCGGTTGTCAAGTGGTTAAAAGTAAGCCAATGAGAAGGGAGTTGCAGTGATGCTTTTTTATTGAATCTGATCGTAACTCAGTCGATAAGATTATGAGATTGCATAATAGAAACAAAGATGTGATGAATAACCTATGATTACATCTTCCAACTATTGATCAAACTCCATTTTCATGTGTTGCATATCGATTGAGTCGGTTGTTGACTATAGATAATAGATTGATCATTCCAATCAGGGTAGACCAATTGTAAAAGAAATCATTCATTAACCAAAGCGTACATGACCACCATTAGCGTAGATGAGGGGTACTAATGGATTTTCTGTCCCTCCCTACTGGGCTGAATGGCTGCAATTGGAGCCATTTACGGACAGTCTTGGCGCTTTTCTTCCGCTTTAAGCGGTGTCATGTTTGTCCTTTGCTTCTAGGTGTCTCTCATCTGAGAAAGTTGCTAGAAATCCCCAGACAATGATAAGGAGAAGAAGGAGGAGGAAAGGAGGGAAGATCACAGCAGCAGCTACCGTGTTAGGTGTTATTTTTGGATGCTAGCATTCCTCCCCAAAATACACACCCTGCTTTAGCAGCTCCTATTCTGCCCACACACACACACACACACACAGAACCCCCTCCCAGGTCTGCCTGACTCCCATGGACTGTGTAGTAAGCAGGGCTGGTCAGCAGCCAGGAGAGGTCTAAGCACATGACTTCCTCCTCCTAGGCTGCAGGAGGCTTTGTTGTGTGCGATCAGGAGGACCTAGAAGAAGGAGGAGAACGTCTGATCAGTGTGTGTGTGTGCATGTGGAATGTCCTGATCACATCCTCAGCTACAGGACTGCGAGAACCTCACCATCCATGGTAAGTGACACTTCTCCTCTCTTCTACTCAGTGTGATCGGGGATGTCACATCTGAGCACAGATTTTAGCACTTGTATTGTTAGCAGTGATTTGGGATTTTAGCACTGGGAATGTTAGCACTGATGGGGGATTTTAGCACTTAGAATGTTAGCACTGATGGAGGATTTTAGCAGAGATCGGAGATGTTAGCAGTGTGGTTTAGACTTTATAAATAGTTGTTGTTGGATGGCAGTGTGTGTCTGGAGAGGAGTTTGTTTTCTCGGGCTATGTGACGTTGGTGCTGTCACCCAGCAGGGGACTGTCAATCATTAACACAGCGATCTGATCAGTCCTCTCCAGTGTTTGGAAAGCCATCAGGGGCATTAGGGGGGAGATGAATCATTCCATACAGATGGGCTCTGTGCATTCATCATCATCATCTTCATCATCCTCGTGTGCCCCCAACTTTTCCTAAAGTCCCAGCACAGGCATTGGTGACACATATGTGATCCCTGGAAGTTGTGCTGTCATTCCCCTGATCATTCAGTGTTGGCTTATTCCAGGATTAGGGTCATTCTCCAGTGCTGGGAATTCTGGTAATAATGACCATTAAGTATAATTGAACTAATCAGGGCATTACATAACCACTCCAAAATTCACAAATCCTTTATAATGGGATGTGTGCAATGCACCTGCTGCTCAGCAGGGTATGGATTGCAGAGACAATGAACACAAACTTTATTACAAATATTATTCAAAAAGAGTCAAAATAATGATAGTGCAGGTTCAATAACAAACAATGAGCCCTGGCATAGGAGAGATAACATCACAAAACAAAAAAAGAACCCCTCCATTCTCCTTAGGGCTCATGCACACTGCAGCTCAAAAAAAAAGCTGCTTTTACAGGCATTTGAGCTTTTATTTCTCTGCCTAACTTGAAGAAGCTTGTGTTTGTTTGTACTCTTTTTATTGTTTATTGAGCTTTTTGAGCATAAGCATTCTTTTTTCCTTTTAACAAACCCTCCCCTCGTCAAATTTTTTTTGTGCACTTTTAAGCTTTTTTGCGCTTTTTCATGCTTTTTTGCACTTTTTGTGCATTTTTTGGTCACTTAGGCATTTTTTCTGCTCAAAAGCTTCTCTCAAAAACAAGAGTTTGGTAGGGTTTTTTTTCAGCTGCCTGTAAGACCATATGCCTGTAAAATCCTGAAAAAGCCAAAGTGTGCATAGACACATTGGCTTACATAGGGGGGAGTTTCCAGGCAGAAAAAAAGCTCAACAGCCTCTAGGAGCCGCTTCTTTGAGATGCAGTGTGCATGAGCCCTTAAAGAGGAGTTCCAGCCTGTAAAAAAAAATTAAATGTCAGTAGCTACAAATACTCTAGCTGCTGATTTTTTTTTAATAAGGACACTTACCCCTAGCTGATACGTCATTCTGCTTCAGGTGCAGACGACAGCATCTGTAGTAGGGGAAACAGTCTGTTTCCTACTGCGCATGCGCAAGTCATGCTTTCTGAATGGTCCCACTGTCTTCTGGGACCTCTGTGTGTCCCAGAAGGCAGCGGGGTTGGGGGGGGGGGTAAGGAGGACAGACTGGAAATGTCAAAGATTACCGTGTGGCAGTGCGACGATCTTACCTGGATGTGGGAGCAGGTACCTGTCAAAAGCAGGTACCCGCTTCCCCCCAAAAGTTCCAAATGTGGCAGTGAGGGGGAGGGTGTAAACCAGCGGAGCTTCACCTTTTGGGTGGAACTCTGCTTTAAGCCAGGTACACACTACAGTTTTTATTCATGCGGCCCAGCAGTTTGCACAAAAAACAACTGACAGCTCTGGTCGGAGCCACTGTACTAACCATGTGTCATTAGTACAGCGATCTCCCCTGCTGAGCTGTTGTGTTCTGACAGAGGGAGACGCCACCCCCACCACAACACTCTGATCAGCACTCTCTGCCATTGGCTGAATGTTTTTTTTTTTTTGAACCGTCCAATGTCTCCCGACATTTGACCCGTGTGTAACCGGCTTTAAAGAAATCAAATTAAAAATGATATTATCAGCTATGATTAAGCCCCTCTGAGGGCTGAAACATGTAAGCTGCTTGTTTTCTGGATTTTTTGCCTCTACCTACATTAAATAAATGGATTTTATGCTATGATGTATCCAAGTCACTGATTGCATTCATCTTAAATCTTAAAGTAGAACTATCGGCAAAACAGTTTTGTTTCATTTTGGGTAGAGCAATGGAGGGTTATAGCCCCTGCCAGATTTTTTTCACCATCTGTGTTCCATTGCTGAGATCTCCCTTAATTTTCTGTCCCATAGCCAAACAGGAAGTGAGAGGAAATCCCTGCAAATTAAAGGGATTTTTTTGGGGACCCCTGAATCAACTCAAAATTTTTGATTTTCTTTTACTTTTCACTTTTAATGATAATAGTAAACAGGACAAATAGAGAGGGTGAATCTCCTTAAAGGGGTTGTAAAGTCAGAAGGATTTTTTATCTTATTGCATTCTGTTCATTAAGATAAAAAAGTCTTCTGTGTGCAGCAGCCACCCCAGCACCCCCCCAATACTTACCTAAGCCCCATCTCTCTTCAGCATTGTCCACAAGTTCCTGGGCCATCCAGGACTCTCCTCCTGATTGGCTGAGACACAGCAGCGATGACATTGGATCTCGCTGCTGTCAATCAAAGTCAGTTACCCAATCAGGATAGGGGGTGGGGCCAAACCAGGGCTCCGTGTCTGAATGGACACAGGGAGCTGTGACTCGGCTCGGGTGCCATAATAGCAAGCTGCTTACTGTGGGGGCACTCAACAGGAGGGAGGAGCCAGGAGAGCCAAAGAGGGACCCGAGAAGAGGAGGATCTGGGCTGCTCTGTGCAAAACCAACTGCACATAGGAGGGAAGTATATGTTTGTTATTTTTATGGAAAAAAAAACAAGACTTTACAAATCACTTTAACGGGGGGGGGGGGGGCACAGACAGCAATAAAAACTGACAAGCAATCCAATCCCTCTCCACTCCATCAAAAGCTAGAAAAAAGTTTTGCCTCTAGTTATATTTTAAAAGTGAAATGCGTCCATTTTTATTAAATTTTTCCGTGTGCCAAACCAACAATGCTATTACACAAGTTCCTTGTGTTGTTACACCAAATCACATTAAAAGTTATATTATAAACTATGATTAAGGTCCCCTGAGGGCTGAAACATGTAAACTGCTAGTTTTCTGGATTTTTTTTTACCTCTACCAACATTACATAAATGGATTTTATGCTGTGAAGAATCCAAGTCACTGATTGCATTCGTCTTAAATTTTAAAAGTGAAATGTGTCCATTTTTATTATTGTCTGATCACGTGCGCCAAAATAAGCAAGCACTTGCTTCAATGTTCTAAGTTAAATATTGGTCCAAAATGTTGACCATTACCACTGTGGAGTATATACTGTAGTCAGTGAGGTGCCGAGCGGCAGGAGGGAGAGGAGAGGTGGGTATGTATGGAAGGACAACGCACTACTATCATGCAGCAAATTTATTATTTATTGATTACAGGTATTTATATAGCATTGATAGTTAGCACAGCACTTTACATATATTGTACGTTCACAAATTAAAGAATTGTCACGCAACACTTTTATTCATTTGGCGCATAAAAAAGCGCAATATGTGCATAGTGTGAAAATATTTCGGGTCCCAGGAGCAGCAGCCAGTACCAACAGCCTGTCAAAATCAATGCTGTACGATGTACACACATCCAATTGGTGCTCACGTATAGGGCCATATATGCGTACAGGGACTAATGCACTGAATGCAGAAAGTCCCTGATTTTGACAGGCTGCTGCCAGTGGGCTGTTTGCACAAGCTGTGGCTCCCAATTGCTGGAATACGCATGATTATTAGGCTGTCCATGCAAATATGGGCAGCACAGTGGCTAAGTGGTTAGCACTCCTGCCTAGCAGCACTAGGTTTGAATCCCGTCGAAAAGTCCACTCGTGTGTACGCGGCATTACAGTGTAAATTTGCTGTCCCCTCAAAGAAACTCAACACTCAGCCATTAATGTCTAAACCGCTGGAAACAAAAGTAAGTACACCCCTAAGTGAAAATGTCCAAATTGGGCCATTTTCCTTCCCCGGTGTCATGTGACTTGTTAGTGTTACAAGGTCTCAGGTGTGAATGGGAGCAGGTAAGTAAAATTTGGTGTTATCGCTCTCACTCTCTCATACTGGTCACTGGAAGTTCAACATGGCACCTCATGGCAAAGTACTCTCTGAGGATCTGAAAAAAAGAATTGTTGCTCTACATAAAGATGGCCTATGCAGTAAGAAGATTGCCAAGGCCCTGAAACTGAGCTGCAGCAAGGTGGCCAAGACCATACAGCAGTTTAACAGGACAAAACCACTCAGAACAGGCCTCACAATGGTCGACCAAACAAGTTGAGTGCATGTGCTCAGCGTCATATCCAGAGGTTGTCTCTGGGAAATAGATGTATGAGTGCTGCCAGCATTGCTGCAGAGTCTGAAGGGATGGGGGGTCAGCCTGTCAGTGCTCAGACCACACGCCGCGCACTGTATCAAATTGGTCTGCATGGCTATCTTCCCAGAAGGAAGCCTCTTTTAAAGATGATGCACAAAAAAGCCAGCAAACAGTTTGCTGAAGACAAGCAGACTACGGAAATAGATTACTGGAACCATGTCCTGTGGTCTGATTAGACCAAGATAAACGTATTTGGGTCAGATGGTGTCAAGCGTGTGTGGCGGCAACCAGGTGAGGAGTACAAAGACAAGTGTGTCTTGCCTACATTCAAGCATGGTGGTGGGAGTGTCATGGTCTGAGTGCTGCCAGCACTGGGGAGCTACAGTTCACTGAGGGAACCATGAATGCCAACATGTACTGTGACATACTGAAGCAGAGCATGATCCCCTCCCTTCGGACACTGGGCTGCAGGGCAGTATTCCAACATGATAACGACCCCAAACACACCTCCAAGATGTCCACTGCCTTGCTAAAGAAGCTGAGGGTAAAGGGGATGAACTGGCCAAGCATGTCTTCAGATCTAAACCCTATTGAGCATCTGTGGGGCATCCTCAAATGGAAGGAGGAGAAGCGCAAGGTCACTAACATCCACCAGCTCCGTGATGTCGTCATGGAGGAGTGGAAGAGGACTCCGGTGGGAACCTGTAAAGCTCTGGTGAACTCCATGCCCAAGAGGGTTAAGGCAGTGCTGGAAAATAATGGTGGCCACACGAAATATTGACACTTTGGGGCCAATTTGGACATTTTCACTTAGGGGTGTACTCACTTTTATTGCTAGCAGTTTAGACATTAATGGATGGGTGTAGAGTTATTTTAAGGGGACAGCAAATTTACACTGTTATACAAGCTGTACACTCACTACTTTACATTATAGCAAAGTGTCATTTCTTCAGTGTTGTCACATGAAAAGATATAATAAAATATTTACAAAAATGTGAGGGGTGTACTCACTTTTGTGAGATACTGTGTATATATAAATATATATATATATATATATATATATATATATATATATATATGAAAAAGCGCTGCGTAAATTGATGGCGTTATATAAGTACCTGTAATAAATAAATACACCCATTTTTATAAAAGAGTTGTTGAACATGTAACATATTTTTGCTATTCTATGTAATAAATCAGTATGGGTGCTGTCATAATGAATCTTTTTTGTAGAAGCCTGATTGCTACAGAAGGGAATACGCACATTGGCGATTTTTGCTAGGGCGATCATCACGTATGGTTGCCTGGTAGTGACTTCTATTGATTAGTGATCAATTGGTACACCTAGCACAGTGGAATGCAGCATTTAGTGACAATTGATTACTGATGATAGCACTATACTCAAAGTTTGTGCGATTGATTGATGCTACACGCAACTACACGTGTAATAATCACAAACAATCGCAGTTGATCGTAGTCATGTGATCAAACTAGCAAAAATCACTCATGTGCACCAAGCCTAATTCTAGGAAGCTTATATACAGCTGACAGACAGCTCTCTACAATGGTGATGGAGCAGATGGACAGGGAATGGTATGCAGCTATGCAGAGACCACCAGTTCCCAGGAGGGTCAGAACACTGCCTGCCTACTGCCTGGAATGGCATTTTGTTGACTTGTTTGTTGAAGAGGGCAAGAGAAGGCATGTGGAGTTTGTCCTAAAAAATGTACTGATCCTTTATAAAATGTCAAAACTGATTTTCCTCTGCTGATTACTTGGTGAAGACAGCAAAAATGTGTTAAGTAAAAACAAAAAAGTAATTTCAGCCAAGTGTCATCTGCTCCGCAATGCTGCAATCCTTCCTTACATGTAACATTGGTAGTGAAATCTATTTTTACTGGAAACATGGAGCTAGATTATGGTGGCGTTGCCCTAATCCACCTAACTAAAAGCAGACCCCTATTTCTAACCTCTTGTAATAGTAGACGTCCACCTCTGACAACCCCCACTTTCCTGCAGGATCAGGATCTCCGGTGAGAGCTGTTATTGTGGCTTTTCTTTTGAGGTATAATGTTACTATAAGAGTGTGAATAAGAGAAAGACAGGCTTATCTCTTGGCGATTGACCAAAAAAAAAAAAACAACACAACCAAATACTATATCCCCCTCAGGATCAGTTAGTGGGTTTAATTTACTAAAGTAGTAGAGATGTTTAACTTAAAGTGACTCAAAATACACTGAAGCCAAAGCTTTAGTATGACAGCCAAGGAACGTACATTCCCAAAGGAGAGGTCAGTAATGGCAGCCCTTGTACTTTTCTCATGGCAGAGTGAATAAAGTAAAGTTGTGGTCACTTCAATAATCCAATCAAATTTTAAAATCCTGCTTTTATAAATTTCCTGCACATGATCGGGTATTCCAAAATGGAAAAGCATCTTTACAAAGCTGAGTTAACATTAATTTTGTTAGGTGAACATTCTTTATTATTTTAGTGGTGCCCATAGCCATGGGTCTTGCAACTTAAAGTGTTACTAAACCCAGGACCCTGCAGACCCACTATATCTGGTCTCCCACAGTACACAGAACATGGAAATAAAATTATTTTAGTAAATGTAAACTACTAAATACCTTTTGTCATCAGCAGTATATAGCAGTCTTGTGACTTCTATCAGTGTCTGGCCGAGAAATGGGTAAAGCGTGGCGTTTTCATTCTCCTCTGTCTCTCATATGAGGCTGCATGGCCCTTTACCCTCTGATGGACAGTGCTGATTGGCCCTGTGCCGATCACATGCACCCTCCTACAAAAAAAAAGAAAAAAGAACACTGTAGCAATACACACCAAACTGAGCATATGCAGAATGCCCCCAAGGCTCTGTACTATCAGGGGATCGATTGGGGACTGTGAAAGAAGGGGAGGATCAGAAAAGAAACAATGCGCAGGATTAACCCCTTATGTTCCACAATGAGTATAACTAGCATGCTTTACTGCATATGCAGACCTATTTTGCTGTTGTGGGTTTAGTAACACTTTAACTCAATGTAGTGAATTGATTTGGTCAATGACCATCTTATCTCAATGTCTTGTTCTAACAGGAAAATCTAAAAATCAGCATAGTGGGTGTTAGAAGTGTTTCTTCTGAATTAGCTTGAAAGTAGAAACATGGTATATACTAATATATAAACAGGAACTAAGCTCTAGAAGCTGTCCAAAATAGGCAGGTACAGGACAAAGGACTAGCCTGGAGCATTGTCTGTGGCCATTATGCAGCTGATGTTTCCCCACGCTTTGGTCAGCACTGTGTTTCTGTGTGGAGGTTGCCATCTTGGTAGAAGCAGGGCTTTGCTTCCTCATGTCAGAGCCTCCAGCAAGGACTACAGTATCCATCACATTAGTGACACCAACCAATCTCACTCCAAATCTCCTGAAACTATCAGTCAGAGGCAGCAGTACTTTAGATCTCACACTGAAGATATACAACTATGAGACTGTGTGCCAGCCATTCTCAACTAGGGTTCCATGGAATCTTAGTCCAAGCGCAATATTCCCCATGCACACATTCAAGAGACTGGTTATTCAGTGGTGCTGGGTGCTGTAATGACCATAAGCTGGAAACCATGGATAATCAAAGTGTAGAAATGTCATAAGCACACCAAGGAGTCCTCGAAAGGGTCCAAAGCTTTATTTTTGTGGTCCCATGATAAACATACCGCAAACATACAGCAATGTTTAAACTTAGGTCCACGCTAAGTGTAAATGCTTTTAAAGTAAAATCTAAAATCTTTACAAAAATGTCCATTATTGAAGGCAAATGTACTGTTAATGTAAAATGCACACCCTTATAAATCCACTCCAGACTACTTAGATCACTGTAGATCACAAATTCTTGAAAGATGCACTTAAATGTATCAGTACATGACATAAATCAGATGGGTAGGTAGTGGCAAGTCCCACCTGTCAGTAGCTCAGAAGTTACAGCCGAGTCCTCTGATAAGAACACAGCAGGCAAGGTTACATGTCAGTCTGCGCTCAACAGTTGCATATACAATGTGTGACTTTACAGGCCCAACTTGGCTGATTTACCCTCTATGGTGTAGCATCTGTTTCTGTCATAAGTTAGATCGACCAAAGACAGAATGATTTTAATTTGACCCAACACATTATACCAGGAACAAATGTTTGTAGAAGTCATAAAGACATTCAATACTACGATCTCACTTTTTTTGGAAATAATTTGTGTGTGCGTGTGCTGCATATATCAGAGTGATCCCACTGTGGATAACATTTCTTGTTAATGGCCATCTGTCAAGAATGATTTATCTTCCTTAGCATGATATTGGGCAGTTTATCGTTTCTTTGTGACCTTTTTGTGCATAACACAAACTGATTCCCTTGGGAGTTTGTCTGATATCATTGGATTGTGGATGTATATTCTGCCTTTGGCTAGCATTAGATGTACCACTATTCCTCCTTCTCCCCACGGAGATTTTTGGTTATTGGTCCTTCATGGGTATTAAATTCCTTCATCACATGTTTAGGGATGACCACCTGGTGTCTCTCCCACTTGCAGGAGACCTTTGAGATTCCCCAAACAGCTTACTTTCGTTATCTCCTACTCTCACATACAGTTCAGGAACACGATTCTGTACTCAACCAAACCTCGGAACCCCTTTTCCGGCCAGAGAGCTCATCTAAGCTGCCTTCCACCTATTATTCTACACTTGTTACCACTATATCCACTAAATTACATAAGGCCAGAGAAAAAATGGCAACTTTTGATGCCTCAGTTAACAATGGATGATTGCATTTTAGGATAACTTTTAACTATATTTGAGGATGTGCTCTCTTCTCTCCTCCAAGGATAAAATTATTCAAGTGAATTGTTTTTCATCACATCAATTATACACTAGTAGCTCTTCATAAACCTGGCTTTAGGTCTTTACCATCGTATGTCTGTGCAAGTATAAGGGGATACTGGTCAGATATAATTGGTTTCTTAGAAGTGGCGCTAGGCCTAATAAAAATATGTAACCCACAGTCTGCCTTTTGTGTATAGTTGAGAATTTGCAGGTGACTCACCATTCTAAGACTGGTCATAGACGAGTCAAAAACCAAATGTTCTGTCGATTGAAAAATGAAAATGGTGCATACGATTGTGCCATTATTTGTTTAGTTTTTCTAAACAAAATCCAGCATGTTGGATCAAGCTCTTTCGATTGTGGCACGAAAATCGTGTGTCGTATATGGCACACTAATAATGTAAAAGACAAATGACCAAGAATTTTCATTCGGTTTTAGTCTTGTCTATGGCCTGCTTTAGTGTCTTTTATGCATTTTTCTCCTAACCTGGAGTACTCTCTATCCCTCGACGCTTGGAACATGGAAAACAGTGTTTGACCGAATTCTGCCTTTATATAAAATGACCCATGAAAGTCTTTTTGCACTTGGGGACTCTGGATGGCATCAATTTCCACGATCTTGGTGAGACCTAGAACCCCCATAGAACCCCCATACATTGTTTTTTATTCATATGCTTTCTGTGATGTTTTTGGATATGCCCTAAATGAGATGTATGGGGTTAATAAAAACTTTGATGTTGAAAAACTTTGACCGAGACCGAGAACTGAGTGATCACATGACCGCTGATTACTCAGTTCTCAGTCTTGTAGGATCGGAGAGTGGTCACTGACAGTCACCGCTTTCTGCTTTGCTCCTCCGGTGATCACTGGATGGGGAGAGAGCTGGGGCAGCTGTCTTCAGCTCTCAGCCACACGCTGAGAACTGGAGCCACCTGTCAATCAGGCTGCTGGCTTGACCCAGACAATATGGTCGCAATCATTCCATAGCCTGGAACTGTTCTATGACATCAGCTGACAGCGAGCTTTGACCTGCAATATGGTTGGATCATTCCAAAGTCTGGAGAGGCTCTGTGACATCAGCTGACAGCGAGCTTTCGTCTGCAATATGGTTGGGATCACTTTATAGCCTGGAGCGGCTCTGTGACATCAGCTGACAGCGAGCTTTAGCCTGCTGTCGGCTGATTCTGGGTCACAGGAGTGCAAAAATAAGTGCACTCCTGTAACCCAGAAAAGAAGTGTGACCAAAAAAGTGCTCGCAACCTTTCCTCATAACTAATATCCTCCAGACCCTTTATTAGCTTTGTTGCCCTTCTTTGTACTCGCTCCATTTCCAGTACATCCTTCCTGAGGACTGGTGCCCAGAACTGGACAGCATACTCCAGGTGTCTTGTAGAGTGGGAGAATTATCGTTGATCCCCTTTTAAATGCATGCCAATATTCTGTTTGCTTTGTTAGCAGCAGGTTGGCATTGCATGCTATTGCTGAGCCTATCATCTACTAGGACCCCCAGGTCCTTTTCCATCCTGGATTCCTAGATTTAGATGTTGATTCTTTTCAGCAATAATGATAGACAACAACAGTGGAATATTTTATTGTGATGCTTTATTGTTGTTATATATATGCAACGTTTAATTAAAAAAAGATATACCACTATTACCCATTGACTAACCATGTCATCAGAATTGAATAGGTGTCCCCTTCTTGGTTATTATGCAAGCCCTCTCTCTCTCTTTAATTGGGCTGCCATGTATTTTCTGAAGCTGTAACTCAGTACAATGGTGTAACGTAAACCTGGTGATGTATGGAGAAACCTCACTTGTGGAATGCTGGAATGAAAGGTCGACCCTCCCCCTTTTGTGCTCTTAAGAATACATTGGCTGTGTGTACTCATTTGCATCTATTTTAGCCATTACAAAGCATTTTTTCTTTGTTAACTAAAATAGTATGGGATTACCGATCAGCAAGTAAGGGACAAGAAAATCTGAAGCGTTTCAATGTATTCGGGGCACTTTATGTTTGTAATTTGTTTCCTGGTACGCTCACTGCTCATCCTTATGCTCTTGTGTGCCTAATTTTAGAGTGTTAATGGTGAGGCTAAGTATCCTAGCACGGTATAGGAGTGGTCGTTTTCTGCAGGGCTCCTTCCTCTCTGATGTGGCAGGTTTGTCAGGTTTGGCAGCACATACATCTATGCTAGTGGCAGCTGCTACTTCTGCACTGACAGCGCTGCCAAACTCTACTGCTTCACATTAACTGTGTGTGACATCCTCATGGAGATACTGCGAGAAAGATATAGTGAGGGGATTTAAATAGCAGCCAGAGTAGCATGCTCTATTTTGTGATGCTCATTTCAACTGGTAAAAACAGCTCACCTATTTAAAGCAAATGGTTGCATTGCCTGTGCAGGGCAAAGCAACAGGTCTGGTTTAATGACCTCCTTCCTAACATACACAGAACATACTTACCTTACCTTCTCTCCACTGCCATCCAATTCAGTCATCAGTGTGTGAAGGAAATACTTTATGCCTCCAGGTAGGGAGGAGCATGTGATCCACTCGCCTTTATTTCATTTGGCAATGCTGCAATCTGGTGATTGGCCCAGCATTGTCACATGGGGACAGGGTAGGGTGACCACGTGTCTCGGATTTCCCGGGACAGTCCCGTATTTTGCAGGTCTGTCCCGGGTCCCGTGCACCTCCATTCCAGGACAATACAGTATCCCAGAAAGAAACTGACACAGCCACCACCCTGGGCTGATCTCATGCCCCAAAAAAGGCTGCGGTGGCGCCGCACCGCCACTTTACTCAGTACTTGTCCTGGCTGGCTGAGAGGGTCACCCTAGCTGAGAGGCAGCGTTTTACCTTGTTTCGCCCCTGGCCCTGCCCTGCTGTGATTAGACAAAAGAGGCGGGATGTATGATTCCTCCAATCACAAACAGGGGGCAGGGATTGTGCCTCTTCATTCCCGCACCTTCGAGTTCTGTCAGAAGCTGATCACGATAAGACACCGGCTCCCCTCCCCCAGCCATCACACACCGAGGACAACATGTCAGTCATTTGCCAGGCCACAAAGCCAGCCAGGTGAGACCATCACAGTGTGTGTCCCCTTCTCTTCCTCCTCTCCGTTATCCATCACACAGTACAACCCCCACCCAGACACTGGTCTCCTCACTGTCTTCCCTTCATACATGGGGGGGTTCTGTGATTGGAGGGGGATATGTGTCATATGAGGGGTTCTGTGATTGGAGTGGGGATGTGTGATATGAGGGGGCTCTGTAATTGGAGGGGGGATGTGTAACATGGGTGGTTCTGTGATTGGAGGGGGAGATGTGTCATATAAGGGGTTCTGTGATTGGAGTCGGGATGTGTGATATGAGGGGGCTCTGTAATTGGAGGGGGGGATGTGTAACATGGGTGGTTCTGTTATTGGAGGGGGAATGTGTGATATGGGGGGCTCTGTGATTGGAGGGAGGATGTGTGATTTGGGGGGTTCTGTGATTGGAGGGGGGGTGTGATATGGGGGGGCTCTGTGATTGGAGGGTGATGTGTGATATAGGGAGGCTCTGTGATTGGAGAGGGGATGTGTGATATGGGGGGGGGCTCTGTGATTGGAGGGGTGTGTGTGATATGGGGGGGGCCTCTGTAATTGAAGGGTGGGATGTAATTACAGGGGAGCCCCCTTCCAATCTAAATACTTACCTGAGCCCAATCTCGATCCAGCTCAGTGCCCAAGAGCAGCAGCACTGCTCTCCCTCTCCCTCCCTCCTCACTGGACTCAGCGAGAGCCATTGGCTGCTGCTGTTGTCATTTAAACCCAGTGCTGACAATAGACTCACGCAACGTGGCTTAGGATCGAGCCCGCACAGGTGCCCATATAACAAGCTTGCTATGGGGGCACTCAGAAGGCATGAGGAGCCAGAAGCACTGGCAATGGACCCCAGAAGAGGGGAATAGGGGCTGATCTGTGCAAAACCATTGTCCATGACAGGTATGACATGTTTGTTAAATAAAAAAATAAAATAAACGTTACAATCACTTTTAGGGCATTTTGACAGCATTGCAAATGGCATGCCAATGCACCTTCTCAGCACACATGTTGCAAGGTAAGACATGGCAATGTGCCAATATGCGCTATGGTGTGCTGCTCTGCAGAAATTGCTGCATGCACAATTTTGTGTCCACTGTGGTACATGGGGCAGCTCGTGGCAGTACGTGGATGAGAATTTACACCGCATAAAATATTGATTTAAAGCTGTAATCTATAATGGGCGGCACAGTGGTGTAGTGGATAGCACTTTCGCCTAGCACTACGAAGGGTCGCTGGTTCGAATCCCAACCACGACACTACCTGCCTGGACTTTGCATGTTCTCCCTGTGCCTGCGTGGGTTTCCTCCGGGTACTCCGGTTTCCTCCCACACTCCAAAGACATGCTGGTAGGTTAATTGGATCCGGTCTAAATTGTCCCTAGTATGTATGAATGTGAGTTAGGGACCTTAGATTGTAAGCTCCTTCAGGGTAGGGACTGATGTGAAGGTACAATGTATATGTAAAGCTCTGCGTAAATTGACTGCGCTATATAAGTACCTGAAATAAAAATAAATAAATAATGTATGAATTGAAATACATCTGTAGTCTCAGCCAACACAAGCAAAATATACAGTGCCCTGGAAAAGTATTCATACCCCTTGACATTTTCCACATTTTGTCATGTTACAACCAATAAATTAAATGTAATGTGATAGATAGACCAACACAAAGTGGCACATAATTGTGATGTAAATGGAAAATGATAAATTGTTTTAACATTTTTTTACAAATAAATATCTGATACCCCTAACTAAAATCTAGTGCAACCAACTGCCTTCAGAAGTCATCTCATTAGTAAATAGAGTCCACCTGTGTGTAATTTAATCTCAGTATAAATACAGCTGTCTTGTGAAGCCCTCAGAGGTTTGTTAGAGAACCTTGTTTGCTTTCCTCACTATGTACTTGTATGCTCCTTGTTCCTGTTTCTATTTCCATGAAAAGACATGTTCTGGTGTTCCTCCATGAAAGTAAATGTATTGCTGTATACAAGAAGCTTCCAGCGCATGATTTCAATACTCAGGTAACAAACCTTAGTGAACAAACAGCATCATGAAGGCCAAGGAACACACCAGGCAGGTCAGGAATAAAGTTGTGGAGAAGCAGGGTTAGATTATAAAGAAATATCCAAAGCTTTGAACATCTCATGGAGCACTGTTCAATCCATCATTAGAAAATGGAAAGAGTATGGCACAACTACAAACCTACCAAGACATGGCCGCCCACCTAAACTGACAGGCAAGGAGAGCATTAATAAGAGAAGCAGCCAAGAGGCCCATGGTAACGCTGGAGGAGCTTCAGAGATCCACAGCTCAGGTGGGAGAATCTGTCCACAGGACAACTATTAGTCGTGCACTCCACAAATCTGGCCTTTATGGAAGAGTGGCAAGAAGAAAGACATTGTTGAAAGAAACCCATAAGAAGTCCCTTTTGCAGTTTGCGAGAAGCCATGTGGGGGACACAGCAAACATGTGGAAGAAGGTGCTCTGGTCAGATGACATCAAAATTGAACTTTTTGGCCTAAAAGCAAAACGCTATGTGTGAGGGAAAACTAACACAGCACATCACCCTGAACACACCATCCCCACCGTGAAACATGATGGTGGCAGCATCGTTCTGTGGGGATGATTTTCTTCAGCAGGGACAGGGAAGTTGGTCAGAGTTCATGGGAAGATGGATGGAGCCAAATACAGGGCAATCTCAGAAGAAAACTTGAGACTAGGGTGGAGGTCCACCTTCCAGCAGCACAACGACCCTAAACATACAGCCAGAGCTACAATAGAATTGTTTAGATCAAAGCATATCCATGTGTTAGAATGGCCCAGTCAAAGTCCAAACCTAAATCCAATTGAGAATCTGTGGCAAGACTTGAAAATTGCTGTTTCACAGATGCTTCCCATCCAGTCTGACAGAGCTTGAGCTATTTTGCCCAAGAATAATGGGCAAAAATGTCACTCTCTAGATGTGCAAAGCTGGTAGAGACATCCCTAAAAAGACTTGCAGCTGTAATTGCAGTGAAAGGTGCTTCTGCAAAGTATTGAAAACCATTTATCATTTTCCTTCCACTTCACAATTATGTGCCACTTTGTGTTGGTTTATCACATAAAATCCCAATAAAATACATTTACGTTTTTGGTTCTTACATGACAAAATGTGGAAAAAGTCAAGGGGTATGAATACTTTTTCAAGGCACTGTAGTGTCCTTAAAGCTGAAGTTTAGGTATGGCAATACCCATGGCCACCAGGCACCAAAATAGGTCCATGGGCATGAGCTCTTAACCACTAGCCAACCAGCCGCCGCAGTTATACTGCGACAGGTTGGCACGGCTGCGCAAATCGTCATAGCTGTACGTCGCTCCTTTAAGGTGTCACAGCAGGTACGCACACGCGCATCCCCGGAACCTATGCACGTGCCCCACGATCGTTTGTGACAGAGCCGAGAATCGGGATCTGTGTGTAAACACACAGATCCCGGGTCTCTCAGGGGAGAGGAGACAGATCGTGTTTTCATACTAAGTATGAACACCAATCGGTCTACTCCCCTAGTCAGTCCCATCCCCCACAGTTAGAACATACCTAGGGAACACACTTAACCCCTTGATCGCCCCCTAGTGTTAACCCCTTCCCTGACAGTGACATTTATACAGTAATCAGTGGCTTTTTAGCTCCGATCGCTGTATAAATGTCAATGGTCCCAAAATAGTGTCAAAAGTGTCCGATCTGTCCGGCGCACTGTCACAGTCCTGATAAAATTGCAGATCATGGCCATTACTAGTAAAAAAAAATAATAATAAAAAAAAATTACATAAATCTATCCCCTATTTTGTAGACACTATAACTTTTGCGCAAACCAATCAATATACGCTTATTGCGATTTTTTTTTTTTACAAAAAATATGTGGAAGAATATATATTGGCCTAAACTGATGAAAAAGTTTTTTTCTTTTTTTGGGGGGGGGGGGGGGGGGGGTTGGGGGGATATTTATTATAGCAAAAAGTACAAAATATTGTGTTTTTTTTCAAAATTGTCACTCTTTTTTATGTTTAAATAAAATCCGCAGAGGTGATCAAATACCACCAAAAGAAAGCTCTATTTGTGGGGACAAAAGGACGTCAATTTTGTTTGGGTACAACATCGCACAACCACGCAATTGTCAGTTAAAGTGACGCAGTGCTGTATTGCAAAAGAAATGGCCTGGTCAGGAAGGGGGCAAATCCTTCTGGGGCTGAAGTGGTTAAGCATTGCTTGCTATGATTGATGAATTCAGAGGTTAACTCTGAAACAATATTGAGCATAGATTTTAAATTATCTTGGAACAGACCCAGCGAACAGGTTTTTTTGTGGTGAAATTGATAATGATATTCAAAAGTGTAAGCAGGAACATGCTAGTACCTGGCACCTATGTCACTGGTACTGCACCTCTGGTACTGGTATCTTGGACACTAATACTGGCAACTCAGGCACTGGTACTGCACCTCTGGTACTGGTAACTTGGACACTAATACTGGCAACTCAGGCACTGGTACTGCACCTCTGGTACTGGTAACTCGGACACTAGTAATGGCAACTCAGGCACTGGTATTGGCACCTCTAGCACTGGTACTGGTATCTCCTCACTAGTACTGGCCCCTCCGTCACTGGTACTGCCACTTCCAGCACTGAACTGGCACCTCTGGCACTGGTACTGGTATCTCCTCCCTAGTACTGGCACCTCTGTCACTGGTACTGCCACTTCTAGCACTGTACTGGCACCTCTGGCACTGGTACTGGTATATCCTCACTGGTACTGGCACCTCCGTCATTGGTACTGCCACTTCCAGCACTGTACTGGCATCTCTGGCACTGGTACTGGTATCTGATCACTAGTACTGGCACCTCTGTCACTGGTACGGCCACTTCCATCACTGTACTGGCATCTCTGGCACTGGTATCTCCTCACTAGTACTGGCACCTCCATCATTGGTATTGCCACTTCCAACACTGTACTGGCATCTCTGGCACTGGTACTGGTATCTCCTCACTAGTACTGGCACCTCCGTCACTGGTACGGCCACTTCCAGCACTGTACTAGCACCTCTGGCACTGGTACTGGTATCTCCTCCCTAGTACTCGCACCTCTGTCATTGGTACTGCCACTTTCAGCACTGTACTGGCATCTCTGTCACTGGTACTGGTATCTCTCACTAGTACTGGCACCTCCATCACTGGTACTGCCACTTCCAGCACTGTACTGGCACTGGTACTGGTATCTCCTTACTAGTACTGGCACCTCCATCACTGGTACTGCCACTTCCAGCACTGTACTGGCACCTCTGGCACTGGTATCTCCTCACTAGTACTGGCACCCCCGTCATTGGTACTGCCACTTCCAGCACTGTACTGGCATCTCTGTCACTGGTACTGGTATCTCCTCACTAGTACTGGCACCTCCGTCACTGGTACGGCCACTTCCAGCACTGTACTGGCACCGGTCCAGTATGCAGAGCTACTGATCGTCCTTTTGTTCCTCTAGCAACCCCGTTTGAATAGCTGTATTTATTCTCTGGGTATAAGTATGAATATGGAGTTGGCAATAAGGCTTACAGTATGAGCTCATTGCTCATGAAATAACACGGTACGTAGACAAATAAAAAATGGATTCCTTGGTTTTGGAAGAATGTATATCTTAAAAGTGCCATCCAACAGATACAATAGCTTGCCTGTTATTGAAGTGCCAGTTGCTTGCGGTATCTGTGTATGTTTTAGTAACAATAACAATATAAGGAACATGGTGTGACATGTGGTTTATATAGCCATGTGCTGGTTCATAATACAAACCCAGTGTTTCCAAACCGACAGAGGGATTTCCATTCATTCCAGCCTGTTTTTTTTTCTTTTTTTGGCCATGATTACATATGAAGTTTTTTTTTTTTTTTTACTTATTTAAACCTGAACTCTTTACACACACACACTGCAAGAATTGAATGCTTATTAACCACTTCAGCCCCGGAAGATTTACCCCCATTTATGACCAGGCCATTTTGTGTGATACGGCACTGCCTCACGTTAACTGACAATTGCACGGTTGTATGACGCTGTACCCAAATAAAATGAATGTCCTTTTTTTCCCACAAAACGACCGACAATTTTGAAAAAAAAAACCTATAATTTTTACTTTCTGCTCTAAAACGTATCCAATAAAAAAATGTAAAAAAATCCAATTTCTTCATCAATTTAGGCAAATATGTATTCTGCTACATATTCTTGGTAAAAAAAAATCCCAATAAGCGTATATTGATTGGTTTGCGCAAATGTTATAGCTTCTACAAACTATGGGATATATTTATGGATTTTTTTTTTTAAACTAGTAATGGGGACGATCAGCGACTTATGTCGGGACTGCAATATTGCGGAAGACAAATCGGACACCTAACTGACACTTTTGACACTTCTTGGGGAACTAATACAGTGATCAGTGCTAAAAATAAGTACTGGCACTATACTAATGACACTGGCTGGGAAGGGGTTAACATCATGGGAGATCAAAGGGTTAACTGTGTGTCTAGCTGGTGTTTCTGTGGAGTTGGGGATGTGCTTCTACTAGTGGAAGGCATGGATCGTTGTTCCTGCTTTACAGGAACACAGAAGCAATGCCTTCTGTACTGACAGAGCGGTGATCTGCCTTGTTTACATAGGCAGATTGCTGTTCTGCCTGTGTAAAAAACGATCAGCAGGTGCTGGTGTCTTGCCGAATAAGTTCCTTCGGCGGATAGGTTCCCCCCCTGTACTGCGCAGGCGCAGCGCCTGCGCAGTACGTACTACTGTTGGCCGCCGGAGATAGCCGAAGCTCAAACGCTTCGATCAGCTGTACACGGCGCCTGCGCTCTGGGTCCAGATTCCTTCCCCTCTATCCAAGTGGACCTAGAGGGGGAATCTAAAAGTGCCGAGCGCAGCGAGGCCGTGCCCGAAGCGTGGCGAGCGAAGCGAGCCCGCGAGGGGCCCTCTTACAGGCGCCGTGTACAGCTGATTTTCAGCTGTTCCGCTTCGGCTATTTCCGCCGGCTTCTACTGCGCATGCGCAGTAGAGGGGGGAACTAATCCGCCGAGCGGAACTTTCTTGGCAGAACACCGGCAGAAATCGGATCTACACAGCAGGAGAAAAATGCCAGCGGTGTGCACTCACGCCCGATACCCTGAAGTGCAGGCTGCCCTGTAGCAGTAAATGTGCTATAGGGCAGTTGACAAGCGGTTAAAGTAGAACTATAGGATAGCTTAAGGGAGGGTTATAACCCCTGTAAGGTTTTTTTTGTGTGCCATTGGGAATATTTTCCTTCACTTCCTGTCCCATAGCCAAAACAGGAAGTGAAAGGAAATCCCTCTAAAGTGAGGAAATCCCTAGTTGTCCCAAGGTCACCAGAACCAGTGTCCTAATTTTTCCCCCCCCTCTATTACTGATCTGGGGACCACTCAAAATGTGGGATTTTCTTTTACTTTCACTCTCAGTGATAATGGTAAATAGGACAAGTAGAGAGGGGGAATCTCCCTAATGGGGACACAGACAGCAATAAACAATAAAGTCCTGACCTGTGTTCTAATCCATCTTTTCTCTATCCAAATCTTTAGTTATACTTTAAGTCTAGTGCTTTCCTCTTCCCTCTGATGTTCTGGGAGGGCCCTCACCCTCCTCACATACTATACAATGCAGGGCAATAGACTGCATTGTAGTTGATGACATCAACGTGAGATCACAGGTGAAGAGTCTTAGAGAGGATGCTTCAGGGGATTGGTGGTACAAATGAAAAGAACCTGCTGGGGTAAAGAAGGTAAGTATTACACCCTAATCCTCTATCCCTAGGCTTAGCAAGCATTAAAAACAAAACGTCAGCCAAAAATAAAAAGTTCAAAATGTATAGTCTATTAAAAGATAAAAAAACAAAACCAGCTTTTGCTGCAATATTCAGCTTTGATCCAGAGATTTCTCTGACAAACTTTTTCTGTCCCTGGATATCCTCAGTCTGATGGCCAGCATCATTCAAGCCACCTCCCTGAAGGCCAGGTCAACCTAGACCCACCCAGCTTTTGACTGGATAATCTGCTTAGTGATGCTCTCATCTCTCCAGAATTCTGCTCTCTCTTCCTATCAGTATGCTTATTGTCAGCACATGGATTGATTGAAATGCTTCCTTTTGTGATTATCTGCGAACTAGAAAAATGGGGTTAACATTTCAGCTGGATGTGTATTCATATGTTACCATTAGACCGTAGTGCTGGGATTTATTAACCGTTTCAGCCCCGGAAGATTTCACCCCCTTCCTGACCAGAGCACTTTTTGCGATTGGGCACTGCATCGCTTTAACTGACAATTGCGCGGTCGTACGGCGCTGTACCCAAACAAATTTGACGTCCTTTTTCTCCCACAAATAGAGATTTCTTTTGGTTGTATTTGATCATCTCTGCGTTTTTTTTTTTTTGCGCTATAAACAAAAAAATAGCGACAATTTAAAAAAAACAACAATATTTTGTACTTTTTGCTATAATAAATATCCCCTTTTTTTTTTTTTTTTTTAAAAAGGCAAATTTTTTCTTAGTTTAGGCCGATATGTATTCTACATATTTTTGGTAATAAAAATTGCAATAAGCGTATATTGATTGGTTTGCGCAAAAGTTATTGCGTCTACAAAATAGGGGATAGATTTATAGCATTTTTATTATTATTTTTTTTACTAGTAATGGCAGCGATCTGCGATTTTTATCGGGACTGCGACATTATGGCGGACAAATCGGACAATTTTGACACATTTTTGAGACCATTGGCATTAATACAGCGATCAATGCTACAAAAATGCATTGATTACTGTAAAAATGTCACTGGCAGTGAAGGGGTGAACACTAGGGGGGCGATCAAGGGGTTAATTGTATTCCCTAGTGTGTGTTATAACTGAAGGGGGGAGGGGACTGACTAGGGGAGAAGACAGATCGCTCTTCATACTTTGTATGAACAGACGATCTGTCACTTCTCCCCTCGGAGAACCGGAATCTCTGTGTTTACACACAGAGTTCCCGGTTCTCGTCGTGTTACAAGCGATCACGGGAGCCCGGCGGTCATTGAGACCATTCCATGCCATTCTGCCATAGTATAACTGCGGCGGCTGGTCGGCAAGCGGTTAATAGAGTAATAGAAATGCTGAAATACTTGTTTCATGGGACCTTTCTCCAGGTTACCAGCAGTTACACATATAACCAAAAACCTATGTTCCTGGTCATGTGACCTGTGTTGAACAGGAAGGTCCTCCCCTTCAGCAAAGATCATGTGACCAATGGCCATGGCTTCCCCCCATGTGATCAGCATGGTTAAACTCAAACGTGTTCAGATACTGTTCTGAATCTGCCTGAGCTATCCCGCCAGGAAGCTGTCACTGCGGAGCACCCCCCCTTAATTGGCTAATGTATTCCCCGACCCACAGCTGTGCAATCCCCTGCAGGATGGGGAATGCCCTGGCCACTTATGATTGGTGATTCACAGTGACAGCTTCCTGGCAGGATAGCTAATGTGGCTTCAAACTAGTTACAACACACCTGAGCAGAGAGGCATACAAGGGTGGTGGGATATTTTTTTTTTAACTTAATGCAGGGAAAGCATTAAAATATAATTAAAGGCAAAGCATTTTATTTTTGATAGAGCGGAGAGGGAATAGAACAACTGTCAGGTTTTGATTGCTGTCTGTGGCCCTATTAGGAAGATTCACCCTCGCTATTTGTTTCAGCTCACCTTTATCCTCGTGAGTGAAAGTGAAAGAAAATCCTAAATTTCTTCCAAATTTTCCAATGATGACACTAGTTATGGTGGCCCTGGAGACTGGGATTTCCTCTCGCTTCCTGTTTTGGCTATGGGACAGGAAGTGAAGGGAAAGCTCCCTGAAGGGACACAGATGGCAAAAAAAAAAAAAATCAGGGGTGGTAACTCCCTATAATCTATCCAAAATGAGGTAAATTGTTAGTTCTTCTGTTGGCTGGGTTCACATCATAGCAGGGGGCTGGTGCATCCCCGTTCACCATTTCAGGTCTGATTTCAGCCTGAATTTTTGGCTGAATTCAGACGTGAAATGGACCAAAAATGCACAGGACCCGGTGCAAATGTGCACTGGAGCCGCAGCGGAGATATGTGAACCGCCTCCATAGAGAGCCGGTCAAAATCTCCTGCTATTGCGAATTGGATGCGGAGAAACCGCATCCAATTCACACTAGTGTGAACCCAGCCTAAATCTCTCTTCACACCTATACAGGTGCAACGGTACGCATGTGTTTTTTGCATTACTTTGCATGTCACATTTAGGGAAACCCATTCCATTCACTGGGCTGCCCTATGTGCCCAAGTCACACAAGAGAAGTGCACGATCCCCTTTTTTTTTTTATCTCACTGCACTAAAATGCATGGTAATTTGTTACTATGCGTTATGATATGCATGAAAGCACCCATTGGCAAGGTGTATCGAGGGGCCAGAATTATTGGCACCGCTGTGTGCATGTAAAACATGCATTGCAGGAACGCGTGCGTATTTGCTCTATGCACAAGAGTAAACCCGCCCTAAAAATAAAAAATGTATAGCATTTAGTATTTTCCATTTCTAAAACATTACAATGAACGCAGACCTCTCTCATTCCCCATCTTCATAGCTCCTTCTTGTGCACAGACAGAAAGCTTGGGAAGTTAGATGTTCTAGCAAAATCTCCAGGTCATTTTTGCACTAATCATACAGATATAACAAAAACTTTCAATGGCATTTTAGCAGATTAAATACGCCAATAAGAGAAGGTCATTGTTGGGGTTTACATATACTTTAATCAGATAGTTATATGAAGAGTATTATCAAATTCCTGGGGGGAAAAAAAGTATTTTAAGAGACAAATGATATAAGAATTTTTTTTATAAATGAATAAATCATACTTTATATGCTAAATAAAATAAAATTAATTTCTTTGCATCCACCCCCGAGATTGTTCAACGTTTATGCAATCATTTTGAAAGTTGGGATCTTGCAGAGTTTTCGGCTGAGAACAGTTCATTAGAAGTCAGGTCAGGCTCTGAGTAAACAGACGGCTTCAGCAGTCCTGGAGCGAGAACTCTCACTGAGAGCACTTTGTGATCATAATCACAGATAACTGGAGTCAAATAACTCAAGAGGCCTGACAATTCAAATGGGGGTCATAGGCTTCCTCCATTCAATGGCTGACCCACAATGCATTGTGCCTTGGTCATGTGCCATTGTGCCTGCATCACAAAATACCTAAGTAACAAAAAGACAGCCTGGATATATAGGTGGGACTTGTTTTCCTGGAGAGCATTCATTGTTTTTGATTTATGTAAAGCTGGACTGCAAATCTTTAGCATTCCACTCCGATTTTATATTCAGTTTGCTTATGTTAATTTAGTTCATGTCACTTCTTAGGCAGATACAGATTAGTCAAGAAAAAATCTATAGTAATGTGTAATTTAATATAATTTTTAATGTAATCTGGAATCTGATAACACTGGCCGTGTTCCAGTAGAGCAGTGGACAGAACTGACTCCATCAGAGGTGTGGGCTCTTTGTCCATTCAGAGCAAAGTGACAGGATCTCTTAAAGAAGAACTCCATGACTTAACTTTTTGCAACCTAACATTGTTGAAGCTTGGATCGATGTAAATACCCATATCCATATCTGATACTTGGATGGCCACTACTGAAGATCCTAAAAATCACTGTAGTAGCCCACGCTACATACAAAGTTAGCAGTCATCTTCTGGTGTTGCTCCAGTGGCTTCCCCTCTGCACACGGAATACAAAGGCATTCTCAGGTTGCACAATGTTAAGAGACTTCACAATCTCCACCTTGTCCAATCATATTCATTGAAAAAAACAATACAAAGGCATTCTCAGGTTGCACAACGTTAAGAGACTTCCTAATCTCCCCCTTGTCCAATCATATTCATTGAAAAAAACAATACAAGGCATTCTCTGAATGGTGGTGCCCAACAAGTGACCCCCTGTGTTCAGAGGTGAACCCACTGGAGAAGCACCTGAAAGATCACAGTTATAAATGTATGTGGCAAGGACTACTACAGCAATTTTCAGCATCCCCAGTAGCCCTCCAAATATCACATATAGATACTTACATCAAAAATATTTCCAAAAAAGATCATTCCTATGGTAGAACTTAAGGCCTTATTCAAACGGCCGATTACTTGTGTGTCCTGTGCAGAACCGCGTTTTGCCGGCAAGTGAATGCACCATCTTGGCAGCCCCATAAATGTATATTGGGACACATAGTGGCACAAGCACAGCTGCTGTGTCCCAATGTGACATCTGTATGGGCCTGGATGCATGGCTTAGAATGCACACAGGGTGAGTTTGGGGACATGCCCCATCCCCACGTGGATGTCATATTGGGACAAAGTGGCTGTGCTTATGCGGGACTGCCAGAACAGTGATGCACGCAAAACTTGTGCATCCCTGTGCCGGCAAAACACGGCCATAAGGGGGATGCGCAAGTAATTGGCCATGTGAATGAGGCCTTAAAAGGGAAGTTTTTTTTAGAAATCATACTTACCTAGGTGGATGCAGCATCTGTCCCCCCGGCGACTCCTAGACTGAGAACTGAGCGATCAAACACTGCTGATTGCTTAGTGCTCTGTGAGCAGAGAGCTGGTGACTGTCAGTCACCGGCTGTCTGCTCTGCCTCCACCATGCTCACTGGAGCGCTAGGCTGTGGAGGGGGCAAAAGCGGCCTGCTGAGAGGCTGAGCTAGGCTTCTGGGTGGATCCTAACCATATGGTCGCAATCATTCCCCAGCCTGGACCAGCTCTATGTCATCAGCCGACAGCTGGCTTCAGCTCACTTTTGGCTGAAAACGTGTCACAGGAATGCAGAATGAAAAAAACTTCCCCTTTGAGGCTGGGTTCACACTATTGTAAATTGGATTCGGAATTTCCGCATCCAATTCACAATAGCAGGAGAATGTGACTGGTGTTCTGCCGAGAAAGTTCCGCTCGGCTGATAAGGACCCCCCTCTACTGCGCAAGCGTTGCGCCTGCGCAGTAGGATCCGGCGGAAATAGCCGAAGGTGAAAAGGGGAAAATCAGCTGTGCACCGCGCCTGTAAGAGGGCCCCTCGCGGGCTCGCTTCGCTCGCCACACTTCGGGCACGGCCTCGCTTCGCTCGCCACGCTTCGGGCACGGCCTCGCTTCGCTCGGCTCTTTTTTATTCCCCCTCTAGGTCCACTTGGATGGTGAGGAAGGAACCTGGACCTAGGGCACAGGCGCCGTGTACAGCTGATTGAACATTTTGAGCTTCGGCTATCTCCGGCGGCTGATAGTAGTTCGTACTGCGCAGGGGCTGCGCCTGCGCAGTACGGGGGGGGGGGTCCTTATCCGCCGAGGGAACTTTCTCGGCAAGACACTGGCTCTCTATGGATCTGGTTCACAAATCTCCGATGCGGCTCCTGTGCAAATTTGCAGAGGATCCCTGTGCGTCTTTTTGTCCATTTCAGGTCCAAATTCAGCCCAAGATTCGGGCTGAAATTGGACCTGAACCAGGACGCACAGGACCCCTGCTGGGAGCCGTATCAGTATCCAGTGTGAACCAAGCCTAAAGGGTTTTTATGAAGTGCTGTATAGCAGTGGTTCTCAACCTCAGTCCTAAAGTACCCCTAATGGGCCATGTTTTCAGGTTTTCCTTTACATTGCACAGCTGCTTCAAATCAATATCAATGACATGGTATTGATAAGAGCTATTTTATCTAAGGGGAAGTTCCCAAAACATGGCCAGTTGGGGGTACTTGAGGACTGAGTTTGGGAACCACTGCTGTATAGCAACCAGTTAGAATCCATCTTGATTTTGATTGGTTATTATGGGTCACCGCATTTTGGAATTTCAGCTTAAGAATTGCTTATTGAATGTGGTTCTGACAGCCTTCAGTGAGAGGAGCTGATGGGTCCGTCCCACAGCTCTGCTCTCTGCACAAGTTAAGTGCAGCAAATAGATGATGTCACTGCTACTTTTATGTGATAATATCTGGGTTTGCAAAGGCATTCAGTCCACAAAAGGCTGATTTATGGTATATTCTTTGTGATTATTGAGGAATATATTTGAATTAAAGTTTTTGTGCCTGGTGTTCAAAAAAAAAAAAAAAGGTATTGAGAAGAAATAGGTGTGATTGTGCCAGTGTAAACATAATATAATCGATACCTCTGTTTTGGCATGTAAATACTGTAAAGATTAAAAATTCATCGTTAGATACTTTTGTTATTCACTTCTTTTTTTGTGTCTAAATTACTGTGTTAAAAATGCTCACTTGGGCTCAAAGGTTCATGCTGCAACATTGTAATATTTAAGCCAGTTGTAACTAATGTAACACATTTTTATTAGCAAAGCAAATACTAAAGTTTATAGCTGTTGTTAGGATACCTGTGGGCGGTGTTGCCCTCAGCAGGAGCTATGAACATTTTTATATTGCTCAATTTAATAATAAATGCCGCGTTATTGACAGTGATCTGCCAATGGCATAAATGCTTTAATGACCCACATGAATGGCACATGCTAAAAAGTTTGTTTTCTGCCTGGCCTGTTTGAAGCGTCTTATAATTTTTTTTATTTCTTTTTAGAGAGAGTAGACCGTTTTTAGGTTTTCTCCTGAGACAGCTTGAAGTTTCTCAGCCAGTAATAGCTAAAAGGTTTAATTATCCACCCTGGGAATGAGATTTCTTACAGTGAGTGTTAAAATTCAGTCTTGTCAAAAAAAGTGTTATGACACTTCAGTAATGTGTAATGTTCAGCTTGTGCCCATGGTAAAGGGCTGCTCTGTATAAGTTGCTTTTGGTACTAAGAAGCCAGCACTGGTTTTGGTTATGGTGCAGACTGGGTGGCTTAGCTCCAATTAAGATGCAGGATGGTCATGACAAGGTAAGTACAGGATTTAAGGGAGTTAATTTAATGCTATGGGTAAGGTTATATTCTGGAATATGGAATTTAAATGACATTTTGTAGTTAAAGCCCAACTCTAGGACTTGGAAAAGATCTAAGTAAGGTTACGTTCTGAGTGTATGGAATTAAAATTACATTTTGTAGTTGAAGCCCAACTCTAGGACTTGGAAAAGTTCTAAGTAAGGTTACGTTCTGAGTGTATGGGATTTAACTTACATTTTGTAGCTAAAGCCTAGGACTTGGAAAAGATCTAAACCCCTTCACACACTGCAAGGGGTAAATGCTTGTTTTGTGTAGCAGGCACAATAGCAGGTATTAATACTTACCTTACACCCCTTGGCTTCATAACATCCAGTGCAGGGCCATTAGCCTTGTAATGTATGTTAATGAGGCAGAAATGTGACCATGGCCATGAATGGTGTACAGAGGAGGCTGTGGTGGACCAGTCATATCACTTGAGGAACCCTACTAGAATGCAAAATAAAGTAAGGGCATGGCTGGAAAATGTCTGAATGGACAATAAAAACATTATAGGAGGCCACTGATGTTGGAGATAGATGACTAGGCAGCTGGGTGTGGGGAATGTTGGCTTGGAGAACGTTAGTGTGGAAAATCAAGCCCATAGAACTTACCTGGTGTAGTACCCAAGAGGTATAAGCAACAATTTGATGGTACAACCTTCCAGAGAATGTCAAATCTGAAAGAACAGTTTTAGTTGGATTCATCATTTGTAGTAGGCAATTATCACTTTATAAAATAGTTTTCCTAGAGCGTTGATTCATTTGTAAAATGGCTTGAGACACGCCAGTCCTGTCTTTCTTACTCAAGACCCCACCTATGTTATTTGCTGTAGAATTGACAGTTAGATGGTAAAACCACAACGACAACATGTCCAATAAAATAACTAGCAATGAACTGTTAAAACTAAGCTTTTCAGTGCCAATTTCCATGTCTGCCTCACTGCGTTTCTTTTAACCAACCAACACATGAAAGGCATTTCTAGTTTCTGTTAAAGTGGAGGGCCACCCTGAAAAAAAAAATCACCAAAAATCCTAAAAAAAAAAAAAATTAAACTTACCTAAACCCTTGTTGCTAGGCAGTCTTCCTAATCTACCTCTTCCTTTTCTGCGGTGAGTTCTTCTCCTCGGTGAGCGGCCCCGTTGTCTTCTGGGAACTGTGTGTGTTCCCAGAACACCACGGGGCCATTCACGGAACGGAGCGCCACGCCGCTCGCGCATGCGCAGTAGGAAACTGGCAGTGAAGCCGCAAGGCTCCACTGCCTGTTTTCCTTTCCTAGGATGGCGGAGCCGAGGGACGGGTCGGCCTCGGGTGGCCGACATCGCGGGCACCCAGGACAGGTAAGTACTTATTTAAAGTAAGCAGCTACAGTGTTAGTAGCTGCTGACTTTAAATTTTTTTTTTTTTAGGACGGAATCCCGCTTTAAGTCTCTTACTTCCCGTCCAAGGCTGTCATATGATGTCCTGGACTTTGAGTGGGGATATCTGAATAATGCCTACATTGGGATATCTTTTTTTTTTCTGCCGACACGTCCCTGCACCACAAGGACAAACATAGCGGCTGTAGATCATTGGATTGATGCTTCATCCACCTAGGTGAATATAATTTTTTTTTAGCGTAAACCCATACTTCTCTTTTAATAGGAAGGAGGGAATGTTATGCTAACCATACACAGCTAAAGTGTTGACTGATTCCTGCCATTGGCACCACCCGGTAAATTTGAAAATGAAAGGAGGCGGATAGAAGATTGTCTTCTGAACAATGACTGCAGCCAACCAGATGCAGTCACTGTTCAGATATTCTGATAGTTGTGGGTGTCAGAATAATATAGCTGGCAGGAAACAGGTAATCTACTGATCCTTTCATTCGCCCTTGGGGCCATTGTGTTTGGCTAGCCTTACAGTATAACTAAAGGTAAAGCAGTTTTTTTTTAAGTTTTGGATAGAGTGGAGAAAGATTAGAACCCCTGGCAGGTTTTTATTGCTGTCTGTGTCCCGGTTAGGAAGACTCATCTTCTCTATTTGTTCTGCTTACTGTTACCACAGAGAGTGAAAGTGAAAGAAAATCCCCAGTTTTGGGTTGTAACCAGAACAGGAATAGAGGGGAGATCTTTCAATGGGGACAATAGTTCTGGTGACCCTGGTGACAACCAGGGATTCCCTCACTTTGGAAGTATTTTCTCTCGCTTCCTGTTTTGGCTTTAGGCCAGGAAGTGAAGGGAAATCTCCCCAATAGGCATAGATGGCTAAAAAACTGAAATTGATTATATACTTCCCTTACTTTATCCAAAATGAGAAAAAAAAATTGCCTTTAGTTTTACTTTATTGTAGTTAATTGGATAAAGCTGTGTTCACTGTAATAATTCGATTACACACGATCAAAAATGCTGTTTTTTCCTTTCCTTTTCATATGACTAAGTATTCAAAGTGAAGCTTCATTATATTTACAAAACTAAGTGAAAATTCTTTAACCTGGTAAATCAACCCTTCAGAGTCACTGAAGAATTCTGACTAATGTTTGTGAGGTTTAAGTCCATTCAGGCGGATGTCTTTTGATGGGTGATTCATGCTTTCCTTTGCTCTATTCACTTAATTAGCCTTAATATATTAAAATGCTCACCACATTGCAATTTGGAATGAACCATAAGTACTGGCAGCATGGTAGTTTCAGCTCTAAATCTATTTATTGAACCTGAAATAAGTTAACGTTTCATTAAACCCTCCTCCAAAAATATGCACTCTCACTGTACTATCGACACTGGCAGGGAAGGGGTTAACATCAGAGGCGATCAAGGGGTTAAATGTGTGCCCAACATGTTTTATTGTGTACTGTGTGAAGTGTTTTTACTAAGCAATGTGCTGTCTTTTACTTCCTGCTTTGCAGGAAGAGAAAAAAGCATGTTGCTGCTGTCAGAAGAGAGCCCTGTGTTTGTTTACCTACACAGGGCTCTCTTCAGTAAAGTCTGGAGCCAATCGTCGGGTGCCGGCGACCAATCAGCAGCAGGCATCCGCTGATTGGTTGGCGCTGCATCCAATTGCAGTACAGTCGTGGCGGCGATGTAGCGCTCTCTGCCCTAGCGTGCGGATCACGGAGCACAAACCAACAATTCTAATTAATTCATTTTTAATATTCAAAGCAAATGCACCCATCCATCCATGCTTCATTTTGCTGAGGAATCGCTTTGAAAAACACCCACCTCCAGCATTTTGGCTGTGGCCATCTTCAGTAAGGGCAGATGATTCATGTTGCATTCACTTCCTGGAACCCATCGGCCCTTAGCTTAGATATGCAGGTGCTTCTTCAGATTAGGTAACCCATCAGAATTTGTAAAGGAAGTGACGTTTCATCGCCGCCATCTTGATACATCCCGCACTCCTTCACAGTAAGGATATACTGAGAAGTGGGCAAGCGGACATCTTGTGACACCCATCGGAGTTTTGCATTTCACACTTATTTTTAACAGTAAACGGAGCTTATAAGGTGAAATACAGTATTTAGAAATCCAACTGACTGTTTAATTATAAAATCAGAGGTGTTCTGTCAGATAACGAAACCTGTGACATCAGCAGGTTTGCAGCTGCTTTTACAATTGAACATCTAAACAGTCCGTCGGATTTCTAAATACTGTATTTGACCTTATAAGCTCCGTTTACTTTTAAAAATGAGTGTGAAATGCAAAACTCTGGTGGGTGTAACAAGAGGTCCGCTTGCCGCCTTCTCACTGTATCTTTGCTGTGGAGGAATGTGGGGTGTAGCAAGATGGCGGCGACGAAACGCCACTTCCGTTGCAAATTCTGACGGGTCGTCTAATCTGACGAAACACAGGCATGAGGGTGTGTTTAGCTGAGAAAACCCCTCCTAACCTCCTGAAGACTTCTGGGACGTATTACATCATTCATCTAGGCCTGGAAACCAGGAAGTAACTGAAAAAAATAAAAGTTTAAAAGAAGTAAGTATGATATACTTTCCTATCTATTTATATATGCTAGGGGTCTCCAGACCTTCTGTACAAAGGTCCAGTTTACTGTCCTTCAGACTTTAGGGGGGGGCAGACTGTGGCCATTGGGAGTGGAAAATGTCTTGCAGCAGTTGGAGTAAACAGCACCTCATTTTTGGTGTCAGTGAGAGGAATTGAGCCCCATTGTTGATGTCATTGGCAAAGAACTGTGCCCCATCATTGGTGTCATTGGGAGGAATTGCGCCCCATCATGATGTCATTGGCAGGAACGGTCCTCCATCATTGGTGTCATTGAGCCCATTGTTGGTGCCATTGGGAGGAACTATGCACCTTCGTTGGTGTCAGTGAATGAAATACTGCCCCCAAGGTCTGGATAAAAGCAAGCAAAGGGCTGCATCCGCCCCTGGACCACAGTTTGGAGACCACTGATCCAATACAATAGGATGAGTTATATTTATTTTTTTGCAGCTGTTATAGTGGGATTTCAAGGAGAAGGTGATATGAGTATTGCTTTGAGAAGTTAACTGGTGAATTGCAAATATCATTGTCCATTAAAACATGAAGCATCACTTTTAGGTAGATTGCCCTTTGAAGACATTTAAAACATAGGTTTTTTTTAAGTACAATTTGCATGTAAAATGCTCTGCTACCCATAAAATAGAAACCTATAAAGAAAACATGAAATACATTCCAAGAGAGAAAAGGGGAGAAAATCTGAGTCTTTGCATGAATCTGCCTTAACGTGACTTTTTCTAATTGAGCGTGATTAGATCTTTTCCCACCCTCCATGATAACACGGATAAATGCTAATCCTGACAGCCTGTGCAACCACTGCATGGGAAGCCAGGGTATACAATTAGGCAGACACTCCCTGATATTATAAAGCTATATTGTCAGACAAAATACACCTTTGGCATGGCTTCAAAATCAACACCATTGAAAAGTATGTTTTTTTAATCTCAGTAAGTCACTGCTGACAGCAACATTTCTACAGTCTGGAAGGGGGAAGGTATATGACAGCATAATGATTTTCTTGGGTGAAAACAAGAGATTGCTGACAGAGAGGAACACTTTGGGCCACATGTAGATTGAAATTGTGCTTGGTGGGTGGTGCAACGGGCAGTGGATTAGGGATACCCATCTTTTTTTTTTTTAATTTAAAACCTTTTTTTATTTGCTTGACAAACACAAAACAATACAGACGTACAGCAGTTCAGGCCTCCTTCAGGGAAGGGACCCACACAGGAGTCACAAAGTATTGTTATAATATCAAGGAACAGTAAATTATCTACGACTACCATAGGTATAACAACAGCAATAAGTTGTCATGGCTCCTGCTCCATGGGAGGACTAACAAAAGTCTGGCACACTTATAATATCTCTCGAACCGGGCTCTCCCATCCCACCGGGAGGCCCGGACATCCGCTGGCTGGCCGGAGACCCGAACAAAGACGGAACTGGCTTTGATCGGGTCTCGGATCTAGTTACCCGGAAGCAATGTCACTTCCGGGTTTACTGGAGCCTTAAAGGCGTCAGATTTAAAAAAAAAATCAGTATTCAAAACAGCCAAACTTGGTGTTTTGAATGCTTTTAAAGAAGTTGTAAACCTCATTAAAAAAACCCTGCAAGACAAAGGCATAATGAGCTAGTATACATTGCATACTAACTCACTATGAAATACTTTCCTCAGAAGAAAGGTGTTGCAGCAGCACTCGCACACTCTTTCCCGGAGTTTTTTCTGGGTTCGAGGGCTCTGGCGCTGTGATTGGCCGGAGCCACATTGACGTCACGAGAGCCGCCGTTCACGGCTCGGGGCTTGGAAGGAACGGCACCCGGGGCGCGTGCGCCAGGGATGTCACTGGCTGCATGCAATGTAAATATCTCCTAAACTGTACACGTTTAGGAGATATTTACACTACCTATAGGTAAGCCTTATTATAGGCGTACCTAGAGGTAAATGTCTGCTGAGGAAGTTTACTTCCTCTTTAAGTGCAAAGTGCCTCAGATCCCTCCAAAAAAATACCTGGCACGTGACTATTACTGTTACAAGGGATGTGTACATTCCTTGTAAAAGCAATAAAAGTGAAAAAAAAAAAAAAAAAATTAAAGGGACAGTGTAAAAATAAAAAAACTAAAACAAAATAAATAATAAAAAAAATAGAAAGCACCCCATCCCTCGGCGCAGAAGCGAATGCATACGTAAGTCACAGCTGCAAATGTAAACAGCGTTCAAACCACACATGTGAGGTATCTCTGCGATCATTAGAGCAAGAGCAATAATAACAATAATTCTAGAACTAGACTTCCTCTGTAACTCTAAACTGATAAGCGTTAAAAAATTTTAAAGCGTCGCCTATGGAGATTTTTAAGTACCGTAGTTTTTCGCCAATTTGCACAATTTTAAAGCATGACATGTTAGGTATCTATTTACTTGGCGTAATAGCATCTTTCACATTATACAAAAAAATTGGGCTAACTTTACTATTTTTTTTTTTTTTTAATTCATGAAAGTGTATTTTTTTTTCAAAAAAGTCGTGTTTGAAAGACCGCTGCGCAAATACAGTGTGACATAAAATATTGTAATGACCGCCATTTTATTCTCTAGTGTCTCTGTTAAAAAAAAAATATATAACGTTCTGGCGTTCTAAGTAATTTTCTAGCAAAAAATACTGATTTTAACTTGTAAGCAACAGTCCAAAAAAGGCTTGGTCTTGAAGTGGTTAATATGGAACTAAAGGCCCTAGAAAAATCTGTAAACAGACAGGATCTTTATTTTTGAAGAAAACCTTCCTGTTCACCACTTTCTGCAAAATATACAGGGAGCTGCACATGCAGCACAGTGCTAACGTACCTGCATGAATGACTCCTGCGCATGTGTGGGAGCAACGTCCTCCCACACCAGCCAATCAAGACGGCCATTGACTGGTACCTGGAAGAAGGCACGGAGAAAATGCTGGTACCAGAGAGAGACCTCGTGAGTATTTCTGACTTAAGGCTCCAATCAGATATGTGTGAGCACATTTGAACGCACATGGCATGGGTGGAGCACCCCAATCAATTCAATTGCTGCCATACCTGTGGCTAATGCAGATAAAGAACTCCCTGACCCCTTATTCAAAATTGTGCCACACAGAGCCACATGGTGCCGATGCCAAAATGCAAGACGTTTGTCTGTGGGTCAGCAACATGTGCAATTTTTCATGCCTTTCCTAGTTGCAGAGTAATGAACCTGACCTTCATTCCACTTTAAATTGACATTATGTTTAAAAAAAATTCTATTCATGTATGTATTCCTAAAGTGGTTCTAAAGGTAGAAGGTTTTTTACCAATATGCATTTTCTGCATTAAAGCTGTGTTCCGCTCCCCCCCTCCCTCGAAAAATGAAAAGTCAGCAGCTACATACACATACTGTAGCTGCTGACTTTTAATAATAGGACACTTACCTGTCCTGGAATCCAGCAATGCTGGCACCCTAGCTGATGGTTCCATAGGCTGTCGGTTGCCGCCGCTGCCATTGCCGGTAAGGGAACCCGATGTGAGGGGGGGAAATGAGAGGTTCAGAAGCTCGCAGAGGATGTTAAAAGGTGGCAGAAAAACACAGAAATGATTTCTTTAGAAATAGATTACAGGGTCATTTAGTAGTGGATGCCGCTTCAATTGAGTGACCGACTCTCACGTGTTGTGAACTGGAACCAAGGGTGCTGCACAGCTGTCTGTGAGATTCAGTAACATGCACAAGTTAAGAATATTGCTGCACTCCTTGTTATCTTCATTGAAGCAATAAAATAACATCACAGGTATGAAAGGAACATCAAAAGGTGACGCGTTTCACGCTACATTGAGCGCTTACTCAAACCTAATAGTAGTGGATGTGTATAGATTCTTTTTGGAGAATAAGGATATTGTTTGGTGTCATTTTAATGGTCCCCAAAAATATGGTCTGTTTTCAAACTAACATAAACTGAAACATAAAAATAACCCTTTGAGCTTAGGGAACAGTAGCAATTATTGATATTACTTATCTAATGTTTATTTTTTATTTAATTATAGTGTGTGACAAATTAAATATGTAATCAAAACATTTGTCAATATTACATGTGCACCCGATATTCAAACTGTACAGTCTGCCTGCATACAGGTGCATGAACATGTTTGGAGGAACGCACAGTCAGGGCCTATTAAAGTGGTACTGCAGGCAAAAATAAATGTATACATTTGTAACAAAATAGGTACAAAAGTATCTTCTTTTTTTCTTACTCTGTGGCTACATTCACACAGACAGCATAGGGGCAGCAAAACAGGAGGTTGTTCTGAGTTTTGACTGACCACCTATAGTTTTACATGGTGGTCACCTGGGTGGTATTGGGTGATATACATGGTCACGGACATTTTTACAGCATGTCACGATTGGAAGGTGGTTACACTTGTCAAACGTGCCTATTGAAGTCAATAGGAGTGCGCCACAACCACATGCCAATTGCTAGGCACTGTTGTAGCATGGTATTTTAATAAAAAATCCCTCTTGGGATTGAGAAAAAACTCCTGTGAACTGGATCTAAACCGCTGATCCCCAAGCATCTGCAATGCCTGGAAATAAACTTCCTTCTGTGAGCATGTGTTAGACTTGGACAATGCTCAGTCAACAAATCACAATCAGGCAAACCCCCTCTCCCTCACGCGTTCACGTTTGCAGCGGAAGCAGATTTCAAATCACTGTTATCACTGACATCAGTACAGCGGGGAAGGTTCTGCAACACCCCTTTTCATTAGTAAAGAGGCTCAAATAAACAATTACAAAAAAGATATTATATGGTGATAAAAAAAAAAACAACAACAACAAAAAAGCAAACTCAGGGGTACCATGTGGACCTTTTGTTGATATGGTCACTTTCCATTTACTTTATAACAATTGGGTTATTTTACTAAAGGCATATAGACTGTTCACTGTGCAAGGAAGGTAGAGCCCTGCTGACTTCCAGCATCCAATCATGTGCAAGCACGTACATGTGGTTGGGCATTCTTTGTGAAGTGATTTTTTTTAATGCATAGAATGCATTAAGATAAAAAAAAACCTCTGCCTTTACAACTCCTTTACTCCAATGTCTTAATATAATGTATGTGTCGTAACACAACAGGATAGGTGTGCTGTGGTATGGGGGTTGATTCATTTTGTAAGGACTGGCAGCACTCCTTCATTTTCTAAAGATCCTCTATCCTGCTTCCTCCCCCTCCTGCTTACACATTACCAAAAAAAAATGTATTCAAAAACATTAAAACTTCTTTTTATTTTTTTTGTAACTTCCTAATTACCTGCCTGGCCCAGGATGATGTCATATCACCCCCATTCCCCCTTCCTCCACATGCAAAGATAGGCCACTAGGTGTGTCTACATATGCAGCAGATTTCAACTACAGATGGTAGCACAGGCGAAAGGAGAACTTTTGCTTAAAGCAAGACAACGTTAGTCTTCATTATCTAGTAGATATGTATTCTTTTTTTTTTTTAAACAAGTGTTAGGGATTTTTTTGGCGGTGGGGGGCTTGGGGGTAGTCAGAGTAAAATTCCTTTTTAACACGCAAAAAAGACCTTTGTTTCTTAAAGCGGATCTTCACCCAAAAGGGGATGTTTTGTTTTTCTGTCTCCTCCCCCCTCTCCTTTACCACCTTTGGAAACTTTTTTTTTCGGGGAGCGGGTACCTAGTTTTGACATGTCCCCGCTCCCTCTTCTGCTTGGATTGTGTAGGCCAAGTATTAGTAAAGGAAATTGTTTGTTTGGGCCAAATGAACCATTTCAAGTGAAATAAAATCTGGAGTTAGGCTTTAAAATAGAACTAAAGGCAAAACAGTTTTTTTTTGGTTTTTTTTTAGATTTAGAGTGGAAATAGTGTATAATACCTATCAGGTTTTTTGTCTGCCCGTGTCTTCGTTATGAAATTTCATGCCTCTCTATTTGTCCTGGTGAATGTTATCACTGGAAATGAAAGTGAAAACAAGTCTAGATTTTGAGTTGTCACCAGAACAGGATTGGAGGGGGAATTATCCGATGGGATTTCCTATACTTTGCAGGGATTTCCTCTCGCTTTGCGTTGTGGCTGTGGGACAGGAGGTGAAGGGAAATCTCCTCAGTGGGACACAGATGGCAAATAAAAATCTAGTCGGGGTTATTGCCCTCCCTTACTCTATCCATAATGGAAAAATAAGAGTTTTGCCTTTAGTTCTACTTTAATGTTATATGAAAAGAAGCAGGGGTGACATCCTTTTACATAATATTCCTGTTAATATTTTGAGAGTACCAATGTTTAGTGAATGGATCGGCTTTGATCACACTCTTTTCTTTTTCAGTAAGAAATATTTGTTTTATGATGGAACGAGAATATGTGCAATTTGATGTAAATACTGCATCATTTTCAGATTATGTCTATTGTAGCTTATGGTCTTCTATCCCTACCCTATGAATCATGATTTTAATAAGCGACTGCTTTGATCTCCCCTACTTCAAAGACTTGCCAGTGATTGACAGCTTCTTAAGAAATCTGAACAGGTCAAACAAAATACATTTGTGAGTACTTTTATGTTTAGACTGTGGCTGTGGTTTAGAAAGAAATCAAGCTATTAGCTCACTAATGACATTCATGAAGTAAATGAACAGAAAACAAGAGTGCATATTACTATATACTAAATGTGGACAAACGAGCAGCATGGAGAAAAGAAGCCCAAAGGTAGAGCCGGCTGTAACGTGAGCTGCCTTTGAAGGCCAATTACTGGTTATCAAATCTACCGGTGCAATGTAAGGAATGGGAGCAATAACAATGTAATCATCTTTGAAGCTAGTAAAGTTTAAACTCATGTACAGAAATAAAAGAACAGAAGGTATTGTATTCCTGTATGTTTACCTGTTTCTGTCTACATTAGGAAGTTAAATACACAATTCAAAATTGCTGCAATAGACCTAATTTACTGAAAGAGAATTCACATGAGCAGTAAGAAAACATTATGATGATTATAGATGTTCCTGTATTGCAGGTCGGCATGATCGCACAAATATTTGCGCACCTAGACTTGACTGATCTAGTAAAGCGTAAACTCTCTAAATACACATTTTTCAATCCTGTTTGCATAATGCATTGAACATCCAACATATAGCTGCTTTGTGGTTTACTGTATACATAGCTCCCAACTGTCCCCCATTTTGAGGGACTGTCCCTCTTTTAAAATCAAATCCCTCTCTCTCTCGTGCAGCCTCATTTGTCCCTCTTTTTGGTTTGATGTGTATATCTCCATACAAAATGTACTATTTTACTACCAAATGTTATGCTGCACTAAATGTTTTATCTGACCTATATTACTGCATTTGTTATCTTGGAAGGCCAATATAAAGGAAAAGTAGAGCACTTGTATAGTTTAGCTGATCATTTTCTGCATATTGGATCCCTGTGGTCCATGGAACCGGGGCCATAGCTGGGACGTGTCCATCACTAACATACTGCGTGCTAAATAGTATCCCTTTTTATGATTTCGGAGGATATCGTTTATATGCGGATACTGTATGTGTATCCAGCCTGCTAGGCGACTTCATATGACCCTCACACCCAGGGTTGTTTTTAAGCCAGAACATGGCGGGACTCAATTCAACCACCATTCCTCCTGTGTTTATAAGGACAGCTTTCCTCTTGGCGGCTCTCATAAATCCCTGCCTGCCCTGCACTCATGGTGGGGACAAGGGAGATGCAGATGCATTGTGGGATAGGGCATCAAGTGGTAAGCTGCATTGTGATCCCCTTATGTGCCCTGGTGAACAAGTGCCTACAAATGACCTCCCTGCAAGTGAGAAAGAGAGACGCAGAACCATATATACTGCTGGGAGATACTAGAGCCCGGTGGGGTACGTAAGATGCGAGGAGGCTTTTGGGGGTGGGGGTGAGGACTGTGGAGGAAGATCTATGCAGAGGTAAAGGATAGGGAGAGTGTTGCAGAAGTCAGAGTCGAGGTGGGGTGCGTGAGATGTGAACAGCCTGTGAAAGAGAGCTGAACTCACACACTGTTCATAGCACACCCCTAAACCTTGCATTCTGTAAACATCGCACCCCTGAACTCTGCATTTTGTAAATAGCGCACCCGTGAACTCTGCACATAACACACGCCTGGTATTTATTGCCCCTTAAAGATCCTCCCACTGCAATTTGGTCACATCCACAGTTCTATGTGATTCCGCGTGTGTGTGTGTGTGTGTGTGTGTGTGTGTGTGTGTGTGTGTGTGGGGGGGTCGTGTGGTTGATACCTTGCACCTATTCTCTGAGAAAAACAACTCTGGATTAATTGATATAGTCTTGAAGATACAACCATTCCTCTGAGATGAAATTGAGTTTGATACCTTTGGAAGAGATATTGAAAGCAGAACTAAGCTCTCTAACTGAGCAATAACATATGTAAAAAGGGAGACAGTACAGTTACAATACAATAAAATACAAGAGGGCCCTGCTCATAAGAGTTTGCGATCTAAAATGATGAGTAAAGATATTGTTTATTTAAATGTATAGAGAGCAAAAACCTTATTTTCAGATAACATATGTTTCATTATACATAAAACAGTAGGAGAATAACCACAGTTTTGATGCAGACATTATTGTATAATGAAATGCAGGCCATCAATATCATCTAGTGAACTAATAGCTCCAATCCAAGGCACACTTCTCTGTGCTGTTTGAAATCATGTAGATCTGTTGCTCTTTACCTTACAGCTAGTAGCATATTATTGCTATTATCTTAAAGACATGTTCTCCAGTCACTCATTGTAGAGCTCAGTTATCCAGATACAAGACATATGCCTGTAAAACTTCTGCCCGTATATGGCCAGCTTTACAAATGCCTGAGCCTGTAAAGCCCTCCGCTTAAAATATCATATGTGTCACAGGACACAGCAATTGCTGAGATTCTTTTTTATACATTACAAAAGAAACCAGACAATATCGCTGGGTTAAAGGAGAAATATAGTATTTTTTTCAATAAGCACACGTCTTTAATAGTTCAGAACATAGGGGAATCTAAAAGTCTTCCCTTGCAGTTATGCTATACTGGCACTGCAAGTGTTAACTGCTCATTTATGTTCAGCGGGACCAGTTACAGCAGTTTTACTTACCTGATCTGCCGCTTCCACAATCTCCTCTGTGTTGTTGGACCAGTCCCTACATCCTTTTATCCCCTGCACTCTGGCAGTCCAAGATTATTGTCATGCGGTGACCATAGCCCTGCATTGGGCTTGAGGATGTAGAGGGGACAGTCCACTGCAAGAGTGTAGGGGAGAACCATTTGCCAGGGGGAGCAAAAGATCAAATAAGTAGAAGTGCTCTTTTTGCCTTCTAGACTAAATCAGCAGTTAATCCCTGCAGTGCAGAGACAGCACCACTGCATCGGAGGACTTCTAGAGTTTTTCTAGGTTTTTTTAGAGTTTAGTTTTAAGTTAACCTTAACTCAAAAAGTCAAGATTTGCTGTCTTATAGGAGTCATCTACAAATGTTAACTATGCCTAAACAGTGCACTTCCTGAGATGTGCCTAAGCACTTTTGTATTATTACTATTAGTTGTATATCTGCAGTGGCACTGGTATTTGTGACATGTCAGATGTAGAATGGGGTTTGGTGATATTACTCAAATGCTGATCACTGTCCTCTATGGACCAGCAGTGGAGAGCAAGGACTCCACTTCTGCTTTATCCATTCAGTGGATCTGTTCTTCGTCTACCGCTTCTGCACCTTCTTGATCATTACGAAGTCAATTTTTAAATTGCTACTAATCTGGGGAAAGTTCTGACATGTTATTCTACCAAGAAGCAGATGCATAACTGGGACCTTCAGGGCCCCAGTGCAAGAAACCATGAAGGGCCCTACTTTACTCAAAACAGCCTGACAAAATGGGAGCATGACTAAGATTATGAAAGACCTGGGGCACCCTAGGAAACGTGGGTGAACAGTGAGCATGGCCAGTGGGAGAGTCTTAAAGGGGGATTGAACAGAATCTGCGCCTGCAGTATACACTGCACACAAATACCACAGTTCTTGTACCCACATTACTAAGGGGCACTTTTCAGGATGTATGGAGGCACATTGGAGAATGTAAGGGGGCACTCTTGAGGTACAAAGTTGTTACCAGCAGAGTGTCCCCTTACATCCTTTAGAGTGCCCCCTTACGTCCTCTTCCAGAGTGCCCCACTTAGTGCCTCCAGAGTGTCCCCTTACATCCTCCAGAGTGCCCACTTAGTAATATTGTAAATTGTTACCTCCAGAGTGTCCCCTTATGTCTTGCCCCCCCAGAGTGCCCCCTTATGACCCTCCTTCTCCAGAGTGCCCCCAAAATTAGTCCCCCCTTATGACCTGCACCTCCAGAGTGCCCTCTAATTTAGTATTCCTTTGTGTTGTCCTGCTCCTACAGAGTGCCCCAAAGTTAGTGCTTCCTTTCACATACCTTCTGGCTAACTACTAGCAATAAAACACTTTAGAAACAAAAGAATCCTTCTCGGCGACTTTAAACTGCCTCTACTCATGTGGTGGGGCATGTTAATATAAGCCACACCCCACTACCCAATCCGAGGCAGAGCCTGGCAGCTCTCGAATTGACTGGCTCTGGAACTGCATATGCACAGCTCGGAGTTGCAGTCGCAGAAAAGTAATTTTTTTTTTCTAAATGGTTGACTGCCAGCCGGTCATGAGTTCCAGGTTTGTATTTCATGTGCGATTTGTAGATGCCTGCTGAGCTAAAAGACGACTACAGAATAAGTCACCTAACCATTTCATTGTTTTAAGTCTGTGAATGCTGCTACTCTTTGTAATCTGCAATTATCTCCACACTTACCACTATACTCTGTTTATATGTTTGCAAACCTGCAAGTGGGCAGCAAAATGCCAGGCCAATGAGCAAAGCATGAGGGCCTAGTACCAGACCTTTACAAGTTACATCATTCTAATAAATACCAAATCACTTCCTCGTCCCTAGTGAAAAAAAAATTCTCCCTTCTCCTCTTGCCACTCTTCTCCTTTCCTCTTCTCTCACATTTATATTACTCAACCCACAATAGCTTATTGATAACCTTCTAAACTCCCCTCCTTCTGTCTCAACCCACCATACATCGAGTGACAATTGGAAAACTCCATCTCGTACATTTACACTCTAATATGTGTTTTACATCCTTCCATACATCATCTCCTTGAATCTTATACCTACGGTATATCCTCTTTACCCTTGTTAAATGGAGCCTAGCTCCTTTAATTTATTACACTTTGTTGTTCCATAATTATAGTGTATTTTATATTGTATACTTTTTTTTTCTCTTGGAAAAGTAATAAAATTAATTGTAAACAAATACCAAATCACTGGAAATATTGTCTTAATTTAATATATGCATGTAACTGGTGCACTTTAACTGCTTCCCGCTGCTTCAAATGCTGTCATCCCAAGAACAGGCTGCGCCGTGGCTCGATCTGCCTCCCGCTGTGTCCGGAGGAGACAGCGGATGACTGATCAGTGTACTGGCCTACTGCTGGTACCATGTGATCACTTTGACCAATCACAGCAGATCACATGACAGTTGTAAACAATTAATTGTCTTCCTTTCATGCCATTCACTGTATACAATTGTGTTGCTAGCTGCGATTGGTCACAGTGATCACATGGTATAAACAGAGCCAATCACAGCCCATTTGTACACTGTGATTAGCTGTGGCCAATCACAGCTAATCACAACAATACACAAGAGTTGATTTATTAAAACTGGAGTGTTCAAAATATGGTGCAGCTCCACCTAGAAACCAATCAGCTTCCAGGTTTTTTGTCAAAGATTAACTGAACAAGCTGAAGTTAAAAGCTGATTGGTTACCATGCAAAGCTGCACCAGATTTTGCACTCTCCACGTTTAGTAAATCAACCCCACAGGGTGTACACACTGTCATTAAGTAACAATATTTGGTTGTAGAAGTAAAGTATTGCTCTGGTCATAGTATGTAAAAAAAAATGTAAAGAAAAGATTTTTTTTTAATTTAAAAAAATATTAAATTAAAAAAAAAAATTGTATATATATATATATATATATATATATATATATATATATATATATATATATATATATATATATATATATACTGTTACCAGTCATTGTCCCTGGTCACCGCTACACCATGAAAATTTTTTTCTTCATTTTCCAAAAAATTGTGACAAAAAAGTACAACTTCAAAAAACATGCCATGCCTCTTACTAATTGCCTCAGACTGTCTACTTTCCAAAAAGGTAATTTGTGGGATATTTGTACTGTCCTCCCGTTTTCTCAAGAAATGAGATAACTAATCAGTACATCAGGATTGATCAATTTTCAGATGTATACCATAGTTTGTGGACTCTATAACTTTCACACAGACTAAATAATATAACCTGATTTGGGTTATTTTCACCAACGAAATGTAGCAGAATACATTGTGGCCTAAATTTATGAAGAAAGATTATTTATTTGCAAAAATTTATAACAGAAATAAACTTTTGGCCTTTTTTAGTTTATTTAGCAACAAATAATAATAATAATAAAAAAAACAACCCAGTGGTGATTAAATACCACAAAAAAAAACAAAACACTATTTGTGTGAAAAAAAAAAGATAAAAATTTCATATGGGCACAGTGTTGCATGACTGCACAATTCCCATTCAAAAGCCTCGTACACACGATCAGATTTTCCGATGGGAATTGTGTGATGACAGGCTGTTGGCGAAAAATCTGACCGTTTGTATGCTCCATCGGATGTTGGATAGCAGGGTTTATAATTTTCTGTGGATAAATATCTGTTTCCGAGCGTGTGTACCAAGTTCGTCGGACAAAAGTCCAAAGTACAAACACGCATGCTCGGAAGCAAGGATGAGCCAGAAGCGGTCGGTCTTGTAAACTAGCATTCGTAATGGAGAACTAACATTTGTGACTTGGCAGATTATGAAATCTTGAAATGCAGCGCATTCTCTTCTTCTTTAATGGGATAATGATGAAGCTGCTTTGCTGGTGATACTGATGGAGTTATTGCAAACACATTTTCAAAGGCTTTTTTTTTCTACTGATATCAAGAATAATATTATTATGCTTTTTTTTTTTTTTTTTATTTGGGCAAGTTACCACAACACCATTATCCCGTAGTTTTTAAGATCAAAGATACAACTATGTTGGTGTCCCTTGTCAATTTTACATTGTATTTTTTTAAATGTAACTGCCTACTCCCAAACTGCCATTTGAAGTAAAACACATAGCCAAGTATTATTCTCCACAATTTTTTTTATTGTGCTTTAAAAAAAGAAAATAAATAAAAATAGACATGCTATCTGCCAATAGAACTTAACCAAAAAGTGCATTCTATGCATCCAAAAATATAGAAAATATAACAAATCAAATCATTATTATTCAACCAAAAAATAAAATAAAAGCCTCATGCATGTGTCCTGCTTCTTAATATAGGGTGTCAACAATGCCAAGAGTTGGTGAAAGCAGGGGTTCGTCATCCGGAGATAATTCCGACAAATATCTGGATTATTCTCCTGGAGCTCCCTCAGCAAAGGCATATGACATAATTGGTCATGATTAATAAAGCAACCAATTTTTGATCCAAGCACTCCTATTCCTCCTGTTCCTGGACTGGACTTGGGTCAAAGCAATAACTCCAAGGCCAATAATAAATAACACGTTATCTCCTCCGATTCCGCAACATGTCTGGTTGACGAACGGCTGTTCAGAAACTAACTGAAAAGCACGAAATGAAAAGCGCAAACTGAAAAGCGCTAAATGAAAAGCGTGAATCAACACTCACCAAACTTCTACTAACACGAAATTAGCAGAAGGAGCCCAAAGGGTGGAGCTAAAGAGCTGAAAAATCACGTAGTACGTTAGTACGTTCATGTTTGTTGGCCGACAATTCCTTGCCATTTGTATGCAAGACAAAATCCAGGCACACGCCTTCGGACAGTCTGAGGTTTTGTCTGCGGAAAATCCAATTGCGTGTACGAGGCTAAAGTGCGACAGTGCTGAAAGCTGGAAATTGGGCAAGAAAGGGGTAAAAGTCCTCAGTATTGAGGTGGTTAAATTTAAGTATAAACATCCAGGTCAAGCAGCCTTGATTGCCACTTATAGTGAGCAGACATGCCTGCCGTGAGGCATACATTCTGGCATACAAGTGTGTGTATGCAACAAGTGCTCTAGGTGTCAAATGGAAGTATTTGATATGTGATATGTCAGAGGATCACCCATATGTTCTGAAGCTAAATTCCAAGTTATTTTAAAAAAGGCATCATGGCAGACATAAAACTATCCTGAACAACAAGCAAGCGTAGGCATGTGTGCTGTTACTGAAAAGTATACTCCTTGTTTCCACATGATATCGTTTTTCATAAAATTGAAGTTTTCTTCTGCTGAAGAAATATGAGACAAACATTGTGTTTAATGAGCTTTGCAGATGAAACACATGATGGCTATTAACTTCAGCTGTTTTATTTGTAATAGAGTAAAAACGGGTATGCAGGCCACTACCTGTCTCACATTGCTATGTCAAACTGTAAATCCAAACTGTGATAATCTTTACAATGTTCAGTATAAATCCTTCAACAGTTTTCCTGGTTGCAGCCCTGTAATAAATAGGTGTCATGAGACCAAATGAATTCACACCATATTGTAACTTAAGTGTTACAATAGTTGCCTCAGGACAAGGTCAGTTGAGTCTTTTAAAGCTCTTCTATCCATAAAAACTAAGATGCAGTCAGCCACTTGAATAGCATCCCATGAGTAAATAAGCTCTCTAACTGCCCTGAGCATGATTAAAACACAATCTGAATGTGTTCCAGAGACTGGGAAATTCCATCATTCACTTATTAGAATAGATAGGACTGCAGTCTGGTCATTGGAGCAATCCAAGCTCCTGTAATAAACAGCTGGAAATCTCAAGGGGGCTTTGAGTTTACTCTTTTGATATCTCCAATGGCATCAGTGCAAATGACACTTCCAAGACTTTCTGACGGACTTGGTCCTTACAGGTGGTTTAGGCTTCTTTACTCACAAGCATAAAACAACACGTGCATATTCCTACCTCTAAGTATCCTAATGCCCCGTACACACGGTTGGACTTTGTTAGAACATTCCGACAACAAAATCCTAGGATTTTTTTCCGACAGATGTTGGCTCAAACTTGTCTTGCATACATACGGTCACACAAAGTTGTCGGAAAATCCGATCATTCTGAACGCGGTGACGTAAAACGCGTACGTCGGGACTATAAACGAGGCAGTGGCCAATAGCTTTCATCTCTTTATTTATTCTGAGCATGCGTGGCACTTTGTCCGTCGGATTTGTGTACACACAATCGGAATTTCCGACAACAGATTTTGTTGTCGGAAAATTTTATATCCTGCTCTCAAACTTTGTGTGTCGGAAAATCCGATGGAAAATGTCCAATGGAGCCCACACACGGTCGGAATTTCCGACAACACGCTCCAATCGGACATTTTCCATCGGAAAATCCGACCCTGTGTACGGGGCATAACAGTGGGGGGGTAGGGGGGGGTGGGGGGGGGGCAATTCAGAATATACAATATGTTGGAGATGTTCAATCTGCCATGGATAATTGTAGCTGTTGGTATCATGTCTTCATGCTAGGTCCTGTCAACAGTGGTTGATGGAATATGATTTATCAACAACAAAAAAAAGCTGTAGGGTTCCATATGACTGAGCCTCAAATGAGTTCTTACTGACATACCTAAAGATGGCTGCTTTTATAATAGGGTATGGGGGTCACGTATGAAAGTTTGTTTAGCTCACAAACCTGAGTTTTGAAAATGTGTCTTTAGTAACCAATGTTTTTGCTTCTGGTAGCAACCAGATGATAAATAACTGAGCTGCCTACATTATACTAAGTTCTAGGTGCCAAGAGTCTTGCAGAAAATTGTTGCCAGGAGCCCAGGTGTGTGCAGACAGCCATAGAGAGTCACACAGGGAGCAATTACCTGTGGTTAGGTACAGATGATCGCCAATAGATGGAAGCAGCTTGCATCCAGGAATGATCATCTTTTCCTAACTGCATGTAATTGCTCCCTGTGCGATTACTTTCAAACACCAATGGATAGCTGCAGCCACTGTCAGCCTTTCATTGCTTTGTACAGGCTTCCTGACTGCCTTTCTGCACAATTTTCTGCAAAATGTATACCATATCACAGCTGATCTGGCTGTGTGAATAAGGCCTTAATGGTTGCTCTGGGTTACTATACTTCACATATCATCATTGCACTTCATATTGGATTATTAAAGCCAAAACCTTTTTTTCTCTGTCTGGTTTTTACAGCTTTTGATCCAATAGGGAAGATTTACCCTCAATTTCTGTCCCAGTGTAGGGGGTCAGATGAACAGTAGCTGATCAAAAGTTTTCCAGTGGAGATAGAGACACTAACACAAAAAACTTTTTAGTACAATGTGGAATGGTTAAGTCATTTTAAGACACGTATTGCTGTCTGTGCCTTTACTTTATTATTTTTTCGGATGTCACAGGGGCAGGAAGCAGTGGGAGATCTCCTGGGGCCAATAACAGCAATGGGAGATTACAATGTAGGCCACAATAAACACCAAATAGATATTCTAAACTAGCCTTTCACACCCAGGGTTATGTGGAACCCTAGGGTTCCTCCAGAGGTTGCAAGAGGATCCTTAAGCAATAATCAATTTTCGCCTGTCAGATGAGTTGCAAATGACAAATGATCTTTTTTGCTATCTGTAAAGGGTAGAAAGGAAGGGGGTTCTTTCCAATGACCACCAGTGTAAGGAGCATTCGACCCAGTGACCATCATGTTGGTTGTATTGTCAACTGTAAGGCCCCATTCACACCTGAGTGCAGCGTCTTCAGGCAGAAAGTCGCGTGATTTTACCATGATTTTGCTGCGTTTTTGCCGTGATTTTGTACAGGTGAAAAGGTCACCGATGTAAAAAGCAGAAAAATGACTGTAATCTGCCTAAAAAAAGTTCCAGAGCTTGTTTGAGCTTCAGGCGTTTTGGAGCTTCTGGCTCCAAGCATTTTGGAGTGGAGCTGTGAACCATCTCCATAAAGAATAATTGATTTTTTCCCCTCCAGCGTTTTGTAGCTTCAGGCTTCGAGTTACAAAACGCTCAGGTGTGAATGGGGCTTAAACAATAGAAATTGTAGGAATAGTAACTATTAGAAGAGGTTCCCTGAAACTAGAAAGTTATTTTAAGGGTTTCTCTGTGTTGAAAAGATGGAGAAAGGATGTTCTTACCCAACCATAGTCTATGTAACCTAAAGAAATGGCTGCTGTTGGGCATTAAATGAACCCATAGGCCTTTTACTTGCTGCAGATAATTAAAAAATGTACTGTTGATAACTTGAATACATAGCTAAAATGCAAAGGGTAATCAGGAAGATTAATAAATCAAAAGTATACAGAGTTTAATAAAAAGTAACCCTATCGTGTGGTTTTATAATTATAGTGCCAGATCTCTTATCATATAGAAGCACTACTGCTGCTGTGCAGGCTGCTGGGATAGGAAGGCCTCACCTGGGACACACAGAAGCTGACAACTGTAATCTGGAACAAGCACTGGCTCCATTATCTGTTTTTCTTGGTCAGCACAACAACCCTGCTGCTAGGCTCCAATCCCAGCTTGTAATGCTTGGAAATCTAGACACACTCCACAAATAGCACTGTTTTTTCAATCACTTCTGAATAATGGTACTTTTCATTTCCTGAATACTTTAGTTGTCCATGCTAAATTATCCTAATTTCCCCTTGACATATTAAAAAAAAACTATGTAGGTAGACATTCATTTGAGCTTCTGTAATTTTCTCCATCATAGATCTGCTGTCTACGTTGAATCGTATTACCTGAATAATAAGTTCAGGTAATCTATAGCTATGTAATCTATGTATTATCCTAAAATCGAAGCAAGGCCTATAAGTAAGTCACTGTATAGTGTTTAAAATTCAAACAGTGTATGCTGTGCACCTAGGAAAATGAATCATTATTTAATGGAAGCATAGAATTTAATAGAAGCATTAATTAATAGATGTTATGTTATATTATGGATGAACTTCTGCATCAGGACTCTACCATAAATTTTACATTGGATGGAAGGTGACAAGCTTTACACTGCACAATGTGTATCAAAGCAGTACTAAGTACCAATAGTATAGTATTAGAACCACCGGATTCAAACCTGTTGTGGTTCTCTAACACCCGGAGACTGAACTTTTGAGTCTGATTGGTGGGTTGGTAGAGATTCATTGTAATGACTCTGTTGTACTTGAGGCAACTTGACTGCCGTGAAATTTCTCCAGCGATCTATTCCCCACCCTGTCCTTACCTTGCCCTAGCCAGTCTGTTCAATGAAAGCAACTAAAAGAACTATCATTTTATTATTGGTGTTGGTGATTCCTGCAAGTACTTGCTATTTTGTGCCTGGGAAGGACCAGTCATACTATCTCAGGCTGTATACCGGGCTTCGAACCAGACACAAAATCTAGCCTTCTGCCATGCAATACTCTGGTATCACAATCTCAGTGACTGGTAGTACCTCGTGCAATTAAAGAGGACCTTCCCTTTGAACACACCAATATAATTTTGGTATAAAAACCAATAACGTTATTTTTATTTAGTTGCCCCTTATGTTTAATTTCTGCCCAGTCTCCATTATCTGCTCCCCTCAAATTTTTTTGGGAAACCTGCAACACCATTTAAAGAAAAGCATTATCAGTGCCACAATGGGTGCAGAAGCTGTCTTTGAGTAAAAAATTCCAGCCTAAAACAAAAATGTTATAATAGCACTAGCTCTGACCTCAGGTGCATTAATCATACGTCATCTGTACAAAAGGCTTTTTCCATCAAAATCTTGCAGGATTTTACAAAAGCTCACAAGATTTTGCAGATTACAAATTTTATCTGCAACAAAGGCACTAATGATATGACCTTCCAAGGCCTTAATATACCTAGAAGTAAAATACATAAAGTTGTAAGTACAAAATAAATAAATATTCCAGATGTTTAGGTATCAGGTTTTTAAGTTTGGGAGGGAAAGGTCCAGTTTAAATATATAGAGCAGGGTTTTGCACAAGGGAGTAAGGGAGTGTTATCTAGAATTAGAGAGATGGAATAATGACTTTTTTTTATGAATGTTCTTCATCAACAACTTAAATTATGGGCTTGTGGATACACATCTGTCTAGAATAAATAGATATTTAGTGGTCTGGTAGACCATAGATTTGTTGATCTTTATTTCTTTACTTGCTTATTAAAATTAGGGAAGTATAATTTTATGTAAAATGTTATATTCATTTTAACAAACATTTTTATCGGTTTTAGCTGGAGATACAAAAGACTTTTCAGCTTTAGTTAAAAAAAAAAGAGTTAATGTATGCTTCAGTTTTTTGGTGCTAAAACATTCTGTTCTCAGTAAAACATACAGCAGAGACAATCTGATAATAACATGATATGGATTAATCATCAGGACTCACGGCCCTGGCTCCATTATTATCTTCTACTTAACTGGAAAGATTTGCATGTTATACTCTGTCTCCTCATCCTCCAGGGTACACTAAATCTAAGACCCATATGTCTTAAAATACATAATACATTTTGTAATGTCTAACTGTAGTCAAATGAAGGCTAATAAATGATATTTTTGGTAGGACAATGTTGTTTAGCTTATAGATTGCAGTCATAGTCCTGGTAAACCAGTCTTTTTGGTCTCAACCATGCTGGTGTTGTATCTATGTTGTATCTTTGATTAATTAGTCAAAATTATCTTTCTGTTCCTCATTAGGAGTACATACAGAGCAGGCTTTTCTTTTCTTTTTGTTCTTTTTTTTTCCTTTGCTTATTCACTGCTTTATAGCAATACCAGACATACAATGAAATGGACATTACAGAGAATAGAAATATCATTGAATAGAAGTATCATTTCTATAGGTTAAGAACAACATTCGTAAAGGTCTAGGAATGCAAGTAGTGCAAGAAACACGGGTATGACTACCTGCATAAGCCACAAACTAAGCAAATGCAAAGAGAAAAATGCAAGGCAAAGTTAGGTGTTGTTACTTCCTCAAGCACTAACCTTTGCAACCCGCCACCCTAATAAGATCTAAAGGGCAAAGCTGGCTAAAAAAATCAAACTGAGGGGGCACTAAATTTGGAGCACCCAGAAAGGGTCAGCTGGCTTTCCTTTACTCTTTTGATGCGACTTGCTACCTTCAGCTACGTCAGCACTTATCAGATGTTGGGCAGATCATTTAAAGGCCATTGCCTAGCCCAATTTTTTTAGATGCTTGGAAGTTGAATTATATACTGTAGTTAGACACCTTCCCTACCTGGATCACCAGCTTTACCCAACAGCCATAGCTAAAAGCTGCATTTTAGTGTCAATTTCCAAATCCAATGTGGAAAAATGAGCTGCAGTCCTTTTTTCTGTTAGACATAAAGTGCATGTTTTTTTCCTAGTTGAACTACGCTATACATTATATGACTGTTCTGCAGAGTGATCAATGTCCTCTGTTCCATTGCAGCTACCACCTATTAAAGCACCCTAATTTCACTTACCCCATTTCTAAACTGTGGAGTTTATTACCTAATGTATATGTGCAACAAATGTGTGGTCTGTGATGTTGAAAAGAGACTAGAAAGAGGAGAAAGGGTGTGACAATTTAATTCCCGGAATGGACTGTAAAAAAAAAAAAAATGTGTAGGAGCATTGTCGTGGTGGAGAATCCACTTGTCAGGACAGAGTTCAGGTCTTTTCCTCCGAACAGATTCCTGTAACCTTCTCAAAATTTCCAGGTACCAGTGTTAATTACCTGTTGTACCATGGTCTATGAATTCATAGTGAACTTTCCCCCTGTGATCAAAAGAACACACTAGCATTAGTGTACAAGGGTTTGCACCCGGTCCACATTTGCATCCGTCCTTTGCATTTTGGCTGCCCACTTCTTGCATCATCGTAGACATTTTCTGCCCCTCCTTAAACCGGCTATGCCATTTTAAAACACTTTATTTCTTTGTGGAATATTCACCATAAGCCCCTTGTAACAAAGTTATAGTTTCACTCACATTTTTCCCAATTTTCACGCAAAATTTGAAGTTAATCTGCTGCTCCAGATTCATGTCACTCATTTTATGTCAACAGCACAACGCATACGCGTGTTATTTCTTTTACCAATCCATAAAAACTGAGTCAACTGGTCTGTCACACCTCATATATACCATACCTGGCTAATGTTTCTGGAAGCTGGAAATCACTATAATAGACACCACTACTCCAGTGATCAACACTTACTTCCAGATCGGATCCCTTGCTGAGTGGCTGGCCTGCTGCATTCCAAACAAAGGAGGTCATTCGCTCAGCAGGGGCGCCATGCTCTCTAACTCGTCCAATCAGAGTACATTTTGAAAATGCAAAGCGTTCTCTGAATAGCGCCTGTGCCAACAGGCTGACCTTCCATGTTCAGAATGCAGCAGAGCAGCTGATTGGCACGGTGCCCAAAACCAAGTGGAGATCACGGAAGTAGCAGTGTCTATTATGGAGGTTCCAGCTACCTGGGGCTTCGGGCAGGTATGGTAGATATGTGGTTACTTTGGCCCAAGCTGAACCAACGTAACTATGTATAAATTGCCTTACCCGGAATTACACTTTATTGTTATTATGTATTCTTTAAAAACAATGACATTTTACATACATCATGACTAACTATCCTACATGACTACCTCTGTCTTGATATCAACCCCTTCTGACCTGCAGCACCAAGACTGGGACAGGGAGTGGCAGCACTTGTACAATGGAAAGCAGAGTGACCAGAGATGACTCACTATTGTGCTGCTTCTCCTCCATTATCCACTGAGACTGAGCATGATGTGCTGAGAGTTTTTCAATGCAATATGGCATTTGGTGCAATGCAATTCAATGCAATATGGCAACCAGGAGGCATTCTGTACACAGTTGATGTACAGAACACCCCCAGAAATGTCATTTCTTGCTTGTGTGATTGACTTACTGAAATTCCCAGAAATTTGCACAAAGATACAAGTCAGGTGTTGGGCACCCTTTGCAAAATTAAATTTTTGATGAGATACTCCGAAAGGGTTAATCACTACTATAGGGATTCAGACACTGCCATTTTTCTCATTAGAGCACTGCAAGTGCATCAGCTGATTACTAATGAAAAAGTCACTCCTATTTACATTCTCTTTGTACATTGACACAAACAGACAGCATTTTCTTCATAGCAACAAAAGGTAGGAATCTGCATCAAAGTTTGTTAAAATCCTTGTAATGTACATAAATCACCTAAAGGTGAATGCTTTTTTCTCAACAAAAGTGGAGTTGTTCTTTAAAGTGATACTAAAGTCTCGTTTTTTTGTTTAGGAATAACAGACATGTTATACTTACCTGCTCTGTGCAGCCGTTTTACACAGAGCAGCCCAAATCCTCCTCTTCTCCGGTCCCTGACTGGCGCTCCTGGCCCTCCTGCCTACCAAGAGTCCCCACAGTAAGCAGCTTGCTATGGGGGCACCCGAGCCGAGCCGCTGCTCTGTGCGTCCATTCAGACACAGAGCCCTGGCTCGACCCCATCCCCTCTCTTTCCTCATTGGCTCACTGGCTTTAATTGACAGCAATGGGAGCCAATGGCACCCCACTGCTGTCTCAGCCAGTGAGGGGGGAGAGTCCCCTACAGCTGAGACTCTCGTGCAATATTGTTGGATCAAGATGGGGCTCAGGTAAGTATTAAGGACTGAGGGGGGCTGCTGCACACAGAAGGTTTTTTATCTTAATGCATAGAATCCATTAAGATAAAAAACCTTCTGACTTTAAAACCACTTTAAGTGAAGGTGTTGCTTTGTTCAAGGCTAAATACATATATGACACACATTAACATTCATTTTACTGTGCTTTTTTTGCTTGTTTTACTTGTTTTTTCTTGAACAGACAATAAAAAATTATCTCGGTCTATCGTCCATATGTGACTGTATTAAAATGCTTTTCATTGGAGCTTTACTGCATTCTCTGATTTCTGTGGGTCCAAGTGATTGTAAAGTGGAATATATCAGTTTCCGGGGTGCTATTATAATAATGTATCTTAGATGGTAAGCTCTAAGGAGCAGGGCCCTCTGATTCCTACTGTATTAAAGTGTATTGTATTTGTACTGTCTACCCTCAAGTTGTAAAGCGATACGTAAACTGTTGGTGCTATATAGATCCTATATAATAATAATAATATTAATAATGTACAAGTTTCTTGCTGAAGCCTAGATAACAGCCGTGTAGATTATCCCAGAAGATACCACACAGCAGGGCTCATTAATCCGCGTTTCCTTATACAGACGCATTTAAAAACAAATTGTCTTGTCTTTAAAGTTTATTTATTATTATAGTACAAAGCATTGATAGAGCTCAAATCTTTTTCTCTTGAATCCATCAGATTAATGACTCAGTCATAGTCAGATCTGTCATAGTCTACTAGTTTCTCCATTACGAAATTTCTTTCACTTGTGTGTGCCTTTACCCCTTAGCCTCCCCCCCCCCCCCCCCCTCACATGCACTTTAAATATCTGAGATGCTTGTATATCTCCAGGTGGTTCTGCGAAGGAAGAGAGCTGCATAACTCACCTGACATTAACATCTCCTCAGAGAGCGACGGTCTTCAAGTGCTTGTCATTGCTGAGGCCTTCGAGGACGACACCGGGCGCTATACTTGTACGGCATCCAATTGGCTCGACTCTGACACATCTTCAGCTGAAGTGTTTGTAGAAGGTAATGTTTTATGTGCTAATAAGCTCATTGCAGTTTCTTGGTGGGCAATGTGGATGAAAACCTTGTGCGTATATTCATCCAATTATATTCATTTTTTTCTGTAAACAATAACAAGGCCTCAAGTAAAACACAGGAGCAGAGTCTGCTTTGTCCATAGCAAACAGTTAGATTCCAGGTATATTTTTCTAGTGCAGGTTAGACAATGAAAGTAACAATCAGATTGTCTGCTGGTGGACAATAATCTGCAAAGTCATTTAAAATAGTATTAGATTGTCTGCTGGTGGACAATAATCTGCAAAGTCATTTAAAATAGTATTAGATTGTCTGCTGGTGGACAATAATCTGCAAAGTCCTTTAAAATAGTATTAGATTGTCTGCTGGTGGACAATAATCTGCAAAGTCCTTTAAAATAGTATTAGATTGTCTGCTGGTAGACAGTAATATGCAAAGTAATTAAAAATATTATTTCATAAACAGGTAATATTAAATAGGAAATTTAGTATTTTTATTTATTTTTATATACCTGTAAAAGAGTTTGGATTAATATATAGAGTCCCGTCCGATTGTGCTAATTGTATTATGTATAGTTTGTAATTAAATATATACATGTGACAGCCATGTTGTCTGATTACATATGTAGATAGGCATTGCCTTTCTATAGTCGTGTTGCACAGTGTTGTTTTGTTTTCTCACTGCAAGGTCTACCTGACAACATGTTTTGGATTGTAAAGTTGGCCATATACATTGATTTTTTTCATTCAGTCCACAAGTAAAAATTTTACAGATTTCTCTACCCTTGCTAAACAGCTTGGATGGACGAATTTCCTGATTTAGTTACTTTATTCTGACTGGATGCATCTGCTGTTCAGATCAATGATTTTCTGCCTGGCTTCTTCAATTTTTCATGCAAAAGATGCCAGGTGGGAGGATGTCTACATGGCCACCCATGGAGTAAATTTCGATCAGTACATCACAATCCAGCCAAAATTCATTTCGTGTGTGGCCAAAGTTTTTTGGCCATGCTTCTCTTGTGGGTCACAGCAGTGCACTTACTTGTGCTCTCCTGTGTCCAAGAATCCACCGAAAGTGAAAATAAAATAAATGACCAAGTTTTGGGTGGACATCACAACAGTAGTTGAGGGGAAATCTTCCAATAGGGACACTACTTCTGGTGACACCCCAGGATTCCCTCACTTTGAAGGGATTTTCTTTTTTTGGCTATGGGACAGGAAGTGAAGGGAAATCTCCCCAAGGGGACACAGATGTAAAAAAGAAATAAACCAACAGAGATTGGGATATGACCCTTCCTTACTCTATTTGAAACTGTAAGAAAAAAGTTTGCTTTTACTGACATTTTAAGTCTTTAGAAGGAGTTCATAATAACAATGATATGCTCATCAAGTTAAAAGGCCATAATACATAATAGTTAAGCTAAATAATAGTTTGTGACAGGAAAAAAGCATATAAAACAAGATTCAAACAAAGGGAAAGTTAAATTGATGAAATTGTATTGTTATGCTGTATACTGATTACTTATACTTGGGTTTGGGTTACTGTGCTCTATCCTTTTAGTTTTCCATTGTACGTAAAGTGTATTTACAATTTTGCCACTTAGTGTTTCTTATATGTTCCCATTCACACAGCGTTACCTTTTTAGATGTTTCTTAGGAGAAGGTATCATGGCACAGTGCAAGCATTTACTGCAGATGGCAAGCTTCTAAATCTTTGTTAGAACATAGATAGTGTTCAAATCTTGTTTACAGCTGATAATGAGATCTGCCAGCACAGTACAGAAATGCTTAATTATAATACTGCTCCACTTTTAAACAAAGAGAACTTAACATTTTTCCAGTCTTGAAGTTTTTACATTGGAGCATTCAAAATGGGGAGCCACAATTAAAAAAAAAAAATTAAGTTACTTGAATATGTTGCAGATATAAGGTAATTGTTATTCCAATGTGGCTGTAAAAGTGAAAATAGACTTTCAGAATGCTACTTCATGTACGAGGCCTCACATATAAAGTGTCTGATGGAAGAACAGACTGTAATTCCTTTCCAGCGACCACCTAGTGCCCTAACAGCAGGAAAGGGCGATTCTGACAGGCTGCTAGAAGAGAGGTACAGAAAGCCACATAAAAAGACACTTCATACACGATGGCTTCTATTATGCTTGACTGGGAAAGTATGTAATGTTCCTTGTTATTATTTCAGGTGCCAGTTCCTCTGACTCTGACAGTGAGGACTTTACTTACAAACCAAATCCTGGAACAATGCCTCAGTGAGTAAACATTCTGCTTACTGGAATTAAGCAAATTATGTTAATTATGGATCCATTGAAACACAGTGAATGTTTTCATCTTCATTTGCTTTATTTACCCGGTTAAAATTTTGGCAGATAATTTAATGAGATGTGCATGTAGGCAGAAATGATTTATTCCAAGTGCTGATGAATAATCTGTGTACTGGCAAAAAAACATAGGCCAGTAGACAAAAAAAGCTGGTAAAAATCCAATTGCATGGATGCAATTGTAAGGGGCCCCCTATAGTATCTCCTCTGATTCTCTTCCCATTTTGTAATAGACAACAATACATGTTTGATTGCAAGAAATATATTTGTTTACACCAGGGATATCCAAACGTTCTAAACAAAGGGCCAGTTTACTATTCTTCACTCTTCGGGGTAGTGGGCAATGGCTTTTTATTATCCTGGGCTGGTCAGAGTAGAAAATGCCCTGGCGTCCAGTGGGAGCGAACAATGCCCTATCTTTTTTGTCAGTGGGAGGAATAGAATTTTTGGTATCAGTGGGAAAAATACTACCCCATCATTGATGTCAATGGAAGGAGTTCTACCACATCGTTGGTGTCAGTGGAAGGAATTCTGCTACATCATTGAGGTCAATGGAAGGAATTCTGCCCCATCGTTGGTGTCAGTGGAAGGAATTCTGCCACATCATTGAGGTCAATGGAAGGAATTCTGCCCCATCGCTCGTGTCAGTGGAAGGAATTCTGCCCCATCATTGGAGTCTATGGAAGGAATTCTGTCCCATTGTTGGTGTCAGTGGAAGGAATTCTGCCCCAACGTTGGTGTCAGTGGAAGGAATTCTGCCCCATCATTGGTGTCTATGGAAGGAATTCTGCCTCATTGTTGGTCTCAGTGGAAGGAATTCTGCCCCGTTGTTGGTCTCAGTGGAAGGAATTCTGCCCCATGGTTGGTGTCAGTGGAAGGAATAGTGCCCTATTGCTGGTATCAGTGGGAGCAATAGTGTCCCACTGTTGGTGTCATTGAATGGAATAGTGCCCCAAGGTCCGAATAAAGGCAATCAAAAGGGCTGCAGTTTGGAGACCGCTGGTTTGCACTATACTTTTGTCAGAACCTGGTTAACTCTCCTCTCCTCTGTGTCCATAATATCTATCTTTGCAACTTAACCTCTGCTTAGTTCTCTACGGAAGTATATGCAAACAGCAATAAGTGATACTTCTGCTTTCCATAGAGTTGTTCTAGATTGATATAGTAGTTGTGAAGTAGGGGGTCTCAAAGTGTGAAGAAGCAGAGGAGTGGTATGTGTGCTTTGGTTGAACTAAGAAATGTTTCTTTAGCCAAGGGTTCCTATAGAATGTGTTGGAATTGAACTTAAATCACAGATTTGCTATTACTTAAGTTCTATGGATGAGCTTTCTGGGGCTTCTTTTGACCTGGTTTGAATTTCCTTGGACACAAGTCCTTTGAGATATCTTTATGATGCTGATAAAGGGTAGCCCTTTGTTTAAATGCAAAACAGTATTTGTGAATAAAATCAACATACATTAGCTGTACAAACACATGTCCCCTCTCACCCATGTCAGTATATACCTCCACAAATGATCAAAGACAAATGAATAGCTATTTACAATAGTATATGTGTTAATGGTATGTTCCTTGCAGCATGTTTTTTTTAAATTATACATTTTTAAGACCTAAGCTTTTGCAATGTGCATTTTTTTTGTTAGAAACCTGTAATACCCATATTTTTTTATTTTTTATTTAGTTTATTTAGTGTCCAGGTAGCCTTCTTACATTATTCATGAGGATGACAAATGCATAAATATACCTTATCCATATTAAATGGTTTTTGTAGCAAACAGTTAAAAGTATGGCTCAAAGCATATCCCTTTCAGACTGACATGAGGTGTGACTGGCTTGTTTCCAGCCTAGGGCAGTCTGTCTCCATATACAGAATGCTAGAAACAAGTACATATCAGACACACAGAGGCAGTGATTCAGGTGCCTGCAGTCAGACTTGAACAGTCGGAAACTTCAACAGCAGATGTTGAGCAAGGGTAGCTGTCAGTAGATTAATCAGCAACCTGTCACTGATGCAGATCTCTCCTCTGTGTGAAAATTTGCAGAGAGGAGCCTTTATCGAAAAGCCTCATACACAGAAAGCAGTGAATGAAAAGGTGATAACATATGCCAGCTATGACCACATTTCACACTTTTTATTAGTTTTCTCTTCCTGTAATATTCTGTAAATGTACTACATGAATCCTGTCCAGGAAAGACACAGTACTAAATCATGTACAGTACAGATTAGAGGTACAGTCATATCGAAAAAGTGTCTATCACAACCATACATTTTTTTTCTCTCATTACCTAAGCAGCACTGTGAAAACGGCAAATGACATTTTTGTTGTTGACTGTAACAATGACACATTTGATTTTGATATAGAGCCTTTAAATATTAACAATATTGATATTATTGTTTTTTATAACCATCCACAATATATTACCAAGACACTAGACTAGATCCATCATTTGTTAGGGGCTCTGCAGTGCTTAAACTTACCTTTAGTGCAGAGGTCTTCAACCCTGTCCTTAGGGCCCACTAACAGGCCAAGTTTGCAAGATAACTGAAATACATCACAGGTGATATCATTTGCTGATCAGTGATTGCAGTATTCTGGTCTTCATCTCCCCAAGGTAATACATAAAACCTGGCCTGTTAGTGGGCCCTGAGGACAGGGTTGATGGCCACTGCTTTAGTGTCACTCCAGTGCTCATTGTTCCTCAGTCAAATTCCCAGAGTATCCAGGTATGCCCTCTGCTTTCTCATAATGCAACGCTCAGAACCTGAACAGAAAGTTCCAGCAAATTGTCAAAGCAGCAGCAGAGCTCAGGGTAGGGTAAAAGTGACACTAAAAGTAAGCAATGGCACCTGAAGGTTCCTGACACAGAGTGGGAAGGTTTCTTATGTGACTTGGTGGTGAGATCTCTATGGTTGATTTCTTGAGCCTGCATTCTGGCCAATATAAAGGGCTCTCACTTTCCCTGTTGGTTTTTAATGCATTTCATATGATAAGAATATGCAACAGGTTGGTTGAACTCCCAAAACTCTAAGGTGGGTAGGAATTTCATCACTGGGGTCATCAAAAGATAGTAAAAAAACAGTTGTAGATCCTGCCCACCAGATTCTACCTAAAACTGAAATACATTTGGGTTGCAGCTTTTAAGAGGTGGCAAAAGAAGGTCATGGATAATAGTGCCGTACGGGGCAGTTGATAGTTCCTCAACCCTTGAATTATGCCTGTAATAAAACAACACTGAACAATGGTCACACATGCATAACTTTGTCAATATCCAGATGTGAAACTTTGCAAGTTTGAGAGTAAACAGGAAGAAAAGCTAATGCACTTAGGCTCTACAAAGCGGCTAGCTTATATTGCTGGTGACAATAAACTTAATATATAAAATAGGAAACTGTAGCGCTTTGAAATGATAAGTGTTCACAAACACCAAAACACAGAATAACAAAATCATAAAGGTGGAAAAAAAAATCATAAACCATAAATCCTAGGATACACCCAGGGTGCGTAGCCAAATGATTAGTAGGTGAACTAAAGTCCTCCATCGATACACAAGCACACCGGGCCTCTTACCCCAAGGTATGGACCACTAGATTATAGGTGGTCATGCATGCTTTCCAATAATCTTCTGGTCAGTCTCCATTCATCAATGATAACATCCGGATAAATCCTGTTGGTCCCTCTAGGATATTCCCTCCACAGGCCACATGTATCAGAATGAGAACAGACCACGCTTAATGATGCAGTATATCAAGACAATCAAAGGCTTTATTGTGGATAAATGGCCTTTGATTGTCTTGATATACTGCACCATGAGGCCTTGTCTGTTCTCATTCTGATACATGTGGCCCATGGAGGGAATATCCCAGAGGGACCAACAGGATTTATCCGGATGTTAGCATTGATGAGTGGAGACTGACCAGAGGATTATTGGAAAGCTTGCATGACCACCTATAATCTAGTGGTCCATACCTTGGGGTAAGAGGCCCGGTGTGCTTGTGTATCGGTGGAGGACTTTAGTTCACCTGCTAATCATTTGGCTACGCACCCTGGGTGTATTCTAGGATTTATGGACTTTCACCTTTATGATTTTATTATTCTGTGTTTTGGTGTTTGTGAACACTTATGATTTCTAAGAGCTGCATTTTCCCTTTTTATAAAGTTTGAGAGTAACATATTGTAAATTACCTGTTAAAGTAAACATATGAAATTACCTGGGCTCTTGCTCTGCTGATTATATATATATTATTTATGTTTACTTTTAACTTGGCTGTGATACTTGGATCTCCGGTACTGCAGAATCCTACAATGAAAACACACATCTGTTTTATTTTTTTTAGAGCTCAAAAGAAAACAACATCAGTTTCTCTAACCATAGGACCATCATCACCAAAATGTGGAATAACCACTGCAATAATGCAGCCAATTTCTATTCCTGTCCGTCAGGTAGGTCACTTTTACTCTTAAAGTCAGTAAAGATTGCAACACACCTTAAATAAGAATTATTTCTGCTAACATACATATGATGTAGATTTCCTTTAAAGATTTTTGAGTATTTTACATAGCTTATCTTAAATTATCCTTTATTACTTTTTATACTGTATATAAATAAATGTTTACTGCTCAGATGACTAAAAACTGATATCTGTTAACAGGTCCAAAGCCCTACATCTTATTTGTGTCGTCAAGATGGGTCCAGTTCTAGATTCTCTTCTCCTTCTTTCACCAAGGTTTGCTTACACATGATACCTGCAGAAATATACACTTTTTTTGCTGTACACTTTTTGTATGAAAATAGAGGGTGCATAAAATTGTATATTGTTGACAATTATTATTTTTACTGACACTTTTATATCCTTACATACTTTGTCTGAGTATAGTTCTTCAGCTTGAGAGTCAGTAGTCAAAATCTTCGAAGTCTGAATTACTGCCCGGTCAACTGCTTGACCTTACTCACTCTTCCCTAGCTTCTAAGCACCTACCAGCATCTACTAATAAAGCTCTGTACAGTAATTTAAAACAACAGCTATGGGTTTCTGTGATATAGTTATTTGAATTCATAAGCTGGGAGACAGGCTTTGAGGTAGAGCAATTGGCTGGGCAGCAATTGTTAAACTTGAAAGTGAAGATAAATGATGGAGAAAATATAAATTGTTCATTAGTAAAGGCACACCATAGAAATATTTACATAGAATAAATATTTAAAAAAGAAGTGTGAGATCAAAAAAAAAAAAAATCATACATACTCAACTAAGTTGATGCAGCATCAGCCCGATGCTGTATCTGTCCCCTGGCATCTCTAAGACTGAGAACTGAGCCTTCAAAAGCTGCAGATCACTCAGTTCTCGTTCATCGCTGAGCAGAAAACTGGCTACTGACCATCACTGTCTCTCTGCTCTGCCCCTCCAGTGCTCACTGGAGTGCCAGACTGTGGAGGGGGCAGGAGCAGCTGGCTCAGGCTCTCTGCAGTGTGCTGAGACACTGAGCCAGCTGCCGGTCAGGTATCTGGGTGGATCCGGACATTAAAGTCGTGATCTTTCCAGAGCCTGGACTGGCTGAGTGACACCAGCTGACAATGGACTTTAGCCAGCTGTTGGCTGAATACAGATCACAGGAATGCAGAACTAAGTGCATTCCCGTAAATCACAGCAGAAATGGGGCCAAAAGAGCTTTGGCCCTGCTTCTCCTTGAATACCGAATATGCAGGTTCCTGCATGTGTAGATTTGCACAGTTATATTAATTAAATGTGTAAGTCTGCTTTCATTAACAGTGCTCTAATTCTCTCTCCCTAGCCTTCTTAGAACTGAAGGCAAAACTTTTTTTTTTCATTTTGGATAGAGAAAGAGAGGGTTATAACCCATATGTTTTGCAACCTGTGTCCTCTTGTGGACTTTTTCATTCTATTAATTTCATTCCTTTCCCATAGCCACAAGAGGAAGTGCAAAGAAACCCTCCAAAGTGAAGGAAATCGCTAGTAGTTACCAGAGTCACCAGAATTATGTCCTCATAGGAAGATTTTCCCTCTTGTTCTGATGACCTCTGAAAATTTGGGATTTTCTTTTATTTTTAGTGACATCCTCCAGGCTAAAATCTTCACAGTGAGCCCCCATAGAGTATTCATATGGGATTGTCTCTCAAGCCTCTTTTTACTGGTTGGCTCTTTGCTCCATTTTAGGCCTCATGTACACACATTTGAAAACCTCTTTTGTACGCTGGAACTTGACAGCTAGTAACCAGCATTTAAAAACGTCCATCTTGCTGCGTTTACATGCCGTGTCTATGCGCGTTTAGTGGCGTTTATGCGCGCTTGTGTTTAGAAATGTTTTTACAGATCAGTAGACCCACCCAAATGCCTCAAATGCAGGAAAAAAGACAGAGTCTCTCTCTCTCTTGTCTGTTTTTTACCATTGCTCATGTTCAGAAAGCAAAAATGCTTATAAATGCGAGTTACCGCGTTTACACGCTGTTACAAGCATTTGGCGTATCAAATGCATACCATTCTGAATGCAAATTTTTGCTTTCAAAAACATGCGTCTAACCTCAACTGTTTCTTAGCTGCTATAAATGTCTAAGTGTACATGTACCCATAAGATGACATTGAGGAGAGTTCAGGGGCTGCTAAAAAAAACGCCCAAATGCTCCTAAATGTTTAGTTACCAGCTGCAGTGTACATGAGGCCTTAGTGTATATTTCTTTATTTATTAGAAGGTTAACATTTCATTGCATGTAGAGTAGTTTTCTTAATATTATTTCAGCTATATGGAACCGAGAGCCTAAAAGTAACTGTGGTTATATTGTCATAGGTGTATATCAGTCAAAGGTGGCCTAAGGAGGTTTGTAATTGAATCCTACCTTGAAATTATGTGGCTGTGGTACTACAAATCCCAACATTTATTGTAAACAGGTTATTTTAATGGTGCAAGACCAGTTGCAGACAAAATCTTGTCTTGTTTTACTTGAATGAGCAGTTCTGTAGATTCATTCAGCCGCTCGATACTGTAAAAAAAACAAAAACAGATTAACAAGTAAAGTGTTTAAATGTGAATAAACCAGTAATACATATTTTCATTTGTCGGGGCCTGATAGCCTAAGAATGCTAATAGGAGGTTGTGATTTACAAATGTGAATAGTAACATTGCTTCTTATTTTCTGCATTATACAGTTTAGATCTTAACCCCTAGAATACTGTAATCTGTAGTTTAATGTCCTAAAGCACATCTCCCCATGTCATGAGAATGTTAGGCTGGCCATTGGTGGACAGAATTTCGAATGAAAATTGTTAGGAAAAGCCTTAGGAAAACTTGTTTGACATTCCCAGAACATTTGAATGTCATTTTGTTTGGAATGATTGGACTTTACCAAGTGAAAACCACATACACTGTTCAAAATGTGTTCGTTCAAGACAAAATTTTTCATCCTGCTCCTTTGAATTTTCTCTTCACTACGGTCGAAAATGAACATCAATTTGACCCACTAATAATTAGAAAAATGAGCAAACTTTCTTAGAACATTCCTTTCTTAATATGTTTCTTTTGAAATTCTACCTATCTATCGACAGCTTAACCTCCCTGGCGGTATGATTATTTCAGATTTTTGTGTCTCAAAGCGGTACAATTATTTTGCATAGAAATTTGGCGTTTTATATTGTAGGCCTGTAATTCTTAGCAATAACACACTTAAATCTGTCCACCAAGAGTCTAGTAGATAGCCCGGGTATGATGAAGTTTGAAACACAAAATCATAAATTATAATATAATAAATAAATATAAATAATTTAAAAAAATAATAATATAATAATAATAAAATAAATTTCCCCACGATTCACTATCGCTCAATTCTGCAAGTGTTCTAATTTACTATCGCTGTTTTCTAGCTAGTCTAAAACCACTTTTGACGTAAAGGGACACTTTTTGGTTGCTATGGACAATCTCCAGTTTCCAGGCAGAAAGAACAGTATATATAATATAAAACTGCATGCAGAGCACTGGACAAAGCACTGGGGACAAAAGGAATGTGAAATGATTTCATACAGTAATGTAATCTGTAAGATTACAGTGTACTGTATGTGTTATGAATTTTCACTTTTTTGAATTTGCCGCCAGGCTCCGCACCCATGCGTTGCGACGCTCGCAGAGAACGGAGCCTGGCACAGAGAGGCTTCGGGAGGAGGACAGAGCCTGCAGACACCGCGGGGGGACATCTAAGGATCCTGGGGACAAGGTAAGTATACCGCACCAGGATCCTGAGATGTAATCCTGAGTGTGGCTCGGGGTTACCGCTAATGGTGCTGAAATTTAACCCCGAGCCACACTCAGGAAAACTGCCAGGGAGGCTACAAAGGAGATCCAGCCTGGGTGAAAAAAATTAAAAGTCAGCAGCTACAAATACTGTAGCCGCTGACTTTTAATATTAGGGCACTTACCTGTCCAGGGAGCCCGCGAAGTCGGCACCCCAGTCGATATTCGGATCAACTCCCGGGTGCTGCCGCCGCCATTCCTGGTAAGGGTACCAGGCAGTGAAGACTTTCGGCTTCACTCCTGTTCCCTACTGCACATGCACAAAGTGCGCTGCACTTTCCTATTGGCCCGGCGGCGGGAGAAAGAGGAGGGGGCTGAACTTCCGGGGGATCGGGATCGGGCCTCGGCCCGCCTCCGGAAGTGGGGAAGGGGACCTGTCAAAAACAGGTCCCCCATTCGCCCTGAAAGGTGCCAAATGTGGTACCGGGCGGAGGGGGGGGGGGGAGCATATAAGCGAGAGTTCCACTTTTGGGTGGTACTCCACTTTAAATATGTGTTGCATCTAAGAACTAGCAGCACGCACCTTTGCGATCTACTGTGACCCCTGCACCGCCAAAGGACAGGATCCCTGAAATGATCTGGTGGAGAACAGGGCAGGTTAAAATTACATGCAAAGAGAAATAAAAATGCTTTACCATACTGGTCCTGCTGCCCTAGGCAGCCTATGAATGCACTATGGCACAACCTGCCTTCTATAAAAATATCCCTTTGCATATGGCATGCTAAATGCCACACCAGAGTTTTGAGTGTTTTCTATTAGTAATAAAGCTGATGAGTTATTGTATATGTTAGCAGATTCTTATCCATGGGGCTTGGTTTACTAAAGCGTGCAGAAAGGTAAAGATCAGTGAAGTGAGGCGAAGTATACACAAACATTCAGTCATGTGCATGGAAATAAAAATACAAATAAAAAAAAGAGCTTCTTTTGCCCTTGACTGGACAGTGGAAATGAACACAGAATAGTACTTTAGTAAATCAGGCACACTGTTTGGTTCTTACATAGAATTATGGATTCAATAAGTGTGCTTTTCATGCCTGAGTAAGGCAACATTCTGAACATGTACCCTGCACTGCCTTATCATTGCTTTCAGACCATTAATTAGCTGTGCCTATTTATTTTATTGAAATATAGGAACTTCAGAGCCTGACAGCATCGGAAGGGCAGGTTGTCGTGCTGGAATGCAGGGTAAAGGGCACACCGCCAGTCAATGTCAAATGGTTTAGACAAGAAACTGAAATTCAAGATTCTCCCGACTTTAGAATTCTCCAGAAAAGTAAGATGGATATGTTCACCTACATCTATTCTAATGTGGAATGTACACGATAAAAAAATGTATTGTATTTGATATAAATGAAGGGTGATGAGTAACATTTGTATTGTTTTAGATTGCTGCTGTTATGTTTCTTGCTGTGCAGAAATAGCAACATCCTACATTTGGGAGGGATAGAGCTTAGAAAAAAAGTCACTCATTTTATGTTACAAACCTCTAGGGTTGTTGGCTGTCTTAGCCTCACACCTAGTAGCTCACAATGTTTGAACTGTTAGATTATTATTTTTTGGACATTGTGGTCAGATTAATACGTGCATGGTCCCATGTCTGCTATGTTTTTGACCAAAGAGATAGCTTACTTATTTTGAATCACTCTACAGTGTTTGGATTAAAGGAACATCAGTACTTTTTCATTAACAATGATGAAATCATGATTTTTTTTCCCCCAAAGGTCACCTAACCTGCCTTAGTTGGACACAAATGAAAATTTGGAAGAATGAAGTATTTAGTTTCAAACTAACATAGTATTGTCTCTATCTTTCAGCTTGAGAGTCAGTGGTGAGGGGATAGATAGTCAGTTGGTCAGCTGCTTGACCTAATATGTTTCATTCCATCTCCTGAGTGTACACAACAGAGATTGTTTGTTGTTTACCTCTTTCTTAACAATGGGACGCTGAACAGGTATAATAATTAAAAATGGAAGTAAATTTAAAAAATTTACAATAACATCATGTTATAAAAATCAGTTCACATCAGAAGATGCAGCCTATGAGGAGGGATTACTGCAGAGGCCTGAGCTGGTAAAATTCTCATTAGGCTTTATAAGGAGGTAGTATATTGCCAATCAGCTTCTTAGGGCAGAGGGAGAGGAACTAATTCCATTGGAGGATTCTATTTTGTGTGCATGCTCCTACTCTGAGCTGTGTTTCCACTATAAATGCTACATTGATCTGTACAGTTCATACATTATAATATGAGTTGCATTAAGGCAGCCCATTCGTTGTGTGGGCTGCCAATGCACCCTAGTGTCAAAAACTGCTCCAGACATTCACCCTCACTAAACCTATAGCTGGATGTGTGCATTTGTCCTGCACAAGAGTGAACACAGATAAAAAAAAAAAAATAATGCCTTTGGAGTTGATCACAGCCATGAAAATGTTCATTGTAACCATAGGTGCTGTTGAACTTCCTCTGGGTCCTTGTGCACCAATGAGTTCACCAGCAAAACAGTTGCGTAAGACTGGCAAGACCCCAGAGATTTGTCTGCATTCCTATGGGAAAAATAGAGGCACTTGTGACCTAAAGCCTTATTTGGTTATAAGGAGTCACATACAGAATCTTTTGAGTAGAGAGTGTTTAGGCAAAAAAAAACACTTTTTCCATGCCCTGATCATTTAGACCGAGGAGAATTAAAGTTCAAATAAGATCACAAACCCACTGAGGTTTCTTTCACTCCTAAATTCCCTATTTTAAGCATTTACAAATAAGAAATGCAATATTCAAAAGGAAGAATGCGCAGCTTAGTGGAATGTAAAAAACTATGCCATTTAAATAGTTCTTTTATTTATACACATCTCTATACCAGAACAAAGAGAGGGACAATTGAGGAGGAATGAGGGACAGATTTATGTCCACATTTAATTGCAGAAGAGAGACAGTCATTTCAATTGAGGAACAGTTGGAAGCTATAGATTTGTATAAAGCTGAAGAAATGCACTATACATATCTAAAAGAAAAAAAGACTTAAAAAGACTGTAGATTCCCATTGACAGCCCTACTTGCCAGCGGGAATGCCTAATCTTCTGCTATTTTTCTGCTGGCAAACAAGTAGCGCTCTGTTAGCATACCATCATATTTAAATGTAAATGTTTGAATAAAGAGAATACCACTTGTATCATTTAATACTTTTCATGTCAGCAAGGAAATAGCTGTCACAGTTCTTAAAGATGACAATGACATCCTTTCTATAAATCACTCTTTGAAATCTTCACTAAGTATTTGCAATTTGTGTTCTACATGTAGCAATAAAGTTATATTAAAGTAACAACCTAACTCTTATTCTCCTAAGATAATTCATACACATCCACTACCTAATGACCCTGTAATCTATTTTTTTTTTATTGTTTTTTTTTTACTGTGTTTTTCTGACTCATTGTAATGTCCTCAAAGAGCTCCCAGACATATTCTTTCTCCCCCCTCACTTCCGTACATGTTAGTTGCAGTTGTATGCACTGCCCTGTGGACACTACAAATCCCATAGTCAATATTGTGAAAGAGAGGGTAGTTACGTTCCTACATACAGTGGGACCATGGAGAATGAATGTAGCCACCCTCTAACAGTAAGTCAGATCACAGCAGAAGAAAAAATGGAATTTAAAGATTTGGAGTAGGCTGAACAGAAGGTACTTTTCTGAGATGGGAGCGTATACTTCAATAGAATTTTTTAAACCAGAGGTTAGAATCAGTGTAAGTCTAAGAAGCAACATACAATACCTCTTTCAACCACATAACTCTATGGAAGAGTGCTACTAGCTAGTCAGCCAGAAAATGTTAAGACCTTCTTTTCCCTAGAGACCTCAAAATCATTTCCGCTTGCACATTATTATCCTGTACATTCATAGTGGAAGTCCAGAGTCGTCAAGTATATATTGTTCTCCTGGCTAATCTCCTTGCTTCTGGAGAGGTTGAGAGGTTACACATTGTACTGCATCTCTCAAACCCACAGACAGGAAAGTAGTTAACTGACGATTATTATTTCAAGCAAGCTACGACTGTATATGATCTATGTGTATGCACGCTTCTATGCAAGAATACAGACCGGTCTGGATGTTTTGTGCTTTTACATAGGTGCAGCATCCAGGTTAGCTAAAATCACAGGAAATACTATGTAACATGTAAGGTTGATGCCAAAAGATTAGTGAAATTGTCATGAAGCAAAATACCTGTGTGAGAAGCCTTAGGTAGAAGCTTTCCTTGCCATGTACTAGTTTAAAGAAGTATAGCCAAAGCTTTTTTGGTCCTACTTCTCCTATGGATCACAGAAGTGCAGTTCATTCTGCACTCTTGTGACCCGTTTTCAGCCGACAGTGAGCTAAAGTCTGCTATCGGCTGACACCACTCAGCTGGTCCAGCAGCTGATCTTGACTTTAAAGTTGGGATCCAACCAGATGCCTGGACCAACAGCTGGCTCAGCCTCTAAGCGAGCTGCGAGAGCCTAAGCTAGCTGCTTCCACCCCCTGCACAGCCCAGCATTCCAGCAAGACCCAGTGAGACTGACAGTTATCACTCCCTGCTCATAGTGGAGGGGAGAACTGAGCAATCAGCAGTGTTTGACTGCGCAGTTCTCAGTGCAGAGGTGGCGGGGGACAGATGCAGCATTGGATCGATGCTGCATCCACCTAGGTGAGTATAAAATTTTTTTTTTTTGGAAACCCATAATTCTCTTTTAAGGACAGCAAATCTAACACTATTCAGTTGCACCAACCTAGTATGCATTCCAGAAGTCAAAGTATGACAGCTTCTGTCTCATGCTGCTTACATGGATATCTATTCTTGTGGTAGATTTATTATTTTTCCTATAATCATTGCAAAGCTGTTCTGATTTTTGAATTGATTAATAGAACAAGACCAAACATTTACTGGCCTGGCTTCAGTCAGACAGACTTCCCTGCCAACCAGAACACCCAAAGTCATTAGTCCTAATTGAAAAGATCATCTGTAATCCAAATGTCGCTTCGCATTTTGATTACACTTGTAGCTTGCTTGAAATAGACTTTGACTTGTTACTAATGACTTGCGACTTGACTTTGACTTGGGCTATTTGACTTGCAGTGACTTGGCACCACCAGTGCTGTGTCTTGGCCTAGGCAAAAGCCGCCCTCCCCCCCCACAAAAGAAAGCTCCCCCCAAGTCCCGGCTTCGGGGTAGATCAGTATTTTGACTTCATTTGTGACTTGACCAAAATAAATGACTTGACTTGACTTGCTTGACTTCTAGCAGGGACTCCACTTGACTTGCTTGCTTTTCGCCACAGTAACTTGGGACATGCTTGTAACTTGAAGGTTAAGACTTGAGACTTGCTTGTGACTTGCACATGTGTGACTTACTCCCATCACTGGTCTATGGCTACTACCTTAATTTTAATCATATATGTAATAACAATTAATCAGTTGTGGGTTTGATATTTTAAACAATCTTTCTCTCAAAAAAGATAATTTGGCATAAAAAAAGTAAAATATCAATTTTGTCAAAGGACCTATTGCTCCTTTCATGATAAAACAATTGTTCCCAGGCCGGTAAACAGTTCATTGAAATTCATAATTCATTTGTTGACAGTATAGGTAGCATTAGACTGAGTGCTTGCAAATAATGTCTTTTTATTTTATTGGGTGCATAGATATTCTGCAGGTTCCTTGAGCAGGTCTGGTCCTTCCATGTTGCTTCACTTTTACAGAGGGGGCCTGCTGAACAACTTTCTCTCGCTTTATTCATTGTTATATACCGTATGTGCCCAGTGTGAGTGCCATTATATATTATAGTAGGGACCACACTTTAAAAACATTGCCATTTGGTTCCAGTTAGGATTATTTTTGCTGGCCATTAGGCTCAAATGCTGCTGATTGTTTTGTATCTGGTATGTGTGTAGCTAATGACACCCCTCATTATACACCTTACCAACCAGTTACATATATGTATTGCTTACCGGTTTGTTATTTTATGGCCACCGTAAGGGCTTGATGCCTACCTATATCCCTGTGCAACCATATTTCTAGTGAGTTGTAAAGCAATCTAAATAATATATATATATATATATATATATATATATATATATATATATATATATATATATATATATATATATATATATATACCGTATATATATATATATATATATATATATATATATATATACACACAGTATATGGCATTTTTCCAAACTGTTTAAAACTTATTCTTTTTGTGTTTCCTTTTACAGAACCACGCTGTGCTTCTGAACCTGGTAAGGAGTTAATACATTTTGAAAAGTTTTGTTTGCTAGCAATGGGAGTTTATCAAAAAGCATACGATCTGGGTTCATAGTGGTGCAAACATGACAAGACCAATTTCTTTTTTAATAAGGAGCTACTGAGGCCCCTTAAAATGATGGCAATTAAATGTCTGTGAGAAAAATATCAATTCCACACATACACTATATTTATATTTGTGAATTGAACATCATTTTGAATGAAACATCATGTGATGTAAAAACACAATTAAGATAAAATCTATGTGAACTAACTAAATACAAGTACTAGAAAAACAATGTATAAAAACATGGACTTTATAGGCACCCAATTGTTAAAATATATATAATTTTATTGAACATCACAATCCATGAAAAAACATTCATAAAAGTATAGGTTAAAATAAATGATCAAATCAGGCTGCTAGTATAATCCTCTAGACCAAACCAACCCCACAATAACAATAATGTTAAAGCAAACAGGTGCTTGAAATGTAATAGAATCCAGGGAAGGTTGGTATGAGTGAAGACCGCCTGATGTAGCTCAACATCGCGAGTAAAAGTGGAACTACATTAGGCGGCCTTGACTCATACCAACCTTCCCTGGATTCTGCTACGTTTCAAGCACCAGTTTGCTTTAACATCGTTATTGTGGGGTTGGTTGGGTCTACAACAGGAGTTTCCAAACTTTCAAAACTAAGGGCCAATTTACTGTCCTCCAAACTTTAGCAGGGCCGGACTGTGGCCCGTGGGAGTAGAAAATGCCGTGGCATCGGTGGAGGTAAACTATGCCATAGGCTTGATAGTCAGTGGGTGTAAAAAAATTACATCATTGGTGTCAATGAGGAATAGCGTCCCATTGGTGTCAGTGGGAGAATTAGTTCCACATCTCTGGTGTCAGTGGGAGAAATACCATTCTCATTGTTGGTGTCAATGGGAGGAATAGTGCTACGTCTTTGGTGTCAGTGGGAGGAATAGTGCTCCGTCTTTGTTGTCAATGGAAGGAACTTTGACTTGTATCAGTGGAAAGAAAAGGCCTCCAAGGGACAGATAACAAATCGAGAGGGAAATGGGACTTTAAATGAAGCGGCTGAACTGCGGAGGTGATGATATAAATGTACAATTTTATTTATAACAACAAGGTAAATGTGGTAATTTCATATATACATAAAAGCACAAGGTATAGACACAGTGATACACAGTATATAAATAAAGATAAATTCATGAGGTTAATGAATAATATGTGACAGCAATCTGGCCTTAAAGTGCTAAACACAGCATGCCCGGCACCTGTGTTGATAATCACATAAGGGGAATCTACAATTGTTGGATTCATGGTATAACATCGTCAAAGCGTAGTATGTGTCTCTGCAGCATCCAATGGCTCTACGCGTTTCGTGGAATTGTCTCCACTCGTCAGGAGCAGATGCAACAGGTTCCTGTAGATTGAATGGTTATGATGAAACCACATTATGTATAGAAGTAAAAAATGTTATTTATAAAAAAAATGACCAAATACACTCACCAGCCCCGGCAGTGGGAGCGATGTGGGGTGAGCGAGACAGGTGAACCGGAGGCACAGACCACATCACGGGAGCTGAGGCGGCGTACCTGTATATGGGCAGCTTGGGGTGGTGGTATAGTGCCTAAGGTGGTCCCCATGAATGTAGGTGCTGACTTGGAAGTATGGGCAAATCAAAACATCTGAAAGTGAGGATGAAAATGTGTGTGAGGTGAGATAATGAAGATGTGAAAAAACAGGCAAGGTATGTGTAAGAGAAATGATGAAAAAATGATGAAAAAATAGTAGTGTAAAAATGTGAGCCCAATGTGTTAGCATGTGTAAGAGATGGAGAAAAAAGATGAGATGTGAAGTGTAATTAGTGTAATGTGTATGAGGTGGGCTGACCTGTAAGTGAAAATGGTTTGAGCAAAAACAAACCTAAAAGTGAAGTAAGTGTAAAAAACAATATGTATAAACAAAACAGTGCAAAAACCAAACGTGTTGTGTGTGGGTCTAAACCAAAGGACACTTACCCAAGCTACATGCCATGCACCACCAGGTGGTAGAATAGCTGGTGTGCAGGAGCCCCAGGCAAAGACCGGCCATGTGAACAGCCGGCTCTGACTGAGGGTATATGTACAGGTACGCCACCAACGCCACGTGCGTGAACGCAGGGGGGGCGGGGGAAGGCGTCCGCACCTGGGTCAAACCACCAGGCGATTGGCGCCAAACCGCTTCCACACAGGTCACGCAGAAGGTGCTCTCAATGGCAGCGTAATGACGTCATGATTGACGTCAAACGCTGGACGTGAGGACCGTGGCGCCGATGCGCGAAGGGGCGTCCCCCCGATCTCCCAAACACCCTGTGCCGTGAGAGAAGGGAGGACCCACGAGGCGCATCGCAGCTCCCGCGATAGGAAAAGACCCCCATACACCGTGAACAGGTTCAAAACCCCAAACCTGCACACATCGCCGGAGCGGCAAGAGTGCATGGATATAGGAATTGTAAATTGTATAATCATATAGGAAATGTAACTTGTGAGGTTTAAACACAAAACCTATGCCGAGAATGCCATGAATTGCTGTCGCTAATATAATAAATAGTTACATGTATCAATATAACCTGAATTGCTTAGCCAGTCCCGATGTGTGAATCCCTGAGTAGGGAATGCACACATCTGAAACTGCACCTCACGCATGGATGGCAGGGGAACACTGCTGATCCAATATTCCAGCCGCTTCCATCCCTATACAAACTGTAAAAAAGAGAAGGAAGGTTTGGGACTTTAAATGAGGCGCGGGTAAGCACCTCCATCCCTAAATTGAAACAAATCGAGAGGGAAATGGGACTTTAAATGAAGCGGCTGAACTGCGGAGGTGATGATATAAATGTACAATTTTATTTATAACAACAAGGTAAATGTGGTAATTTCATATATACATAAAAGCACAAGGTATAGACACAGTAATACACAGTATATAAATAAAGATAAATTCATGAGGTTAATGAATAATATGTGACAGCAATCTGGCCTTAAAGTGCTAAACACAGCATGCCCGGCACCTGTGTTGATAATCACATAAGGGGAATCTACAATTGTTGGATTCATGGTATAACATCGTCAAAGCATAGTATGTGTCTCTGCAGCATCCAATGGCTCTACGCGTTTCGTGGAATTGTCTCCACTCGTCAGGAGCAGATGCAACAGGTTCCTGTAGATTGAATGGTTATGATGAAACCACATTATGTATAGAAGTAAAAAATGTTATTTATAAAAAAATGACCAAATACACTCACCAGCCCCGGCAGTGGGAGCGATGTGGGGTGAGCGAGACAGGTGAACCGGAGGCACAGACCACATCACGGGAGCTGAGGCGGCGTACCTGTATATGGGCAGCTTGGGGTGGTGGTATAGTGCCTAAGGTGGTCCCCATGAATGTAGGTGCTGACTTGGAAGTATGGGCAAATCAAAACATCTGAAAGTGAGGATGAAAATGTGTGTGAGGTGAGATAATGAAGATGTGAAAAAACAGGCAAGGTATGTGTAAGAGAAATGATGAAAAAATGATGAAAAAATAGTAGTGTAAAAATGTGAGCCCAATGTGTTAGCATGTGTAAGAGATGGAGAAAAAAGATGAGATGTGAAGTGTAATTAGTGTAATGTGTATGAGGTGGGCTGACCTGTAAGTGAAAATGGTTTGAGCAAAAACAAACCTAAAAGTGAAGTAAGTGTAAAAAACAATATGTATAAACAAAACAGTGCAAAAACCAAACGTGTTGTGTGTGGGTCTAAACCAAAGGACACTTACCCAAGCTACATGCCATGCACCACCAGGTGGTAGAATAGCTGGTGTGCAGGAGCCCCAGGCAAAGACCGGCCATGTGAACAGCCGGCTCTGACTGAGGTCATTACGCTGCCATTGAGAGCACCTTCTGCGTGACCTGTGTGGAAGCGGTTTGGCGCCAATCGCCTGGTGGTTTGACCCAGGTGCGGACGCCTTCCCCCGCCCCCCCTGCGTTCACGCACGTGGCGTTGGTGGCGTACCTGTACATATACCCTCACTGTTTTGTTTATACATATTGTTTTTTACACTTACTTCACTTTTAGGTTTGTTTTTGCTCAAACCATTTTCACTTACAGGTCAGCCCACCTCATACACATTACACTAATTACACTTCACATCTCATCTTTTTTCTCCATCTCTTACACATGCTAACACATTGGGCTCACATTTTTACACTACTATTTTTTCATCATTTTTTCATCATTTCTCTTACACATACCTTGCCTGTTTTTTCACATCTTCATTATCTCACCTCACACACATTTTCATCCTCACTTTCAGATGTTTTGATTTGCCCATACTTCCAAGTCAGCACCTACATTCATGGGGACCACCTTAGGCACTATACCACCACCCCAAGCTGCCCATATACAGGTACGCCGCCTCAGCTCCCGTGATGTGGTCTGTGCCTCCGGTTCACCTGTCTCGCTCACCCCACATCGCTCCCACTGCCGGGGCTGGTGAGTGTATTTGGTCATTTTTTTTATAAATAACATTTTTTACTTCTATACATAATGTGGTTTCATCATAACCATTCAATCTACAGGAACCTGTTGCATCTGCTCCTGACGAGTGGAGACAATTCCACGAAACGCGTAGAGCCATTGGATGCTGCAGAGACACATACTACGCTTTGACGATGTTATACCATGAATCCAACAATTGTAGATTCCCCTTATGTGATTATCAACACAGGTGCCGGGCATGCTGTGTTTAGCACTTTAAGGCCAGATTGCTGTCACATATTATTCATTAACCTCATGAATTTATCTTTATTTATATACTGTGTATTACTGTGTCTATACCTTGTGCTTTTATGTATATATGAAATTACCACATTTACCTTGTTGTTATAAATAAAATTGTACATTTATATCATCACCTCCGCAGTTCAGCCGCTTCATTTAAAGTCCCATTTCCCTCTCGATTTGTTTCAATTTAGGGATGGAGGTGCTTACCCGCGCCTCATTTAAAGTCCCAAACCTTCCTTCTCTTTTTTACAGTTTGTATAGGGATGGAAGCGGCTGGAATATTGGATCAGCAGTGTTCCCCTGCCATCCATGCGTGAGGTGCAGTTTCAGATGTGTGCATTCCCTACTCAGGGATTCACACATCGGGACTGGCTAAGCAATTCAGGTTATATTGATACATGTAACTATTTATTATATTAGCGACAGCAATTCATGGCATTCTCGGCATAGGTTTTGTGTTTAAACCTCACAAGTTACATTTCCTATATGATTATACAATTTACAATTCCTATATCCATGCACTCTTGCCGCTCCGGCGATGTGTGCAGGTTTGGGGTTTTGAGCCTGTTCACGGTGTATGGGGGTCTTTTCCTATCGCGGGAGCTGCGATGCGCCTCGTGGGTCCTCCCTTCTCTCACGGCACAGGGTGTTTGGGAGATCGGGGGGACGCCCCTTCGCGCATCGGCGCCACGGTCCTCACGTCCAGCGTTTGACGTCAATCATGACGTCATTACGCTGCCATTGAGAGCACCTTCTGCGTGACCTGTGTGGAAGCGGTTTGGCGCCAATCGCCTGGTGGTTTGACCCAGGTGCGGACGCCTTCCCCCGCCCCCCCTGCGTTCACGCACGTGGCGTTGGTGGCGTACCTGTACATATACCCTCAGTCAGAGCCGGCTGTTCACATGGCCGGTCTTTGCCTGGGGCTCCTGCACACCAGCTATTCTACCACCTGGTGGTGCATGGCATGTAGCTTGGGTAAGTGTCCTTTGGTTTAGACCCACACACAACACGTTTGGTTTTTGCACTGTTTTGTTTATACATATTGTTTTTTACACTTACTTCACTTTTAGGTTTGTTTTTGCTCAAACCATTTTCACTTACAGGTCAGCCCACCTCATACACATTACACTAATTACACTTCACATCTCATCTTTTTTCTCCATCTCTTACACATGCTAACACATTGGGCTCACATTTTTACACTACTATTTTTTCATCATTTCTCTTACACATACCTTGCCTGTTTTTTCACATCTTCATTATCTCACCTCACACACATTTTCATCCTCACTTTCAGATGTTTTGATTTGCCCATACTTCCAAGTCAGCACCTACATTCATGGGGACCACCTTAGGCACTATACCACCACCCCAAGCTGCCCATATACAGGTACGCCGCCTCAGCTCCCGTGATGTGGTCTGTGCCTCCGGTTCACCTGTCTCGCTCACCCCACATCGCTCCCACTGCCGGGGCTGGTGAGTGTATTTGGTCATTTTTTTTATAAATAACATTTTTTACTTCTATACATAATGTGGTTTCATCATAACCATTCAATCTACAGGAACCTGTTGCATCTGCTCCTGACGAGTGGAGACAATTCCACGAAACGCGTAGAGCCATTGGATGCTGCAGAGACACATACTACGCTTTGACGATGTTATACCATGAATCCAACAATTGTAGATTCCCCTTATGTGATTATCAACACAGGTGCCGGGCATGCTGTGTTTAGCACTTTAAGGCCAGATTGCTGTCACATATTATTCATTAACCTCATGAATTTATCTTTATTTATATACTGTGTATCACTGTGTCTATACCTTGTGCTTTTATGTATATATGAAATTACCACATTTACCTTGTTGTTATAAATAAAATTGTACATTTATATCATCACCTCCGCAGTTCAGCCGCTTCATTTAAAGTCCCATTTCCCTCTCGATTTGTTTCAATTTAGGGATGGAGGTGCCTACCCGCGCCTCATTTAAAGTCCCAAACCTTCCTTCTCTTTTTTCCAAGGGACAGATAAAGCCAGAAAAAAGGCCACATCTAGCCCACGGGCCACAGTTTAGAGACCCCTGGTCTACAGGATTATACTAGCAGCCTGATTTAATAATGTAATTTTAGCCTATACTTTTATGAATGTTTATTTATGGATCATGATGTTCAGGAAAATTTATATATATTTTAACTATTGGGTGCCTATAAAGTCCATGTTTTCCTGCATTGTTTTTCTAGTATATGATTTAGGGAGTGGCACTGTTTACATTTTCTGGACACTCACACTACCACCTTGTAGTGGTGAACACTCCATTTACTTCATAAATAAGTGCAAGCTCTACAGTCTCTAACTAAATACAGTTGTCAGAATTATGTCATTGCAGTTAAAGGGGACTGAATTAAATGGCAAACTAGGATCCTTGCAAAAATAGCTAAGTCAGTCTCTGGATATCTTGTGTCATAAGACTCTAATGTCCTGTACACACGGTCGGATTTTCAGACGGAAAATCTGTGATAGGACCTTGTTGTCAGAAATTCCGCCTGTGTGTAGGCTCCATCACACATTTTCCATCGGAATTTCCGACACACAAAGTTTGAGAGTTTGCTATAAAATTTTCCGACAACAAAATCCGTTGTCGGAAATTCCGATCGTGTGTACACAAATCTGACACACAAAGTACCACGCATGCTCAGAATAAATAAAGAGATGAAAGCTATTGGCTACTGCCCCGTTGATAGTCCCGACGTACGTGTTTTACGTCACCACATTCAGAACGATCGGATTTTCCGACAACTTTGTGTGACCGTGTGTATGCAAGACAAGTTTGAGCCAACATCCGTCGGAAAAAATCCATGGATTTTGTTGTCGGAATGTCCGATCAATGACCGACCGTGTGTACAGGGCATTAGTGCTGTCAGTAAAATTAGCAGGCATTATACTTTTCTCAGTATATTTGAAATTTCATCTCTAAATTTTAATCATGTATTAATATAAGATTTTCACATTTTTTAAACCTTATACATTCATGTATCAAGTCAATTTATTATGCTGAAAGTCCAGCTGTTAGCCAGCATTAACTGATCAGACTTTTGCTTTCACATATAAGATTGGGCACCCATGGAGTAATATTCTGCATGGCTTGAATCATTAAAACGATAAAGTAAGCTTTGTCATACTGTTGGGGTCAAATGTATAGATGTAGTGTTCATAATGACTCCTAAAAGCATGTTAAAACCTAGACATTTTTTGAGCACTGCTCATAATAGACATACATGTGTCATAAAGAGTAGAAGACTATTATACTATTAATCAGCTCAGTCATAAACTTACACTTGTTGCCTTAGGGAGGTATCACCTTTAAAGAAGGTACCTTACAGATTACTATACAGACGGTAGCACCGTCCCTACACGCACTGCACACTCACACAGCCTGGGGATCCCAAGACCAGCAGCTTTTTCTCATCACTCCTTCCTCCTTTCCTGCTAATGTGTTCTCCACTTGTTCTGTCTAGACGGAAATCACCCCCGTATCACAGACTGTTTTGTGACTTAATAAACAGTCCAGTTGTTTAAGGCTACATCCCAGTTTGTCAAATTACCTGATCTGTTCTCTTTTATGCTCATTTGACACAGTGCCGATTGAACCCTTGAAAGACAAGGTTGCTAGGGGGAAAAAAAATGAATCATTGGCCAGCTGTTGCTGCTTTCACCCATTACTCAGCTGTCTAGAAGTGGCCCTATCAGATTTCTGCAGCGTACTGCCTTTGTGGTGACATGTAAAAAGTGCTTTTATTAGATAAAAGGGAAGAAATTTTATTATAATGTCTAAACCATCCGCTTTTATGCTTTTGTTGTGAGTTCCTATACAGCAGTCAGACAGTTGTGAAACCTTTCCTCAGTGATTCCAGTTAGGGAAAGTTTTTATTAAAAGTAATAACACATTTATTTGACTGCGGCCCTGCATGTCCTCAGGATTAAATAAATTGCTTGTCAGGCTCGTTAGTCGACTGATACAATATAAAACAAAAAATTGCACCAAGAATAAGAGCTCCCATTTTAAGTTATCTTTGTGGCAGTTAAAATGTTTGTTATGCCTCATTGCTTAGTCACTGTTAAAACCATCTTGCAGATATTAGAGATTAAAGCTTGCCATAGACTAAGCAGTGATTACCAAGAAATTAAAAGGGCAACAATCAGCCTGAGTACATTTTATAGTCAACTCTAGCTTGTTAGGACTAAAAGCAATACTAATATTGAATAAACTAAATAAAGTTTTCAGTAGATAAGGAAATGGTTCAAACTACTCTCAGTTTTTCTTTGTCCTGTTGGGGAGATGGTCCTTCACTTCCTGTCCCGGAGACTCAACTGGAAGTGAGAGGAAGCCACTTCAAAGTCAGGGGAGATGTCCCGTGAGATGGCATGTCCTGGGACAGATGTCCACCATGGAAAGGTTTCCACTCATCTCCTGTTCAGGTGGCAAGTGTAACATTTTTGAATTCTCATCACTTTCTGTCCTGAAAGCAATAGTCACAGACAGCAATAAAATCCTGAGAGTTTCTAACCAGGGCCAAATTTTTACAATGGAATTTGTAGATGCGTAGTTTTGGTGCCCTAAGGCTTCATGTACACTAGCAGCTCCTAAACTTGAGTTTAGAAGCTCTTGCCGTTTTTTGCCAAAGCTCCTGAACTCAACTCCCTGAAATCCTATGTGTCAATGTACACATAGGCTTTTAGCAGAGGTTAGGCGAGCTTCAACCTCCCTTTCCTGAACGCGGAAGAATCAAATTTAGGATAGGAAGGTTTTGACCGCTGGCTGTGGGAAAATGCAAAACGTAGCAATATGTTTTGCGTTTTCCCATTGCCCCAGTAAATGTAGGCAGGGTGCACATGAAGCCTTAGTAACACCTGTTTGCTATGATCACCTCTTTTAAGCAGAACATTTCCTTGATTTCTTAGTCATAACTTTGTTTAGGATATTAAAATAATGTGGTTGAGAATGAAATCTTTAGATTTGTATCTGAAACCATCAACTAACACAGTGAATATAAGTATATTTTTATTCTATAGCTGGCCATAGAAGTCAGATTTTTTTTTCGTTCAACCAGCAGGTTAAACGACAAAAAAAAAAATACTGACCCAATTCCCTCATCAATACATTAGAGGTGGATGGGGAAATCCTCCTGCTGTGTCGTTGCATTCTGACAGTGGGGAGGCTTCCCCGCCATCAGAAAATACTGATCGGTGCAGCAGGCTATAGCCCGCATCACTGATCGAGAGGAAATTTTCCAGCCAGGGCGCTTGTACAGAAGTCTGTATATCCACAGTGCTCATGGATTGAAATTCGTCCGATCCCTGCTAAACCAGCCACATTTAAATCAATCTGTGGGTAGCTTATGCTACCATATTTGAAACCAGCCATTCATACTGTTGGAATAATCTCCTGGACCATCAGAATTTGACATCAATACAACTTACAAAATTATACTGTGACTGGCAAACCATTACTGTTTATGGGGTGTATTTCTCTGTTGTATTGTTTTTAATATGAAAAATTTCAATAAAAACCTATTGAACAGGGTTAATGGGGTTAAATAGGAGTACAGCGTGACTGAAAGCATGATTGATTGAAAGGACTAGAACATATTCACTTTGAAAGTGAATTTTCTATTACTTTATGTGAATGAGGTGAAACAAAGCGAAAATTCACTTTGCAAATAATGTGCAAAAAAAAAAAAAAAAGCTCACACTTGACTAGTTAATTCAAGTCAGCACAACTTCACCTCATTCACTTAGCTAAGTTGTTTATTTTATTTATTTTTCTGTCTTTTCTCTTTGTAACATGAATTTTTACTTACCTTAGTGATATTGAACAGCATAATATATTGCAGCTTTTCAATCCTTGTGATGTAGATGTAGTGGCTGCATTCGTTTTTTCCCTTTATTTCACTTGATCCAGCCAGTAACGCGCTTCCTGTCTTAAGGTGTCTACATATTGGATGATGTAGTAAAGCAGACACCTTTGGACAGCACCATTTCCTTTTGGGATAATTGTTTTACATAAATGAATAAAAGCTGACTATTGTAGATACCCATGCAAGTGGTAAATGATTTGTTCTAACACTCTAACTGCTACTTTGCCTGGACAGCTTGGTCTGTTAACCACTTGCCGACCAAGCCATAGCCGAATGACGGCTACAGCGTGGTCGGCTAGTCCTGGGAGGGCGTACTATGACATCCTCCTGAACCCTGGGGCGCACACCCGGAAGGGTCCGTGATCACCGGGTTCTCCAGACCCAGCACATCACAGATCAGGGTAAAGGGCCAATGCTAGTGGCCCTTTACCACTTAATCATTCTGTCCAACAAACTGGTGCATTCAGCTCTCTCGCCTCTCCTCACACGAGATGGGTACAGCATGTGAGGATGGAGTTGGTGCAGCAGAGCGAGTGTACTGGATCTGAGGTGCCCACAGCGCTGATCTGTGCCCATACATGCCCATCCGAGCCTCATGCATGTCCATTCGTGCCTCATACATGGCCATCGGTGCCTCGTATATGTCCATCTGTGCCTCATACATGCCCATTCGTGCCTCATCCATGCCTAATACATGCCCATCCATGCCTCATCTGTGCCCATCCCTGCCAATCCGTGCCTCACACATGTCCATCCGTGCCTCATACATGTCCATCTGTACCTCATACATGTCCATCTGTGCCTCATCCATGCCTATCTGTGCCTCATGCAAGTCCATTCATGCCTCATCCTCGCCTCATCTGTGCCCATCCATGCCTCATCCGTGCCTCATACATGTACATCCATGCCCCATCCATGCCTCATACATGCACATCCATGCCCCATCCATGCCACATCCGTGCCTCATCCATGCTCATTCGTGCCCATCAATGCCACATCAGTGCTCATCTTTGCCACATCAGTGCTCATCTGTGCCCACCCATGCCTTTCTTCACCCCCCACTGCCCCACCCACCAACTTGCTTACCGCTCAACAGATTGCCAACCATTTCAAAAGCAAAATTGACACAATTTGTAAGGAGATATCCAGCATTCAACTTCCTCCCTTTCCCAACACATCAGGTCCAACACCACACTCATTACTCTCCTCCTTCTGCCCAGTTACCACCGATGAAGTTGAACTCCTCTCCATGGCCCACCTTACCACCTGTCCCCTGGACCCTGTCCCCTCACAATTACTGCGACCACCTTCCCACTCTATTCTAAACTCTCTAACCCACATCTTCAACTTCTCCCTCTCCTCCAGCACCTTTCCTTCCCCGCTCAAACATGCACTGGTTACCCCCATACTTAAAAAACCCTCACTAGACCCCACCTGTTTGAATAACTTAAGACCCATCTCCCTACTCCCATTTGTCTCCAAGCTCATCGAACGCCTTGTCCGAATGAGTCGCTACCTCACGGACAACAACCTTCTCGACCCCCTACAGTGCAGCTTCCATCCACAACATTCCACTGAAACTGCCCTACTAAAACTCACCAATGACCTACTAACTGCTAAAACCAATGGCCATTACTCCATACTCACAATCTTATGCCGCGTACACACGGTCGGACTTTTCGTCTACAAAAGTCCGACGGACGCCGACGGACAAAATACGGCTGACAATCCGATCGTGTGTGGGCTTCCCTGGACTTTCAGCGGACTTTTCCAGCCGCAAATCTGACGGACTTTAGATTTGAAACATGCTTCAAATCTTTACAGCGTAACTACGCCGGACCCAGAAATCCGCTCGTCTGTATGCTAGGGCAGCTATTGGCTACTGGCTATCAACTTCCTTATTTTAGTCCGGTGTACGTCATCACATACGAATCCGTCGGACTTTTGTGTGATCGTGTGTAGGCAAGTCCGTTCATTAGAAAGTCTGCCGCAAGTCCGCCAAAAGTCCATTGAAAGTCTGTCGGACGGGCTGTCGGACTTTTGTAGACGAAAAGTCCGACCGTGTGTATGCGGCATTAGACCTCTCTGCTGCCTTTGACACAGTTGTTTCAGTGTCACTTACAACTCCATCTCCTCCGCTCCTCTTCCTCTTTCTGTTGGGGTACCCCAAGGCTCTGTCCTTGGGTCCCTCCTATTCTCGCTCTATACCTCTTCCCTGGCCCAGTTGATAACCTCCCATGGCTTTCAATACCACCTCTACGCCGATGACACCCAGATCTATCTCTCCACTCCTCAACTCACCCTCTCGCTCTCCTCATGGATCTCAAACTTACTGAATGACATATTGGTATGGATGTCACACCACTTTCTCAAACTCAATCTTTCTAAAACTGAGCCTGTTATATTTCCTTCTTCCTGGCTCCCCCCCATTAATTCACCATTAAGATCAACAGCACAACCATTGTCCCTCCACACATGCCAGGGTGCAGGGTGTAATCCTTGACTCTGACCTCTCCTTCAGCCCCCACATCCAATCACTGGCTAAATCCTGCCGCCTTAACCTCCACAAAATCTCCAGAATTCGACCCTTCCTGACTAATGACACCACAAAGCAACTTATTCATGCCTTGACTACTGCAACCCTCTCCTTAATGGGCTACCCTTACGTAGGCTATCCCCCCTTCAGTCTAATATGAATACTACTGCTAGACTAATACACCTCATTAACCGATCCGTGACTGCTGGGCCTTTCTGCCAAACCCTTCACTGACTTCCCCTACACCACCGTATAAAATTCAAAATGCTAACCACAACATACAAGGCCTTCTACAACATCGCCCCCAGCTACATCACCAACCTCGTCTGCAGATATCACCCAAATTGTCCCCTCCGCTCCTCCCAAGATCTCCTGCTCTCTAGCTCCCTTGTTACCTCCTCAAATGCTCGCCTTCAGGGCTTATCCAGAGCCTCTCCCATCCTCTGGATCTCCCTGCCCCAGTATGTCTGATCAGCCCCTAACCTGTCCACCTTTAGGAGATCCCTGAAAACTCACTCAGGGAAGCCTATCCCATACCCACCTAACAACTGTCTCCAAGCCACCCCCATCAAATCATTCCCCGCATCTATTACCTTTTGTACCACCACCCCCTCCCTTTAGAATTTAAGCTCTACGAGCAGGCCCCTCCTGTCCCTTCTGTATTGAACTGTACTGTATTTGTGCTGTCCCCCCTCCACATTGTAAAGTGCTGCGTAAACTGTTTGCGCTATATAAATAGTGTATAATAATATTAATAATACATGCCTCATTCATGCCACATTAGTGCTCATCTGTGCCTCATCAGTGCTCATCCATGCCTCATCAGTGCTCATCCATGCCTCATCAGTGCTCATCCATGCCACATTAGTGCACATTCGTGCCACATCCATGCCAGATAAGTGCTCATCCATGCCACAATAATGCCAAATCAGTACTCTTCCGTGCCACATCCATGCCATATAAGTACTCATCTGTGCCTCATCCATGCCACATCAGTGCTCAGCCTGACGGTGCTCCCTGCATGTTGGGCCTCTGTATGTGGCCAGGCTGTGTAAAAGTCTCACACATGTGGTATTGCCATACTCAGAAGGAGTAGCAAAATGTGTTTTGGGGTGTATTTTTTTCTATGTATATGCTATGTGTTAGAATTATCTTGACAAAAAATTGACAACTTTGTGAAAAAAAATTGTGTTCATTTTCTTTCCACATTTTCCAAAAACGTGTGGGAAAAAATGACATGTTCAAAAGACTCATTATGTGCTGGAGTGTTTGCTTTCCAAAATGGGGTAATTTTTTGGGCGTTTCCATTGTCCTGATGCTTCAGGTCCTTTAAAAGTGTAATAGGTAGTCAAAAAATGAAATTTGTAATTTATGTCCCTAGAACACCTGACGTTACTCCCTGCATGTTGGGCCTCTGTATCTGGCCAGAATGTGAAAAAGTCTCATGGTATCCCCATACTCAGGAGGAGTAGCATAATGTGTTTTGGGGTGTAAATGCAAGTATGCATATGCCATGTGAGAGAAAAAAAAACTTAATTTGCAAAGAATTGTGGGAAAAAAATTACAACTTCAAAAAACTCACCATGCCTCTTACTAAATACCTTGGATTGTCTACTTTCCAAAAAGGAGTCATTTGGGGGATATTTATACTGTCCTGGCTTGTTAGTGTCTCAAGAAATGGCTGTCAGTACATCAGGTGTGATCAGGTGTGATTAATTTTCAGTGATTGGCACCATAGCTTGTAGACTCTATAACTTTCACAAAGACCAAATAGTATACACTGATTTTAGTTATTTTTACAAGATATGTAGCAGTATAAATTCTGGCCAAAATGTATGAAAAAAAATTGCTAATTTGCAAAATTTTATAACAGAAACAAGGAAAATGCATTTTTTTACAAAATTTTTGCTGTTTTTTTCATTTATAGGGCAAAAAAGAAAAAAGCCTAGCGGTGATTAAATACCACCAAAAAAAAGCTCTATTTGTGTGAAAAAAAGGACAAAAATATCATATGGGTACAGTGTTGCATGACTGAGTAATTGTCATTCAAAATGTGAGTGCACTGAAAGCTGAAAATTGGCCTGGTTAGAAAGGGGGAAAGTGGTTAAAGTATGTTGTAAAATAACAGACTTACTGGATGGATCACCAGGTGAAAATTCAGGGAAGAAGCTTAAAAAAAACAAAAAAACAAAGTAATGCAGCCATCACATCTAAGAATTGGTAAGCTGCAATTGAATACCTTTTTGTTTTTGGATTTATACCACTTTAATGAATAGGGTGACGTTGTGTTGATTTTATGATTTTAATCCTCCAATTATGTGCAAGAAAAAATCCTGTTTTTTTTTTTTTTTATTTTCTTTGCAAAATAAATTTTCACCTCAATCACTACGATGAGTGATTGGGTAAATACTCATATATGGGACTTTTTTGTACTGATGATGGAAAAAATATTAAGTCAGTCATTGACAGTGAAAGGCTTTATCTTTGCATTTACCACCTAGAAACACATGTCTACTATGCCTAATAACCCTGGTTCTAAACCCTTTCTGGGTATAGGTATACTCTAGACATAATTTGGGTAGTAGAATTTGTACCCGTCCAATAAATATCAACTTGGATATCAATCCAAAGCTTTGATTGTGTGTGGTCATTGCGTGACCCTTCCTGGACCAAACATCCTAGTGGGGAAGGATTAGAAATTCTCATAGATGTTTGTTGCTATCTGCAGCCCGGTTGTGGAATTTGATCCTCACCCTCTTATTGGCTTCCATTTTAGAAAGTGAGGGAAATATGCAAAACACTGATAGAAATAAAACACCATTTATTTAGTAGAGTGGAAAGGGTTAAAACCTCTGTCAGTTTTTTTTACTGCTGTTTGTATTACTACTGGGGAGATTTCCCTTACTTTCTGTGTGGGCCCTGGGATTTATTGCTTCAAAAGTCAGGTCCCTAGAAGTTGAAAATGAATTTCTTTTCTTTGGTTAGTTACATAAATTTATCTCAATGGTTGCGAAGGCAGACTTAAATTTTGAGATTTTCTGGAGTTAGGTATGTGCATGAAGACTTCTCTAGTGAACCTTGGAAAGCCCTTGAGTGTACTGCACTTTGTCATTAAGACGCATAGTGACAGATTGTAAACAACACTGACCAGCTATAGTGGATGCTGAAGAAAGAGGAGTGGGATATACAAGTGTCTTGTGTCCAATGTATGATTCGAAAATTTGAGATGCTTTCAAAGTATTCAGGCATATGATTTGCTCATCGTGTTGAGTCAGTGAAAACTGATATTGAACCTGGACGCTTTGATAACCTGGAACCCTGTTCATTTCAAATATTATATGACTTGTGTGCAGTCCCAGAGGACAAGTTCTCTTTGTGTAGCATGGCTGGTATGCATGGAAACATTAGAACTCATATACGGTAATTGAAAAAACATCCAAATCAGGAGACATTGCAGTAGTGAGCCAGGTAGCACTGTTACATTTGAATTATAGAGCTTGACAAAAACTTTAGTTGTGTGTATTTTGTATGCAAGTATTCCCTGGAGTGCTCTGACTCTTATAGTGTAATATCTTGCTAGTAGTGTTTATGTGCTGTTTTTCGATCAGACTGGTTAAGTGAAATAAATTAGGGATATGGATAAGATAACAGCCTTGTCCAATTTACTGGCCCATTATAAATAACCAGTAATAATTATGCAAAAAAATCAAAAAATTTAACAAGCAATTAAACATTGGATTATGAGCTTTTTTTTCTCCTTGTACACCTGCTATAACCAACAGTTTCCTTTGCATTGACAAATAAAAATAAAAATATGTCTGTTGGTTGAATGGATATCCCTCATAGTTATCTAAGGTGTAGTCTGTACTTTTGGGGAGATCAATTGTCATCCTATGAAAATCACAAGTATCACATAATAGGATTTCGTATTAAATAACAATGTTTCCCAGCCTGTGGATAATTACTTGTAGCCACTAAAGCTGTGCATTGTCTAAGCGTCACCTTTATATTGTCTAATTATGATCTCTTATTGTTTTATGTTCCTGCTTTGTGCTACAGTAGTAGTGATGACATTTCACATCCTGGGAATGACTGTTCTGTGTATTATTTAACTTGAAGATCCAATGAGCAGCACTGAAAATACCAGAGCTATTTACACGTGTGGTTTAGAACAATAAGAGAATCTATAGTAGTTTTGTAAATATCTTCTTTCTTTATGTTCAGGACTAAAAAATCTTAAGAATAATTTAAATGTTTTTAATTCTAATAAGTAAATGTGAAATATTGCATATTCGTTTTTTTAATATTTTCTATTAACTGCTTTGTTGAAAGTGCACTCTTTACAGAACTAAATAGCTAACTTACTAATGGCAAATCTGAAAAAGTATGATGTATATATATTTTCAACCTTCTTTAACCACTTGACCACTGGGCACTTAAACCCCCTTAACCTCCCTGGCGGTATGATTATTTCTGATTTTAGGTGCTGAAAGCGGTACAATTATTTTCCACAGAAATTTGGCGTTTTATATTGTAGGCCTGTAATTCTTAGGAATAACTCACTTAAATCTGTCCAAACAAGAGTCTAGTAGACATCCCGGGTATGATAAAGTTTGAAAAACGAAATAAAAAATTATAATATAATAAATAACTATAAATAATTATAACAAATAATAATATAATAATAATAAAAATTATATAATAATGTAATCAAATCAAAAACACTGAAATTTGCTCAGTTGCAGAATTTTAGCTTTTGTTACTTTTAGTGTTTGATGACGGATCTCCCCACAAATCACTATCGCTCAATTCTGCAAGTGATTATAATTTATTATCGCTTTTTTCTAGCTGCTCTAAAACCACTTTTGATGTAAAGGGACAGTTTTGGTTGCTATGGACAATCTCCAGTTTCCTGGCAGAAAGAACAGTTTTATATATATAAAACTGCATGCAGGACACTGGGCAGACCACTAGGGACAAAGGGGATGTGTAGTTATTTGATACAGTACTGTAATCTGTAAGATTACAGTATGCTGTATCTATACTGTGTGTTTCACTATTTGAATTTACCGCCGAACTCCGTCCCCGTGCGACGCAACGCTCGCAGGGAACGGAGCTCGGCACTGTGAATCGAGCGAGACACGGCGGCTCGCCGATCACAGCGGGGAGACATCGCAGGATCCAGGGGACAAGGTAAGTATGCTCTCCCTGGATCCTGCGATGCAAGCCCGAGTCTGGCTCGGGGATACCGCTTTTGGTATAAAAAATCCAACCCGAGCCAGACTCGGGAATACCGCCAGGGGGGTTAATAACCAGACCAATTTTCAGCTTTTGGTGCTCTCACATTTTGAATGACAATTACTCAGTCATGCAACACTGTATCTATATGAATTTTTTGTCCTTTTTTTCACACAAATAGAGCTTTCTTTTGGTGGTATTTAATCACCGCTGGGTTCTTTATTTTTTGCGCTATAAAAGAAAAAAGACCAAAAAATCTGTAAAAAAATAAATTTTTCTTCGTTTCTGTTATAAAATTTTGAAAATTAGTAATTTTTCTTCATATATTTTGGCCAAAATTTATACCGCTACATATCTTTGGTAAAAATAAAACAAATTAGTGTATATTATTTGGTCTTTGTGAAAGTTATGGTACCAATATCTGAAAATTGATCACACCTGAAGTACTGACGGCCTCATTTCTTGAGACCCTAACATGCCAGAAAAGTACAAATTCCCCCCAAATGACCCCTTTTTGGAAAGAAGACATTCCAAGGTATTTAGAAAGATGCATGATGAGTTTTTTGAAGTTGTCATTTTTTCCCACAATTCTTTGCAAAATCAAGTTTTTTTTTTTTCTTTTTTTTTTTCACAAAATTGTCATATTAGCAGATTATTTCTCACACATCGCATATGCATACCACAAATTACACCCCAAAACACATTCTGCTATTACTCCCGAGTATGGTGATACCACATGTGTGAGACTTTTACACAGCGTGGCCACATACAGAGGCCCAACATGCAGGGGAGCACCTTCAGGCGTTCTGGAGCACCCAGGCCAATTCTGACATTTCTCTCCTACATGTAAAAATCATCATTTATTTGCTAGAAAATTACATAGAACTCCAAAACATTATATATTTTTTTTAGCAAAGACCCTAGAGAATACAATAGTGGTCATTGCAACTTTTTATCTCGCACGATATTTGCGCAGCAATTTTTCGAACGCGTTTTTTTTGGAAAAAAAAATGTTTTTTGCTTTTAAAAAAAACAAAACAGTAATGTTTTTGCATAATATGAAAGATGAAGTTACACCGAGTTAATAGATACCTAACATGTCACCTTTCAAAATTGCACACGCTTGTGGAATGGCGCCAAACTTCGCCACTTAAAAATCCCCATAGGCGACGCTTTAAAATTTTTTACTGGTTACAAATTTTGAGTTACAGAGGAGGTCTAGGGCCAAAATTATTGCTCTCGCTCTACCGATCGCAGCGATACCTCACATGTGTGGTTTGAACACCGTTTTCATATGTGGGCGGGACTTACGTATGCGTTCGCTTCTGCATGCGAGCACACGGACAGGGGCGCTTTAAAAAAATTTTATTTTTTTTTTATTGTTCATTTTACTTTATTTATTTTAGTTTGACACTTTTTTCCAAAAAAAAAAAAATTTTGATCACTTTTATTCCTATTACAAGGAATGTAAACATCCCTTGTAATAGGAATATGGCATGACAGGTCCTCTTTACAGTGAGATATGGGGTCAATAAGACCCCACATCTCACCTCTAGGCTGTTCCTGAAATTTAAAAAAAAAAAAAAAAAAAAAGATCCTGGCTTTGATCGTAGCGGTGAGTCGGTAGAAGCACCGGAGGGCGGCGGGAGGGGGGGCGTCCCCTCTCGCCTCCCGTAAGAACGATCAAGCAGTGTAACAGCCGCTATGATCATTCTTATGGTGTAGGGAATCGCCGGCTGAAAAAGATGATATCTGAATGATGCCTGTAGCTGCACCCATCATTCAGATATCCCCGCACAAAGTCAAGGACGTCGTATGACGGAAGGCGGGAAGTGGTTAAAATGCTTTTTTTTTTTTTAACACAAAGTTGTCTATTTATACAATATTTCTAACACATAGCATGTACATACCAAAAATGACCCCCCAAAATAGATTCTCCTACTCCTCCTGAGTACGGCGATACCACATGTGTGAGACTTCCACAGCCTGGCCACATACAGAGGCTGGGTATGGCTGAGCATGGCTGGGTTTTGCAGAGTATCGCCGAGTATGACTGGGTATGACAGAGTATGGCTGGGTATCACCGAGTATTGCAGAGTATCGCCGAGTATGACTGGGTATGGCAGAGTATGGCTGGGTATCACCGAGTATTGCAGAGTATGGCTGGGTATCACCGAGTATTGCAGAGTATGGCTGGGTATTGCGGGGTATTGCAGAGTATGGCTGGGTATGGCAGAGTATTGCAGATTTTTGCGGGGTATTGCAGAGCATGGCTGGGTATGGCAGAGTATGGCAGAGTATGGCTGGGTATCACTGAGTATTGCAGAGTATGACTGGGTATTGCGGGATATTTCAGGGTATTTCAGGGTATTGCAGGGTATGGCAGAGTATTGCAGGGTATTCCAGGGTATGGCAGAGTATTGCGGGGTATTCCAGGGTATGGCAGAATATTGCGGGGTATCCAGGGTATGGCAGAGTATTGCGGGGTATTCCAGGGTATGGCAGAGTATTGCGGGGTATTCCAGGGTATGGCAGAGTATTGCGGGGTATTGCAGGGTATGGCAGAGTATTGCGGGGTATGGCAGAGTATTGCGGGGTATGGCAGAGTATTGCGGGGTATGGCAGAGTATTGCGGGGTATTTCAGAGTATTGCAGGGTATGGCAGAGTATTGCGGGGTATGGCAGAGTATTGCAGGGTATGGCAGAGTATTGCGGGGTATGGCAGAGTATTGCGGGGCATTTCAGAGTATTGCAGGGTATGGCAGAGTATTGCGGGGTATTTCAGGGTATTGCAGGGTATGGCAGAGTATTGAGGGGTATTTTGGGGTATGGCAGAGTATTGCGGGGTATTGCAGGGTATGGCAGAGTATTGCGGGGTATTGCAGGGTATGGCAGAGTATTGCGGGGTATTCCAGGGTATGGCAGAGTATTGCGGGGTATTGCAGGGTATGGCAGAGTATTGTGGGGCATTGCAGAGGGAATTGCAGAGTATTGCACAGCATTGCAGGGCATGCAGAGTAGTAGGGATGGCTGAACATGGATGGATGGATGGATGGCTGGATGTCTCTGTGCAGCGCTGTGGGCACTACACATCCAGCCCACAACGCTGCAGCCATCCATCCATCCGCCTCTCCGCTCACTGTGTACCGATCGGTACACAGGAGGAGAGGAGAGGAACCGGCGTCATCAGATGATGCCGGTTTGTTTACATGTGATCGCTCCGTCATTTGACGGAGCGATCACATGATAAACGGCCGCGATCAGCGGCCATTTACCGGGATCTGTGATGCGCCGGGTCCTCTGGACCCGGCGGTCACGGATGCTCTCGAGTGCGCGCCCTAGGGGGCGCGCGAGAGCAGAATTCTGGGAGGACGTCCCTGGACGCCCTCCCAGAGTTAAACAACCGCCCTGTAGCCGTCATTTGGCAATGGGCCGGTTGTTTTTAACAGACCAAGCTGTGCAGCGAAAGTGGAGATTATAGGGACAAACCATTTAACAATGATGGGTGCTTAGTTGGTCAGCTTTTGTTTCTTTAGTTAGTCACTTATGTAAAGTCCATCTAAATCTACTGTTCTATCTAAGGCTGGCCATACATGGAGCGAATTGTTGCAGGAAAGAAATTTGCTCAATTCCCCCATCAACACAGACAGTGCTAACAGGGGAATCCCTCCTGCCAGGCCATTGTCTTCTCCCGGTTGGGGCGGGCAGGGGAATCCGTCCCCGCTGGTAAAAGACAGTAATTATCGCCAGCGGCTATAATAGCTGCTGGCTATAATTACAAGAGAACCTGGCAGGCTGGTTGTACTCAAGTTGATTGATTGATCAACTTGGTATATTCAGCCTGCCAATTAACGGTTTGAATCTCGGCCAGTTCCTGCTGAACCGGCCGAGATTTGAACACTGTAAGGCCAGCTTAACACTAACCTCTACAGCACTGCTGTCCAAGGGGGTCTTCGTTGCTCCACCATAGATAGAGAAGCCACACTTGGACAGCCTGTGTGTTAATGGTCAGGTCACCAGGTAACAGCAAAGGAAAAAATAAAAACAGAAAATGAATGCACTCACCACATTTAAAGACTGGTAAGCTGCAACATATTAATGTTCTGTTTTGGGGTTTAGATACGTTTTAATTTGCACACACAGCTTACACACATTTTACCTCCCTGTATGGCACTGCATAGAGTTCACATAGAGACACAATTATAGTGAGAAAAACTACCGCTGTGCCCTCTCTTTATAAAACCCAAAAACATTGGTATGGGTGTCCCTGGAATTAAATGCTTACTACCTAAAACAAAGGTTTTATGTAAATAATAGAAAATTAGGCAAACCATCAGTTTAAAAATATGTATACTTACAAATGAATAAATAATATTATTGGGTCATAAATGTATTTGGTGGCCAGAACTCTTTTTTTTTCTTTTTGGAAAGAGATAGGCTTTGTATGTACCATTGACCTTATTTATTCAGGTAGGGGTCTCCAAACGTTCCATACAAAGGGCCAGTTTACTATCCTTCAGGCTTTAGGGGGACCAGACTGTGGCCATTGGGAGTGGAAAATATTCTGCATCAGTTGAAGTAAACAAATGGTGTCATTGGGCCCATTGTTGGTGTCGTTGGGAGGAACTATGCACCTTTGTTGGTGTCAGTGAATGAAATTCTGCCCCAAGAGTCAGATAAACCAAGCAAAGGGCTGCATCCTGCCCCCTGTTTGGAGACCACTGAAACCCATATAAACCATACAGTAACATACTTTCATAGCTTGGGTTCCTCTGAGCTGATAAAAAGTGAAATGTAATTGGCACTTGAGGGTTATTGCTCTTATAGCCAGAGCATTACTTAGACACTACTTTATGAAATAAACCTGTTTGAGGGAACAGACGGTAATATGTTATGCTAAGTGATTCAGCCAGACCAGTTCATGCATGTCCCTAATAATTCCTCTATATTTTCTTCAGAATACTGACACTGTGTTGGTCCAATTTCTCCCTCTTACAAATTTGACTCATACAGGAAAATGAACAGTGGAAAAAGAAGGAAAAATTAAGCTTAAGTGGACTGCAATAAGAAGGCAATGAACATATAATTTAAGTAAAATAATTTATAGGGTTGTTTTGGAACTCAGTATGTAGGCCAGGAAATTAAATATGTAGCCAGACAAATAGCGAATTCGTCAGCAAAATGTTAAACAAGGGGAAGTTATTAATGGCGAATACAGCTGCTAAGAGGTAAAATGTTATTATACAGGTAAAACATTATGGGCCTCATCCAACACTCTTCCATGGAGAAGAAGAAAGCTTGAAAAGTACCAAAATGTTGTTATTTGGCAGAACATGACTGATGCCGCGTTCACACGACCGGACTTTCTGTCAGACTAGGTCTGACGGTCTTCCCGACGGACTTCCGGTGGACTTATGACAGACTTTCCGAACGAACGGACTTGCCTACACACGACCGGACTTTTTAGCAGACTAAGTGCGCCGGTCTTCCCAACAGACTTTCGAAGGATTTTAATAAAGGGGCCCCCAGATCCCGGCCCCCCGCCCTATGTGAATGAGTATGGGGTACATCGTACTCCTACCCATTCACCTGGGGGGAAAAAAGTGTCAATAAAAAACACTACACAGGTTTTTAAAGTAGTTTATTAGGCAGCTCCGGGGAACTTCTTCTGACTTCGGGGGGTCTCTTCCGACTTCTCCTCTCTCCGGCCTCTTCTCCCATTCTCCGGCCTCTTCTCCCGGTGTCCGGTTCTTCTTCTGCTCTCCAACCTCTTCTCCCGGTGTCCTGTTCTTCTCCCGCTCTCCGGTTCTTCTGCCGAGCTCCTCCGCTTTCTTCTGCTCTTTTGACGCTCTTTTGCTAGCGGTGGCCAGGTCTTCTCTGTCGTCTTGTTCCTTCTTCTCTTCTTCCGATGTTGACACGACGCTCTCTCCCACTGTAATGCTGTGTTTGAAGTGCACAATGACTTATATAGGCATGGGGCGTGGTCACTGGGTTGTGACCCTGCCCCTTATGACAGCACAGTCCCATCATGCCCCGGGACTGTGACCTCATAAGGGGTGTGGTCACCAGGTGACAGAAAGGGTATCCTAGTACATGATAGGCTCAGCAATAGCATGCAGTGCCAAGCTGCTGCTAACAAAGCAAACTGAATATTGGCATGCATTAAAAAGGGGATTAACTCCAGAGATAAAATGATAATTCTCCTGCTCTACAAGACTCTGGTCAGGCCCCAACCTAGAGTATTCTGTCCAGTTCTGGACACCAGTCCTCAGGAAGGATGTACTTGGAAATGGAGCGAGTACAAAGAAGGGCAACTAAGCTAATAAAGGGTCTGGAGGATATTAGTTATGAGGAAAGATTGAGAGCGCTGAACTTATTCTCTCTGGAGAAGAGACGCTAGAGAGGGGATATGATTTCAACTTATAAATACCATACTGGTGACCCCACAATAGGGATAAAACTTTTTTGTGGAAGAGAGTTTAACAAGACACGTGGCCACTCATTAAAATTAGAAGAAAAGAGGTTTAACCTTAAACTAAGAGGGTTCTTTACTGTAAGAGCGGCAAGGATGTGGAATTCCCTTCCACAGGCAGTGGTCACAGCGGGGAGCATCGATAGTTTAAAAAAACTATTAGATAAGCACCTGAATGACCGCAACATACAGGGATATACAATGTAATACTGACATATAATAACACACATAGGTTGGACTTGATGGACTTGTGTCTTTTTTCAACCTCACCTACTATGTATCTATGTAACTCAGGGAATGCACTTACTAGAAGTGCATGCCTATCCTGCAAAAGATTGGGCAAGCAAAGCTCGTATGATCCCATGCCGTAGTGTGCATTTTGGTGTCAGAGGCATGGGAATGGCAGTTCTGGAACATAAACCACACAAAGCAGTTAAAATAATGTGTTAAAAACTTTATTGGTGCTTAAAAAAGAGAACATGTAGAATTCTACTCATATCTGTCCCTGATTGCAGAGCCAGAAATAAGTTATATAAAGCTTAACCCTAACCCTTATATGCAACAATCCCAAACCTTAAGCTAACACAACTTTCTGCAGGGATTCTCACATTTTTCCAGTTGAATTCAATCAGAAAATTGTGGGAAAACTGGGAACCTTTATAAATAGACCCCTTAATGAATTGAACTCACAAAGGAAAGACTTGCGTTGTTATAGAGAACAATTAAAAAAAGTTATTTGTACATAAGCAGTGCCCTAAAAAAAGAACAACTTGGATATAATTTCTCCTGACAAATAGCAGTGCAGTTCCTGTGCCTTTAGCCTTAAAGCTGTATATCTGCTGTGTGAGATCATTTAAGGCACTGCTGCCCCTGTCTGCTACTCTCATGCAATTTGGAGTGGGATTCGGTGATATCACTGTGCTTCTTATTATTGCTGGAGAGGAAACATATGTCACTTGTACAATAAAAAAAATTGCATTTTTTGGGGAGGGGAGGGGGAGTTACTTTCTTAATTCTACAAAGGCGATAACACAGTGATAACATAGTTTATTATCTTTTCTTGTTTGACAGTAGCCTAGCCATTCATCCTGTAGCTCAACATAAACAGTTTTTTAGGTTTAATTACTGTATTTATCCAAAGTGGGTATTACGGTACCTAGATGTGATATTGTTAAAAGTTCTAGTCTTGCATTTCATATTTAGCTGCAGCTAAATTTTTTAGTAATATAATATAGTGTTAACTTGTGCTTTCTGTTTGATCCAGAGGAGATCTGTACGCTGGTGATTGCTGAGACCTTCCCAGAAGATGCCGGAACCTTTACTTGCACAGCAAGAAATGACTATGGATCAGTGACCTGTAGTGCGCAGGTCACCGTGCTTTCTGGTATGTCATTGGTGTGATATCTACTATGCTATTGTCAAAATGGTTTCTAGTGTGAAGGGCCTTAAAAAGTGCTCATACCCCTTGAAATTTTCCACATTTTGTCATGTTAAAATCAAAAATGGAAATGTATTTTATTGGGATTTTATGTGATAGACCAACACAAAGTGGCAGATAATTGTGAAGTGAAAGGAAAATGATAAATGGTTTTCAACATTGCATTTGTATTCAGCCCCCTTTACTCTGATACCCCTAACTAAAATCTAGTGGAACCAATTGCCTTCAGAAGTCACCAGATAGTAAATAGAGTACACCTGTGCGTAATTTAACCTCAGTATAAATACAGCTGTTCCGTGAAGCCCTCATAGGTTTGTTAGAGAACCTTAGTGAACAAACAGCATGAGGAAGGCCAAGGAATACACCAGACAGGTCAGGGATAAAGCTGTGGAGACGTTTAACCTCCCAGGCAGTATTCCCGAGTCTGGCTCGGGGTGGAATTTCAGAACCAAAAGCGGTAACCCCGAGCCAGACTCGGGATCGCATCGCAGGATCCAGGAAGAGCTTGCTTACCTTGTCCCCTGGATCCTGCGATGTCTCCCCGCAGTGCAAGCGGCTCATCCTCATCCGCTTGATTCATCACGGAGCCAAGCTCCGTTCCCTGCGAGCGTTGCGACGCACGGGGACGGAGAACGGCGCCAAATTCAAAAAGTGAAACACACACAATATATACAGTATACTGTAATCTTACAGATTGCATTACTGTATGAAATTATTTCACCACCCTTTTGTCCCTAGTGGTTTCTCCAGAGCCCTGCATGCAGTTTTATATTATAAAAACTGTTCTGGAAACTGGAGATTGTCCATAGCAACCAAAACCGTCCATTTACATCAAAAGGGGTTTTAGACCAGCTAGAAAACAGCGATAATAAATTAGAATTACTCGCAGAATTGAGCGATATTGATTTGTGGGGAGATCCGTCATCAAACACTGAAAAGTAATGACAGCAACAATTCTGCAACTGAGCAAATTTCAGTGTTTTTGATTTGATTACATTAAATAATTTTTTTAATTATTATATTATTATTTGGTATAATTATTTACAGTTATTTATTATATTATAATGTATGATTTCGTGTTTCAAAATTTATCATACCCGGGATGTCTACTAGACTCTGGTTTGGGCAGATTTAAGTGAGTTATTCCTAAGAATTACAGGCCTACAATTTAAAACGCCAAACTTCCGTGTAAAATAATTGTACTGCTTTCAGCATCAAAAATATGAAATAATCATACTGCCAGGGAGGTTAAAGCAGGGTTCCCAAGCCTCTGAGAATGGAAAGAGTATGGCACAACTGCAAACATAGCAAGACATGGCTGTCCACCTAAAATGACAGGCCGGGCAAGGAGAGCATTAAACAGAGAAGCAGCCAAGAGGCCCATGGTAACTCTGGAGGAGCTTCAGAGATCCACAGCTCAGGTGGGAGAATCTGTCCACAGGATAACTATTAGTTGTGCACTCCACAAATCTGGCCTTTATGGAAGAGCGGCAAGAAGAAAGCCATTGTTGAAAGAAAGCCATGAGAATTCCCTTTTGCAGTTTGCGAGAAGCCATGTGGGGGACACAGCAAACATGTGAAGAAGGTGCTCTGGTCAAATGAGACCAAAAATTTAACTTTTTGGCCTAAAAGCAAAATGCTATGTGTGGTGGAAAACTAACACTGCACATCTCCCTGAACACACCGTTGCCACCGTGAAATATGGTGTTAGCAGCATCATGTTATGGGGATACTTTTCTTCAGCAGGGACAGGGAAGCTGGTCAGAGTTGATGGGAAGATGGATGGAGCCTAATACAAGACTTGAAAATTGCTGTTCACAGATGCTCTCCATCCAATCTGACAGAACTTGAGCTATTTTGCAAAGAAGAATGGGCAAAAATGTCACTCTCTAGATGTGCAAAGCTGGTAGAGACATCCCCAAAAAGACTTGTAATTGCAGGGAAAGGTGGTTCTACAAAGGATTGACTCAGGGGGGCTGAATATAAATGCACTCCACGCTTTTCACATATTTATTGGTAAAAAATTTGGAAAACCATTTATCATTTTCCTTCTACTTCACAATTATGTGCCACTTTGTGCTGGTCTATCACATTAAATCCCAATAAAATACATTTACATTTTTTGTTGTAACATGATAAAATGTGGAAAGTTTTAAGGGATAAGAATACTTTTTCAAGGCACTGTAAGATCAAGTTAAAATGTAGGGCGTCCCAAAAATTGTATACACAATTTGAATGATTATAAAGTCGGTATTTATTACTATACAGTTCACTTTCAAATTTTAAAATACTTTTTTATACTTCGTGCCTGTTCTCGAACTGGTCTAGGCATTGCTGATAAGGTGAAGCATAGAATTACAAACATTGTAAATAATTTTGTTTTTATTTGGGCGCATTCTCTTTCAATGGCCACTCTTAAACTGGTTGAAAATGCAGAGGTTTTTTACCTTACTGCATTCTATGCAGTAAGGTAAAATACCTTCTGCATGCAGCTCCCCGCCCCTAAATACAAACCTGAGCTCAATCTTGATCCAGCGATGTGCAGTAGACCTGAGGCTCTCTTGGCTCTCTCCCCCCTCATTGGCTCAGATACAGCAGTGGGAGCCATTATTGTTATTAACAGCCAGTGAGGAGGGAGAGGGGGGTTAAACCCTGCTCTGTGTGTCTTATGGACACACAGAGTGGAGCTTGGAAGTGAGTATACACGAGTGCCCCCGTAGCAAACGGCTTGCAATGGCAGTACTTGGCGGGGGGAGGAGCCAGGGCCACCGGTGGGGGACCCAAGAAGTGGAGGATCGTGGCTGCTCTGTGCAAAACTATTGCGCAAAGCTGGTAAGTATTGGTAACACGCTTGTTATTTTGAGAAAAAAAAGACTAGCCTTTACAATCATGCATGGTTGCCGGTTTTGTAGAAAAACTTTATCTTTTAGAAATCCCAATAAGAAAAATTTCAGTGGATTGAGGTCTGATGAATGCGTAGGGTATTCTACTGAACTTCTTAGCCCAATCCATCTGTTTGTCAGATTCTCATCTAGGCCCTGACATCACAATGGGCATCCCCTCTTGTTGTCCTCATCTCAAAAATGTTCTTGAATATGTGGCATGACAGTTTCCAGCAGCAAGTTCAAGTAAATGGCTCCAGTTACAGTACCATAAAAAAAAAAATGGTGACATGTACGCTGACATCCGATCTGCCCCGATCTTATCCACTCCTCAAAATAGGGCAGCACAGTGGTGTAGTGGATAGCACTTTCGCCTAGCAGTAAGAAGGGTGGCTGGTTCTCCCTGTGCCTGCGTGGGTTTCCTCCGGGTACTCTGGTTTCCTCCCACACTCCAAAGACATGCTGGTAGGTTAATTGGATCCGGTCTAAATTGTCCCTAGTATGTATGAATGTGAGTTAGGGACCTTAGATTGTAAGCTCCTTGAGGGTAGGGACTGATGTGAATGTACAATGTAAATGTAAAGCACTGCGTAAATTGACAGCGCTATATAAGTACCTGAAATAAATAAATAAATAAAAATCCAGATGGATGGATGTCCTATTTTCCATTTATCTGACGGATCAGATCGGATGAAAACAGACAGGCGGTCCGTAATCATCCGATCCCCCCCATGGGGAGAGCGAACTCTCTGACAGGTCCGTCCCTGCACAGAGTGCAGAGACGGACTTGTCATCCGCCGGCTCAGCGGGGATCAACGGAGTGACGGAGCGATCTCCACTGAGCAAACAAAGTAGTGAAAACGGACACCCCCCGTGTGAAAGGGGCCTAACGGTGTACAAGTGGCAGTGTTGTCATCAATGTAAAACCTATTGAATTGATTCTGTTTTACAATGAGGCTGATTTACTAAAGGATTCCAGGCTGTTTACACAATAAATTGTGTGAATAAACACTTTATTAATTTTCCAATCATGTGCAGATGAAATACAACCCCAATTCCAAAAAAGTTGGGACGCATAAAAACAGAATGCAACAATTTGCACATGTCATAAATCTCACAATAGAAAATAGAAAAACATTTTTTTTTTTTACATCGGATTGGATAATTGCAGTAAAACTAATTTTGTTGTGTGTAAACTCTCAAATCTGTTAGTAAACGAGCCTCAGAATATGGTTTCTTTTGAAACCAAGTTGATTGTCTTATCTCTTTTCTTGTCATCCTAAAGAAGTGAATGTGGTATAACTTCTGATCTGCGTAAAAAGGGAATAGAAGACTAGTTGTGATTTCAACTTCAGTGGAACTGCAAATAACAGCATGGTTTGGCCTTAGAAGAGTTAGGCCAGCTGGTATTTGCTTTAAACAGCCTAAAACAGTCTATAAATACAATATTCTTGTTGGATTCAGATTGGCAGTCATATTCTATGGTTTCTCACATAGAGATTTTGCTTTATAACATATTCTCCTCACGGGGATCGATTTACCTCTATGCATTCACAGAATTTATCAAAATTTGATAGTAAAAAATTTAGGATAGACAATATCTGTTACACGACAAATAGACTGGAAGGGAAATCTTGCTTTTTTTTTAGCAAAGTGTTTGACTGTTTTACTGGATTATTACTGGAACACAGGAAAGGTTCTGGAATGCATCCATGTTGTTTTAAGGTGAATCATATTTTTACCTTGGGCTCTTTGTTTTCTCTCTCACAGCAAATAATGAGCGGACCAGAAGTGATGTGTCAAGTGGAGAGATTAGTGGTTATGATTTCCAGAAGCATGTGTCTCCTTCTCCTATAGCAGCTAAAAGTAGTGGCCTTGAAATGCCATCAAAGAAAACTCTGGAGTGTTTTCAGCCCAGCAATCTGGCGTCAAAACCAACCCTAGAAAGAAGTAATCTGCAACTAAATACTTTGGAGCGGAAAACCAATGGTGTACACAGTAATAATAGTTTCAATGGAGTTAGCAGCAATCAAGAGAGCATCTATTCCACTCCCACCTCACCTAGCACATTGGCTTCACCTACCAAAGAGCCTCCACCAGTGCCTTTCAAGCCTAAACTGTGAGTACCACCTCTAATACTGTACATTAGAGGATAGTGAGTTGTAAGAGAGAAATGTTTAAGGAAACAAATTAAAGCAATGGTGTCGGGAAGCCAGTATGCTTTTTGGTCCAGCTGTCTCAATAATCCATCTCCGCTCAGCATTCATAAGCACAGAGAGCCTGTAGCCAGAGTTGGAGCTATTTATCACAGTGGTCCACATGGCATTTGTGGTACTTGGGAGCCTGATGATGTATTTTCGTATGCTGCTCCTGCATCTTGCATTTTCTGTGTGTCATGCTAAACAGGTAGCATTGACAGCATTGTGTATACTGATTTCTGCCTGCTTCCTAACTCTGTATAAAGTATATAAAGGTTGTGTATATACTTCCGTTTTGCAGTGACAAGAACAGGGTGATCAATACCACATAATGAGATATTGACAATTCAGAAAGAGCAGCTTCAAAACATGTAGCAAAAATGATCACCTGTAAAATCAGGGGTATGCAACCTGGGGCCCTCCAGCTGTTGTGGAACTACATTTCCCATGAGGCATTGCAAGGCTGGCAGTTACTCCCAGAGGCATGATGGGACTTGTAGTTTTGCAACAGCTGGAGGGCTCCCAGGTTGCCTACCCCATATAAAATGATATGACTACAAGGCAGACATGACACACTGATCATTTATATGATTTAAGAATTTGCATTCAATCAAAAATCTTGGGTTTACTATGTTCAGCTGTTCCCATTGCAAAGTAGCAAAGTTGCTTAGTGACTACCCTCGGTTTCATTTGGCATAGTTGCAGCAAACTGAGCAATCTATCATTAAATTTCGTGGTAAGGATAGTGTGCTCATTTTGTTATGTGTTGTTTTTTTTTGTGCTTGTTGTGCCACACTGTTGATACTCATAAAACATTAGATCATTTGTACAACTTTATTTCTATTGAAGCTGCAGCATTCATTTGCAAGTGAAAGGGTTCTAAGAAAAAACAGCGTCTATCTGGTGTTTGAATGCATTCAAGATTTCTCAGGCCATTTGCTGCCAATAAAGTATACCTGTGATGACAGGAATACGAGGGAGGACTGTCATTTCTGACCTTGTTGCTTGACTGTCATGCCAATCAAACAGCTTCAGTACTTTCTGAGTCACTGACTCCAGAACAAGCATGCATCAACCATCAACTACTGATCTGTATACTTGTTTGAATGCAGTGGCGTGCACTGTATTTCTCTTGGCACAATTTTTCTTTAAGGATGTTTGTTAAAAGGTAGCTCCCAACCAGAGAGAAAAGGGAAGCAGAAAATTAATGTAATGGGAAAATCATCAATGCCTGAAGCCTTCCATGACTTTAAGTTTAATGTGGCCAACTTTTGAAGAGTTACCTAACACAAATATTGGAAAATACCTGAGAGCAATAACAAGCACTTTTGACACTTTATGATTGCTCATTATCACTTAGCTCTTAGGTTTCATGTACACGGGACGTTGTTCAACCTCTCCTGAATGATTTGACATGACAGCTAGAAACCGGCGTCTAAAAACAGCAGTTTAGCAACGCGTTTAGTTGCGTTTAGCCGCGTTTTGTTAAAATGAAAAACGTCTATAAATGAAACGCTGCTAAACGCGAGTTACCGTGTTTAGCAGCATTTACAAACTGTTAAAGGCATTTGGCATTTCAAATGCCTCTGAACATTGCGTTCCACAAAAATATTCTAAACTCAACTGTTAGAAAGGACTATAAATGACCCTGTGTACATGATGAGATAGCATAGAGGAGAGTTCAGGGGCAGCTGAAAAAAATGCCCAACTGCTCCTAAACGTCTGTTTACCAGCAGCAGTGTACATGACGCCTTAATCTGCGCAATTGTGTGAACAATTTGAATTAGTGGCATCACTTCATGGACCAAGTAGATCAATTCTGCTGATTTACTATAAGAGTTAAGAGTCTTCACACAATAGACAGTGTGAGCAGCAAGTATGGATAATTGAGGCAAATATTCACATATTTTTTTATATGCATATTCTCAACTCCTTTAAATCAGACTCATTGTGTTGAGTATTATAAGAGCTGCATGGCCAAGTAAAGTATGTGAATGTTTACCATATCACTGAAGATGTCAGTGTTGGGGGATCCTGCTTTGGGACATCCCATTTCTTCTGTACCGCCTCCTACTGCAGCTCTCTATAGACACAAAGGATCACTGTGCTTTCCTGGGTTTCTCCTCTCCTTTTTTATCGGATTGAAGACAAAACTGCACTTGAGGAAAGCTGAAACGCGATGGAAAACCAGTTCATGTTAATTTACCCCAAACAGCTTTCTGTTATCTTATGCTATCATTAATATGGTATCCAACAATAATATTTATCGTGATGTTCGCATTAATGTATGTGAGTCATATGTACACTAACAACAAAAATTTATGAAAATTAAGTCACCAGAACAAAGACAACAACATACAAAAGTAAACTAGATTGTATATAACTCCCTCTAACAGATGCTACATTTTGGGGGCGGTTGGATGCTGATTTTTCCACTCTTCCTTACTGTTTATTTAGTGAAAGGAAATTAAAGAGACTAACTGGAGAAGCTCTTTGCAAGTCTTTAAATCAAAGCCATAACAGCATTGGCAAATTCATCATTTTTATTAATGTTTTTTTTTTTTTAAACCGTGTTGAGGAAAAGCAGACTAAAGCATCCCCCTTCTGTGTTTCTTGCTTCGCAAGTTGGTGTCAGCCATGTCAAGGCTTTTATAGCAGGTTTTATTGTCAGTCTAGAGCGGAGGTTCATAACCCTTCTCAGTCTGGGAGCCAGCGTTCAGACTTGCGGTTTAGTTTTGAATTAATAATTCATTTCCTTTTACTTACTTTTCTGTTTTCTGGAAGTTATATGTAAACTATGCTCAAGAAATGTTCTTTTCCCTATGGAAGACAATGATTAAGTAGAATTTCTATATAAACAGTAGTAAGTTACAACCACTGGTGCTAAAGCAAGGGGGAAGGAGCTTTGGCTCTAAGCAGGCAAGGGAATCTTAAAGGTAGCTGATACTGCAGACGAACCCTTCAACCAGAAGAAAGACAGAGAATAGAGGGTTGAATATTTAGGATACACTCCACCCTTGTGACATCTGGGAATGTAGCAGTGGTCTGGGCTTTGTGGTAAAGCATCAGCCAAGGTGTCCATATTAACCTGACAAGAAGACATTTGGAACATGTGTGCAATGTGCAATAAAATATCAGATTCAAGTCCCATGTTCCATTTACCCTAGGCCCCACGTTATGTTGTAACAGTATAACTTCTGCGAATAAGGAATAGCACCAGTCCTTATGAGGACATTTCTCTCTAAATTCCAGATGCCTCTGGCACTCAACCCAGAGCACGGTATTCTAGCATCCAGTTGGCCTTGCTGCCCACCTCTGTTTAGGGGAATCTATACAAATTGTACATAAAAGAACGTCCAACGCAAATCTCCAACAGATCAACCAGAACTGGTAACACCCTAAGTTCTAGATGCTTACACATTTCAAGGGTACCTCTCTTGTCTGCTGAAGAGTTGTACCCTTTGAAACATGTAAGCACCTGCAGAACCTAAAAATTCAAGAGAACGTTCATCTCTTAAGGAACAATTCTAAAAGGTGAGTATTATGCAGATGACTTTCTGAGCCTCTTTCCAGATTTCCAATAAACTTAAGCCAAATGGGTCAAAAAAACTGTCAAAATCACCAATTTTGTGTCTTCTGGTTTATTCACCTTTGCTTCCCAAAGATGTTCAACTCATCACATGTGAAACCCAAAAGAAACTTATATAGTGTGGTATTTTATAAATAAGTGGAAACAAACGTATCTATATTGTGCTCACATGTGACTATACCAACATCAGTGCACCACCAGTGATAACATGCTCCACCCGCCATTTGTGCAGCCTCTTACTAAAAAATATAATTAAAACCATATATCGTTCTTTTCCAGGTAGGCCAGCAAATCAACAACCCTTAGTGTTCCTCCTGGTACGTGGAAATCAGGAAAATGCTCACCTTTTAGAATTGTTCTTAAAGCGCTGAACATTCTCTTGAATTTTTGAGTTTGCCAGGGGGCATTGGTGGTCTGTTCAGCTGCTTGGGAGACTCTGGGAGGCACATGTGTGCTAGTGGACTCTTTAAATTTGCCTGCAAAACTCAGGGACATTAGTTTAGTCCATCTGGAGGGGTGTTACCAATTCTGGTTGATCTGTTGGAGATTTGTTTTGCGCTTGAAGCTCTGTGTGTTTTGTGAGTACATTTATTTTTATTGCTTAATAAAAGGTGTCATGGTTAATGCACAAAGCTGGTGCGTCCATGTTATGTTGTCTCAGAACTGTGATAGGGTGGATCTACTGTATGTAGGAGGCAGCTGTAAACACAGCAGTAGTCAAGGCTGTACCAGAGCCTGCCCTTAATAACATAAGCATTTAGAGAATCTGGCTGCTACCCTTTACATTATAAACATGACACTAATTATGCTGGAATATCTATGGCATGTTTTGTATAGTGCGTTCATTTAGCATTAATTTGACCAATCAAATTCTAGCAGTTATTTTTGTTGTGATGGTTTATAAATTAAAGCAAATCTGCACATTGCCTATTCAGGTGAAAGCAACTAGCGTGCTTTTTTTCCCCCCATCCTCCATCCCCAGCAGCACATAGTGACTTTACCTTTACACAACTGCTGCCCAATTCAGCACCATGGGCTGAAGTACAAAGGAGACTTGGGACTCTCTAAATGAGGCTATGCTGGGCCAGTCATGGGAACGTCTATAGCTATGACTCCATTGACCATTAGCTCACACAGAGATTTCCTTTTACTCCTGGTGGCTAGCAAGAAGAATGCAAGTATATGCATTATGTAGATGAACCTGTTACTTTACACTGCATGGGCAAAGCAAAGATCATCCAGAGAGCTATAATGGAAAACAAATGTTTTTCTTTCAAACATTATTAAAATGTACAGTACATATATATTTTATAAAACTCCATTTTACTTTTCAGGCAAAGAAAGAGAAATCACATCATCTTTTACCCTGTATTATACAACTGAAATATAGCTAGATTTGTCTTCACTCTGCAATGCATTTGTTCTTCAGTCCAAGGAGATGTCTTTATTTCCACTCTCTCTTTATTGTTTTAGACGTTTTATGAAAGTAGACAAAACATCTTTTTAGTTCTAGTAAAGAGTTTCAAATCTACATATGAGATCATTCTCCATTCTCCATGTGTGTTCACATTAGTCTGTCACTATTAATGATGTTTCTTATTTGAAGAAATTATTTAATTGGTTGTCTCACCTAAGACTGCCGTGACTTTCTGCATATCTTATGACTATGCCTGAACGTTGCCTGCCCCCACCTGTGTCTATTCACAGAATACATTCTTGTTTGACAGTTCAGTATTTCTTGTCAGTGGCCAGTCACCTCACCATCTGTCACCAATGAACCTACCTCATGGACCAATAACTGTCAATGTGAAACTCAACCTCTATGGCACATGTGTCAAACACAAGGCCCGTGGGCTGAATCCAGCCTGATGCTACAGATCCTGTGCCATTCTGTGAAGCTGCAGCACCCCCCCTCCCGCCTCTGCCCCTCCTGGTCTCAGCATTTAGCAGACTCTGTCAGCTGACTCCAGCCCTCATATTGCTCTCCTCCAGACACTGCACTTTCTGCTTCTCAGCTCCGCCCCAACTTCTTTCTGGCAGCAGCACAAGGTAAGGGGGGCACACTGTGATGTAAGGGAGGGTGGGGGATTCTTGACCTCTAATGGTGGGGGGTCTCTTGCCATCGGATGTAAGGGGGGTGGGGTGCTCTGGCAATCTAGTCTTACAGATACAAGTGTAATTATAATGCTGATGTGGCCTGTGGTGAGATTAACATATAGTTTTAAATGGGCTTTAAATAAGAGATAAAAAAATAAAAGGCACAAGGTTTTTTTACCTTCATGCATTCTATACATGAAGGTAAAAAAACATTCTGTGTGCAGCAGCCCCCCCCCCCTCCCCCAGCTCCCCCAGCTCCCCCTAAAACTTACCTAAGCCACATCTCGATTCAGCGATGTCCATGAGTTCCTTGCCTCTCTGGGGACTCTGATTGGCTTTTGGCAGCACTGGGAACCATTGGCTCATTCACAGCCAGTAAGCCAATCAGGAGATGGAGAGGGCGGGGCCAAGCTGCGGCTCCATGTGTAAATGGACACACAGAGCCACGTCGCGGGAGCGCACCTGCTTGGGTGCCCCCACAGCAAGCTGCTTACTGTGGGGGCACCCTGCAGGAGGGAGGAGCCAGGAGCACCAGTGTGGGACCCGAGAAGAGGAGGATCCAGGCTGCTATGTGCAAAACCATTGCACAGAGCATGTAAGTATAACATGTTTGTTATTTTAAAAAAAAGGCTTTAATATCGCTTTAAAGCTGAAAGTGATACTAAACACATTTTTTTCTAATTTGTAAATAAAATACAATAAAATTGTATAATGAAATAAACAGCGCCTGACAACCTCCTCACAGCTCCCAGAAGACAGCTACAAGAGCAAATTGCTCCCCTTCCTCTACAACCAAGTTCAGGGGTACAACATGGATTGGGGAGGACCCATAGGCAGTGACAAGGGAAGCAGGTAGATGTTTAGGGAGAGGCTGGAGGAGTTGTAAATCAGCTTTAAGCTCTCAAAGGATATGAAAAAGTAATGGATCTACTCTCAGTATCAGCAGGTAATAAAACTTTGTTACAAGAGGGGATTCTGAAAAAAAAATGCTGAATTGCTGTGTCAGTAATAGACTGCATCATATATGTCATTTATGATTTTCTGTTCCACTTTAAACTCTGTCAAATTATACAAATTAAAAATCAGTTGTATAACTGTATATGGTAGCTGTAAGGAGATTAAAGGGTTAGTTCACCTTTAACAAAAAACTGTCTATGCAGGTAAGGGGCACCTAACTGTGCAGCATTGACTAAGATTGGATAATGCCCTTGGTATAGGTGTAGGCAGTGGCGGCTGGTGTTTTGTTTTTGTTTTTTTTGGGGCAGCAAACAACCCCCCCACCGCGCCCACCTCTTGCTCGCGCGCTTGTTCGCTTGCTGACTGCCGGTCAGTCTGGCACTTACCCCATCTAGGTGGCAGGTGGCGGGCATCGGGCAGTGGCTCCTGTGTCCTCTCCTCCATCATGGCAGCTTCCACCGTGTGTCTCCTCCGCTCCTCCTAGGTGTCCAATAAGATCACCTGCCTTTCATCCAATTGGGTGATGGGTCTTAAGACCCGCTTCCTGATTGGTCGGGAGGAGATCAGTGTTACAATAGCAAAGATTCATTCGCTATTGTAACACACCTGCGTGGGCTTGGTTCGCAGTGCTTGCGCCCCGAGCCCACCCTATTTTGAAGCCTATTAAAGCCTCCCCCTCCGAAACCCTAGCTAAAATACTCCTAGAGATGGTATCATTCTGTCCTGCCTTGTTGCTAGGATGTTGCTAAGATACTCTCAACTTTTACTGCTCAAACCCCCCCTTCCCTGTCACGGGAGTGAGCTCTTAAACTACCCCACATGTGTGGTCAACTCTCTGAATCAGCTGGGAGTATCTTAGTACATTTTGCATTCTGGCAACAAGGGAAGACAGAATGATCCCATCTCTGGGAGTATTTCAGTTAGGCTGAAATGGCCTACACTTATAGTAAGGGCATTTATTTCATTTTGTTCAAAATTGTTCAATTTTGTTCAAAGCTGCACAGTTTGTTTTTATCTACAGGTGCCCCTTACCTGCATAGGCAGTTTTTTTTTGTTAAAGGTGAACTAACACTTTAAGCTCTCTTATAGATTTTGGTGCCTCATGAGTAATTGCTTTTATTGTGCTGACTATTGGTCTACTATAAACTCCACTTTCCTCTGGCCTATAGGCAGGCTTCCAAGTTTTAATTACATCATCTGTCCGATACAATATTGCTTTTGCAGAATAACTCAGTTTGCAGTAGCTTTCTATGTTGAAGGTCACTGAGTTTATAATTCACTATTCTGAAATCATTAGGGTTCTTCCCTGTGTGAACATTTTTTATGATGTGGAATATTGTCTGAGGTAAAATAGTTCTGTTTAGAACACAGACATTACTCAGGCTCTGATATAAATCATAGTGAACATGAGGAGACCAAAGCGGGACCTGTCCAAGTCTTATTTCTAACCACATAACTGAGGTCCAAGCCAGAAGGGCTGCCAGTGAAGCTCAACAAACAACCAAACTTGAGTTCTCAGGATATATCATCATTACAGACTTGGCTTAATGCTTGACAAAGACAGAGCCTGATGTCTTAGACAGGAATGTGGTTATTCTGAACAAAGAAGAGAAAAGAAACAAAGAACAACCCTAATCAGTATATGTTTCTAAAATCATTTGCAGCACATTCTCCTAATTAGGAGTAGTGGCGTTATAGTTTAGAGATAAGCATGTATGACATATTTATCAGACTCAGACTATACTAAGTATATCCTTTAATATTTAGAGAGGTTATCCTGTTTCTGACCCATTATATGGTAACACACATTGGGTCACTTCCCATCTTTGTATAAACTGAATTGTAAATTTCAAATTGTACCAGAAGTCCTTAACCTGGTTTTGTGGCTTGATTATTCACAGGTATTGGACATGCTACAAGTTGTATGTCAAATTTTTGTCCATCAACCTAGTGTAAGCTGCTAATTAGCTTACCATTTGCTGCCTGGGGGGATGCAACTATGTATGGAGGATGTTTTAGTTATTTTTAATCTGGCACATGTGAAGTATGGCATATGAATAATTCATATTTACCACCTCAGCTTGCAGGGGGCAACCACAAGAAGAACAGCTTTCCTTAGTAGTTTGAATTGGCCCCTTTTTTTTGTCCACACAGGAAAAAGTAAAAGGGTCATGTAACTTCTCCCTCCCCAGCAGCATACACTTACCTTTACTTGCTAGTCAGGAGCAGGAAGATAAAGTCCTGTGTAAACCTCAGACTGACTTTCCAGAGTTAGCACAGGGCAATGGACTCCATACATGCTCCCATGTGATAGCGCTGGGCCAATCACAAGGCATCAGCACTGTGACATGGGGGTGGGGGAGGAAATCACATGCTCACCTATGCCTGGAAGTGCAGTGCATTTCACTTGAACACTGAACCCAAAGTTGCTGAATGGAGTAGTGTGGAAACGAGGAATGAGGAGTATATGCAGCTAGGGAGGGAAGAGTTAGGTGATCCTTTTCCATTGTCTTGAAGAACCAAACGGCATGCTCACTTCACAGTTTTGTTGTAAAAAAGGCTTGAAGCCAAAAGATCACCATCTTTCCTGTCTCCTAAAAGACAGGGCAGCACAGTGGCTTAGCAGGGTCCCTATTTTAAAATGGATCTCCATGTTCTCCCTATGCTTGTTTTGTTTTCCTCCCACGCTTCAAAGACACGCTGGTAGGTAAAGGATCCTGCCAAAATTGGTCCTAGTATGTGCATTAGGGGCCTTAGATTGTAAGCTTCTTGAGGGAAGGGACTGATGTTAATTTATTTATTTTATTTATTTCAGGTACTTAGATAGCGCCGTCAATTTACGCAGCGCTTTACATATACATTGTACATTCACATCAATCCCTACCCTCAAGGAGCTAACAATTTAAGGTCCCTAACTCACATTCATACATACTAGGGACAATTTTAGACAGGATCCAATTAAACTACCAGCATGTCTTTGGAGTGTGGGAGGAAACCAGAGTACCCGGAGGAAACCCACGCAGGCACAGGGAGAACATGCAAACTCCATGCAGGTAGTGTCTGTACTGTATGTAACGTGTTGCATAAATTGTCAACTCTATAAAAATACCTGTGATAATATTAGCAGAGGCAGGAACATCTAGATTAGTAATTCATACACAGAGTTCCCCCAAACTCCAAATACAGTAATATATTTAAAGGATCTTTTTTTTCCTTTCCATTATCCAATCAGTTCCTCAAATTTCTGCTTTCAAGATGTTTGACATGTCTTCCATTGGCTCTTGATTCACAGTCAGGGAACTCGTATGCTTGTCAGATAACATGGCTTGTCTATACAATCAGAAAGCAAGTGAAAGAGAGATGTCGTGGCAACTCAATTAAGTTGATGGGGTGGCTAGATATTTTCCTATTGTTTACCTTGGAGAATTAAAAAAATAAGCAGATGCTGCTGTTTTGAAGAATCCTTTTAGGCTACAAATTTGGAAGGTGCAATTGCTAACTAATTTTTAATTTTGGAAGCTCTGGGGCCTTGATTTTTTATTTTTTATTTTATTTAGCGAGCTGCAGACCTAGAACAAGTTTACAGGTTGGGAGTCTGACTCTCATTGACATGTGCTGCATAATTGTTCTTAAACCACCTGAGAACTTTGCATATTTCTTCTCTTGATGATATCTTTGTGCTTGAGTTCCTGGGTCTGCATGTCTTCTGTGGATATTATAAGAGGGCCCACTCTTATGTCCTGTACACACGGTCGGACATTAATCGGACATTCCAACAACAAAATCCATTGATTTTTTCAGACGGATGTTGGCTCAAACTTATCTTACATACACACGGTCGCACAAAGTTGTCAGAAAATCTGATCGTTCTGAATGCGGTGACGTAAAACACGTACGTCGGGTCTATAAACGGGGCAGCAGCCAATAGCTTTCGTCTCTTAATTTATTCTGAGCATGCGTGGCACTTTGTGCGTTGGATTTGTGTACACACGATCGGAATTTCCGACAACAGATTTTGTTGTCAGAAAATTTTATAGCAAGCTCTCAAACTTTGTGTGTCGGGAATTCCAATGGAAAATGTGTGATGGAGCCTACACACGGTCGGGGTTTCCAACAACAAGGTCCTATCACACAATCCGACAGTGTGTATAGGGCATTACTGTTGGATATATTTATCAATTTTATATTATGGAGAATACAACAGGGTTGCTGGAAAGGAGATGAGCAAGATAACTTAAAACACCCAGCTGGCCAAGACCAAGCCAAGCGCTAATTGATATCCATCTGTAACTAAAGTTTAACTTTTAGGTAGACAAATACAATAATGTGAAAGTTTATTGGAAATGGGGGAGCATGTGCTTACATAGTAACACTTATCTGCAGTTTCACCATTAGTACAAGCATTCACATAGGCAGTGTTTAGGGGTGTTTTTAAAAGTACAAGGGGAAGTTATTCACATGACACTAAGTAGAGGTGAATGTAGTGTGCCATTAACCCTTTTGTATTATCGTGATCCCCAATATACCACTCTAAAGTCCCATCTCTATTTATTCAGAAACTGTACCTCATTCTCATGTTGCCTCCTAGATTGACCTACAGGCTGCTAATGCTGGAAGCAAGGTTGAGGTTACAAGGGCAAGCAAAATTTAAAATCTATACTCACCTCCTTTCTGCACCAACATTCACCGATTATGTAATATCAGGGGAATGGCCTTTAAGCAATTGTGAAATCAGTAGAGCATCCTGGAAGCTGTAGTTATTGGTGAAGTCAGTGGTAAACTTAACTGGACTAGATGAGTTTCCCAGACTTGGATGCTTCATTAATGGAAGGCTTTCTGATGTCATAGTAAATCAATGTATTTTATTAAATTCAACAGAATTTTTCAGCATCTCCCGGTAATGTGGGAAAAAAGCTGCATGCCGCTACAATCTGGTTACCATTCTGAGCATCATATGTTTTCCATCTTGTCTTGTTGTTTAATTAGCATCAATCTTTCAGAATCAATCTCATCTCCTCTAAGAAAAAAGTATTGTCTTTAAGCAAATACTCTTTGTAATACTTATGCCAATAGCAGCAGTATGGCTTTGATTAGTGGAAATCTCTGCTTGATTTCATGTCAGTTTGGTCTGCCTCAGTGGATGATAGGCTTTAACAAAGGCAAATTAAAATCCAGATGTTAGAATGCTTATTAATATAAATCAACACAAATTCCAAAGAGAGAGAGTTTTTTTAACTATTTTTTTTTTTGCAAAAAAAAAGGTTACAAGCATATGGCTAGTGAAAATAGTAGGTACATCATATGCTTCATGTAACAGGACCACAGAGCTCACTATTTATTTTTAAAAAATGGCATAGCTTCCTAGAACATTTTTTACAAAAGGTAATTGGTTAACACATTCAAAAGCATGCTAGTGGATCACATTATACCTTGTATTGAGATAAATACACAAACTGCCTTTGCTTACTCCTTTTGAAGATTCTAGCTGCTTTGGTGATAATGGCATTTTCTGAGACACCTACTTGAAACAAGCAGTCAGGTTATGTCAAGGTGGGGTGAGAACTCCTGATCTGCATACTTAAAGGTCAGTGACTTAGAAAGTACTTGACTGCTTGGACATTGAAGAAGGTGGTACACCCTGAAAGCTTGTCCTGAAAAGGTGGATATTAATGCAAATAAAAACAGTATCATGGACAATACTCAATTGTTTTTGTTAGAAGGCACTGAAACCATTCCTCTGCCATCTCAATGTATGTTGTTCTGGACATGTGGTTGGAAGAAACTTAGTACAAACTTCCACCTTGCTTGAAATTCTTTTAGGATGCTTGTTACGAAAACCAGATACAACTAACGTGTTTCTGGGGTAAAATAACTTCCTTTCCTTAGGGCTTGAACAAGAATTTGTAATACAATCAGGGAGAACTAACATGGAAAGCCTGAATTGAGGCTGGGTTATTGGCAATGTGAGCAGGTGGCTGGTCGCATTGTTGATAGGACATGCAAACCTCGATTCAGCCTAAGTTTAGGCTTTCTGTCTTATTCCACCTGGAGTTTTTTTTTACAAATCCTTGTTCAAGCACTGAAGAAAAGAAAGTTATTTCCCCCATAACGCATAGCCTATTTTGAACCCTAACCACATACCTGGAAGCTGTCCATCTGCTCAGCGATTTGACTATCATGACCATATTATTTGAGATTTTCCTCAATGGGTAGATTGGTGAAAATGGTGTATAAATTATGTGACAGCATTTGTTAGGCTTGTAAGACTTAAGGGCTAAAATAGAACTAGCACCAGTGCTTTATTCACATTTCTGTTATCATGTGTAGTAACAAATACTTTCTATTTAGTACATATTCAATTTGGTATCTTTATGAGCTGTAGCCTGAAGGTGGCAGGACAGACGTGGAAATAAGTCAGTGTAAGTTTCATACTATGGTTTCCTGCGTATTTGTTCTTAACTTCCCCTTGTAAGTATGCAGCTCTGTAACGTCCACGTGCTTCACTTACGTCTCTGTTCCTGAAAATAATGGGCTTTGGATAGAATGAGATACACTATAGCTGTTACCATATTCCTTCTGTAGTGTGTGCTGGAAAGACTTCAATAAGTATAAATGGAAAATCCAAATTCTTCTTGCATAGCCTTTACTGTGATGAAAGGATAACTAGCCACACGTCACTACTCTTTAGGTATTCTTTTACACCAGTAAAGGTAAAAGGAGAGGTTGATAGACTTCACCAAAACAAATAAATGGGGCAATACTTTTTTCTTCTTTTTTTGTAAAGGAATAGAACCAACTCATTAACTGCCATTATATATTTGATAGATGTTTATCCATTATGTATAGTAAAGATGTATAGTTACAGATTGTGATCGGTGGGGTCTGGCACTTTTTTTTCTCAGATGCCCACTATTGTACTGACTGGCACATTTGTGTTCGCAAACAATGTTTATTGCATTAGGTTTGCATGATGTACGCATACATAATACAAGAAAATAAGGTAACAAGATACAAAAGAATATGTTTATAGGCCAGCATATATGTACACAGGGTACAGTCCAGTAGTACAACAGAAAGAACAGTCAATCAGGAGTACCTGCAGTACATTACCCAGACAAGAGTAAAACCAAGCATCTTGACATAGCATTGAAGAAGCATTGGGGTTGATTTACTAAAACTGGAGAGTGCAAAGTCTGGTGCGTCTCAGCATAAAAACCAGCTTCTATGTTTTATTGTCAAAGCTTAATTGAACAAGCTGAAGTTAGAAGCTGATTGGCTACAATGCAGAGCTGCACCAGATTTTGCACTTTCCAGTTTTAGTAAATCAACCCCATTGAGTCACACAGTTTCTTGTGAAAGTGGCATATTTTTTTAATTTCCAAAATTGATCCTAAGTGTCCCAGCATGCAGTACTACCCAAAGCTGACAAGCCAACGTGGCACCAGTTGTTGATGTTAGTTGCCTAATATCTACAATCCATGTCAATCACAGATTTCCTACATCTGCTAATTTGCTTCAGAGGTAGGTTTATGGTTTCAATACACCTTTGTTATGCCACTGACTCAGTACCTGTCCTGTTATAGATGCAGACAACCCACATCATAACAGTCAGAATAGTCATGTACGAGAGCAGATACTTTTATGAACACGTAATATTTGTGCACAGAGACATCTACAATACTTATTTCAGCCCTTATGGGGATTTAAAATTCAGCTTGTTTCAACGCAGACTATTTTTTATAGGACTTGTATAAGAATGATTTGGCAGCTGTTGTGTTTAGTTACCTAGACAACTAGTGCTTATAGAAAGTGATAGCCAGGCCAGCTATAGATGGAAGCTCGTAATGTTACTACTTAAGCTTTTCCTGACTGGAACACTCCTTGGCTTTGGGATGCTGTTATAATCTGTTCTTTCACTGATTTGCCTGATTAAAACTTTGTTTTTAATGGCAATCTTCCTCATTAATATTGAAGGGTGTTTCCCCTGCCATTCTTCTTATATTGTCTAGTGCACAGTTTATTCATTTATGACACATTTTTGAGTGGAAGAGAATTAACCTCTTCACCTGTCAAAATGTTCAAGATTACATTTTTGGCCTGTCAGGATATTTGAATGTGATCATTGAAAGTGTTTTCCTCTGGGAGCAGAATTTAGTGCAGCAACTGTTCATTGCAGGAGTCCTGCCAAAGGGCAGGTCTTCCTAGTCACATTGTTGAATCATGCACGTTTGACAACTTATATTCTTGTGTTTTGCAATGTAAAAAATACTGAGAAATACCCAATATTACTATAGTTGGTGGCATAGCTTACTTAGTCCTTGCTGTCCAGCGATGACATGATATACCAAGCTATGATGTCATGCCATGCTAGCCAATAATTGGTTACACAGCAATCTGCAACCATCACTTGGAATTAAGTGATGGCAGGCCCTCTGAAACATTCTGGGGGGGATTTACTTAAACTGCAGAGTGCAAAATCTGGTGCAGCTCTGCATAGAAACCAATCAGCTTCCAAGTTTTATTGCCAAAGCTTATTTGAACAAGCTGAAGTTAGAAGCTGATTGGCTACCATGCACAGCTGCACCAGATTCTGAGTGCTCCAGTTTTAGTAAATCTCCCCTGGTGAATGTTTTGTCTGTACCCATTAACAGTAATTCAATAATAAAACTGAATTTCATCCACCAGTGACTGAGCCCTGGTCAGTGTTTTTTGTTTAGACCCATTGAATAAGGCTTCCAGTTTCTATCACCTAGCTTTAAAAAAGTAGCCCGGAACTTTTCTGAACTCATTGTGGCTGCTTTTGGATTGTTGGCTACCAGTATTGCACTGATCATTAACACACCAGTTCACAAAAAGGATATCGGGGAACTGGAGAAAGTGCAGAGAAGGGCAACCAAACTAATAAGAGGCCTGGAGGAGCTCAGCTATGAAGAAAGATTAGAGGAAGTGATTTTTTTCTTTCTTGAGAAGAGGGGGTTAAGGGGGGATATAATCACCATGTATAAATACATAAGGGGTCCATATAGTGAACTTGGTGTTGAGTTGAGGTGTTCACGTTAAGGTCATTACAGAGGACAAGGGGACACTGTTTATTTGTGGAAGAAAAGAGATTTAATCTCCAAATACAGGAAGGTTTTTTCACAGTAAGATCTGTGAAAATGTTAAATAGACTCCCTCAAGAGCTGGTTCTGGCCAGCTCAGTAGATTGCTTTAAAAAAGGTCTGGATTCTTTCCTAAATGTACATAATATAACTGGATACTAATATTTATAGGTAAAGTCGATCCAGGCCAGGGAATATCCGATTGCTTCTTGGGGGATCAGGAAGGAATTTTTTCTCCTGCTGAAGCAAATTGGTTCATGCTTTGCCTTCTTCTGGATCAACTGTGGGTATAGGATTGTGTATATAGGATCGTATGATATTTTTTTGTTTTAGGATGTTTTTTTTTGTTTTTTATTTTCCTTTTATTGGTTGAACTAGTTGGACTTTTTCATCACTCTTGCCACTGTCCACATACTTTGGCCTTAGTATGTACTTATTCATTGATTACCAGGAAATGCAATTCCACAGCTTATGTCACAAATTGTTTACATTTTTCATTTAATTTTTTTCACTTATCTGCCACAGGCCACAGAAATGGAGCGTGCCATCTTTTTCTGTACTATTACTCTAAATTTCTGCTCTTGACGTTTTGTCTAATAATCACGTTTGTAGATGTGCACTTATATATCCTGTAATGCCAGTGAGTGGCGTAATTCTTCTGTTAGGCTTGCCATACGTGGACAGGCCTCCCATTGATAACTGTGCAAGTTCAGAGTTCTGCATCCTTTCTTAAAGTGATACTAAAGTCATATTTTTTTGTGTTTCAAAATAACAAACATGTTATACTTACCTTCTCTGTGCAGTAGTTTTACACAGAGCAGCCAAGATCCTCCTTTCTCGAGTGCCTTGCCAATGCTTCTGGCCCCTCCCTCTTGCCGAGTGCCCCCACAGTGAGCAGATTGCTATGGGGCACCCGAGCCGAGCTGCAGCTCTGTGTGTCCATTCAGACATGAAACTGCAGCTAGGTCCTGCCCCATCTCTCCACATTGGCTCACTGACTTTGATTGACAGCAGTGGGAGCCAGTAGCGCTCTGCTGCTGTCTCAGCCAATCAGGAGGGAGAGTCCTGGGCAGCCGAGTCTCTCCTGCAACATCACTGGATAGATATGGGCTCAGATAAGTATTAAGGGGGCTGGGAGAAGCTGTTGCACACAGAAGGTTTTTTTTTTAAATTAATGCATAGAATGCATTAAGATAAAAAAAATCTTGCTGTCTTTACAACCAATTTCAGTTTATGCAATTTGCTCCCAAAATTTTAATGCGGTTCCTGTGCAGTGAGTGGATCATTCTTCAACTAATTTCTCATTCCTTGAAAAAACTGCAAAAGTGTTCTGTTAACCAATTCACTACTGCCATACATTTTAAAACAGTGGAGTGGTAGTTGTGTATTTCTTGAGTTGTAAACAGCACTTCAGAAAACACAAACAGGCAACCAGTGTGCCCCATGGATGGCTGTGAGTTGAGCTTGGATGGCTCAGATAACAGATATAATGTACAGAGCCAATCAGAGTGGCTCTGTACTTTGGTAACACTATTGTGCTTACATTTGAGAACCCTATGAAATGTTCTGTGATAGGACAAGGGTAGATTGTGATATCACGGGTTGCCTAATATTCTTTAAAAAAATAACAAGTCCTTTTATGAATGGAGAAGCTGCAGTGCAAGTGACTCAAAGGGGTTGATTTACTAAAGGCAAAGAGAAAGTTCAGTTGCACTTACAAAGTACACAGTCTATTTGCCTTTAGTAAATCAACCCCAGAGTGTCAATTTCATTGGCAGAAGTTCAGTGTTTACATCACTGTTGGGAAGTGCAGAAATCTAACAGTTTTTAGGAATGAAGCAACAGCCACTAGTGGGACACACATCATTAGCGGTACCTAGCTTTTGCCCCAGTATTAGTTATGTCTGGAGTTTAGCTTTAAAAACCACCAAATGAAAAATGAATATGGTTACAGTGCAGCATGCCTGAGAAACTATGACAGAATACTGAAAGTGGGCCTGGTAATGAAGAAACTGTACAGGTTGGTACTTAAGTGGTTAACCTGCTTTTTTGCCTTCGAAAATTGGCACATGTGTGGGTTTAAAGTGAGTTACGGAGGTGTTTATATGTTAATTCACCAAAACACAAATCCGGTAAATTACTATCTCACGTAAAACTATTTAGGATTGATATTATCAAAATGGGATTTGGAAAGATGCCTAACCTTTAAAAGACCCTGCTGATAAGGTTCAAATAGGATCATTATTTTCCCTTCTCAAATATGTGTTGTATAAGTGCTGTAATAATGATTTGGCACATACTGTGTCTAGTTGTCAAAACACTCCATTGCTTATTTCCTCAATCAACACAGAACAAATTTTATATGGCATTCACAGCAGTGCAGACTTGGGGAGTTACTTTCCACACATTTCCTGATTTAAAACTCTCAGTGATTATCGCATATTTGTTATCTGAGTTATTTGCTTGCCTATATCCTTACCGTTAATTGTTCCGCCCTTTTAATATTAAGGATGTTAACCCAGCCCTTATCCTTGTTGCCCACCCACATAACATTACACCCCCTGTTGGCCAGAAAGGTGCAGTACTATAGTCACTTACTGATAATACTTGTATTAAAAGCTCACAAATATTTAAAATTAAACCGTGTATATGCCAGCCCAGCACTCTAATTATATGTTTACACATGGCTTCAAGTGTAACTAAAATTGCTAACAGGTAAGCTTTGTATGACATAAAAGACACAGGGGTTGATTTACTAAAACTGGAGAGTGCAAAATCTGGTGCACCTCTGCATGGCAGCCAATCAGCTTCCAGTATTTTTTGCCAATGCTTAGAGTAATTTTAAAGGTATATTTTTCTTGCTTTAAAAATAGCAAATGTGTTATACTTACCTGCTCTGTGTAATGGTTTTGCACAGAGCAGCTTTCATCCTCCTCTTCCCGGGTCCCCCTCGGCACTCCTGGCTCCTCCTCTTCTTTGAGTGCCCCATAGCAGGCCACTCCCTCCTCACTGGCTGTGATTGACAGCAGCAGGAGCCAATGGCTCCCTGCTGCTGTCTCTCAGACAATGAGGAGGCAGAGACCCAAGAGAGCAGCTGCTCTCGTGCACATCGTTGGTTCGCATTCGGGCTTGGGTATTGGGGGGGAGGGCTGCTCACTGAGAGGTTTTACCTTAATGCATAGAATGCATTCAGCCTTTAAAACCACCTTAATCGAACAAGCTGAAGTTAGTAGCTGATCGGCTACCATGTTTAGCTGCACCAGATTTTGCACTCTCCAGAATTAATAAATCAACCCCACTGTATATCTTTTTTGCTATAAATCTTTCTCTCTTCCTATCAGTTCTAAATCAGGAAGAAGACCAGGAGGTGGTTGCACTGGTGACTAGGGGGATTAAGGTTATTGCATTGCAAGTATGCTGTACCTGCTTCCACATTTTGGAAAAACTTTGGGGCCACACATTTTTTATGCTTTTACTATTACTAGTACTTTAATGGCCATAATTGTTTGCCATGCTAATAGCAGTCTATACACCTTTTAGCATCAGAGTCATTCTTTAGCAGAAGAACTATAAAAAGAGGGGCACTTCTGTCTGAACACCAATGCCTGATGGTGGAAGTACCCAACAGTGGGTAATGTTGGGGCAGGTATTTTGCTACCCTGTTACTTTTTAAATAGTTTGAATAGGATTCTTATTAACATACCAGTTAACCCATTACTTGATAGTGCTAAAAATAAGCACACTTACTTTTAATAACTTAATTTAAAATCTTTTACTGTGACTCACATAATCACTTATTTATCCAGAACAGCCGCTGGTATGCGCTGTAACAGTGCTGATGAGTCGGTTTTAGCTCACTGTGCTATTTACTTTTTTCTTTAGAAAGTGAGATTTAATCAAGTTCTATTGTCTGCATGGTGTACTTTTTCTCAGCGCACACCACCGCAGTGCAGTAGTGAGATCTGGCATGATAGGTAACAAAGCTTACTGTCTGGTTTTGCACTAGGACTGTACTGGGCAAGGCTGTTAAAATGTCCACACAATCTGACTGGGTGCAGTTTCCTTTCGATTTACCAACATCAATGTGCAGGGTGTACTTACCGTTTAATTCCTCCAGATGTAAAGAGCGCCCCCTTGTCCTCTGGGATGACCTTAAAGTGAATAACTCTACACCAAATTCACTATGTGGACTACTTATGTATTTATACATGTTGATCATATCCCCCCTTAAAGTGGGTGTAAACTCCCATGCATGATTTTTACCTATATATAATAAGGCTTACCTATAGGTACTGTAAATATATCCTAAACGTGCACCATTAAGGAGATATTTACTTTAGATACAGCTGGTGACGTCACCGGCACATGCGCTCTGAAAGAATGGTATACCTGTGCCGTTCCTTCAGAGTATTGTGCTGTAAACGACAGCTCCCTTGTGCATGCACGGGAGTGACATATGTGTGGCTCCGGCCACTTACACAGCCGGAGTCTGCGATCCCAGAAGGAAGACCGGGTAAAGATGGAAGGGCCTTCAGCTGTGACAGCGCGTCGCTGGAGAGCTTTGTTCTGCGATGCATACTAGCACATTATGACATTGCTTGCAGGTTAAAAAAAAGCCAACGGTTTACTACTGCTTTAATCGTTTATAAATATATTAAACCTATATCGTTTATACATTTATTGCAAAAGTAAGGATCCCAACACTGAACCTTGGGGTACACCACTAATACCACTAGACTAGTCAGTGTATGAATCATTAACCACTACTCCCTAAATACAATCTTTTAACCAGTTTTCTATCCATTTACATTTTCCAAGCCTGTAGATTTTACCTTACTCATTAGCCGGGTGTGGAGAACTGTGTCAAATTATTTTCCAAAATCTAAGTATACCACGTCCACAGCCACTCTTCTGACCAAGGTTTTGCTTACCTCCTCATAAAAATAAATCAGATTTGTTTGATAACTTCTGTCTTTTATGAATGCATGTTGTCTATTGCTTAAGTTTTTTTTTTAAACAAGAACTCAACTAGGTGGTCTTTTATTAAACTCTTCAGTATCTTCCCAACCATAGAAGTTAAACGAACAGTTCTATAGTTACTTGGTAAAAGCTTTGACTCCTTTTTAAATATAGGCACCACATTGGCCTTACTCCAATCCAGTGACACTATACCAGTCCCTAAAAATTAGAAACAATGGCTTTGAAATGACAGAGCTCATTCTTTTAGGTTCCGTGGGTGTATGACATCTGGTTCTGGTGCTTTATTCACCTTTATTCTGTCTAAATATTTCTGGACCATATCAATTTTGAGCCATAGTGGTTCATTTGGGGCTATGTCAAAATAATCCCCATTATGTAAATGAGCTCCCCCATGCTCCTTCGATTTCCTTAAAACTCTGCTGATTTCCTGCTCCCTGACTGCTCTGGGGGAAGCAAATATTTGATTCAGTCGGAAATGTTGAATACATACTGTCCCCACCAGATACTGTGGGTTCTCCCACCAGCTTATATGTCACGTAGTGACATATGATCTAGTGAGACAAAGCACAGCATGCAGCAGAAGGTGCAGGTACCTGGAAGTGTTGAATACATGCTCTACATTTATGAATTTGTTTAAAAGTGAGCCTCTGGTGACAGAATCACTATCAGGAGATTGTATACTGGGATTGCAATGTAAGTGGCCAGCAAAGTGTCAGGCAACTATACATAGCAACACACTGTAATTTAATTAGATTTAGTCTAGAATAGAAGTAGCAGTTTGTCTTATGATGGGATGCCAAATCACATTAAAGGCATTTAAACTGTGACAAAGACGTGGATGTACATCACATAATAAAGAGCCAAGAAAAAAAAAATCAAATGCATGTAATATTAGACCTGGATGTATTGCATATATTATAGCCCCAGATCTGTTACACACTGCTCCTTGTTTAGCACAGACATTTCAATAGCACAGTTCCATGTTCAACGCTGGCTTGTAATTTAATTTTTTATCCTTGTCAAGAGGCGGCTAACCACGGGCCTTACTTCCCACTTCAAAAAAGAACCAGCTTAGATATCCCATGAAACAAATAGGAAAGCAGAAATAAAGAAAGCTTTTGATGTCTGTAAAATAATGTGCTTTGACAGTAACAAAATTCAGAAATCTTTGTTCTGGGCTGGAAAAGTGCCTGTATTCCCTGAATTATTTGGTGCCTGGCTTCCTGCCCATCTATTGTTGTGTTGCTCATTTAGGGACCTGATGTTTATGATCCCTTTGGAGGATATATTCCTTCTTATCTGGCCCATATCCAGTGGGTTTTTCTGCTACAACAAAAACATTTGTTGTAGCAGAAAATGTCAAAGAGGATTCACGGGTACCCTTAAATTTTCCATTATTATTTCCTGTCTGCATTAATAAGTAATTGTGTCATAGTCTAGGACATGTATCAAATATGACTGTCCTGAATGACCTGTGGAGAAGTAATACATACTTCCTATGGCCAGGATTTTCCAAAGAATACGATTAACAATAAGCCAAAGGTATTCGATGGAATGGAATCTGCCACCAGTGAAAGAGCTTGTACTTGTAGCAATTCACAAGATAATATGATTATGTCAAGTCTGTTGATGTCCAAATTATTGATGCTATCTAATTATGAATTCACTCTAGGCACAGCCATGGTAAATAATTCTGTATCTGAATTCAGAGCAGCCTTGAGAGCTTTATGCAAGTGTTACAGATTTGTAAGGTATTGTTTTGATGACTCTTGTAGTGCAGTTCTGGTCTAACTGCCCATGCTGCTGATCCAGTCTTCAAATCCCGCTGAGTCAGTTTTTTCCTAGATTAGTGCTGTGATTCCTGAATTTACCTGTAGCACTGGTGAAATCAGATTTTAGAAGTAAAGGAACTTTATGACAGAGGCAGACTATAGGCTGGCTTCACACTATTGTGTTTTATTACCACATGGTGAACCTCTTTTTTTGCAACCATAATTCCAAAAAGTTGGGATGCAATGTAAAATCTACATAAAAACAGAATGCAATGATTTGCAAATCTCATAAACCCATATTTTATTCACAATAGAAAACATAGCAAATGTTTAAAAAGAGAAAATGGACCATTAAAAAAAAAAAAAAAAAAAAAAGGTAATTTTGGCAGCAACAGAGTTGGGACAGGATCATGTTTTTTATTTTTATTTTTTTAAATCGGTTTATTTCAATTTTTTGTACAAACATACACAAAAACAAAACATATTTAGCATGCTAAACACAGAAACAATCAGTAGAACAACTGCTTGAGGGTGCTTCTTACAATCATACAAAACTATATAGCTGGATGTGTGGAAGGGGACTGAGGACGACCCCGAATTTGGCGGTGTCAATCATTTTAACAACACAAGGTATCCTCCAACAGATACAATAGTAAAGATGACAACTAGAAAGGGTAGTTAGAATTATCAGAGACAACAGATCTATACAGAGGGATAGTAACTTATTGCATTAGTCAAGCAGTTGAGGGTTCAGTCAACAATGTACGCCATACCTTGTCGCATTTCTTGGGACAACCCCTGTTATGTATGTACCTTTAAATAGGGGAAGACTGACATTCACTAAACGTTTCCATTGAGATAGAGAAGGGGAGGAGGATTTCTTCCACTGCATAGCTATATTTTTCCTGGCATAGAAAGGAGTATCCCGATTAACGTTCTTTTAGCAGCAGGCAGCACAATAGCTTCAACCAGTCCCAATAGACATAATTCCATCAAGGGCTGGATTGAAATAGAGGCAACCAGATCAATCAGAGCCAGAACCTCTTGCCAATATGTCGTGATCTTGGGACAATGCCAAAAAATATGTGCAAAGTCTCCGGGTGAGCTACTACACCCCCAGCAGTCCAGTGAGACATCCGCATTCATTATGTGAAGCCTGTGGGGCGTAAAATATGCTCTGTGGACTAATTTAAATTGCACAAGGCGCTCACGTATGGAGACCAAAGATTTAAAAGGGAAATCCCAAAGGTCAACCCAGCCATCATTGTCCAGAACAGGAATGTTATCTTGCCACCGAGATCAGAGCCCATCCAGGAATGGTAGTGACGTAAAAAATCAGATGAGAATACAGGGGTGAAGCGGGCTTCTCCCTACACTCCGTTCGGAGTACCCATTCTAATCCCGACTGGACAACCATGCAGGAGGACTGTGGAAACTGAGCTGCAAAGGCATGGGAGAATTGCAGATACCTAAAGTGATAGTAACTGGGAATATTATATACAGTGGAAAGTTGAGAAAGGGGAATTAGTGACTGGTGTGAGATTATTTTAAGGCCATGTTTGGTCCAGACATAAGGACCAGAGATCCTCTGGATTTGAGACAGGTTGGGGTTTAGCCAAATTGGTGCATTAGGAGAAATGGCTGTTCTTTTATAACTCACCATGCATGCAGTGTGGTTAGCATGGAAGGGGTCAGATCATAGGGGGCTCGTGGTCCTCTATAGACCAAGAATTGAAGTGCCTCCAAAGATCCAACTACTGCAGCGTCCAGTGAGGTTGATGTATTAAACAAATCAGGGTGTAACAACCAGGGCACTGTTAAAGTGGTTGTAAACCCTTACAGACCACTTTGACCTACAGGTAAGCCTAGATTAAGGCCTACCTGTAGGTCCAAGAAATATTTCCTAAACCTACACGGTTTAGGAGATATTTGCAAAAAGACAAGCACCGCTGTCTACGGCGCATGCGCCGTAGACAGTGGCGCGCAGGCGCACTGGGCATGCCGCTGCTAACGGCGATATGCCGCTAGTGGCGGCTCCCGTGCGCATGCGCGGGAGTTACGTCACCGCGGCTCCGGACAATCACAGGGCCGGAGCCATGATACCCGGAAAGAAGATGGACGCTCCATAGCAGAGGGGACAGCTGTGACATCGCAGGCTCCTGTGTCAGGTAAGTGACACATAATGGGATACCATGCATAGTAGCCCATTATGCTTTACCTTTGCAGGGAAACAAAGAGGAAGTAAACCCATCAGGGTTTACTTCCTCTTTAACAATTGAGTAGCTAGGAAATACTTGTAACCATCGGAGAAGGCCATACCACCCTGTGTAAACGGTCTCATCAATGTGCTCAGCTTATATCTGGGTGGTCTAGGACCCCAGAGAAAAGATGAGAAAATTTGGTTCAGTTTTGTAAAGAAAGACTTGGGTAACCACTGTGGAGAGTGTCTAAATATATAGGTGAGTTTGGGGATAATTTTCATTTTTATTAAATTGTTGTGCCCCAACAGGGACAATGGTAAGCTCTCCCATGCCTTCAGCTTGGCCCTCACCTCCAATATAACCAGAGATAAATTTAAGGAGAGGAAGTCTGATGCCTGGGCAGAAACCTGAACTCCTAGGTACTTAAAGGTCTCAACTCACTGTAGTAGAATATCAAGGGGGGGCTGTTGATTTAGCTGCCTAGTCAATTGGAAATAAAAGAGACTTGGACCAGTTGACCCGAAGGCCCGTGAATGTGGCAAAGGAGTTCAAAGTCTGTAGGGCCCCCTGCAACGATAGACCTGCGTCATTCAGAAAGAGCAGCATGTCATCGGCAAATAGAGCTACCCTCTCCTCCAGCAAGCCAATACGTAGACCTCTGATCAATAGGGAGGTGCTAAGTGCCTCAGCCACTGGTCCAATAGCTAAGGCAATAAATGCTGGAGAGAGAGGGCATACCTGTCTAGTTCCCTTTTATGGTCCGAAAGGGGGAGACAGACCCCTGCCTAAGCGCACCGATGAAGTGGGGCAGCTATAAATCACCTGCAGGCATTTAATAAAGACCATAGGGTACCCCATTCTGCGTAATGTTTCCCAAAGGAAGGACCATTCAACGGTGTCAAAGGCCTTCTCTATATCTAGAGAAGCCACCCTACGCGAACCAGTGTTGAGATGTTGAGCATGTATGTTGGTGAATAATCTATGGAGATTGACGTCTGTAGCTCTGTGGGGCATGAAGCCTGTTTGATCTGAATCTATCACCGAAGATAACATTGGATATAACCGAAGGGCAAGTAGCTTTGTGAGGATTTTAAAATCATTATTTAACAGGGCAATGGGTCTGTATGATGCACATGACTTGGGATCTTTGGGGGATTTACATATAAGGGTTAGGTAAGCATGGTACATAGATGTGGGCAACCTCCCCTCCCTCAGGCACTGAGTGTATAGAGAGGCCAGCAGTGGTGCCAATAATTTGCCACGTGCCCTGTAAAAGTCAATTGGGAGTCTATCCGGACTCGGAGCCTTCCCCAGGGGGAAGGACTGAATTGCACTAAGGACTTCTAAAGCCATAAAGGGCTGCACCATTGCCCCTTGCTCCCCGTTTGAAAGCCAACCTAGCGCCAAGCAATCTAGAAGATCCTTCAAGGGACCAGGCTGAAAATCCGAGGGTAGAGCGGAGGCATACAATGTCTCATAAAACTGCTGAAAGGTATATAGAATATCTGAGGGGGAAGTCACCATCCCGACATCAGGGGTAGTGAGTTCAGATACAAGCGTGAGTGGGCGGTTGTGCTGGGCCATCATGGCCAGCAACCGTTCAGTCCTATCTCTCTGCTTGAAGGCTTTTGTACATATCAAGTCTAGTGACCTCCATCAGGAGAGGCTGCAGTTGTCTCTGGGCAGCCATCAAAAGGTCGAAACTGTCAGAGGTAGGGTCAGAATTATAGTCCGTGGAGCGATCTGTTACTAATTGTTGCAAAGAGAGGGTAGTAGCCATCTGTACCTTTTTTATAGCAGCAATGGAAGAAATATATTGCCCTCTAGTGTAGGCCTTAAAGGCATCTCAAGTAGTTTCTGGAGAGTAGGACCCCGAATTATGCTCCAAAATTCAGCCAACAATGGGGGATCTTATCTGCAAGGTCTAGATGGGAGACCCAGTGGGGGCCCAGCCGTCACAGTGCTGCCTTGTGAGAGGCAGGAGAACGGAGAACTACTGCTAGAGAACAGTGGTCCGAGAGGCCACTAGGTAGATAGGATGCCTCAACTACATCCGCAAGAAGTGTAGGATTGGAAAAATGCTAAATCAATGCGGGAGGCGGTTTTGTATGAGCCTGAAAAACAGGAGTAGTATCGTGTGTCAGGATGTTTCCACCTCCAAATTTCAATGAGACCCGCTGCCTGAGCCCAGGCAATAAAGACTAGTTCTCACAAGACTACCCTAGTCCCTGAACGCCCCTCACACCCAAGGCCCTAAGCTGATGGTGGTCCTATTTTCCATCTGACCAGCGGATCGGATGGCATTGGATGGAAATGAACAGACGGTCCCTTTTCATCTGATTGCACCATAGAGGAGATCGGGACTGTGTCTGTGATTGTGTAGAAGAAATAATTGGCCATACACTAGAACGAGAAGTTTGCTTGACAGGACTCTTTAGTGTCACATGCCAGATAGATGATACAGGAGCAAAGCTAGCGTTTCACAAGGATATACTGTGCTTGTTCACAACTGTGTCCGTGATAGCGGAGCGGACAGGAACCTGTCATCAGCCTGCTCAGCGGTGATCTGCGGAGAGATCCCCCGCTGAGCAAGCGGATTCCGCATTATGGAGTCGCCTGTGTGAAAGGAGCCTTGCCTTCTGCCTAAGCTTTAAATTACAAGAGTAACTCTATACTTAGTAACTGCTTTAACAACAAATTTAATTGAAGTTTCTTCACTATGTATATATTTCTTATAAACTAAATTTTCCCAATTTGCTGCCTAAGATCTTGAGACAGTGTTTGAGTTTTATTATACATTGTGCGGTTACAGCTACACAAATATATTTTCAGTTGAACTCAATTGTTGAGAATTGTGACAGCAGATGCAGAAGTGCTGAATGCTGGATGATGACACACATGGAAACAAGACCATGCTCTGGGTCATCCTGCTGCATTTCCAGATGGAGATTCTGGAAGATGTGTAACAGAGCACGGCATGTGGAAACATTTTTTTTCACCAACTGGTTAAAGTGTGGATGTAGATACAGATCTCAGGCCATTATGTGTGTACTTTCCCCTGAAACATCACATGGACAGAGAGAATAATTCAAAATGACAAAGACTGAACCCGTGCTTTCCACAGAGATTCAAAAGATCAAATGAGTTATACTTTGAAAAACAGGGGGAATGGTACTTTATGTATCAAATCATACTATACTTATAATAGCCATATACCTTGCAATAATCTCTGTAATTTTACACAATAACCCTGTATGGATTCACAGAAATAATAGTTCTTAGAAGCTCAGCCAAGTAATGCCCTCACTGTACAATAATATAGAGTGATAACATTACCATTCATTAAGAACATTTAAAGGGGTTGTAAAGCTTCAGATTTTTAAAAATAAAAATAACAAAAATGTTATACTTACCTGCTCTGTGCAAGGGTTTTACACAGAGCGGCCTGATCCTCCTCTTCTGGGGTGCCCCGCCTGTGCTCCGGGCTCCTCCCCTTCATTGGGTGCCCCCACGGAGAGCCGCTTACCATGGGGGCACCCGTGTGAGCGCATTCTCGAGTCCTGCTGCTGCGTCAATTGACACAGACAGCGCTCCCGTGTCTCTGGATTTAATTGACACCAGTGGGAGCCAATGGCTCCTGCTGCTATCAATTGGTCCAATGAGATGAGAGCCAGCGGCTGGAGCCGCTGGGCTCGTGCGCGGCGCTGGAACGAATGGGCTCAGGTAAGAAAAGGGGGGGGGGTGTGCTGCAGCAAAGAAGTTTTTTTCACGTTAATGCATAGAATGCATTAAGGTGAAAAACTTTGAGACTTTACAACCCCTTTAAGGTAAAAGCAATGTATTTACTGTCATGAACCTCCGCGGTGAGAATATGCATTGTATTAAACTCAAAATCAAAAATATAATATATTGCAACTTACCAATCTTTAGATGTAGTGGCTGCATTCTTTTTCTTTTTTAGGCTGTTTTTCCCTGTTTTCACCTGGTTATTTGACCAGTAAAACACCTCCTGTATTAGGGTGCCCCCACTCTGGATGAAGGAGCAACAGAGACACCTTTGGACAGCAGCATTGTCAGTCTGAGGGTAGGGGAGTGACAGATGTACTAGCAAATTTACATACACAGCAGATTGAAGCCAAACTCCAGCTAATACTTTTTAAGCAGTTAGACCTCATGTACACTGCTGCTGGTAAACACACGTTTTAGGAGCAGTTGGGCGTTTTTTTCAGCTGCCCCTGAACTCTCCTCTGTTATCTTATCAGTACATGTACACAGGATTGTTTACAGTCCTTTCTAGGCAGCTGAGTTTAGAAGCATTTTTTGGAACGCAAAAAAATGCGTTCAGGATGGATGTTTAGAGGCATTTGAAACGCCAAATGTCTGTAACAGCTTGTAAACACATGTAAATGCGGTAACTCGCATTTAGCCGCATTTCGTTTACAGGCATTTTTCATTTTTGGCTAAATGCGGCATGTAAACGCAGCAAAACTGACATTTTAAATGTGGGTTACAATCTGTCAAGTTAAATTGTTCTGAAGAGGTTGTAAAAACGTCCCATGTAAATGAAGCCTTACAGCAACAGTTTTGTTTCTTTTGGGATAAAGGTTTTACATACATATCTAAAAGCTGATCACTGTCAGCCCCCCTGTCAGTATTACATTTTTTTTCTCAACCCCCTAACTGCTACATCTGCAGGACTGCTTGTTCTAAGAATTGATATAATAATAATATATATTATTATATATTTATTATATAATAATAAATTATTGCTTTTGGGTTTAATACCACTTTAACTTTTTCTTTGCCATGGCATCGGTCTCAGTCGTGAAATAACTCTTAACATGTGAGGTGTAAAGGACTATAGTAATTTTGCTATGGGTCTGTATCAAATATATATAGTGAAATCTTCAGGGCCTGTTTAGCTAAACAACATGCAGAAGAACAATTTGGGAGAGTTCACAGGCAGTCCAGAACCTTATCCTGGGAGTGACCATTGTTGTGAAAAACCAAGGCGATATGGCTGAAGGCACTTTGTGTTCAGTATTGGCGTTCAGCAGATGAGCGGAGTGCGGCAGAGGGTATAGAGATAAACAGATGAGGCTGCAGGTAATGGTAGAGAGCAGTGTTTTGTGTTGGTGATTGTCAGACTGGAGCCGGAGGGCACTGAAGCATGCAAACTCTTGTAAGAGATCTTCAAACTGTAAAAGACACGTTGTGTGTATTTTTTGCTTTGTCGTTTTTGAGGCCTGAGGCCTGAGGCCTTCTGTTTATCACATTGAAGATTTTTTAAATCTTTCTTGTCAATTAAACAGAGCTCTGCTAGTGAGCATCTAATGTCTTGCTAAGTGGTTACTGGTGCTTGGTCATCCAAAAGAGGCTTGTCTGGTGCATTTGGGTCCATACCATCTTCGATACTCTAAGTTTGCTTTTTTTTGTGAAGCTTTATTGCCCTTGTGGTTGTGTGATGTCCTAACACTGTCCCACATGGACCATTGTGCTGCTGCAGCTGACAGACAAGCTATCATTGTAATACAGTGTGCCATTCTTATCTTGGCTATCTCAGCCACAGAGCTTGTGTCAGTTAGGGCAGGGGTCCCCGACTCCCGGGCCACAGAGCATGGAATGGTCCATGTCCTGATGAAAACCGGGCCACACAGCAGGAGGAGAGCGGCGTCTGGAAAGGACTGTGGTCGCTGCTCACCTACTGCTTTGTGGCCATGCCACTTAGCCTATGTGTCCTCTCCAGACTTCCCAACCTGCAAAAACTCATTTCAGGGAGGTTGCGCTTCACGCCCGCAACCCCCTTGCATCAAAATATTTTTTAAATCACTTTTTCCATATTTTTTCACAGTGCTACTAGGGAAGGGGGTGGGTGGTGGGTGGTATGTGGCAGTGGAGGGTGTCAGTAGTTTTTTTTTATTTTTAATAATTGTTTTTTTTTACAATTTAATTTGTTTTAATTTTTTTTCACAATGCTTTTTGGGGGGAGGGGGTTGGGGCAGTGGCCAGTGTTTGTAGGGCAGGGGAGAGTGGTGTCAGTAGTTTTTTATTTTATTTTTTTACACTTTTTCATTTTTTAGAATTTTTTTACAATAATTTTTTTCATAATTTTTGGGGGGCTTTGGTGAGATGTCAGGGGTCTAAACATACCCCTGACATCTCCCCTTTGAGACAGACAAAGGGACTGAGGACACAGATTCCCCAGTCCCTTTCTCAGCACTAAAGATGAATAAATAGGAGACAGAGGCTCCTGTTCATTCATAAACTTAGTTGAATAAAAACACAGTTATCACAGGACACAGGAGCAATCTCACTCACTGTGTCCAATTCCAGAGGAGAACACGGGGGCTGGAGGAGAACAGGGGGAGGCGGAGAAGGACGCAGGGGGGCTGGGGGAGGAGGTCACAGGAAACAGCTGGGAATGATTGGTGCGGCGGGAGGGACCGCTGTGAACACCGATCTCCCTGTATAGCTTTTTAGCTGACAGCGGCGGGAGGGAGAGAAGGAGAAGTGGCTGTCAGCTAAAAATCTATACAAAGGAGATCGGTGTTCACAGCTGTTCCCCTCCGCACCGATAATTATCGGGAGTTCGCGAGGCGCTTGCGCGTGACTTGAGCTGCCCCATAAATGTGGGATGTCTGTCTCTCCAGGGTCTCCTGCCCCGCTGACGAAGTCATCCTAACAGCAGGGCACTACACTGTAAAGAGGCACTATGATGTAAATGGGACTGCACTGAAAAGGGCCACTGTAATGCAAAGGGGGGCTGTGATGTGAAGGAGAACTAAGGATACTGTGTAATTGTTTTAAAGGGGGAACTGTGATGTAAATGGGACTGTGGACACTGATATAAAGGGAGGACTGTGCTGTAAAGGGGGGCTGTAATGTGAAGGGGGCTGGCCGACTCTGTGAATATCCCCCCCCCAGTTCCTGTAAAAACTGGCTGCCATAAAACCAGTCCCTGGTGCTAAAAAGGTTGGGCACCGCTGAGTTAGGGAGATAGTGGTCAGCGACTAACTAACCATGTGCGTTAAATACACATGGTTTTGACCATCCTGGTTTGTGGGAGATTGGTGAGTTTTTTTAATGTCATACATCTGGAAAATAACAAACATAAAGCAGAACTGCAGGCAATTTTTTTTATTAGGTGTGCATACAGCAGTTACCTCCCATAAGGGGGAATCTCAGTGCCTGATCCCCAGCATGTGCTTCAAAATCCCTACTTGTGTTGAGCTATTGTGTTGAGATATTCTGCGTGTTCTGTGAATGGACAAGGGGAGAAATGGCTAAACAACAGTATTGCTTCCCTGCATTAGAGCAGCAACTGGCTAGATGTACAGTGATATAATCCAGGGTCCAGGGTCCAGGGTCCAGGGCCCAGGGCCAACACAAGTGGTGATTTTGAAGAAACAGATATGATTAGACAAAGAGATACTCTTGAGGAGAGGTAACTTTTGCATGCGCACCTAAGATTAAAAAATGCATGCCTGTTCTGCTTATATAGTGTACGAATAGTGCATTGGTAGATAATATTGACATCTTGTTCTACATTGCTAGTTAAAAGTTTTCATTCTACGGTAAAAAATGCTACAGTAGTTCAGCACAGAGGTTCGTGGAAAACACTCATTCTGTAACAAGGTAGATTAATTCTCCATTTCTCCCCACCTGAAACATATGGTAGCAATTTTCAGCTTAGTGTAGGGAAAGCACACCCCAGTTTACAATTTTAAATAGTATGGAATGCCTATTTGACGTGCTGTTTGTTTTAACTTGTGATCCATTTCATTCAATTTTCAGTTCTGGCCAGTGCTGCGTGATGCATTCAAAATACTGTGCTTGCATTACTGCTGGGTACAATTAGACAACCAGCTACCACTCTTGTTCCCCACTTCTAGACCAAGCCTTTTCTGGCACTTTTTGTTTACATGTAACAATCATTATTTTTGCTAGAAAATTACTTAAAACCCCCAAACATTATATATTTTTTTTAAGCAGAGACCCTAGAGAATAAATTTGTGGGTTTTGCAATTTTTTATATTACACAGTATTTGCGCAGCATTTTTTAAATGCAGTTTTTTGGGAAAGAATACACTTTTTTGATTTCTAATGCAAAAAAGCACAATACATAACCCATTTTTTTTAAATATAAAAAATGATGTTTCACCAAGTAAATAGATCCCAAACATCTCACGCTTTAAAATTGCGCATGTCCGTGCAACAGCGACAAATGACATATATTTTACTATCCATAGGCAACACTTTAAAAGCCTTTACAGGTTACCACTTTAGATTTACATGTGTGAGACGATAGTTGTTTGCATGCGTGCGGGACTGACGCGCATGTTCGCCTTTGCACGGAGGGACAAGGGCACTTTTTTTTTTTAATTATTCATTTATTTTTATTCTTATTTTTTTACACTGTGGCTTTCAATTTTTTTTATCACTTTTATTGCTATCACAAGGAAAGTAAACATCCTTGTAACAGCAATAGGCATGTGACAAGTACTCTTTATGTAGAGATCTGGTCCTTAAAAGCATTCAAAACACCAAGATCAGTGTTTTCAAATGCGTTTGAATTTTTTAAAATGGCGCTGTCGGCCTCCTGGGTAAACCATAAGTGATGTCAGGTCATCGCTTCCGGGTTGCCATAGCTGAGAGCCAATCAAAGCCAATCCCAGGCTGTGTTTGGCTTTTCGACGAGCCGAGGGTCGCTTGGGTCTCCCGGTGGGACGGGAGAGCCTGAGTAAGCCGCGGAAGGTGGCGGGAGGGGGAAGGAATGTCCTTTCCCACTGGTTGTAAAAGTAATCTAGTGCCTAGTTACCCGCTAGGATTGCTTTTACAAGAAAGCCGACCACCAGCTCAAAAAAAAAAAATGGTACCGGGGTGATGCCTGCAGCTGCATCATCTCAGTATAACTGCCCAAATTCCAGCGACATGCGGTTACGTCACTTTTACGGAAGTGGTTAAGCTAGCCCTACAGGCAGAATGGCAGCAAGAAATGCTAAAATGTACAAAATAATATTTTTTAATGATCCCTGTTAGCAGTCTAATTAAGTAAAAATAGTCATTGAACAAAAAAAAAAAAAAAATCCAACTTGGCCCACAAAAATAAGATCCTGTTGTTTTTTTCTGCTGCCGTTTGCGAATACCCAAAGACAATAGAATAATTGACAAAATTCTTACTGGTATTTGTAACATCTCCAGTTGTTTTCTCCTACACATGCTCTGTATTCATTGTGCTCTATAAATCTTTTGGACAGACACATAACTTATGCAGAAGTGAGACTATTCTAGCCTATGGTAGACTATCTGCATTGTCTCAGTATTCCATTAGTCACATTTATGACTGTGAACCCAAAGGCAGTCCAATGTCATAACCAGGTGTCATCCTTTCAGAGCAGGCTTTTTTTCTGGTCATCTTGTCTAGCGTGCTACAATGAAAAGAGGGAGAACAAAGCTAGAACATCTGTATTACTGGAATTTTCAGCTAGACAGATTTAAACCTGCATGCTGCTACTGTGAAATCATCTTTCATGGGTTAATATATAAAATATCCCACACAATGTTCACTTTCTTTAGTCTTTCTGTTCCATTTCCAGTGTCTGTGGTTTTCTGTTTCTCCAATAAGAACTTATTACCTCCATAGACTCGATGCTTACATTGTTTATCAGACTTTAAAGCATGATTTAAGGATGTAAGAGGGTAAACCAAAAATATCTGAGGTTAGGCCACCCAGGGTTACTTTCTCACTCCATTCTATGTGTTGCCTGTTGCTGAAGAAAAATAATTCCTCATATTTTGAATACTCCCCTATAAATACATGAAAGAGTTATTTAACCTTCCAGATGTAATAAAATATCTGTTCTTTCTCAACGATCATCCTACATATTCTGTACAGTATTGCATACAGTACATATGAACACCTATCCATTCGAGTGCCATAATTTCTTGCCTGTATGCTTGGAACCCTTGCAGAAAATTTGACTGTTGTAAGACCTAACATTAAAATAGGCAACTGTATAAAAAAAAAAACTGTGAAAGCAATTACGGTTCTCTGCATAAGTATTTACTTCCACACTAAAGCAGACCTTCTCCCTCCCCACCCACTTTCCATCATTGCACTCCTATCCCCCTCATCTCTCACAAAAAGGAAGAGAAAAAAAAAGGGGGGGGGGGAGCATCATATTCCCCTCTCCTTCATAAGGAGGGGGGTATGGAGGGAGGGCATCAGGGCACAAGCCCCTAAGTACTACCTCCGTTCCCCGTAATTCCCAGATAAATCATTTATTAATTCATTCATATCTTTTCTCTTATCCCCTTCTGGAACTTCTGCGGTTTCCATTTGAGCAATAATAATGCCCCAATTGCCCTCAGCTGCCTGGGGTACAGATGTCATGCATCCCAGGAGGGTTTGGGGTACTCCTATAGTGCATACAGTTGTCTCTTCCTGGTTTTTGCAGCCTGATGATGCACAAAGATAGTGTAGAGATGTATGCAAAGAAGATGGTGACGCAGGATTTCAGCAGGTCAATGCTTGATTCACTGGACCTGTGAGTATGTATTTTGAGGTTAACCCAGGAAACAGTCAGAGGGGATTTAAAGAATATAACATTGAGGGGGGGGGGGGGGACGGTGGTTGCCTTTGTGTAGTTTTATAACTTGGATTTTAATCGTCTTTCATTATCATTTTATGTTACTGCTCTCATCATTTTGATGTGTGCAAATGTCACCAGATTTCAATATAAATAATTACAGCTGTTTCTAGAAGGCCCTAGAATATGCTGGTGAGTACTAACAATCTATCAAAAGTCTGGAGGAAGCAACAGTTTGGGTTGGGATAAAGAAAATGTATACCAAACTTTGAACATCCCCTTGGGCATCTTTACATTTATTAATAAAACTGGATAAACAGTATAACCATAAATCTGCCTAGATAAGGCTGTCCCTCAAAACTTACTGGCTAAGCAGGACATTATTCAGACATGAAACCAATGGTGACTATGAAGCAGCTGGAGAGGTCCTAGAGGATCACTATATTCTGGGCACTCCATAAACCAAATTGATGCAGAAACAAGATTTCAGGGTACTTGGAAGAAATGGCTAGAATTTAAACAGTCCCTGATTTATCTGGGAATTACGGGGAACGGAGGGAGTACTTAGGGGCTTGTCCCCTGATGCCCTCCCTCCATACCCCCTCCTTATGAAGGAGAGGGGAATATGATGCTTCCCCCCTACCTCTTTTTTTTTCTCTTCCTTTTTTTGCACAATATGAAGGAGGATAGTAATGGGGATAGAGAAATGAGAATCTCTCTTCTCTTCCACTTGAAAATAAGATAAATAGACATGAGTAAGAGGGGTATACATTTGTTTATATTGGGGTAATGTAGTTCACATAAAGATATAAGAAAGGGGAAAGGGAAGGAGGGAAACCCCCCCCCCCCCTTTTTTTTTTGCACAGGAGAATTAAGAGTATATGTTGCGGTATAGATTAATTTCTGTATTTAAGTGCATGTTAAAGGAGAGATCCATTTGTGTACCTATATGTATTTTTTATGTATTTATATGTACTTTGAGAATGTTTTGCATTTTTATGAATGATTTGCAAATTGTTTTGCAAAGTATGTAAGATTTTTTTATCTGTAAAAACTTAATAAAAACAATAAAAAAAAAATAAACAAAAAAAAAATAAACCTGAGCTTTATGGAAGAGTGTAGAGAAGATAGCTATCTCTAAGAAATCCCATATCCAGCTTGGAGTTTGCATGTTCTACCCGTGCTTGCATGGGTTTCCTCCGGGTACTCCGGTTTCCTGCCACACTCCAAAGACATGCTGGTAGGTTAATTGGCTCCTGTCTAAATTGGCTCTAGTATGTGTGTGTATGAATGTGAGTTAGGGACCGTAAAGCGGAACTTTACCCATAACAATTTGATAAAAAATAATGTTCTTTAGCAAGGAACATACAGTCCACATTATTTAGTATGCTACCAAAATTATCTGTAAATTGCCTCCAGCATTGCTCCTGTCTTGTTGCTGGAGGATACGAGTTTGCTGAAGCCCAGAGCCCCAGCAGTAAATCATAAAGTGGAACTAAACCCATCGATTTAAAATTTAAAAAAAAACAGGTAACATTCCTGGAATGCTGGGATTGCTGTCACGTTTGCTTTTGTCCTCAACCAAACTGTCAAACCATCAAATGACTGGAGTCATAACTGATCAAACAAAAGCAGCTTCCTTGGCTGTAAAGGATAGGTGGGTTTAACTCTGTTTTTTGAAACTGTTAAATTGATGGGTTCACTTCCGCTTTAAGGCTGTCAGCAGATCGGCCTCTGCAGATTTGGTAGTGCCTAAAAATAGAGAGCAACTGAGCATGTGTGGAGCAGGGTGGGACAGTGTATTACTGGATTTTAAACAATATAGACACTTATTTTTAATGTTTTACATAGCTATACCTGCAAAAGGGGCCAACCTGAAGTGATGTAGCAGGACCTAATTTTCTGACTAAAGTTCCACTTTAAATTGTAAGCTCCTTGTGGGCATGGACTGATGTAAATGTACAACATATATATAAAGCACTGCGTAAATTGATGGAGCTATATAAGTACCAGTAATAAATAAATAAATATTCCATTTGGAGAGTGCCAAATCACAACAGATCAAGCATAGAAAAAAGGTTCTCTGGTTGAACTTTTTGGCCTAGGTGCAATATTCAGTGTATGGTAGAAAGCCAGCACTGTTCATAATCCTAAGAACACTGACCCCATTATGAAACATGGCGATTCTTCCTGTGGGTATGATTTTATCAGCCTGGACTGAGAATCTCTTCAGAGTTGGGGAAAAGGTGAATTTAACGAAAACTGTTTCAGTCTGCTAGACACCTTGCATGGAGGTTCACTTTCCAGCAGGACTTAAACTCCAAACAATTTAAAACTATGAATCTCAAGGTGTTGGAATGCCCAGTGAAAGCCCAGACTTTAGGCCAGCTGAAAGTCTGCAGCAAGACTTGAAAACTGCGGCTAAAAAATAGTCACTATCTGTGTTTTTTTATGAAGAGGTTCATACTTTAATACATACGAGGAACACTGTTTTATGATATCAGAAAGCAGTAGGTAGATCATCTGACTGACATCAACCCCTAATAGAAATTCAGTCTCTGGAGAAGACTTTAACCCAGATTACTATGGAATAATGTGGTATGTACCTCATTAGGCATACAGGGAGTCATAGGTTTTATAAAGCAACCCGTGTCATTTGCTGGAACAGTCTTAGTAACATAATATGTTGTTGACAGACAGAGGCAGATGCTGGCCTAGAAGAAGATCTCTCTCAAGGAAAGGTAACATATCAGTCATGATATTATAATCTATAACAATGATGCCCCTGAGATGGGCCAGATATCTCTTCGATGGGTGGGAGGATCAATCACATAACATGAGCTTAGCAGGCTGCACAGGGCACATGAGCCATTCTGCAGCAGTATTTATTTTAAGACATTTTAAGACATACGTTCATTTTGAAGCACTGCTTGCATGAAACATTTTTTTTACAAGAAAGTCTCTAAAGCATCGCCCGTGCAGAACAGTAAACAATGTTATATACGTCTTTTGGACACCTGGGCACTTTACTCTGCCAAGGTCAAGGGAGGATTACATGGGCTTTGGCAGCACACCTCAGGAATGTGAGGAACTGTGGGTAATTTCAACAATATTAGTTTTCCAGCCCAATCTTGCCATACAGTAATTGTGTTCTCTAAGCTTATTCACTTGTCTTTGTTGTACATTAAATATGATTCTTCAATGGACATATCAATAGGACAGAATTAATTTTAAAAAAACCTGTTGCTTCAGGTGCATTTCTAAAGATGCTGTACTAATAGGTACCCAAAACTGGGCCCTGCCACAGCATTCAGTGATCTAATATCTTTACAATATGTATCCTAAACCCTGTTAGGGGGATTAAAACTGGCCATAGATGGATCGAGATTCGTCCGGTTCAGCTATTAAGATAGAAACATAGAAAAGGGATGGCAGAAAAAGAAAAGTAGTCCATCGACTCTGCCAATTTATTTATTTATTTATTTATTTTTGCCGTAAAGATCTCAGACACCTTCATCTGGCTCAGTGACCTATGCCCCTTGACACCACATCACCATGTATGTTACAGACCTTCCACATGTCCTAATGTCCTAAGGGAAGATTCAAGTCTAGTGGGTAACCCTCGTGACTTAAATGCTCAGCATAAGGCTGTGTTCACATCGGGGTACTGCAGTTTGGGTGAAGCGTGATTGTATGTGTGTTTTAGGTGCAGTTCCATTGACTTCTATTAGACCGTGTGCTTTTTGAAAGTGCATTAAAGATGCAGCATGCAGGACTTTGAGGTATTTTCATGAAAACTCACGGTCTAATAAAAGTCAATGAAATCTCACCTAAAAACGTACGTAAGTTGTACGTATACAACCACGCTGCACCCAAACTTCAGTGCAACATCTCTCTGGATGTTTTGCCATGTAAATTGCAGCATTTTTTTTAATTCAGCAAAAGAACATAGATTTTTTTTATGACACTATCGTTAGCAAGTCTGCTATACTAAAAGTATGTTTGACAATCTTGCAAGTCGAGCAATATACTGTCCCTCCAACAGGCTATGGGTGGAGCTAGGGTGCCAATTTCTAAGTAACTACAGCAGCATCAAGGTTGACAATGCTGGTTTGATATTGTTGCAGAAGGTAAATTGTTTTCACCTTTCAAAAGAAGTTCATATGCAATGGTATAACTGGCAGAGTGAATAGGTATTTACTAAAATTTCCAAGGGTACCTTGAAAAACAGAGAGCCCAGTCTTACTAGAATGAGTCACCTACATCACATACAGTATCTCACAAAAGTGAGTACACCCCTCACATTTTTGTAAATATTTTATCCTATCTTTTCATGTGACAACACTGAAGAAATGACACTTTGCTACAATGTAAAGTAGTGAGTGTACAGCTTGTATAACAGTGTAAATTTGCTGTCCCCTCAAAATAACTCAACACACAGCCATTAATGTCTAAACCGCTGGCAACAAAAGTGAATACACCCCTAAGTAAAAATGTCTAAATTGGAACCAATTAGCCTTTTTCCCTCCCCGGTGTCATGTGACTCGTTAGTGTTACAGGGTCTTAGGTGTGAATGGGGAGCAGGTGTGTTAAATTTGGTGTTGACGCTCTCACTCTCTCATACTGGTCACTGAAAGTTCAACATGGCACCTCATGGCAAAGAACTCTCAGGATCTGAAAAAAAGAATTGTTGCTCTACATAAAGATGGCCTAGGCTATAAGAAGATTGCCAAGACCCTGAAACTGAGCTGCAGCACGGTGGCCAAGACCATACAGCGGTTTATCAGGACAGGTTCCACTCAGAACAGGCCTAGCCATGGTTGACCAAAGGAGTTAAGTGCACATGCTCAGAGTCAAATCCAGAGGTTGTCTTTGGAAATAGACGTATGAGTGCTGCCAGCATTGCTGCAGAGGTTGAAGGGATGGGGGGTCAGCCTGTCAGTGCTCAGACCATACGCCGCATCAAATTGGTCTGCATGGCTGTTGTCCCAGAAGGAAGCCTCTTCTAAACATGATGCACAAAAAAACCCGCAAACAGTTTGCTGAAGACAAGCAGACTATGGACATGGATTACTGGAACCATGTCCTGTGGTCTGATGAGACCAAGATAAACTTTATTGGTTCAGATGGTGTCAAGCATGTGTGCCAGCAACCAGGTGAAGAAGAGAAAGACAAGTGTGTCTTGCCTACAGTCAAACATGGTGGTGGGAGTGTCATAGTCTGGGGCTGCATAAGTGCTGCCGGCACTGGGGAGCTACAGTTCATTGAGGGAACCATGAATGCCAACATGTACTGTGACATAATGAAGCAGAGCATGATCCCCACCCTTCAGAGACTGGGCCGCAGGGCAGTATCCCAACATGATAACGACCCCAAACACACCTCCAAGCTGACCACTGCCTTGCTAAAGACACTGAGGGTAAAGGTGATGGACTGGCCAAGCATGTCTCAAGGCCTAAACCCTATTGAGCATCTGTGGGGCATCCTTAAACGGAAGGTGGAGGAGAGCAAGGTCTCTAACATCCACCAGCTCTGTGATGTCGTCATGGAGGAGTGGAAGAGGACTCCAGTGGCAACCTGTGAAGCTCTGGTGAACTCCATGCCCAAGAGGGTTAAGGCAGTGTTAGAAAATAATGGTGGCCACACAAAATATTGACACTTTGGGCCCAATTTGGACATTTTCACTTAGGGGTGTACTCACTTTTGTTTCCAGCCATTTAGACATTAATGGCTGTGTGTTGAGTTATTTTGAGGGGACATCAAATGTACACTGTTATACAAGCTGTACAATCACTACTTTACATTGTAGCAAAGTGTCATTTCTTCAGTGTTGTCACATGAAAAGATATAATAAAAAATTTACATAAATGTGAGGAGTGTACTCACTTTTGTGAGATACTGTGTGTGATTTTATAGTTTGACCAAAGTCCCTACTTAAAGTTTTGAAATTGTGTAACAGCAATGAAATTGTGACACTTAAGTGATATATCTCATGTCTATAGGATGAATCACCTTTTTCTTGTCTACTGCTGCAAAGCTTAAACATGTTTTTGCTAGATTACTGTGTGCCTGGCATATGTATGCCACCCAAGCAAAACAAAAGCAAAGGTGCTTCTCAAATGACTCAATCTTTAAATGCTCCAAACAGCTCTGCAAAGAAAAATACACTATATTACCAAAGGTATTAGGACGCCTGCCTTTACACACACTTGAACTTTAATTGCATCCCAGTCTTAGTCTGTAGGGTTCAATATTGAGTTGGTTAACCCTTTGCATCTATAACAGCTTCAACTCTTGTGGGAAGGCTGTCCACAAGGTTTAGGAGTGTGTCTATGGATAAGTTTGACCATTCTTCCAAAAGCACATTTGTGAGGTCAGGTACTGATGTGGAGGAGAAGGCCTGGCTCACAGTCTCCGCTGTAATTCATCCCAAAAGTGTTCTATCAGGTTGAGAGCAGGACTCTGTGCAGGCCAGTCAAGTTCCTCCACCCCCAAACTCACTCATCCATGTCTTTATGGACCTTGCTATGTACACTGATGCGCAGTCATGTTGGAACAGGAAGGGATCATCCTTAAACTGTTCCCACAAAATTGGGAGCATTAAATTGTCCAAAATGTCTTGGTATGCTGATGCCTTAAGAGTTCCCTTCACTGGAACTAAGGGGCCAAGCCAAAGCCCTGAAAAACAACCCCACACCATAATCCTCCTCCACCAAATGATTTGGACCAGTGCACAAAGCAAGGTCCATAAAGACATGGATGAGCGAGTTTGGGGTGGAGGAACTTGCATGGCATGCACAGAGTCCTGACCTCAACCCGATAGAACACCTTTGGAATGAAATAGAGCAGAGACCGCAAGTCAGACCTTCTCGTCCACATCAGTGCCTGACCTCACAAATGTGCTTCTGGAAGAATGGTCAAACATTCCCATAGACACACTCCTAAACCTTGTGAACAGCCTTCCCAGAAGAGTGGAAGCTGTTATAGCTGCAAAGGGTGGGCCAACTCAATGGGGTGCCGTTAAAGTTCATGTGCGTATAAAGGCAGGTGTCCCAATACTAGAATGTGTTTGTATTATGCATTTTTAGGTATTTTTTTTTTTTTGTTCAGTACATGCAGAATGCATGCATTTTCCAAAGGGTACGTCTTGCTTTTTGTGTGCATGCATTAAAGTTGTTGTAAAATCTTACATACACCCAGTGAAGTGACTATCCTCAGGTGATACACAGATGAAACAAATACTCCTACATAAGGAGAAGTCTTCAGTCTTCTCTTTTCTACATCCATTCAAAGTGCAGGAGCTGTCAGGAAAAAAGGGGACAGAGAGCTGAAGTTATACTCTGCAGAGCTCTGAGAGCTGATTGGAGCTCCCTCCCGTCACCTTTTTTTCTCTTGGTGTCAGGAAAACTTTTCAGAATTGATTCATGCTGATAGCAGAGGAACGCAGTGGCAGACAGAAATGAAACTTATGCCGTGTACACACGGGCGGACTTTTCGGCATTAAAGGTCCGACGGTCTTTCCGACAGACTTTCAAAGGACTTCTGATGGACTTTCGAACGAACGGACTTGCCTACACACGATCACACCAAAGTCCGACAGATTTGTATTTGATGTCGTACGACCGGACTAAAATAAGGAAGTTGATAGCCAGTAGCCAATAGCTGCCCTAGCATAGGTTTTCGTCTGTCGGACTAGCATACAGACGAGCGGATTTTTTGACTGGACTCGAGTCCGTTGGAAAGATTTGACACATGTTCCAAATCTAAAGTCTGTCTGATTTTCGACCGAAAAGGTCCGCTGCAGGTCCGATTAAGCCCACACATGGTCGGATTGTCCGACGGATTTGTCCCGTCGGACCACTCCGTTCGAAAAGTCTGCCCGTGTGAGAGCCCAGGAGGGAGAAGAGCTCCACCCCCTCCCTGACCACCGAAGAGGCGAACAGGAGCGGGAGCGGCCACCTCGACGCTCCCAGAACCTCGATTCCTCCACCTCCTCTCTGCTCCAAGGACCCTTGCGGCACGGGCTGGTGGACAAGCTGACTGGGGGCCCGGAGGAAGAGAACATGCGGGAGGCTGCGAAGGAGCTGCTGGAAGGAGCAGAGCAGCGAGAGCACCCCCAGATCAAGAGGGAGACTCGGCGCTTCCGCTCCTGGCCATCAGGTACCCGGCATCCTACACATACATGCCGCACTTTGAGACTGCGGGAGGAGGAGAGAGCAGAGGAGGGACTGCAGATAGGGACAGTGCTATGTGGTCTCACTCAGCCCTCCCCTCTTTCTCTCAGCCCCCCTCTGTCTCTCACCCCCCCTCTGTCTCTCAGCCCCCCTCTGTCTCTCAGCCCCCCCTCTGTCTCTCAGACCCCTGTCTCTGACCCCCTCTCTTTCTTAGACCCCTGTCTCTCAGACCCCCTCTCTCTGATCCGCCGCCTGTCTCTCGCCGCCCCCCTCTGTCTCTCAGATGCCCCCTCTGTCTCTCACCTCCCTCTCTCTTACACTCACCCCCTCTCTCTTGCACTCACCCCCCCTCTCTCTTGCACTCATCCACCCCCTTTCTCTTGCACTCCCCCACCCCCTCTCTCTTGCACTCACCACCCCCTCTCTCTTACACTCACCCACCCTCTCTCTTACACTCACCCCCTCTCTCTTACACAGCACAATGTACATAGCTCGCACCTAAACCCTGCACTCTGTACACAGAACACCCTTGTACTCTGTATGTAACACAATCCTGAACCCTGCATTCTGTACACAGCACACCCCTGAACTTTTCAGTCTGTACATAACGCAACCCTAAACCCTGCCCTCTGTACGTAGCATAATCATAATCCTGAGCTCTGTGCTTTGTACACCTCTGAGTGCTGCACATAGCATAATCCTGAGCTCTGCATGTAACGCACTCCTTAACCCTGCACTCTGTACGTAGCACATCTCGTATACAACTGGCCCTTTGAAGGCAACCATACTGCTGACGTGACCCGTGATTAAATTGAGTTTGATACCCCTGCTGTACTGTATATGGTTTCGCTATTTGTTTTGAGCCAAGAAGCTGTCAAATAATTTTAAAATCTTCATTGCATTGGGGCACTGTGGGGGCCATAGTGCAGAGCTCAATGGATACGTTCACCTTTTTAACATGTTACATGTTACACCCATATTCAGGAAACATGTAACATGTTACAAATCCACCGGCCCCTGAATCTCTCCAGCTCCCCGATGTGACTGACGGCGGGCTTCCCCAGCTCTCTGTCACACTCTGTATAGAACGAGGCTGTATGGGGCACCACCCGCCCGGCCACTCATTCAAAGAGTTCTGTAAATAGAAAATTACAAGATCTAGCAGCCTTTGCGGCTGCCGGCTTGTAGTTCTCAATGAACTACCGCGGCGCTGTTGAGCGACGTGGTAGTTCATCGATGCTACTGGCTAGTTGTAATCCTTCCTTACAGTGGGTCAGCAATAATTATATGAGTTCAATATTTGCAATAATTAAACGAGTTATTCAATATTTGAAGTATTATTTTGGTGAAAAGTATCTGAAAAGTTATGTGTTGCTCTATAAACAACTGAAAGCCATCTAGGATAACTTAGTTAATTAAATTGCTGGACATCTTTTTTTCTAATTTTTTTTTAGTAGTGTAGATAGACACAATTTGAAGAAAGCAGTAATCTGTCATTAAAAGATTACCTCCTCACATGACAGCGTGTTTCTTATCCAATGCCATGTTGCAGGATGTCTGTTAATATAGGCTCTGATGGTTGGTAATGAGCTGAATAGAATTCCGTGGAAACCACAATTGAAAGTGCTTAGGATTTAAAAAGATCAAGAGTGTTTAGGGTTGAACTCAGAGAAATAGGTGTGATGAAATGTAAGGTTAGTGATTACACATGTGACGTTCCTGAGCGCTTGCAGGAGTAGGAAACCTGCTTGTATTTTCTTGTTTCTTTGGATCATTGCCTTTAACCCCTGTATAGTTTACAAGAAAAATGCTGGCCATTCTCACTGTGCATTGGATAGGAATTCTGAAAATCATCAGGTAATGAGACTGCTGCACAATGTAAAGTATTTAATTATTATAAATATTTTTTTACATTGAAACGAATCTAGCATGGAGGACACATGCTGTTTTTGCTTCTTATGTATTAAGGAATGCTCATGGATGTAGAGACGGTACAATCCCTTCCCCAACTTTATTTATTTAAAGTGATACTAAACACACACTGTTTCATTTACATTGTGCCTTCTGTGTATGGCTGATGGCACTGTTGTTATTAAAAATAATAATAAAAAAAAACATTTAAGTACCCTTTTCCTCATTGATTTACAGTTGTCTCATGACTCAGCTCTTTCCCAGCCTGTCTGCAGGGAAATATAAGCAGGGGGAGCTTCTAGTCCTCTGTTGCTGGTCACATCTTTAAAATAAAAAAAAGAGTAAAAATAAATAATTAATATCAATAAACTGTTTTAAATTGTCATATAAATATATATTTGAAATCAAATCTTTATAATTTTTTGGGAAATAACATGGTGTGGCCAGATTTCTGCCAGTCATAGGCTGTGTCACGCTCCTCCAGCCTATGTCTTAGAATAAGAGGGAGGTGAAGCCTCCATTGATCTAGATGTAATATCCTACCCCATTGTGTTTAGCTTGTTAGTAGGCATGGAGGAGGAGGGAAGGAGTGGGCTGTCATTTACCACTGTGTATACGCCCACATGTGTGACTCTATAGTCACATGGGCTGCTCAGATGTGATGGGGAGGAAATGCTTAGCATAGAAACTCACTGAAAACTGTGCAGAGTTGCCACCACAGTTGCAAAATCTCTAGCTCAATTGGGGACATGGACAGAGGAGGGAGATAGAGAACAGCAGAATCAACCAGGTTTTTTGCAGAATACAGAAAACGAATCTCGAACAGCATGTAATGCCTCATTTATTGACTGTGTTTTATGATGTGGATTTAGTGGCACTTTAAGCACACTAATTGTATGTAGTCATTTTACTGGCTTACAATAATATTGTTACTTTTCTAATGCTTTCAGATTATTGTAGATTATGCCAATTAGTGGGACTACATAAGGACTCACCCCACTTGTGTACATCCTTGTTTGTGAGCAAGTATTGTAGCACAGAGCTATACCCCAAATGTCAAGTCCAATTAACACAGCTTTAGTTAAAGATACATAGCCTGTTTGCCAGGGGTGGCCCGTCCATTAAGGGCGCACGGGCACCGCCCCCCCGTCCATCGCCACCCCCTCATCCATGCGTCTGGCCCCTTTCAGGACACCGGTGCATGGATTCCAATGCTGGGGGCTGCTTTTTTGAAGCACCGATTAGAGCCAGAGGCTCTAATAAGCTTCAATATAGGGTGGGCTTGGGTCGCAGATAGTGCGCTCTGATCCCACCCAGGTGTGTTACACTGATCCTCCTCCCAGCCAATCAAGAAACGGGTTTTGACATCAGTCACCCGATTGACTGAAGGGACAGGCGATCCTATTGGATGCCTAGGAGGAGGAGGGGAGGACCTGGAAGCCGCCATGGAGAAGAGGACAAGGAGCTGTTGCACCACGCTGCCTGCCACCCACCATGAAAGGGTAAATGCCAGGCCGACTGGCAAACAGCGGGGGGGTGATTGTTTGCCGCCCCCTCCCCCCCCAAAAAAACACCAACCGCCACTGCTGTTTGCAGTACCATGTGCATTGCCTGTTTTTAGCAACTGTCAAAAAAGCAGATAATGTAATAATTTTTTATGTTTAGCTTTACATTTTACCATGCACTACTAAACGATATACTAGGCTTAGAAATTCTGGTATTTCCCTTCACCCAAATGGTTTATTGTAAAACTACTGTACTCTCATGTTTGATTGTATAGAACAGGGTTTCTCAACCAGGGTTCCATGGAACCCTAGGGTTTCTCCAGAGGTGTCTAGGGGTTCCATGAGCAATTTCTGCCTCTCAGATATGTCCCCACTTACCCCATTGATCTTTATAGCTATCTGTAAGGGGGTAATCCTTGCCAATTAACACAAGTATAAGGAGTATTCCCACTGACCATCACACTAATGTATCACGAGTTGTAAATATAGAATTTTTTAGCAGGTGTTCACCGAGACTGGGAAGTTATTTCAAGGGTTCCTCTGTGTTGAAAACTTTGAGAAAGGCTATTATAGAAGTACAGAATAGTGCACTTTTATGTCCTGATCTTGTCTGTAGTGTGGCACATTTTATGTCTCATAGTTTTTATATCATTGATCTTCAGACTCCTGCTCCTAGCTCCTTTGCTGGAGATTAGCAACAACCTTTCTTTGTAAGCACCACCTCAGAGATAGACAGGAATTCCATCATGACCTCAGCCTGATGGTGACTCACTGTGAGAAAATGACTGTCTAACCAACTCTGGACACTACTTTAAACACCAGTGATATGTAAAATTCAGCTGATTGTGGGAATGATGGCCAAATGTCCTCGTAACTTTTGTTGACCCACTTGATGAGATTGCTGCTGATGACCTGCCAGATGTGTGTGCTGACCTTATATCTCTGTCTGTTATCACAATACTGGTGGTTATATTAAACTGTTTAATATGGAGCTTACATTTGGTTATTATCTTCTTATATGCAAGCCAACATTTTCAATGTGCGCATCTAGATAAGGATGGACCTCCACAAAAGAACATGATGATGTGCCTCATGCACACTGGACCTTTTTGCAGCTGCTTCTAGGGGCATCTGGTGTTTTTTTTTTCCTGCCTCTAAACTCCTCTGCATGTTAGCCCATGTGTCCATGCACACATAGACTTTTAGCAGAATTTAGTTGCAGGAGAGTTTAGAGGCAGAAAAAAAAAAAAAACACTGCCGGTGCGTCCAGGAGCAGCAGAGTTTGAGCAGAAAAAATGCTTGACGCTTGTAAACGCGTGTAAATATGTCTAAACGCTCGGTAATTCTAGGTGCGTTTAGTGGAGCATTAATTCATTTTAATGGCCCAATGAAATTAATTAACATCCAAAAGTTTTACTTTTACAAGCATCAGGGTTTTTTTTTGTCCAAATGCTGCTGCCAGGAGGAAGGCTTCTTCAGGAGGGAGAAAATGTCCAGTGTGCATGAGGCCTTGAATGGTCATATTTAAGAGCTTAAAATTCAATGGTATTTTGTTGTTGCTGATAACCAATGCATTAAATCAGATTTAAATTCTGCCCAGAGTTGGCCTTTAAAGTTTTAGGTGGAGATGACCTTTATTTATTTATATCATTTTCTAGTCCAATGTTGTGAAACATGCAGTATTTTGCGTATATGCTAATGCTGTCTCAGTGAGGATTAGGAAAAAGATGTTTTACATCTTCTGATTTTTTTTTTCCTTTAGGGATTACATAAGTCATTATTGTTCCTTTGGCAAGTAAAGAATACCTGTAGTCTTGCAGTTAGGGAGAGACCACTAATCCAAACTGGTCTTGCCTGTTGGGTGTCTACAGGGTGTATATATATATATATATATATATATATATATACCGTATTTATCGGCATATAACACGCACAGGCGTATAACACACACATTCATTTTAAGAGGGAAGTTTCAGGAAAAAAAACCTTAAATTTTAAATAAGGAACTTTGAAGCAAAATAAGGGTCAGTGCCCATCTGCAGCCTCACTATTGCCATCAATGCAGCCTGATCAATGCCCATCTGCAGCCTCACAAGTGCCATCAATGCAGCCTCACCATTACAATCAATGCAGCAGCCTCACCATTACAATCAATGCAGCAGCCTCACCATTGCCATCAATGCAGCAGCCTCACCATTGCTATCAGTGCAGCCTGATCGATGCCCATCTGCAGCCCAGAGGAGACAGGGAGGGGGGCGGGACGAGTGCCGACAGATTACATACAGTGAGAATCTCCTATGATAGACAGAACAGTAGTCCAATGGCGGCCCAGGAGACGGGACTTCCTATTACAGAGGCCGCCAAGTAAACAGGAGATTCTCACTGTATGTAATCTGACGGCGCTGGTCCTGTCTCCTCCGAGGCAGCTAAAATTGAAATATTGGCGTATACCACGCACGCACTATTTGCACCCGATTTTCATACGCCAATAAATACAGTATATATATATATGTGTGTGTGTGTGTGTATATATATATATATATATATATATATATATATATATATATATACAGTGGGGACGGAAAGTATTCAGACCCCCTTAAATTTTTCACTCTTTGTTATATTGCAGCCATTTGCTAAAATCATTTAGGTTCATTTTTTTCCTCATTAATGTACACACAGCACCCCATATTGACAGAAAAACACAGAAATGTTGACATTTTTGCAGATTTATTAAAAAAGAAAAACTGAAATATCACATGGTCCTAAGTATTCAGACCCTTTGCTCAGTATTTAGTAAAAGAACCCTTTTGATCTAATACAGCCATGAGTCTTTTTGGGAAAGATGAAACAAGCTTTTCACACCTGGATTTGGGGATCCTCTGCCATTCCTCCTTGCAGATCCTCTCCAGTTCTGTCAGGTTGGATGGTAAACATTGGTGGACAGCCATTTTTAGGTCTCTCCAGAGATGCTCAATTGGGTTTAAGTCAGGGCTCTGGCTGGGCCATTCAAGAACAGTCACGGAGTTGTTGTGAAGCCACTCCTTCATTATTTTAGCTGTGTGCTTAGGGTCATTGTCTTGTTGGAAGGTAAACCTTCGGCCCAGTCTGAGGTCCTGAGCACTCTGGAGAAGGTTTTCGTCCAGGATATCCCTGCACTTGGTCGCATTCATTTTTCCCTCAATTGCAACCAGTCGTCCTGTCCCTGCAGCTGAAAAACACCCCCACAGCATGATGCTGCCACCACCATGCTTCACTGTTGGGACTGTATTGGACAGGTGATTAGCAGTGCCTGGTTTTCTCCACACATACCGCTTAGAATTAAGGCCAAGAAGTTCTATCTTAGTCTCATCAGACCAGAGAATCTTTTTTCTCACCATCTTGGAGTCCTTCAGGTGTTTTTTTAGCAAACTCCATGCGGGCTTTCATGTGTCTTGCACTGAGTAGAGGCTTCCGTCGGGCCACTCTGCCATAAAGCCCCGACTGGTGGAGGGCTGGAGTGATGGTTGACTTTCTACAACTTTCTCCCATCTCCCGACTGCATCTCTGGAGCTCAGCCACAGTGATCTTTGGGTTCTTCTTTACCTCTCTCACCAAGGCTCTTCTCCCCTGATAGCTCAGTTTGGCTGGACGGCCAGCTCTAGGAAGGGTTCTGGTCATCCCAAATGTCTTCCATTTAAGGATTATGGAGGCCACTGTGCTTTTAAGAACCTTAAGTGCAGCAGAAATTTTTTTTGTAACCTTGGCCAGATCTGTGCCTTGCCACAATTCTGTCTCTGAGCTCTTCAGGCAGTTCCTTTGATTCTCATGATTCTCATTTGCTCTGACATGCACTGTGAGCTGTAAGATCTTATATAGACAGGTGTGTGGCTTTCCTAATCAAGTCCAATTAGTATAATCAAACATAGCTAAACTCAAATGAAGGTGTAGAACCATCTCAAGGCTGATCAGAAGAAATGGACACCACCTGAGTTAAATATATGAGTGTCACGGCAAAGGGTCTGAATACTTAGGACCATGTGATATTTCAGTTGTTCTTTCTTAATTAATCTGCAAAAATGTCAACAATTCTGTGTTTTTCTGTCAATTTGAGGTGCTGTGTGTACATTAATGAGGAAAAAACTTAAATGATTTTAGCAAATGGCTGCAATATAACAAAGAGTGAAAAATTTAAGGGGGTCTGAATACTTTCGGTATATATATGTGTGTGTGTGTGTATATATATATATATATATATATATATATATATATATATATACATATGTATGTATATACATACACAGTGAGGTAAAAAAGTATTTGATCCCCTACTGATTTTGTACATTTGCCCACTGACAAAGAAATGATCAGTCTATAATTTTAATGGTAGGTTTATTTTATCAGTGAGACACAGAATAACAACAAAAATATCCAGAAAAACGCATTTCAAAAAGGTTATAAATTGATTTGCATTTTAATGAGTGAAATAAGTATTTGATCCCCTATCAATCAGAAAGATTTCTGGCTCCTAGGTGTCTTCTATACAGGTAATGAGCTGAGATTGGGAGCACTCTCTTAAAGGGAGTGCTCCTAATCTCAGCTTGTTACTTGTATAAAAGACACCTGTCCACAGAAGCAATCAATCAGATTCCAGTCTCTCCGTCATGGCCAAGACCAAAGAGCTGTCCAAGGATGTCAGGGACAAGGTTGTAGACCTACACAAGGCTGGAATGGGCTACAAGACCATCGCCAAGCAGCTTGGGGAGAGGTTTACCAAACGTCAGCCTCGAAACCTTAATGACTTGGAGAGGACCTGCAAAGAGGAGTGGGACAAAATCCCTCCTGAGATGTGTGCAAACCTGGTGTCCAACTACAAGAAACATCTGAGTTCTGTGATTGCCAACAAGGGTTTTGTCACCAAGTACTAAGTCATGTTTTGCGAAGGGGTCAAATACTTATTTCACTCATTAAAATGCAGATCAATTTATAACGTTATTGAAATGCGTTTTTCTGGATATTTTTGTTGTTATTCTGTCTCTCACTATTAAAATAAACCTACCATTAAAATTATATACTGATCATTTCTTTGTCAGTGGGCAAACCTACAAAATCAACAGGGGATCAAATACTTTTTTCCCTCACTATATATATATATATATATATATATATATATATATATATGTGTATATATATATATATATATATATATATGTATATATATATATATATATATATATATATATATATATATGTATATATATGTATATATATATATATATATATATATATATATATATATATATATATATTTTTTTTTTTTTTTTTTTTTTTTGGGGGGGGATAACCACCATTATCCTGATAATAGACTGCCTGAAACTGGCCCTAAAACAAAATGTATGTGCACTGCTCTGCGTTTTGTTACTGGTGTCTGTTGTTCAGTAAAAGTACAGATGAAAAAGTATAACAGACTAAATACCACCAAGCAAAAGATTTCCTGATGATATCAGTCAGTAGGAGGACAACACATGTGGCAACACTCACCCCCTGTAAAAACAAAATGAATACAAAAGGAAGCTGGAATGAATTGAAGGGTGGGCACTTATGTGGCTGGGTCCAGGAAGTTGTTTTATGTAAATTCATAAATCATTGAATTTAGTTTGGCAGTGCTTACTCGTAATGGAATTTTAACCACCTGTGAGAAAAAAAGTCACTTCAAGTTTCATTTATTCAGAATGGCAGGCCATGTACCCTCCAACGCCTGAGGCTTTAACCCTTGCATAATATATGGATTATGTTTACATGGTCTCTAAAACGTCTGTTTTCTGTAATCTATTGCTACTTTTTTGTTGTAAACACACTCTTGTTTTGTTTAAAATATGGCAGAGGAAGGCCAATATACAATGCATGATATTGTGTATATATACTGACACTGTATATATTCTGTATATATCATTTTCTTTTTTTTTTTTTTGTTTCTGGTACAAGAAATTTGGGACAATGTGAATTTATTTCGTCTGTTATGTTTTGTGTCTTTGTAAGATTTTCTTGCAATTTCAGCTCAAAAATATGAATTTATACATCACTAGGTGGATTCTCAGTAGGAGCTTATTAATGTCACCATGTGATATAATGGTGGTATGTTAATATTAACAATATTTTTTTCTCAAACGTACTTAGTGCTGATGACCTGAAACTGTAGCATACTTAAAGGGTTAGTCCACCATTATAAAAAAATAAATAAAAAATACAAGGACACCATAAACTAATCAGGTTTTAAAAATTTGGACCTGTAGGCCATTTGCACAAGGAGTGAAGCCTGCTGCAAAGACTTTTGACAGTTTTCAAATCTTTGTCCTGTCTTTTTTCTAGGATGGACCAGCCATAAAGACAAGTGCCATCTGCGCTCTCCATGGATGACACAGAGAAAGTGTCACATCCTAAGTGTTTTGGGCAGGATTCACTCCTTAACGCAAATGACCTATAGGCATGGAAAGAAAATAAATGCAGATTTTTAAAACCTGATTGGGCTAGCATTGCAAAATGATGTTTATGGACTGCATTGTTTTTTTTTTTTATAAAGGTGAACCAACCTATTGGGGGGAGATTTACTAAAACTAGAGCATGCAAAATCTGGTGCAGCTCTGCATAGAAACTAGTTAGCTTCCAGGTTTGATTGTAAAAGCTTAAAGCCCAATTCCAGGATCCTGCTATGTTTGCACTTTTGTGATGCTCCCCATAGACTTTATTAAAACACTGAAACATTGTACGATACAATGAATTACTTTCCTTTTAATTCTGGACTTTAAATCCCACCGACGCCATTATTATCCACTAAACAGTGTGTACTTCAGTGCGCCAGGAGGAGGGCTTTTTGTCTTCATCCACATCACATCCGTGCGTGAAAAAAGCACTACATGATTGGAAATGCAGAAGGTGATGGCCTGGGTGTGTGAGCAGAGCACGTTGGGGCTGAGATGATGGTGGTGAGCAGACGGAGCTGTCTTTGGAGCTGGGAGTAGAGCTGTGGCTGACACATGTGTAATGGGCAGGTCATACCGAGAGTCTGAGACTTCCAGGACCGCCCTCTACAGAGAGCGGTGATGTAATTACATCACTGCTCTCTGTAAAAGAACTACAGATGGGAAGTTGCCAGACTGGTGGCCAGGAGGATAGAGAGCAGAGCAGCCACTGGTCTTACAAACCGGATATGCAGGTGAATCAGGCCTATAGATAATGAGAATAAATATGGATTTCTCATGATCAATATACTTGTTGAAGCACTGAGCACCACGTTTGCTCATAGTATGAAAGCACCTTTATAGATATTAAAGGAGAAGTACAGCCAAAGCTTGTTTGGCTGTACTTCTCCTGTGCATCACAGGGGTGCAGTTCATTCTGCTGAAGCCCGCTGTCGGCTGACGTCACAGAGCCCGTCCAGGCTCGGGCAAGATCACAACCATATGTTCGGGATCCGACCACACCTGGACCAGCACCCGGCTCAGCCTCTCAGCGAGCTGCTGAGAGCCTGAGTCAGGCTGCTTCCGCCCCCCTCCACAGCCCAGCGCTCCCGTGAGCGCTGGAGGGGCAGAGCAGACAGCGGTGACTGACAGCTGACAGAGGGACAGATGCAGCATCCACCTAAGTAAGTATGATTCTACAATAAAAAAAAAAAAAATCCCATACTTCTCTTTTAAAAATAAAAATTCTGCTTGGAGTTCTTATTTGAACAAGTTAGAAGCTGATTGGCTACCACGCACAGCTGCACCAGATTCTGAGTATTCCAGCTTTAGTAAATCCCTCCCATTTCTTGAAAGAGCATAAGTGCATATTTTTACAACTTATGCCACGTACACACGGTCGGATTTTCCGACGGGAAATGTTCAATATGCGCTTGTTGTTGGAAGTCCGACCGTGTTTATGCTCCATCGAACATTTGCTGTCGTAATTTCCGTCAACAAATGTTTGATAGCAGATTCTCAAATTCTCCGCCAACAAAACTTGTTGTCGGAAAGTCCGATCGTGTGTACACAAGTCCGTCGCACAAAAGTTCACGCATGCTCTGAATCAAGCAGAAGAAGCCGCACTGGCTATTGAACTTCCTTTTTCTCGGCTCGTGTACGTGTTGTACATCACCGCGTTCTCACGTTCAGAATTTTCGGCCAACATTTGTGTGACCGTGTGCAAGACAAGATTGAGCCAACATCCTTCGAACAAAAATCCACGGTTTTGTTGTCGGAAAATGCGATAGTGTGTACGCGGCATTAGAGCTATGTAACTGTGTTTATGGACTGCATATTTTTTTTTTTATATAAAGGTGACCCAAACCTTTAACATATTATAACTTGTGCACAGGATTTCTAAATGTTATTTGCAGCTTTTGTTATAAACCGGTTTGCATATTCCTGTTAACAGAAAGAAAACAGAAAGTGAATCATTTCCTGGTTGCTCAGCTGCTTAGCTTACATTTACACGGGCAAGGATGCCTTCCAAAGAGCAGATCTCCCTGTAGGCCCTGAGATTTATTAAAGGAAAGGTGTTCCATAAATGGGTATAACTGTTTGTATGATTGGCTATGGAAGTACAGATGAGACAGGGTGACCTGCTTGTGTGCGTTGGTGTCTATGGAGAGATGTGGAATAGCAGCTGAAAGGGGGAGGACCTGCCTTCCCAGTGAGCTTTCCAAAGGAGACAAAGAACAGCGCTAGCAACCAAATAAGGAATTCTCAGCACAGCGTTTTCAGAATACAAGTTATTTTGGGGGATTTTGAGAAAGTTAGAGCACTGCCTGCTTGTGTAACTCAGGGATTTCTTTCCAGGCATGAGAGTAAACAGCAAAAGAAAAACACCCTTCTTCTGATCTCTCGTTTTATCCCCTCTGTCTACACAAAACATGTTTGTTCTTTTACCGTAAGCCTTTAAGCCCGATGCCTTGTCTTGTAAATCTGAGCATTTTTCAGTGATAAAGCCTTAAATATCACTTGCAAAACACCACGCAACCATGCAGAAGTCAGTGTTTATGGCTGCGGTGGTAGGTGACTATGTTGCTTGAAAGGGTTGTAGCAATATATACTGTAGAAATACGTTACTTGAAAATATTAATTCAGTTTTCATATCTGCACCAAGCACATTGGGAAAGGTGAAAGGCATAGCAAACACACAGGCAACAAACTAATGATACCATCCTGTGTAGCATACCTCCCAACTTTTTGAGATGGGAATGAGGGACACCTATTATGTATGCATGCATAGGACACACCCCTTGCCACACCCCCTTAACAAAGAATTGTACAAAAAACAAGATTGGTTAAAACTACAAGTGCTTTTTTTTTAACCACTACTATTCCTTTATATTGGCTTTTGGAATTTACAAATGCAGCAATTTAGAAATCAGATGAAAGGTTTAGCGCTGGAAAACACTTTTTTGATAGATAAAAAGTGTATTTTATATACATCTATATAGATCAGACCAAAATGAGGGACAAATGAGGAGGAATGAGGGACAGAGGGACATTGCTCCAAATCAGGGACAGTCCCTGGAAATCAGGGACAGTTGGGAGCTATGTGTGTAGTCAAATAGGAATCCGTATCAATTTGCTTAGCTTGCTGGCTTTAAAGCAATAAATAAATCAACATCTAATGCCGGCCATACACGTGCTGAATTCCCATACACGTGCTGAATGATTTTTCTTTTTCGAAAATCTCACCTTTGAATAATCATTTTTCGACCATTAGTGGGGCCGCAGCAACGGCCGTTTTTTGTGTGGCCATAGATTTTTAATGATCGGGCACGTTGGATTTTTTTTTCAAAAGTACAAATTTCGAATCAAGAAGGGAAAATCATGCGGGAAATATAATCAAAAAAGAAATTTGCATGAGCTGTGACCTGGAAAGAAAAGAAGATTCCCGGCCACAATTTTTCTTTTCCGTAACATCATGCGGTGAAATTGAAGGCTTAGCTGGTCATGTTTCCACATCAATGGTGGCACATGCATGGCTTGCATAACTTCAGTTTGTTCAATTAAACTTTGCAAATAAAACCTGGAAGCTGATTGGTTACTATGAACAGCTGCACCAGTTTTAGTAACTCTCCCCCTGTGTTCTGTTGTGGCCTATTGACCTGATTGAGGGGCACAATCTATCTAAGATAGATGGAAGTGTTGGATAGCTGCAATACCTGTAGCTATAGTTCCTGTCTCCAGCTGCTATGTCACTGTTGTATTCTGTAGTGATGCACTGACTGAAGGAGGAACCACAGTGCCAAGTATGGGACACCCTGTCTGAGACAACTGGAAATGCTGGATTGCATAAGTGCCTATAGGTATGGTACCTCCTGACAGCCGTTATGTCACTACTGTGTTCTGTAATGACATATTGACGGGATTGCGGGGGAACACCCTAAAGAATGTGAGGCTTTGGAATTGATTTACTAAAGATAAAAAGGATGGTCAGGCAAGCTAATTTTACCTTAATTTAGTGAGTGAGGTGAAAATGCACTTTGCAAACAATACCCAATCACATGCCAGGAAATTAAAAAGCAAAACAGTATTATTGTTTGCACATGATTGGATGATGGACGTCACCAGAGCTTCATCTCATTCACTAAGGCCGGCCATTGACAGTTTGGATCTCGGGCCGGTTCAGCAGGAACCGGATGAGATATGAACCCTGTATGGGCAGGCCGAATGTACCAAGTTAATCGATCGATCAACTTGGGTACAACCAGCCTGCCCAGTTTTACTTTACGATTATCACTAGCGGCTGGTATAGCTGCTAGCAATAATCATTGTCTTCTTCTGGCAGGGACAGCTTCCACAACAGCCCCCGGCGGGAGAAGACAATGGCTCGGCAGGAGGGATTCCCACATCAACACTGTCTGTGTTAATGGGGGAATCAAGCAGATTTCTGGGGAAAACTCCATTGCAAAGTGCCTTTACTAAATAAACCCCAATACTTTGCATTCTTTATTTGCCTGTCTATGGCCACCACAAGAACTAAAACTTGATATCATGCAAGTGCTGCCTTCTTTGTTTTGTTCAAATCAAGGCAGCACAGTTCAGTAAGGCATATCATGTCATGGCAATTGGTTAACAGATCACTTTTATTTAAAAACATTTACCTATCACAAAGGAATTTTCTGTAAAACTTGATGCAGTTTGTAAAATGTATCTTATTTTATAAATGCCGTATTTATCGGCGCATAACACGCGCCGGCGTATAACACGCACCCCAAGTTTAGGAGGGCATTTTAAGGAAAAAACTTTTAGGAGGGAAGTTTAAGGAAAAAAACTTACATTTAAATGCCCATCAATGCAGCCTTCTCAGTGTCCATCTGCAGCCTTGTCCACCATTGCAGAATGAACAGTGTCCATTTGCAGCCTTGCCCATTGTCAAATGCAGCTTTGCTCAGTGCAGCCTTGGTCAGTGCAGTCTTGGTCAGCTCGCTCTTTTTTGGCTCAGACAGTGGGGATCAGCGTATAACATGCACCCACGATTTTCCCCTGATTTTAAGGGGAAAAAAGTGCGTGTTATACGCCGATAAATACGGCATGTTTAACATTTCCGAAAAGGTTGACAATCTAGAATAATACTGCAGGGTCTCATTGTTTTTATAGAAAAAAGGAAAATGGATCTCAGTGGTGTAGTGGGTAGCACTCTTGCCTAGCAGTAAAAAGGGTCGCTGGTTCAAATCCCAACCACGACACTACCTACCTGGAGTTTGCATGTTCTCCCTGTGCCTGTGTGGGTTTCCTCCGGGTACTCCGGTTTCCTCCCACACTCCAAAGACATGCTGGTAGGTTAATTGGCATTTGTCTAAATTGGCCCTAGTATATGTATGTGAGTTAGGGACCTTAGATTGTAAGCTCCTTGAGGGTAGGGACTCATGTGAATGTACAATGTGTATGTAAAAGCGCTTATTATGTAAATTGACGGCGCTATATTAAGTACCTTAAATAATCATAATAATCTTACCTAGACTATATACTAGACAACATGCAGTACTAAACAGACCTTGAGCACTGGTGACAACAAGCAGCACTAGTGAGTGACACATACACACAGCTATTGTGCCAGAGTACACATCACACACATGCATAGTGTAGCTGAGCAAATAGCTTTGGGTGTGGGCACTGTTGAAAGGCGGAGGTATATTTGACATGCAGTAACAGAGGAGCCTTGTTTATACATATGGATATACATAGTTATTATATTAGAGGTCAGAAAGCTTGGTGTTGTGCAATATATATATATATATATATATATATATATATATATTACAGGTAATAGCATTACATATATACATAAAGTCTATGTTGTTATTTCTTTGAGGTGTTACGTGTCTTATAGTGTAGTCATATTTGTTATAGAACGTGTATACCGGTAATTATGTTTGAAGAAGATATCACACTGCTCTAGGCTCCAATTTTGTGATGCCACCCTTTCGAACACGTTGTGCTTCTTTTTTGCATGCTTGTGTCACATGAGTGGGTTTGTTGCAAGCAGCCACGTTTATGCTTTATGTGCAGAACACTTAGGAGGCTGAAGAGTAAGGCCAGCCATACACGGTGCAAATTACTTTCCTGCCCATTACTGGTTTGAATCTTGGCCAGTTCCTGCTGAACCAGCCGAGATTCGAACTGTGTATGGTCGGCCTAAGGCAATCTATATATTATACAATTTCCTTTAACCACAGGTTGAGGGAAAGAAAATTGCTAAATTGCTAAAGGGGAATCCCTCCCTCTGCGCTATTGTGTTCTGTCAGCAGGGAGCGGGGGGAGCCTTCCCCACCTGCAGAATACAATGATCCCTACTGGCAGCTATAGCAGTAATCAGGTGAAAAAAAAATCAGATGGATCACCTTCAGTAAAACCAATCAGCCCATAGATGGATCGAAATTCAGCCGATCTATGGCCAGCTCTGTTGATCGACTTGTGTACAACCAGCCTGTCGGTTTTTCCAGAATGATTAGACCCGTCGGCTATAGCCGGCAACACTATTTATCCTGTTCTGCCAGCAGAACACAATAGCGCTGCGGGTGGGATTCCCCATCATCACTGTGTTGATGGGGGAATCTAGCAATTTGCTTTCCTTCCACACATGGTAGAAGGAAAGAAAATTTCATAATCTCTGGCCTGCCTTAGACATCTGTGGGTTGAATGTGTTGTAAAGGCATGGGTGACTGGTAATGTCAATCATAGCCATGTATTGCTGTTTGGATATAGATGGGAAAAGGCCTGTAAAGGAAAGCTGTAATGAAAGCAATACAAGTTCTGACATTATTGACCTCTTTCTTAAAATTCTAGTTGCATGACTGTCTCTGGCAACATTGGTATGGAGATTTTATCCTGAATACTGAGGCCAGCAGCTCATGTAAGCATAACTTTACATGACCAATTTAATGATCAAAGCAAACTATTTATTTCTCCTCCTGTCTGTGACTCCCAAGTACAAGGTGCTAAAAAAAGATCATTATTTGACTCAGGAATGCAGCAAGAGTCATAATGGAATGGTCAGATCCCCAGCCAGATAGGTCACTGCTGAGTAATGAGCTAAATGTGGATGATTAAGCCGCCTAAAAAAAATGACATGTCAGGATTATTTAAGAAACTATTTCTACGCCTTCTAACTTCTCAGTGTATCTAATGGCTTTGAAGTACTCTCAGACCTTTGCACAATCTCTTCTGATAACACGTTAAAAACACTGCAGCATCCAAATGATTGATAACTTTCTTTTACATTAACATTTGAGTATAATTTTTAATATAAGGTTAAAGTGGTTCAGAAGGTTTTTTACCTTAATGTATTCTCTGTGTTGAGGTAAAAAAAAGCTTCCCCATAGCCTCCCTAGATACTTACCTGAGCCTGATTTCGTTCAGGCACTGTGCCAAAGAGTAGCGGCTCTCTCCTTGCTGGACAAAGAGGCAGCAGCGAGAGCCATTGGCTCCTGCTGCCGTCAGTCACAGCCAGTGAGCAGAGAATGGGGGTGGGGCTGTGTGTATCAGTTGACACACAGAGCTCGGCTTGGGATCGAGCCCGCATGAGTGCCCCCATAGCAAGTGGCTTGCGATGAAGGTTCTTGGAAAGGGTGGGGGGGGGGACCAAGAGTGCTGGCGGGGGTCCCCAGAGGAGAAGGACTAGGGTTGCTCTGTGCAAGAGCAGGTAAGTATAACATGTTATTTTAAAAAAAATCCTTTACAATCACTTATTCAATCAAGTATTTCATCCAAATTATTAGGTATTTCAACATGTTTCATCCAAGAGCAATTTCACATTAAAAATACTTTTAGGTACCTAAAAATCAGGTTATGTCAGTTAAAGAGCAGTTTAAGGCTGGGTTCACACTTATGCGAATTAGATGCAGGTTTCCCCACGTTCAATTCGCATAGCGGGATATTGTGACAGGCTCTTAATGGAGCCGGTTCACACATCTCCGCAGAGGCTAAAGGTGCATATTGCACAGGAGTCCTGTGCGTCTTTTGGTCAGTTTCAGGTCCAAATTCAGCTCAAAATTTGGGCTGAAATCGGACCTGAAACGGTGAATGGAGACGCACCGGACTCCTGCTGGGAGCCGCTGCGTGTTCTGGTGTGAACCTAGCCTTAAACAAAGTGCAGTAATCTTTTTTTCATTTATTAACCTCCCTGGCGGTTTGATTATTTCAGATTTTTGCGTCTCAAAGCGGTACAATTATTTTGCATAGAAATTTGGCGTTTTACATTGTAGGTCTGTAATTCTTAGCAATAACACACTTATATCTGTCCACCAAGAGTCTAGTAGATATCCCGGGTATGATGAAGTTTGAAACACAAAATCATAAATTATAATATAATAAATAAATATAAATAATTAAAAAAATACATATAATAATAAAATCAATTTCCCCACGATTCACTATCACTCAATTCTGCAAGTGTTCTAATTTACTATCGCTGTATTATAGCTGGTCTAAAGCCACTTTTGACGTAAAGGGACACTTTTTGGTTGCTATGGACAATCTCAAGTTTCCAGGCAGAAAGAACAGTATATGTAATATAAAACTGCATGCAGGGCATGGGCCAAAGCACTGGGGACAAAAGCGAAGTGAAATGATTTCATACAGTACTGTAATCTGTTTAGATCACAGTACTGTATGTGTTATGATTTTTACATTTTTTTTTTATTTACTGCCAGGCTCTGCCCCCGTGCATCGCGACACTCGCAGGGAACGGAGCCTGGCACGGAGAGGCTTTGGGAGGAGGACAGAGCCTGCAGACACCGCGGGGGGACATCGCAGGATCCTGGGGACAAGGTAAATAACCTGCATCGGGAATACCGTCAGGGAGGCTACCCTAATGTAGCACTCCCAAGATACATAGATACACCTCCATTCCACAGCCTTGGCTTCCCACTGTTTATATCTTTAGGGAAAATCTTCCCTGTGTTGGCCACAGTTGATCCCTACAGACTTCTAATCAACCGTCTCTGGAGTGTCTCCAACTGCGTGATGGAGGTAAGTATGCCTTTAGATTGGGGCGAAAAAGACAGGTGCACTTTCTGTGAAAGGGCGCTTCTTTTTTAAACTGCTTTCAGACATGCAAGCTTTGCTTCTACAAAAAAAGTAAACCTTTAATAAACTTGGGCAATTCAAACTGAGGATATAATAAACATGCCTAAGTAAAGGTTACCCAAGGGGTTGATTTACTAAAACGGGAGAGTGAAAAATCTGGTACAGCTGCGTATGGTAGCCAATAAGCTTCTAACTTCAGCTTGTTCAATTAAGCTTTGAAGAAAAAAAACCTGGAAGCTGGTTGGTTTCTATGCACCGCTGCACCAGATCTTGTTTTAGTAAATTAACTTGTTCAGATCTGCGCTATAGTCGAATGACGACTACAGCGCGGACCTGCTTTGCCAGGAGTACGTCTATTGACATCCTCCCGTGCACGAGCGGCCTGCACCACCCCCTGCAGGGCGCGCGCAGTGCAGTCTGGGATCAGCGTGCCTATGAGACTCACTGGATCACAGATCGGAGTAAGGGGTCGATCAGCCAATGACAGCTGATCATGTCACGTAAACAGAGCTGGTAATCGGCTATTTTTTCTCCTTGCTCTGACAGCGTGAGGAGAAAAAAAAAGGCGATCACCTGCGGCTGTGATAGGGACATCAGTCCCGATCAAGGAGATTGCCCCAAGCTCATCTGTGCCCACCTGCCAGTGCGACCTAGCAGTACACAACAGTGCCGCCTACCAGTGCCCAACAGCGCCACCTACCAGTGCCCATAGTGCCACCTATCAGTACACACAGTGCCACCTATCAGTACCCACAATCAGTGCCTCATCAACAGTGCTGCCCATCAGTGTCACCTACCAGTGCCCATCAGTGCCGCCCATCAGTGCCACCTATCAGTGCCATCTATCAGTGGTACCTATCAGTGCCACTCATCAGGGCCCATCAGTGCCATCTTATCAGTGGCCATCAGTGCTGCCTTATCTGTGCCCATCAGTACCACCTTATCTGTACCTATCAGTGCCGCCTTAACTGTGCCTATCAGTGCCCATCAGTGCAGCCTATCAGTGCCCACCAATGCAGCCTATCAGTGCCCACCAGTGCCGCCTCATCAGCGCATATCAATGAAGGAGAAAAATTACCTGTTTGCAAAATTTTATAACAAACTATGAAACATTTTTTTTTCCCAAAAAATTTCCATCTTTTTTGTTTGTTTAGCAAAAAATAAAAACCCCAGCTGTGATTAAATACCACCAAATGAAATCTCTATTTGTGTGAAAAAAATGATAAAAATTTAATTTGGGTACAGTGTTGTATGACCGCGCAATTGTCATTCAAAGTGCGACAGCGCTGAAAGCTGAAAATTGGTCTGGGCAGGAGGGGAGTTTAAGTTCCCAGTAAGCAAGTGGTTTAAATGATCTGAATATCCAGAGATAAAAACAGCAAATTGTTCCCAGTTAGTGCTGGGGATAGTAAAACACTAGGATATTTTACACAATATGTATAAGTGAGCAATTCAACCCACTGGCATCTATGTTTAAAAAATATTTTAGTATTGAATGAACTGATCCTTGGTCAGGATGAAAAGCCAACCTGCTGAGTGAAGATACTTTTCACCATGACATTAACCTTTGGCAGAGATCCCTACCCCTCCAACTAAATCCCCATAATCTGCAGCATCCTTATCTTTAAACATATCCAGAATCAAAGGCTGAGGAAAATGTGAGCCAAGTGTTCCCTGATTCCAAGCTCAGACTGTAATTCTCAGAAAGGGAGAAGACAGTGTTACAGTAGCCTGCAGTCCCATCCATAATTAGCGTAAGAAACCTCCTGAATCTGACTGGTTTGTATTTTTAAGGCTTGGCGTAAAGTGAGTGGACTTTATTACTTTAGCAGTGTCTCTCTTGGGTAGCAATAGCAATTCATTGGTTGAGCTTACCTGTTGCTGGGAGTTCTTTGATGACTCCTCACTGATGTTAAAGAATGAAAGAGGCCCAAACCAAAGCTCCAATCAGTTGATAGAAATAAATATATTATATACCAGCAGATCTTAAGCTATGCCAAAAGGTTTGTGCATGATGCCTCCTAGTATTGATACCAATGAATAACACATTATAGATTACCAAAGGGATTGTAAATGTTGAGCAGAATTCTGCTTTCTACAGTTGCAATGTGTTAAGCCAGCGATGTACAACGGGTTGCGAATGCACCCCTCTAAGCCTGCTGGAGTGGCCCATTTTAACTGGAGTTAATGATGTTGTTGCAGACTTTCTCTTCTTGCTTTCTTTGGAAATTGCTGTGTATTATTGTGAAATCAGCCATTAGCACAGTTATGTAGACATGTTCAAATTATTAAGTGTATTTTGGGTTACCTCTAGCATAATTGTTTGGAATGTATCATTATACTAATTCCCCACAATCCCCTGCAAACCACAAAGGGAGAAGTTATACACTGTGAGCCAGTCAGGCTTTATTGCATTGTATAGCACTGCCAGTGTAATGCGATTTTAGACACTGGTAGCAGGATGCAGCGGCGTTTAGCTTTCAGGAGGATGGTACCAGCCAAAGCAATGCAAACCTTCTGAGAAATGTATGAATATGAAACACCGGCAGGATATTTGCAGGAGTTTGATGTTATAAAGGTGCACATCTAATGATGATTAGATATACAGCACTAGAGGACTTTTGATACCATTCTAGAGTTTCATCAAGATATTATTGCATTCTAAGCTATTGTGCACTAGAAAAACTTTTACAGGTTGTATTTAAAACACCTATTAGCGTGGCATACAGGTTTATGAAATCTAATATTGTGTGAGAAATATGTTCCGATATCATTAACAAACAGTTAAAGTTATTGTCATTTAATAGCTAACCTCCTTGCTATGTCCTTCACAGTACTACTTGGAATAATTGCCAAGATTTGCAGTCAAACACATGCTCCTTCTTAGATTGGCATCTTGACATGTAGTAATGTTCTCTTTCTAAGGTTTGCTGTGTCATTGCTTATCGGATGGTAATTCTTGGTTGTTTTTTGTGTTATGCCGCGTACACACGGTCGGACTTTTCATCTACAAAAGTCCGACAGCCTGTCCGACAGACTTTCGGCGGACTTTCGGCGGACTTGCGGCGGACTTGCGGCAGACTTGCGGCAGACTTTCTAACGAACAGACTTGCCTACACACGACCACACAAAAGTCCGACGGATTCGTACGTGATGACGTACACCGGACTAAAATAAGGAAGTTGATAGCCAGTAGCCAATAGCTGCCCTAGCGTGGGTTTTTGTCCGTAGGACTAGCATACAGACGAGCGGACTTCGGGGTCCGTCGTAGTTACGACGTAAAGATTTGAAGCATGTTTCAAATCTAAAGTACGTCGGATTTGAGGCTAAAAAAGTACGTTCAAAGTCCGGAGAAGCCCACACACGATCGGATTACCAGCCAGCTTTAGTCCGTCAGCGTCCGTTGGACTTTTGTAGCTGAAAAGTCCGACCGTGTGTACGCGGCATTATGGCTCGAATGTGACATTGGAAAGGTAGATCAGCTTTTTTTGTAAATCATCCTAATAAAGTGAGTGATATTGAAAAAGTGGAGGACAGGGAAAACATTCACCCATAAAAAGCCCATAAAATAAGTGAAATTTGGTTGGTTGCTCTGAGTGTTGCTTTCATTAGCTCCAATTGTGATAAACCTATCCCAGTGTAAAAGCTTGGTCTATAGAGCCATGGCCAACTAAATGGGGTTCTCTTGTTCAGCTTCATTTGAAGGGTATCATATAAATGATTCTTCTACTTCTTCCCAAACACCAGTATAAAGAGAGGTTGCTGTCCACAGTTGTCCATGAAGGACATGCCTACTGTTGGTTCAAAATTATTCCATTTAACAAGTCAGCAGATTCATTGATATGGAAAATGCGCATTAAACTTTAACCCCTGGAAACTAGCTGGACATTTAATTGTAATTAATTTGCATAGACTTTATGGGATCTGATGGCTATACTACTATCATAACTATATTACTAGATGACCATGTGAGCATTTCTGTTTACATTTTTATATTAGTAAGCTCAGCTTGGATGATTGTGGATGATTGTTCTCTTAAAGTTTGAGCCTAAATTCTATTTTTATAATTCACTTTATCTAGGGGATGTCTAGAGTCCCAGGCTGTTCTGTAAAGATGCAGCCAGCCAGGGTGTTTATGATGTGCCTAGAGATGGGAATGCATACTCAACCTTCAGCTCAAGTCTATTATATCTGACTTTTCTGCCATTTGCCTTGGTTAGCCTGTGTAAATCTCAATTACTTTGCAGCCAGTAAATATTTCAGATGGGAAATATTAAAATTCTTTAGATCAAACACTGAGGATTAATGCAGACGTAGTTTACTGAGTACATAATGTGCCAGCCGCTAAGTTTTCTTTGGTCTTAGGCTATACGTATATGGAGCTAGGAACTGAGTATTCTCCATCCTTTCTGGGCTTATAATATATCTGTTATACTGAGATAAGTATACATGATATATTAAATGCCTGGGTGTGATTAATGGCAATGCAGAGCATCACACACCAAGAAATAACATTCAATCCATTATGCAGTATATAGCAAAATGGCGATAGTTTGATTTAGACTATTGCACCTGTATATTTTCCTGTATGGTCCTGTGGAAAGCATCACTGCAAAGGAGTCATGTAGAGAAGGCAAACAATACTCCTGTTTTTTCCCCAAATTTAGTTATAGGGTCATTTAAAGAAGGTGTTTTAAGTCAATTTGTCACACTTGTCACGCTTGGGAGAAGTGTGGGGGCTGCCATTTCTAAACATCTTCTAAAAATGCTATTTACCTGGCTGTTATTCTTCTCCATTACTTGTCAGTGACCTGGAACAAGTATTTAGATGAATAAAATCAGAAGTCTTCATATTAATACTTACTCTGGGTTAGTGACTCAAAAAAGGGAAGTAACAGGATAATCATAACATCCAGACAATCAGTCATTTCATTGTACCATTGTATCATGAGATGGAGAATTTTCATTAACGGATGTTACATACAACTTTATTGCAGGTGAAATTTTCCATTCCTAGACATAAGAAAAGTTCTCAAGCAGGTCCTCTTGCACAGAAGAAATATTTAGACGTAATTGTTCGTAGCCTAGTTGTCATGCAGATTATTTGATGTTGATGCTTTAACACTTTTTTACGTTTATTAGAAGCAATCACATCACAAGTACAGGGGCACCATTTCAGGGAGCGTGCAGGTATTGCTGTGATGGTGTCCTGGTGACATATGTGCTGACAGTTGCTACAGTACTCCTTTACTTCAGGCCTTGCCCAAGACAGTTTGAGCTATATATTGAGTCAGTCTTTTGTCCCTCTTTTTTTGGTCTGATGTATAGACCTTTATATAAAAAAATACTATTTAACGACAATACGTGTTAAACTACACTGTGGGGTTGATTTACACTTTGCCAGAGCAGTTGCTCCAAAACTTAGTAAATGATGGGAAGCACTGCTGACTTCCATTATCCAATCATGTGAAAGCAAAAATGCTGTTATTTTTATTTTCCTTGCATGTGATTGGGTATTCTTTGCAAAGTGAATATTCACCTCATTTAGACTCTGTAGCAACTGCACTTGCAAAGTACACTGTCTATTTGCCTTTAGAAAACCAACCTCTAAACCTTTGATTAAGGCCGAAAATGACAGGGTTCATTATTTTGAGGGGACAGTATGGGAAAGTGGTGAAAAAAAGCAACAGTGTTTCAGACCAATCATTTTGTGTGTACTAAATCTTTGTAATTTGTGCAACTGGGAGTGTAATGTGTGTCCTTTGCTTACATACTTGGTAGGTATGGGTGCACTATAATCTAGGCCAGTGGTCACCAACCTTTTGGACCTCACGGACCATTAAACCTCACAATTTTGAATCCTTTGGACCATGAATTTTACATGCCTTCTACACACAGTGCTCTGGCTCTCTGCCCCCCTCCCCCTGGATCACACTGATGCCTTATACACACAATGCTGCAGCTATCTGCCCCCCTATGCCCTGCAACACCGATCTCTGCATCACACTGCTGCCGTGCTCCATCCCAGAGTCTGTAGTCAGCACTGCCATTGGAAGTCTCCTTCTTCTACTCTCTGCACTACTCTCAGCGCCTCCCTGTAAGTTTACAGGAGCCAAGACTACAGAGGAGACATCGGGTATCAATGCACACTGACAGTATTGACTGTCAGAACAACACTGGAAACAATATTGGGCGGTATACATTCGCCATAATGTTGATTTGCGACAGAACCCCTGGGAACCACCAAAATTTTCTCCACGGACCACTGGCTGATCTAGGCCATCATGTACACAAAGGTAATTCCAGGACTGAAAAGTGATTATTTAAAGAGAAGTAAGAGAAGAGCAGCATTTGTCCCCCAGTCAAACACTGCCGATGGCTTGGTTCTCTCAGCTCCCCGAGCAGGATGCTGCTGTTATTTAATCAGCAGCTCTCCGCCCCGCCCCGCCCCCCCCTCCGCACTCACTGGAGCGCTGAACTGTGGAGGGGCGGGGAGTGGCTGTCTCAGGCTCCCAGCGGCTCGCTGAGAGGCTGAGACAGGTATCAGTCCAGTCTGCCGATCCAGACTCTATTGTCGTGATGGCACATTGCCTGGACTGATCTTTGTGACGTCAGCAGAGAGCAGACTTCAGCCCACTCTCTGCTGAAAACAGGTCACTGGAGTGCAATTTGTTTTGCACTCCTGTGATCCTTAGAAGTCCAGCCAAACGAGCTCAGGCTGGACTTCTCCTTTAATTACTGCACATCTTAGGAGGGAAAATCTTCTATTATTTTAAGTCATCCACAATGACTAACTATGATGCTTTTTTTAAATATTTTTTTACAAGAGGATTCACACAATTTATGAAATATAATACAATATAAACGTTTGTCTCCAAGGTATTTAATTGATTTAGCCCATAGTCACTTTTGTAAATATAAACAGATAAGCTTGTATTTACTGGTACCATGGAGGAACATGCAAACACTACATTACTAACTAGGAATGGCACATACCTTACATACTGATCTTGCTGTTATTGTACAGTATTGACATTCACATAATGAGTAATAACCAGGTATTCCCCTTTGTGTATAAGCTTTCACCTCCGATAGAGCCACTGAACAACAAACAGCTATGTGTCAAAGAGGCATAAAACACACACACATGGATGAATATGCCGACCCAAAGGTATGTGAAATGAAGTTGGGATAGTGGACAGGTAATATTCAACTTCCCATTCAGTAATAACCAGCTGTTATTTGAGTGCCACCTTTTGCAAATAGTACCAATAAACACTGAGCCATAGCCTGTTTATAAACGTTACATAAATGTCGGTCAGTTTTCTGGCACATAATTACATATTATTAAACCTTAATAGTAGCAATATTACGTAATATAATGTTCACACCTTAAACGAATGCTCCACTGAAAGAAATATGCAGGTTGGGGTTGATGGCCTCCCCTTCAGAAAAATACTATTTGCTTAACTGTTATACTAATCCAATGATTTTATCAATCTCTAACACCGAACATGTGTGCAGCTTAATATACAACTTTACTCTCTCCTTTAATATACAACTTTACTCTCTCCTTTAATATACAACTTTACTCTCTCCTTTAATATACAACTCTACTCTCTCCTTTAATATACAACTTTACTCTCTCCTTTAATATACAACTTTACTCTCTCCTTTAATATACAACTCTACTCTCTCCTTTAATATACAACTTTACTCTCTCCTTTAATATACAACTTTACTCTCTCCTTTAATATACAACTCTACTCTCTCCTTTAATATACAACTTTACTCTCTCCTTTAATATACAACTTTACTCTTTCCTTCTGTGTTTTTTCAAGGGTGCTGTGGCTCTAATCTGATTACCACCTGATTTGTTACGTAATGCATATGACTAGTTGATTAGGTATATAATGAATTTAAGCCTGTCATACATGGCTCGAATTTCCTCTGAATCTTGCTGAATCATCTGAAATGTGAGCCATTTGTGGCCCTGTTGGCACCACCTGGCTCAATACAAGTCGATTTTTTGTCAAAGGAACTAGGTGGAAAATTGCTGTTTGAACAGTGACTACATCCAATCAGATGCAGTCACTGTTTGGGTATTCTGACAGCTGCCGGTGTCTTGCCGAGAAAGTTCCCTCAGCGGATAAGGACCCCCCCTGTACTGCGCAGGCGCAGCGCCTGCGCAGTACAAACTACTATGAGCCGCCGGAGATAGCCGAAGCTCAAAATCTTCAATCAGCTGTACACGGCGCCTGCGCCCTGGGTCCAGGTTCCTTCCCCACCATCCAAGTGGACCTAGAGGGGGAATAAAAAAGAGCCGAGCGCAGCGAGGTCGTGCCCGAAGCGTGGCCATCGAAGCGAGCCCGCGAGGGGCCCTCTTACAGGCGCCGTGTACAGCTGATTTTCACCTATTCACCTTCGGCTATTTCCGCCGGATCCTACTGCGCAGCGCCTGTGCAGTAGAGGGGGGTCCTTATCCGCCGAGCGGAACTTTCTCGGCAGAACACCAGCTTGCGTATGGCAAGTGTTCAGTTAGGCCCTCACATAACAGTACATAGTTGTTATGTGTGTGTCCAGTGTAAGGACTGTAGAGGTGAGTCCCCTTTATATATTTCTGGCAACAAGACCCTGAATAAAAAGTGGTCTGTACTGCATCTGAAATGATGCTTATGTTCCTATGAGCTGAGGTGCGTAGTTTTTATACACTGTAAAGAGAAAGAGAACCCCTGGGGGTGGGATTTTTTAGGCACTACCAAAAAACAATGAAAATTAAGAATAATAATTTTAATAATTTTGTAGAAAAATACATGGAATAATGAACAAAGTCATGAACATCCTATATGTATTTGTATTGTCAATTCGCATATCTTGATTTTTCAATGTTCATGACTTTCTTCAATATTCCATGTATTTTTCTACAAAATTATTAAAATTATTAGTCTTCATTTTCATTGTTTTTTGGTAGTGCCTAAAAAATAAATCCCACCCCCAGGGGTTCTCTTTCTCTTTATTCTTCATGGGATGTGGCACAATTTTGAAATCTTGTATATCAGAAGTTATTTTTCATTTTTATATACTGTTGATGCTTACATCATCCCCCTGAATTATCCATGCAGCAGTGAAATAGAGCAGTGTGAATGGGCCCATAGCACTGCTGTGTTCAGGACGGTATAAATTACAAATCTGAATGCCGTGTATTGGATTCCCATGTGCAGAGGCCTAATACAGCAAGCTGATTTTTATTAAAAAAAAAACAAAAAAACAAAAGGTAATATCATGTTATATTTTGTGCCTCAAACGATTGTTTTAACTATGAAAATGCCAGATCCAGAACCATAATTGATATTACTGTATGGATAGATGCTAGGCTTAATTATCTCTGCATACAATACAAAAATAAAACACTGCACCACCATCATACATTACATTATAACTTTGCTTTATATTAATATTAAATTGCAACCACATAAGCACATAAGCATCTGTGAAAATTGGGAGAACAATTTTCTCCTGGGATTAGCCAGGGCTGTCTGCAGAAGTGATTATAAATTTAGAAAACATATTTAGTAAGATGGTGGCCATATCTTTCTGCAATTTGTGGCTAGTCATTTAGGATACCAAACTCTCACCCCCTTCCCCCAAGACTGGTTAACCAGGGGGTGTCTGCAAATGCAACAGTGTGTTCACAGACATGATATAGATCATGTGTATATTTATCTGAATTAGAAAACAGGACCACTTTGGTCCCCTGGCTAGTACAAACTGTTGTACTTACCAGGTAAAGCGTTAATCTTCTAGATTGTAAGCTCTAAGGGGCAGAGCTCTCTGATCCCTCCTGTATTGAATTGTACTGTAACTGTACTGTCTGCCCTCATGTTGTAAAGCGCTGCACAAACTGTTGAGGCTATATAAATCCTGAATAATAATAATACTAAACCCAGGACCCTGCATTCACTATATTTGGTCTCCCACAGTACACAGAACATGGAAATGCAATTATTTTACTAAATATCAACTGCGAAATACATTTTCTTATCAGCAGTATTTAGCAGTCTTGTGACTTCTGTTTGTGTCTGGCCGAGCACTGGTTAAAGCTTGTAGGAGGAGTTTTCATTCTATTCTGACTATCTTATGAGGCTGCAGGACTCCTGACCCTCTGTCTGGACAATGCTGATCACATGCACCCTCCCAAGAAAAAAAACCTCTACCAATACACACCAAACTGAGCATGTGCAGAGTGACTCCAAAATCTCTGTCTTATCAGGAGATGGTTAGGGCACAGTGGAAGAAGAGGAGGGCCAGAGAAGACAGGATCAAACAGCCTTTTTACACAATGTGGATTAACCCCTTAGATTCCACAGTGTGTATAACAAGCATGCTTTCCTGCATATACATACTGATATTACTGTTGTGGGTTTAGTAACACTTTAAAGTATACACATTAGACCAGCATTTCTCTTTTTTTTTCTGAGGAATCCTTAAAATAATTTTGAGGTCTCGGGGAACCCCTGCTAAAAATGGTTTTACCTACAGCTCAAGATACTTCAGTGGGATCAATAAGTTGCATGAATATTTAAAGTGGTTCTAAACCCCCCAAAAATAATGTAAAATGACCAGTTAAGGTACTACAGCTTGTGAGCACAACTCACTTGTCCTTAGTCGGCCTGTGAAAAGAGCAGCCTGTCAGCTCAAATCCTCCCTGCTGTGTTATTGAAAAAAATCCCGACACTAGCAAAAAAATTGTGTTGCCACGCCCTTCACCTTTAATTGATGCTAAGCCACGCTACCTACTGTGTGTACAGATGGGAGGAGAGTCAGTGATGTCACATCTCCGCCTCCTGAGCTGCGGTCCGTGAACACGCCCACGGACCGGAGACATTCACAGGACTGTGACAGGCGATCCACAGAATAGGGGCTGTCACAGGGCTGAAGTCTGCTCTCTGCTGACATCACTGGAATCACTCCAGGCACAGCGTCAACGCCACAATAAAGTCAGGATCTGCCAGGTGCCTGTACTGATGCCCGTCTCAGCCTCCCAGCGAGCCGCTGAGAGCCGGGCACAGTCACTCCCCTCCCCCTCCACAGCTCAGCTCTCCAGTAAGCGTGGAGGAGCAGAGAGGAGAGCTGCTGACTGACCGTCAGCATCGCTCTGCTCGGGGATCTGTGAGAACCGAGCCATCAGAGCTGTTCGATGGCTCGGTTCTCAGTGCAGAGGAGCCGAGGGACAGCTACAGCATCCACCTAGGTAAGTATGAATGGGCAAAAAAAAATGTACTGAATATAGTGACATAACTAACAGATTTGACACCCAGGGTAGATCATTTTTTTAAAATTTCCCCTGCTCTATACAATAACAAAAAATAACAATAATAACAGAAAATAAACTCAGATAGTAAAAAGTGTGGTGCCCCCTTATGTTAGTGGTCAGCGCAGAAGTGACCCCTTACAGTGGTGGTAAGTGGAATATTGTCACCCCTGCAATGGTGGTCAATGTAGGTGGGAGATCAATTTGCCATTATTGTTGGGAGGAAGGAACCCCAGTTCCACAGAACCCTGGATGAGAACGGCTGCATTGTTGTCCAACACCTACAATTTTGTTGTCCAACACCTACAATTCTGAATAGGTAATAATAATCAGATTAGATACATAGGGGAGGATTTTCTAAAATTGGAGAGTGCAAAATCTGGTGCAGTTGCGCATGGTAGCCAATCAGCTTCTAACTTCAACTTGTTCAGTTAAAAGAGAAGTATTTTTTTCCCCCCGTCGCTCACTGGAGTGCTGAGCTGTGGAGGGGCGAGGAGCGGCTGTCTCATGCTCTCAGCAACTCACTGAGAGGCTGAGACGGGTATCAGTCGAGGGACCTGGCGGATCCAGACTTTATTGTCGGGATGACGCGGTGCCTGGACTGATTCCAGTGACGTCAGCAGAGAGCAGAGTTCAGCCTGCTCTCTGCTGACAACGGGTCACAGGAGTGCTAAACTAATTGCACTCCTGCAACCCTTAGGCTACTTTCACACTGAGGCGCTTTACAGGCGCTACAGCGCTAAAAATAGCGCCTGTAAAGAGCCTCTCTTGTATCTCCAGTGTGAAAGCTCGAGAGCTTTCACACCGGAGTGGTGGGCTTGTAGGATGGGAAAAAAAGTCCTGCAAGCCGCATCTGTGCAGCGCTATAGGAGCGGTGTATTCACCGCTCCTAAAGCGCCCCTTCCCATTGAAAACAATGGGGCAGCGTCGCAAACCCGCTGGCAAAGAGCCGCTGCAGCGGCGATTTGCAGGCGATTTCCGGGCGGCTTTAACCCTTTTTCGGCCGCTAGCGGGGGTTAAAATGCCACACTAGCGACCGAATAGCGCCGCTAAAACGACGGTAAGGCGGCGCTAAATATAGCGCCGCTTTACTGCCGATGCCCACAACGCCCCAGTCTAAAAGTAGCCTTAGGAGAAGCCCAGCCAAACAAGCCCAAGCTTTGACAAAAAAAAAACTGGAAGCTGATTGGTTTCTTTGCAGAGTTGCACCAGATTTTGCGCTCTTCAATTTTAGTAAATCAACCACACTAACCAGAGCATTGGATGACCGTTTAGTCAAGCTGCAAATGTTCCATCAATTCTTTACTGAATGCAACTTATACTGCAGATAAGCTGCCCCTCTACTTATAATAATCATCTCAGTTTTGGTAAATATTTTCATTTTATTTTGTCTTTTAGTTGCTTTATAAGCACAGTCCGTAGTTTTCTGAAGAAATTTGTACTAATATTCCCATAATATCGCAGAACTGTGATTCAGTACTTTATATATACTTATCTTAGAGTAGGAGGATGACATATTCATTCTGTTAAAATAGATCAAGTGATGACCTCAGCAGTGGTTTTTCCCTTGAACTTTCGTGTCGTGGGAGCAGGGGTCTTTTTCTGCCCAGAACCACGTGGTTCCCCTTACATGCTCTGCTATTTTTATCTCATTTATGTTCTAGGAATAAAATTTGGTCATAGTGTCTCTGTACCTTATTTAAACAAGTACAATGAGTTTTGTTCTCAGTGTTATGTTAGCTCTAATGACTTGTAGTGCCCTGGCTTTCATGTCAAGGTCTGAAGAAAAGTATAGGGGTGCAATGCACAGAACTGATATTTTCAATCAGTCTTCCACTCTAAAAAAATATTGTAAGATAACCAGCCTTTGAGGACGACATATAGTTATTAATATAATTACTGTACGGATCATACAAATGGCCATGGCTGAACAGTTTGTTGGTAAACCATGTACAAGGTGCACTTTTTTTTATTCTCTGCTAATATCTGCTAATAAACTCAATAATTTGCTACTGCAAATTGCTGGTCATCAGATCAGAAAGCCACTGCACAGGTTGCAGTGATTAGGACCTGATGGCTGAAACACGTTGGATTTTTTTGGACTGTTCACCTGCATTACTAAAACAATTTTTTAGCCAACTTCCATGGCACGGGCCTTTCTCCCTTTTTTGCACGGATTGCACATGGAGGTTTGCAGAGAATTCCCAGGCTGAGTTCTGTGTTCTTGAGGCTGACCAGGCATTACACAGGAGGTATTAGCTTGGATGCACCTGTTCCACTGCAAAAGTAGGTTTTGGAAAAAATTTCTGATTGTGAAAAAGTATATTTTAAAGTATAACTAAAGACAAAACTTTTTATTTGAGTGGAGAGGGATTAGAACACGTCAGGTTTTTACTGCTCTCCGAGCCATTGTTAGGGAGATTCCTCTTCTCTAGTTGCCCTGTTTACCATTTTCATGCAAAGTGAATGCAAAAGAAAGCCCAAATTTTGGGTTGTCCTCAGAAAAGAGGGGATATTTTCCAATAGGGCACTAGTTCTGGAGACCCGGGGGGTCCCCAAGCAATTCCCTTAGTATGCAGAGATTTTCTCACTTCCTGTTTTGGCTGTGGGACAGGAAGTAAAGGTAAATCTCCCCAATGGGACACTGATGGCAAAAAAAATGGACATGGGTTATAATTCTCCATTACTCTAAAATGAAAAAAAAAAAAAGTTCTACTTTAAGCCAAAAGTAGGATGTAACATGTTTGGCATGCAGTACAAACAAATGGCCACTGCCCCCACCTATAACTGGCCTTTGCAGCAAGGAGCACATGGAAGGGCGATGCATGTCAAACAAAACCAAAGAAAATTCCCAGCTCAACTTACCGACCAGCCTGCAACCAACCAAATTATCTTGTCTAACAGTATGCGTTAAAAACAGGGGTTTAGTTTGCACACATACATGCGTAAACTGCAGAGCCACTTTGGCACCCCAGTATTATCTGCAGTCCTAACTCCACAGTGGAAGCACATGCATAATAATGGATAGGCAGAGAGCAGGTGAGCCTGAAAGGAGCCCACCCCTCCTCAAAGGCACAGGGGCACCCAGCATATAGCACAATGGCAGCAAAGATGTCCAGTGCGTTCCCTCACCAGTATTCCAACAGTACAAAAAAATAGTCACTGCCCCCATCTATAACTGGCCTTTGCAGCAAGGAGCACATGGAAGGGTGACACATATCAAAAGCTTACGCATGTATTTGCAAGTGTGTGCAAGCTAAACCCCTTTTTTAATGCATACTGTTAGACAAGACAATTTGGTTGGTTGCCGGCTGGCTGTAAGTTGAGCTGGGAATTTTCTTTGGCTTTGTTTAACACATTTGACATGCAGTTCTTTGACAGGTTTATCGGATTTCACCGTGCTTTCAACCATAACCCGATCAGGCTAAAATGCAAATTTCTTTATCCAGATTGAATCTTTACAGTGAACATTTTGCAGCACAATCAGGACTTTCTTAGATATCTTAGACATCTAAGTTTAAATTAAGGGCCCCTTCACACTAGAATGTCATGCGGAAAACCCGTGTTCTGTGCTGGTTTCCTGCACTGCCCTTGCGATCTGCAGTTGGTGTCTGATATGTACAAAGTTAATGACACCCCAAACGCAATTCGTAAATGCAGTGTGTTTGCTCACACCGGATAGCATGGTACAAAATTACTATGCGATCCGGTTGCAGTGCCTTTCAGCGAGCAGTTCATGCACTACTTTTGGTGCTACGATTTGAGCCCATTAAAAATGAATAGGCTGAAATTACACTGCACAGAAATTGAATGTGAATCACACAGGAACGGGAAGCACAATCCTGTGTGATTTACATGCAGTTCCTAGTGTGAATGAGCCCTAATTGTTAATCATCTGTAATAACTGTAAGAAACCCTCATCTTGAAAAAAAATTGTCCATACGTGTATAGATTTCTTTTATTCAGCCTGCGAGCTGTCACAATACTCCAAACAGTGACAGCATTTGATTGGATGCAGGCCCTGTTCAGCCGACTTTCCGACAGGCTTTTTTCAACAAATGTTGAATCAACCAAATATCAATTGAACAATCAAAAAACAGAGCAGTACCAGCGGCGCTATACACTGGCCGAGCCAGCATCAATTGTCCAAAATTCGTGCAATGTATGGCTAATATAAGCCGCTTCCAAATACTGTTTTTAACTGTAACTTTAGGTTTCTGTCACATGTAAAAAAAAAAATTTGTTACACTGATTATTGCAAGCAGCACTCAAATATTTTGGACTGTTTGAATAAACACATACAAAGTAACCTACATACTAGATCCCTGGCCTAGTATACACTGTATCAATGTAAATCACATGGGTTTTGTATCTGCAGCTCATGGGGCATTTCTGGTTACGGGTTTGCTCTAGTTATTACGTTATCCTCCACATTCCAAAAAACAAGGTGGAAATTTTAAAGTGGTATTAAACCAAAATTACCAATTCTTAGATGCGATGGCTGCATTTGTTTTCTTTTTTAGGCTTTCTTTCTATTATTTTCACCTGGTGGTCTATCAAATCCTCTGCCCTTGTTGTTTTAACTTTGGATAGTAAAACATTTTTTTTCTGCCAGTAAATATCTTATACAGCCCACTTCATGTTTCTTGTCTGGTCATTAGCCTAGGCTTCTGACATCATGCACAGCTCTCTCTCATGAGTTTACCAGGAAGGGAGGGGGGATGAGTCATAAGAGGGCCAATGAAAGCTGCAGCGCTGGAGGTGTGCCTCTGTGTGTCTGTGTAAATCCAGAAAGTAAACTGGCAGCAGCTTCAGCTGCCCACATTTAAAATGGATGCAGCCAGACTTAGTGGAAGGAGAATTCTGCAGCATATATGGCAAGTACAGAATCACAGTATATATAAAATAATATGCAAAGTGGTTGGAGGGAAGCTTCAGAGTGGTAAAGATGTTTTTATTACTTTTTTTAAATAACAAACATGTTATACTTATCTGCTCTGTGCAGTGGTTTTGCACAGAGCAGCCCCAATCCTCCTCTCGTCCCCTGCTGGCGCTCCTGGCCCCTCCCCTCCACGAAGTGCTCTCGTAGCAGGCTGCTTGGTGGCACGCATGTGTGCTTGCTCCTGAGCCCTGCTCTGTGTGTCCATGCGTCTCGGCCCTGCCCCTCGCTCCCTCCTCACTGGCTGTGATGCTGTTTCTAAGCCAGTGGGAAGTGAGAGAGCTGAGAGAGCCTTGGCTCTTGTGCATATAGCTGGATACAGATCGGGCTCAGGAGAGTATAAGGGGTGGCTGGGGGGGATGCTGCATAGAATACACAAAGGCAAAAATTCTTCTTCCTTTAAAACCACTTTTACACTGGCAGGGGTGCTTACAATGATCAGCTTTTATTTATTTGTTTAAAACCTTCCTCCCAAAAGGAACAAAACTTTTGGTGTAACTGCTTAAAAAGTGTTAGCGGGAGTTCTGCTTCAATTTGTTAGTGCATCTTGATCTGCCATCTTGATCTGCTAGGGCATCCAACACTCCCCTCCTAGACTGACAATGCTGCTACCCAAATATGTCTCTGTGCTCCTTCATCCAGAGTGAAGGCGATTTAATACAGGAGTTGTGTTACTGGCCAGATCACTAGTGGAAAATAGAGGGAAAAAAACTAAAAAAAAAATGAAAACGAATGCAGCCATCACATTTAATGATTGGTAATCAATACATTACATTTCTGGTTTTGGGTTTATTACCACTTTAACCACTTTAAGACCAACCGCTGCAGTTGTACTTCGGCAGGTTGGCTCTCCTGGGCGAATCGCTGTCATTGAACGTCCGCTGCTTTAAGAGCTCTATGGGGGGGGGCGTCACCAGGAGCATGCATGCGCGCCCGCAACGCGACATCGGAGCCGATGCGCGTGGCTGCGATGTCCACCGGCCACCCTCGATCGCTGCTGAGAGAGACAGGGCAGGGATCTGTCAATGTAAACAGACAGATCTCCTTCTATCGAGGGAGGAGAGGCAGATCTGCTGTTCCTGGTGATCAGGAACAGAGATCCCTCTCCCCCGACAGTTAGAAACACCTCCTTAGGGAACACTTAACCCCTTGATCGCCCCCTAGTGTTAACCCCTTCCCTGCCAGTGACATTTATCCAGTAATCAGTGGCTATTTTTAGCACTGATCACTTGTGTAAATGTCACTGGTCACAAAAAAGTGTCAAAAGTGTCCGATCTGTCCGCCGCAATGTCACAGTCCCACTAAAAATTGCAGATCGCTGCCATTACTATGCCATAAAAATGCCATAAATATATCCCCTATTTTGTAGACGTTATAACTTTTGCGCAAACCATTCAATATACGCTTATTGCAATTTTTTTTACCAAAAATATGTAGAATACATATTGGCCTAAACTGATGAAGAAATTTGTTTTTTTTTACCTTTTTTTTTCTTTTTTTTTGAATATTTATTATAGCAAAAAAGTAAAAAATATTTTTTTTTTCAAAATTGTTGGTCTATTTTTGTTTATAGCAAAAAAAAAAGCTCTATTTGTGGAAAAAAAGGACATACATTTTGTTTGGGTACAACGTCCCACGACCACGCAATTGTCAGTTAAACGACGCAGTGCCGTATCACAAAAAATGGCCTGGTCATTAAGGGGGCAAATCCTTCTGGTCCTTAACTAGTTAATGGCTTTTAATGAAACATGTTTATGAGTGGGGGGGGGGAGGAGACATACACAGCCTGATAAAGCCAGAAATGTGACACATTCAACCATTGCTTCATCAGATTGTGTAAGGGGAAGACTGATAAGTAATAGGATTACTCATTATTACATGCAGAAATTTCTCATTTCATTGGAAGATCTCTTCAGTCCTACAAAGCAATTTTTCCACAGAAAACACAATGAACAACTGTTATTTATTGTCTATATTTAACGTTAGTAAATGAATCCACATGTGTTTATATAACTCTGATAACTTCATTAAATCTAAACTACTCTAGGATCATGGATGTGATGGTGTGGTTGCCTTTGTAAAGCTCTGCTATAGGGACTGCACTATATCATAGCTCCCAACTGTCCCTGATTTCGAGGGACTGTCCCTGATTTGGAGCAATGTCCCTCTGTCCCTCTTTCCCCCTCATTTGTCCCTCATTTTGGTCTGATCTATATATTTTTATATAAAATGCACTTTTTATCTTTCAAAAAGTGTCTCCCATTGCTAAACTTTGCATCCAAATTCTAAATGGCTGCTTTTGTCAATTTTAAAAGCCGATATAAAGGAATATTGGTGGTAAAAAAAAGCACTTGTGGATTTAATTAAGCCTTTTTTTGGTTATGTCCCCCTTTAAGGGGGTGTGGCAGGGGTGTGTCCTATGCCCACATACATTTGCTAGTAGGTGTCCCTCATTCCCATCTCAATATGTTGGGATCTATGCTATATACATACATATATAGACTTCATAGAGCATGCCTACTTTATGAACTATACTAGCATTGCAGTTTAACAATAAAATACCTTTCCCTTGCACGTTTGGTTAAAAAAGAATATTTGTATATCAAGAAAATATGAAGAAACGTATTTAAATCTGTCTAATGTTAGCCATGCATGCTTCAATTGTATTATCTGATCAATTAAAACAATTGTATTGGAAAACAATTGGACTGGCAGAATTTCCTTTAGACTCAATTAAGATCAGATTAGTTCAAACTTAGCTATTCAAAAATGCATCAGTCAGCAACACAGGGATGCTTTATGAATTTAGCTGTATTTTGATCATTTAAGTTATGAGATTGCATGATGAAAAAAGGAATATTCTCGATAACTTATGATAGTATCTCCCAACTATCAATTGAAATCTACTTCCCTTCGACTCATATCAATAGAATGGCTTGTCGACTATAGATTGACCTTTGCTATGGGGAGTGACCGATCAGAAAAGAAATCAATGATTTCTAGAAGCATGTTTATACACAAGTGAACATCCTATGTTTATGAATAAGAATGAAGCCCTAGAAGGATTTATTTTATGTGCCTTTTGAAGGTTTAATTATAGGTCTTATTATATTTGTATGCAGTAAAACTATTCATATGGGTGTCTATTGTATATTAGACTTAAGGTGTAACTAAAGGCAAAACTTTTTTTTAATCTATTTTAGATGTGTGTGTGTGTGTGTGTGTGGGGGGGGGGGTTATAAGCTCTGTCAGCTTTTCTTCCCCATCTGTGTGTTATAGGGGGAGATTTCCCTTCTCTTCCTGTCCCATAGCTAAAACAGGAAGTGAGAGCAAATCCCTCCAATGTGAGGGAATCCTGGGGTGTCACCAGAACTAGTTTCCTCATTGGAAGATTTCCCCTCTATTAGTGTTCTGATGTCAACCCAAAATTTGGGATTTTCGTTTACTTTCGGTTTCATATTATGATAATGATATGATTATGATATGATAATGGTAAACAGGACAAATAGAGAGGAGGAATCTCCCTAACAGGGACACAGACAGCAATAAAAACAGACAGGCGGTCTAATATAGCACCAACAGTTTGCTCAGCACTTTACAATATAAAGATGGTATAGTTACAATACAGTCCAATACAGAAGGGGTAGAAGGGTCCTGCTCAGGCAGCTTACAAACTAAAGGGGTGTCAAACTGGCAGCCCTCCAGGAACTACAAGTCCCATCATGCTTCTGCCTGTGGGGGTCTTGCTTGTAACTGTTAGCCTTGCAATGCTTCATGGGACTTGTAGTTCCACAACAGCTGGGGGACCTCTAGTTTGACACCTGTGTATCGATATGGGTGCTGATACTGAGTATTTTTACTTGTGAAAATACGCTAATACCCGACACTGATACCTTTGTGTTATGCTTTGAGTACATACAAAATTAATGTTCTCAAATGGCACTGCAAAGAAAGGCATACAATTTAAACAGGAATGCAGTGCCCTTCCTGTGCAAATCGCATGCAGTTTTCTGTGCTGCTCCTGTGTGAGCCCAGGCTGAAATCACTATGCTGCCTGCCTGGGTTCACATGGGAGTGGTGCAGGGAACTGCATTCAATTCAGATAGGAATTGTACGGCGTTCTTGTTCAAATCACATGCGATTCTTTGCAGTGTGATTTGAGCCTGTTCATTTTGTATGGGCTGAAACCTTGCCGCAAAGGTATCGGTACATGGTATCGGCGAATACTTGACCAAAAGTATCGGTACCCCTAATGTACACCCCTGGTTGTAGACAGCCTGTGTTCAGGAGTGTACATCCGTACATGTATGTATTAGGGTTGCACCGATACTAGTATTGGTGCCGATACCGAGTATTTGCACAACTATCGGTACTCGTGGAAATGCACCTATACCTGAAACCGATATTTTCAGGCTCGGTTCTTTGAGCTGTCAGTGGGTCTCCCCTGTTGACAGCTGAAGTGTTAAAGAAGTCTGGTAATTGGAGCTGTCAAAAAAAAGCAGCTTTTATTATTTATTTATGTTTCTTATTTATTATTATTATTTATTATTTATGTTTATTAACAACATTGCTCAGTTGCTGAAACACCTAAATAAAAAGAAACATTGTTTCTTTTTGTATCTTTCTGTTTCTTCATCTACAAATGTTCCTCTGTTTAACCCTTAATTTACTCTAATCAGATTTAATTAACTCCCTATTCTCCTCCATTTAGTTATTATTTTTCTGCTTTTTTTTTTTTTTTTAGGTCACGTCTATTTTAAAAACAACAAACAATTAAAACGTATTTTAGTTTGCTTTGTTAGTGAATATTTTTACACATATATATTAACATTTATTTACACATTTCACATTGAAAAAAGCGCAAAATTAAAAAAAAAAATCATTTTATTTAATTTGTAAATAACTTTTCAATGCTTTGTACCATTGCTGACAGCTGAAGTGAAAACAAAACAGTTGCGGTAGGTATCGGTAATTGGTATCGGCGAGTACTAAAAAAAAAGTATTGGTACTCGAAAAAAAATTGGTATTGCATCCCCAGTATGTATGTATACGCTCAGGACGGCGTTTACCAGTGTATGGCTGCAGCACCAGTGAGCGCTGGGCACAGAAATATGCCCTCTGCACCCCTGTGTATGAGTCAAGTCCTTTCACCATAGATGTGTCAGAAATTGTGCTCTCTATGACTTCACCAGCAGATTTCCTCCCCCTAGTGTATTATGTATTAGAGGCGCCTGGACAGCAGCTGTGTCCCAGCATCCAGCTATCTGCTGTCCTGTGTACTTTGTTCCAGGATTAGCTGCTGCTATCCAGAGTATATTAAAAGAAACTTACAGAGCCTACACAAAGAGTGACCCCGCAGCACAGGAGCACGAGGGTTTGCTGGGGACAATCTGTAAAAATACTACTTTAGACTCTGCCAAAATATACCTCAGTCCTGAATGAGCCAAGGAGAGGGGCATGTAATCTGCCTGCCATCAATATTTGGATCTGCGGCTGCTGCTACGCCTCTTTTTTAAACACATGCAAGAATTCTCCATAGAGGGGGAGGGACTTTTATTGTGAAAGTGCAGCTGGGCAGAAGAGGGATTTTTCTGTGCAGAATCACTGAGTCATGAAGTTAGTGATCCAGCTCCTCGCTCACTAAACTAGACATACCTGGAAGGCGTCATACCAGCTTCCCGCTACTGGGGCTTACAGTCCCTACAGATCCAGGACCAAGGTAAGATGCTGCAGCCACAGCCTCCAACTCTACTGCTGACTTGCTTGGAAGTTGTGCTACAAGAATTTTTTTGTTTGAAACTTAGTAGATAATAAGTGTGTTTCTAGAAGGGCTATGCTGTGCCTGTCGCTTTCTGTTGGGGAACTAGAAGTTCCAGCATACCCACAACTTTATACGCATGGTCAGACGTGACGCTCCGCAGGTGAAAAGGTACAAAGGCTGCCCAACACTACCTATCACTTGACTGCTTCATACCACCAATATCTATCTATCTATCTATCTATCTATCTATCTATCTATCTATCTATCTATCTATCTATCTATCTATCTATCTATCTATCTATCTATCTATCTATCTATCTATCTATCTGTCTATCTTATTGTATCCTTTATAACTGTAGAAACTCTTTCTCTTAAACTTCTGATACATCTGAACCTGACAATATGCATCCTTTCATGTATTTTCACATCTATCTATCTATCTATCTATCTATCTATCTATCTATCTATCTATCTATCTATCTATCTATCTATCTATCTATCTATCTATCTATCTATCTATTTGTCTGTCTATGTATTCCTCCATCTATCTCTATGACGTGCAAGTAGATGTTTGCAACCATAACATTAGATATACTTGTAACAGTTATCCCTTTCCTTGAAATTTCATTCTCAAGATATACGTAGTGGAGATATTCCGTTTTTTTTTTTTTTTTGAGGCATACTAGAACAATCAGGCACCCATTAAGATAGATTTCCCAGCATGCTTGTCATTATCACTATAATTAGGGATGCACCGATACCATTTTTTTTACAACAAGTACGAGTACCGATACTTTTTATTTAGTACTCGCCGATACCAATGACCGATACCTACTGCGACTGTTTTGTTTTCACTTATTTTGCGCTTTTTCAATGTAAATGTGTAAATATATGTTAATATATATGTGTAAAAATATTCACTAACAAAGCAAACAAAAAAAAAGTTTTAATTGTTTATCGTTTATAAAAAAAAAAAAAGCAGGAAAATAATAATTACATGGAGGGGAATAGGGAGTTAATTAAGGCTGATTCGAGTAAATTAAGGGTTAATAAGGGGTTAAACAAAAGAACATTTGCTCATCCCTTTGATCTGCAGATGAAGAAACAGAAAGATACAAAAAGAAACAATCTTTCTTTTTATTTTAGTGTTTCAGTGGCTGAGCAATGTTGTTAATAAACATTGCCAGGTGCTTTTGTTTTTGACAGCTCCAATTACTGGACTTCTTTAACACTGGTATCGGTGCAACCCTAACTATAATTAGTGTCAGTTAGTAGTTACCAAGCTGTCACTAGCAGTCAGTGTAACTATATTCTTAATTATCTACAACATAGATTAGATGATAGAGGTTTTGTTTATAGATATAGATTTTGATATGTGCATCATAATATCCTTTGTAACTAGCAGCACAATGAAGAAATGAAGCCAGTGGTACAGAGATATCTGCCTGTGTATGGATTGGTTTGTCGGGCAGAACAGCGGCTTACTGGAGAGCACCTCTGCCTTGCCTTAGTAGGGTCCTCGCTTCCAATCCCAACCAGGACACTTTCTGAATGAAGTTTGCATGTTCTCCCTGTGTCTGCGTGGGTTACCCCTGGATAGTCTGGCTTCCACCCACACTCCAAAGATATGCTGGTAGGTTAGTGGGCACAAATGAGTGCACCCAAGATGGCTGCCTCTCATGCCCCGTACACACAGTCGGACATTGATCGGACATTCCGACAACAAAATCCATGGATTTTTTCCGACGGATGTTGGCTCAAACTTGTCTTCCATACACACGGTCACACAAAGTTGTCGGAAAATCTGATCATTCTGAACGCGGTGACGTAAAACACGTACGTTGGGACTATAAACGGGGCAGTAGCCAATAGCTTTCATCTCTTTATTTATTCTGAGCATGCGTGGCACTTTGTGCGTCGGATTTGTGTACACCAGATCGGAAATTCCGACAACGGATTTTGTTGTTGGAAAATTTTATAGCCTGCTCTCAAACTTTGTGTGTCGGAAAATCCGATGGAAAATGTGTGATGGAGCCTACACACGGTCGGAATTTCCGACAACAAGGTCCTATCACACATTTTCCATCTGAAAATCCGACCGTGTGTACGGGGCATCAGAGTTATAGAATTACATATTACATTGACACCAGTATTAAACCCAAACCCAAAATGTAATATATTTTAGCTTATCAATCATTAGATGTGGTGGCTGCATTCGTTTTCTTTTTTTTAATTTAAAACTTAGTAGATAATAAGTGTGTTTCTGGAAGGACTGTGCTGTGCCTATAGCTTTCTGTTGGGGAACTAGAAGTTCCAGCATACCCACGACTTTTTTTAGGCATTGTCAGATGTGGTGTTCCACAGGTGAAAAGGTACAAAGGCTGCCCAAGACTACCTATCACTAGACTGCTTCATACCACCAATATCTATCTATCTATCTATCTATCTATCTATCTATCTATCTATCTATCTATCTATCTATCTATCTATCTATCTATCTATCTATCTATCTATCTATCTATCTATCTATCTATCTATCTATCTATCTATCTATCTATCTATCCCTATCTACTCCTGGATAGTCTGGCTTCCACCCACACTCCTGGTAGGTTAATTGGCCCAACTGAGTGCGCTCAAAATGGCTGCCAAAGCTCCTTCTGTCCCCACAGAGAAAAGTGTTATAGAATTACATATTCATTTTACAGTGGTATTAAACCCCAAACCCCAAAATTGAATACATTATAGCTTAGCAATAATTAGAATGTAAGCTGCAGCTGTGGCTGTATTCGTTTTTGGGGTTTTTTTAGGCTTTTTACCCCTCTGTTTTCACCCGGTGATCTGGCCAGTAACACCTCCTGTATTACAGTGCCCCCGCTCTGGTTGAAGGCACACATGGGGCACCTGTGGACAGCAGCATTGTCAGTCTGGTTTGGAGGAGAGCGTTAGATGTATTACCAGATTTAGATACACTAACAAATTGAAGCCAAACTCCAGCTAATACTTAAAGTATAACTAAAGGTAATTTTTTTTTATTTTTTATTATTATACAGAAAAGGATACAGAAAAGGAAAACAAAAAAGTAAGAAACAAAAAAAAATAAAAAAGGCGGTATATGTGGCACTTTCAAAGTAGCAATAACAATGACATTTGGGAGGCTCAAATATGTCAATCATAAATGTAGATTGTAACACACCTTATCCTCCTTACATAAATCAATGCATGATAATAGAATGTTTACCCTCAAGGCCACATTTGCCCCACTTTTTTTAGATAGAGTGGGTAGGTATTAGAACACCTACTAGGTTTTTTATTGTGTCTGTGGCACCCTCTCTGTTTGTCCTGTTTACTGTTATCACCAAAAGTAAAAGAAAATCTAAAATGTTGGGTTTGTTCCAAAAGGGAAAATCTTTCAATGGGGACACCAGTTCTGGTGACCTGGGGGTCCCCAAGGAATTCCCCTAATTTACAGGTATTTCTTCTCACTTCCTGTTTTGACTATGGGACAGGAAGTGATGGCAAAATAATAATAACAATAAAATAAACTGACAGGGGTTATGACCCTCCCTTACTATATCCAAAATCGAAAAAAAATATTTTGCCTATAGTTTTACTTTAAAAAAAAAAACTGTTACAGCAACAGTTTTTTTTTTCTTTTGGGATAAAGGATTTACATAAATAAATAAAATCTGATTGTTGTAAACACCCCTACTAGTGGTTTGTCTCATCTATGTAACTGATACATTCTGCTGAAGAGCTTGCTCTTTTGAAAAACAACAGACTTACTGGCCGGATCACCAGATGAAAATAAAAGAAAGTGAGCCTTAAAAAGAAAACAAAAATGCAGCCATCACGTCTAAGAAATGGTAAGCTGCAATATAATAAATGTCTGCTTTTGGGTTTAATACAGCTTTAAAAAGGCCAGCATATACTCGTCACCTACAAAATCTTCAGACAGGGGGACCTCTTTTTGTTTCAATCCGTTATTATTAACCTGTATGGACCTCACTGAATGCCTGAAACAGATACATATTGGGTGGTCTGTCACCTTTACAACTAAAGTATTGTTGTGGCCATTGTGCCAGATGGCATATGCCACTTAATATCCTACAGACAGAAGTCAAAATAGTGCCAGCTATCAGGCCCTTTCACTTTGATATACGGAATGTACAGGGATCATCTCGGGAATATTGTCACTATAGTTCCAATAATGGCAGCACGTTATACTAACCTCTTTCTGTATGACTCCCTTGACCTCTTTGGTTAGCTATTAAACATTCTTTAAATGTATCAGGAAACATGCACAGGTAAAGATTAACATTTGCAACCCAACGGTGATGGGAGATGTAGTGATGTAGTTTATGGTACGGTATAGATGTTGGTACTAGAGGGGAGATGGTTCCTCTTCTAATAGCTTGCTATTATGTATTAAAGTGTAATGACAGGCAGAAACAACCTGTGGTCCAGAAACCATGTAAATGAGCAAATATATTTATAGAATATAACATTTGTCTTTATATTGACTTTCTGTAGTGCCCTGGATGGCCTAAATCAATCCAATCAGGCTCTACCTTGCACAGTATTGTCATCCTACTCTAATTCAGGCCCTGGGGAGGCTGGAGTAGATGTTTAGGTAGGCTTACTGGAGAAGAGGATCATTTATGAGCAGGTTGGAGGCAGTGTGGTGATAGAATGGTCATGGCCTTGCCCTGCTTGTGTTACATGGTGTGTGAATCATGCATATGTACAATATCTAGTTATTCTTTAAAGAACCAGTTTGGTTCAGTCAGTAAGTACATAGAAAAAAAAAACCCGGGGCAACTTAGGTTCATGCTGTGGTTTAGGACATTTGCTTAATATTGGGTTATTGAGTCAAAAATACTGCAAAGTTTCCTGGCAAGAGGAATGTATTTTTAAGGAACTCTGAAAAGGAAAGTGAAAAGACGGGCCTTCTAATGATGTGTTTACAGAAACTTGGAAAGTTGAGATGAAGCGATGGCTTTTGGAAGGGGACCAGCTTCGGCTGAGACGACATAGATGACTAGAAGTTTAATGTAGCCTTGACTTGAAGGGCACTAACTTTTTAGAAGAAGAGCAGATGCTGGGAAGGTCTTCTACATAAGGGGGGGATTGAAATAGTTCTTTGTATAGCCTTCATATGTGTTTGTTTTTTGTGTTGTCAGGATACTGGATACTCTGTCCCTCAGCAGAAACAAGAATTGTCTCTAATTGCCGTCAGACATTAGGATTTTGATTCAAGGAAACAATGTAGACCGTGGACATTACTAGATTGTACTTGTCACATATACACAGCTGAGACAAGCAATATGTATGTTAGGCTAGAACAGTGTCTCAGTAAGCGTGGGCTCTCAATTTACTAGAAATCATTAACGTATTGAATGCTCCAATTTCTTTTAAATTATTTCCTTAATAGAAACCTGTTAAGAATCCTCCAGTGCATATATTGCTGCATTATGTGGGCATGAACTTACACTGCTAGCGGTAGCAGCTCCAGCTTGCACAGCACCGCTTCCCTGAACTCACATAAATGGACAGCGTAACCCCAGCTACCACTAATTTCTCGCAGGGCGGAGGGGGAGCAGGGGATTTTCTGTACTGTAGGGGAACTCGTCTCTAGGTGTCAGCCAAGAGAGCGCACCCTCACTTAGAAACGCAAATCAGGGAAACAAAGATTTATAGACACAGAATGTGAAGCAAACAAAGACAGGCCATAGATGGTGCGATTTTGCTTCAACACAGTCAAAGAACACAGTGGGGCTGATTTACTAAACCTGGAGAGTGCAAAATCTGGTGCAGCTGTGCATGGTAGCCAATCAGCTTCTAACTTCAGCTTGTTCAATGAAACCTGGAAGCTAATTGGTTTCTCTGCAGAGCTACACCAGATTTTGCACTCTCCAGTTTTAGTAAATCAACCTCAGTGATTCTGGCTAGCGGCTGTAGCTGCTGGCAATAATCGCATGTAAAAATCCATCATGCTGGTTGTACCCAGGTCGATCGCTGGATCAAATTGGGTACAATCAGCTTGCCCATAGATGGTTTAAATCTTGGCAAGTCCCTACTGAAGTGGTCGAGATTCGAACCATCTATGGCCAGCTAAAGGCTTTAAAAAGAAACCAAACAGCAAATATGGAAAATGCTGAGGTCTGCAGCACTAACTGATTTTTACATCTGTGGGTTTCATGACACTATAACATAATCTAGCAATGACAATGTTACATTAGAAGCTAGCAGATGTTCTAAAGATACTCCAATTATATTGTCTCAGCTTTTTTGGAGATGTTTTGGAAGCAGTCATTCACCACTGCATGTCTCCATGCTCCCCTAATATGTATTAAAAAGACATTATATATTATCATTAAGTCACTTAATAATACGCCACACATGCCAGGCCGCTGAGGAAAAACATATCATTGTGCAACTTGGCAAGTTCTTTTATATAAAACACATTTAAAAATTGGATCTTATTTACTTCCTTATTTACAGGAGTACTATATACCCTAGTCTGCCTTCACAAATACCCAGTCGGGTGTTCGCAATTACTTGAGCCTGATTGCATACCTTGTGTAGAAGCGTGCTTATTTAAATAAGTTCCTAAATACTCCGCTTTCTGTTAAGACATTGGACTTTGTTGTAAAAGGAAGAATATTAAAGGATCTGTGATTTAATGGTGCAGGCACCATACTCCAATAAACTCAATGATTTAACAGTTTCCCAAAACTGTTACATTCAAGGCATGTAGAAAATGGTAACTGTCACAGTTGCTTGTGACCTCAACTGAACTGTCAGTCCATCAAATGGCTGGTGTCATAACTGATTACATATGCAGCACTGCAGGTCAAAGAGAGCTTAAGATGGCAGCTTCCCTGGCTGTAAAGAATAGGAGGGTTTGGTTCTGCTTTAAGGTGCCCTAAAGTTGTGAATCTCCATGGCTGCTCTGCCTTTAACAGCTGTCAGTGGCTGCCTGCATGCCTTCATTTAGGTTGCCCTCACACATGAGCTGACCATCTTTGATCATTTTGAAGTCTTTTTTTGACCATTTGTACAGGTGTTTTTGCTGGCATCTGAGGCTTACACGCTTTTTTTCAAGATTAGTCAATGGTAAGCTAGTTACTCGGGAAAATAAATGTGCGAGGTTTGCGTTTTTGTGCATTTTTCCCCAGCCATGTTTGCACATTTTTAAGGAGCTTCTATTGAAATCTAATGGAGCCAAAAACACTTGAAGCTTGTAGCTCAAAAGAAACTCCAATACTGTTTCAAGCTACAAGATTCAGGCTGTATTCACACTATGTGCGGTGACCAGCATTTTACTGCATTGCAAATTGCTGGTCGCTGCAAGGACACACAAAAAAAACAGTTGTTTTCTGTGTGTGCCATTCACACTGCAATGCAGCCCGAACATACTGCTTTTTATTGCAGCACATCATACAGGATCACGCTGCTGTACAGTGACATAAATGAAGTGTACTTTTGTACAATTCAAATAAAGTACAGTGAGAAAAAAAAGGAGCTGTGAAATGCGCTGAATCGTACACTACCTTGTACCGCGGCCAGAACGGACAGCTGCCGGAGAAGAAACCGCTGTGGTTTATCTCTCCTACAGCTGTCCATTGTGTGTGAATACAGCCTCAAGCTTCAGGTGACACTACGCTCAGATTGAACAGGCACAACTGAAAATCATGGGGTTTTGGATGTTGAACACTTTGGAGCTACGAGCTACAGAACTCTCAGGGGTGAATGGGGCCTTATGTCTATTTATTATTCTATTATTTTCTATAATGAAGGGAAGTTATTGCAGGGTGCACCCACCATTTGACACAGAAGATCCTTAGCGGACCAAAATTTGCAGACTGATTCGCAAACCTTTCTTGAAATGCGGTAGACCCTGCTGTACCCTTTGATAAATGGGGGCCCATGGAAAGTCACTGATGGCTGACTAATCAGCACAGGAGAGCTGCCATGAAGATACTGGCTCTTTACTTCAATGCCTTGGAATAAGTCATTTCTAGAAACACATCTTTTCTAGGGCCAGCTCGTTTAGCAATAAAACAGGCTTTGGAAATACTTTGTAACTCTCTACACTGGGTGAGCATCTGATAACATACATGGTCACATTTCAGTTGTCATTAGTTTAGAGTAGTCTAACCAATGAAAGATAATTTATGATAACTGTCATAGGCTGTAGTGTCTTATTAAATAAGTGGCAAGGCAACTACTGGGGAAGTTTTGATTGGCATACTGTATATTGCAGCATGTGCAGCATGTATGTGGTATAAGAATAACTGATGGTTCTTACTACACTTCTCATTATTGTAATGCAAAAATGTCTACAAGATGGCAATGGTAGTGAGATGCAGGTACCGAGAAGTGGAGTCCTCCAAACCCTGGGCATCCACCGTTTGATACTACAGGTATATCACAGAATAAAAGTGTACTGTGCTTATTCTGGACATTTTCTGTAATAGGTACTCTTACCTTCTCTTATAGTTACTCTGCAAAATTTAATCTGTGATATTTTATGCCCAGTAAACATTTCTACTGAATTATTCATATACTATTGAGCAGTGGTCTCAAAACTGCGGCCTGGGGGCTAGATGTGGCCCTTGGCTTGCTTTTATCTGGCCCTTGGGGCATTATTCCCCCCCCCACTGTTGCTGACATAGTTTTTCCACAAACACCAACAATGGGGCACTATTCCTCACATTGATACCAATGATGGGGCACTATTTCTTCCACTGATACCAATGATAGGACACTAATCCTCCCACTGAAACCAATGATGGGACACTAATCCTTCCACTGATACCAATGATAGGACACTAATCCTCCCACTGACACCAATGATAGGACACTAATCCTCCCACTGACACCAATGATGGGGCACTAATCCTTCCACTGACACCAATGATGGGACACTAATCCTCCCACTGACACCAATGATGGGGCACTAATCCTTCCACTGACACCAATGATGGGGCTCTAATCCTTCCACTGACACCAATGATGGGACACTAATCCTCCCACTGACACCAATGATGGGGCACTAATCCTTCCACTGACACCAATGATGGGGCACTAATCCTTCCACTGACACCAATGATGGGGCACTAATCCTTCCACTGACACCAATGATGGGGCACTATTCCTCCCACTGATACCAATGATAGGACACTAATCCTCCCACTGACACCAATGATGGGGCACTAACCCTTCCACTGACACCAGTGATGGGGCACTAATCCTTCCACTGACGCCAATGATGGGGCACTATTCCTCCCACTGATACCAATGATAGGACACTAATACTTCCACTGACACAAATGATGGGGCACTAATCCTTCCACTGACACCAATGATAGGGCAGTAATCCTCCCACTGACACCAATGATGGGGCACTAATCTTTCCACTGACACCAGTGATGGGGGACTGTTCCTCCCATTGACTTCCATGATAAGACACTATTCCTCCCCATAATACCATTTATGGAGCATTGTTTACTCCCACTGACACTGAGACATTTTCTTCTACTGCTGGTCACAGTGCGCCCCCTCTAAAGTTCGAAGGACAGTAAACTTGCCCTTTATTTAGAAAGTTTGTAGACCCCTACTATAGAGTATAGAGGAAGATATTCTAAGTCAACCATACGTGAATCAAAATTTGGCCGGTTCACCAGGGACCCAGCTGAGTTTTGATCCATGTATGGGCCCTGTGGTTGAACAGAAGTTGATCTACCCATCGACTTGTGTACAACCTCCCTGATGGATTTTCCCTGCTCGATCAGTGCTGCAGGCTAAAAACTGTGGTCAGTGTATTCTTACGTTGTGGAAGTCTCCAAGTTGTCAGAATACAATCAGGTCACTTTTTTCTTCAACTCACTCATTGAACTAAAAAAAAACCTGAATAATCTAAGGCTTGTACAATACTGATGACGTTGTGAGTGATATATGTGTGAGTGTGTGCGTGTAACAGGTTGTGCTGTACTTGATGACTCACAAACTGTCCAGACTGTTGTATTGTAGAGATTAGCCTCCAGTTTGTTTTAGATCCCAGCCAGACTCGCGTCATAAAGAAAGCTTCACGTTTTTACCTAAAAATACATTGATTAGTGTTACCCAGAATATGTATCGTCAGGGGAACTCTGTTTATTGTAATCACACACCAAGCAGAACGTGGTTTATGATAACATACATTTATTTGTTCTCTTACTTTATGTGGTTGATTAACTAAAGACAAATAGGCTGTTGTTACAAGAAAATTTCCCCCAGAGCCTAGTAAATGTGTTGAAGTTTCACTTTGCAAACAATGCCCAATTATGTGCAAGGCAAATAAAAAAGTGAACAACTATTGGCCTTTAGTAAAAGAGCCCCTATGTGTCATTGTAGTAAAACTCAATAACACTTAGTTTGACAGCAGTCTCCTGCACATAACAGCATAACAGGCATAATGAATGAAGAAAACATAACGATAATACACCCTAAAATCTAACAACTTATACCAATACCACTACATTACAAATACAACAAAAACCAAACTTGCTCCAACAGTTTGTCTACAGCTCCAGGGAAAAAACTGTTTGGCTTAGTCCCCGTATGGATAGATCTAAGCCTACAAGAGAGGAGGGTGGGGAATACGGGATCTTTCATATTATTTACAGCTTGATTACAAGGATGGCTGGAGTGGATATCTCTAAAAACTTGGAAGTCTAGAGCCAATAATTCACTAAGCCATGTTAACTACTCTACCAGTCGTGGGGCCCCAAAGCAAAACTTTGGTGTAGTCCCCTGGGCTAATGCCTGGTATACACAGGCAGTCTTTTTTTGTTCAATCCAGCGGGCTGAACAAAAGAAAAAAAAAGAGGAGCTCCAGAGAAACGCACTGTACCAACTTTGTGATGTTAGTACAGTGATCTCCCCACTGAGCTACTGTGTTCTGACAGGGGGACTGCCCCCCCCCCCCCCACTAGAATACATTGGTTAGTGCTTGCAGCCCTTGGCTGCCAGTGCTGATTAGATGCCGATCTTCTACTGGTTTTCCAAGCATGCCCCTTCAACAGAAGCCAGACGTTAGGCCAGCTTCTGTGGAACGGCTTGCTGTACACACTGGCCACCAGTTTCTGTTATTCAGCCAGTGTGTACCAGCCATAACTTTCTGTATAAGTTTGCATTGTGAACTATGACAATACATGTCATTGTTCTTAAACTGGAACTTTATTAACAAAACAAACATTTGCAAACAGGCGGGCATTCTAATGCAAAAGAGACATACACATGTTTCTTCTGCATTCAAGTCTTTTTTACCTGCTTGTTTGCTATGTATTTTTTGATGTGCAATCACAATGTACAATTTCAATATCTGTCCAGATGAATAACCTCAGACATATGTGCGGGATTTGCCAACAGGGCTTAAAATACAAAAGCCACAGGCAGCGGGAGATTCGTTCATCTTCATTGCACAGCATGCATGGAGGAATCGTTTTTTTTTTTTTTTTTTTTTTTTTTTCTTTTTACCTAGCCAGCAAGGTGAGCAAAAAGAATGATATGCCCTGCTTAAGGGTCCATTCACACTACAACACGGCGCAAGAAACCCATGTTCTGTACATATTTCCTGCACCACATTCAAAATGCTGTTAATGACACCCCAAGCAGTTTGTTTGCCTGCACTGGATCACATGCTACCAAAGTATCATGCGATCTGGTTGCAGTGCATTTTTAAAAGTAGTGCATGCGCTACTTTTGGTGCAATGCAGGACGATTTCATCCCATTCAAATAAATGAGCTGAAAACGCACTGCACTCAAATTCCTGGTGTGAAGCGGCCCTAACTCATGAACTGAAGATTAGATGACTGTTTCATTTCTAAGAAGTCAGCGTTTCATTTTTGTGTTTTTAGTACAGGTTAGTAAATGAAAGGGTACAGCTGAGCAGGGTAAATGTAATCACTTTCTCTTTCAGACACTTTCAATAGTGCTTTTATAAAGTTGTGGAGCCTGCTATTCTGGAACACTAATTTCATGTGACTTAATACATTCCTTAGAAACTACTGTGCTCTGATCATTCATCTCAGCTTTTGTAGAGAAAATCCAAACAGGCAAAAACAAAAAGTATAAAATATGCACCCATATTTATCACATGTCTGAAATAACCATATAGCAACCTGTTCACATGCAAAGTATGAATGACAGAGTTCTCTTTTCAGCTGCAAGTTTTGCTGTAGATTTACATTTCCTTAATCCACTCCTGCTCTGAAGACTGACCAGAAGAAGAATCTGATTAGACACGCGTTAAAAATGTTGTAATTTTTTTTATGGCTTTCCTTTAACAGATTTCTACTGACTGTCCACCATATAGGCCATTGGGCTTAGTGAGATTGTACACAGGCTGGTACAGGAAGCAGTGGGAACTATTATTATTGTTATTATGAACACTGTAATGTAGAGTGATGAAATTCAGGTTGGTTTTATAATGTTGGTTTAATAGAAGTTGACTTGTGACTGATTTCTATGAGTTACTCTACAGCAGGAGTCTCCAAACTTTTTAAACAAGGGGCAAGTTTACCGTCCTTCAGACTTTAGGGGGACAGGATTGTGGCCAGTGGAGGTAGAAAAAGTCCCGGGCCCAGAATCAGTTAGAATAAACATGGACTCAGGGTTGGTGGTCAGTAGGAGGTGTAGTGTCCTATCATTGGCATTAGTGGGAGGAATAGTACCCCATCATTGGTATCAGTGGAAGAAATAGCACCCCATTCTTGGTGTCAGTGGGAGGAATAGTGCCTCATATCATTAGGAGGAATAGTGCTCTAAGGGCCTGATACATGCTAGCAAAGAGCTGCATCCGGCCAACGGGCCACAATTTTCCAACAGGCTCCTTTGGTTTTGAAATCAACTTTTGTTGTGCTGGCTGGTGCCAACAGAGTCATCCAAGGTTCAAAAATTCAAAAATGGGCTATTTCGTGCTTCAAGCTGTGGGTTGCCCTGATGGGCTTTGTGTGATTCAGCATGAATTGATCCATACTTTTGCTAAAACAGTTGTTTCCAGGGCTGGTACGGCAGGGGGAGGGGGGGGGGGTGGAGCAAATTACTGTAGGAAGGGGGGCGCAGTATACTGTGTGCGGTCGCGCTACAATAGTGCAGACTCAGAGCTGCCTGCAAGGATGTGCCGAGTGCGCTCCTGCACCCAGCACAAGCCTAAGACCCCGTTCCTCACTTCCCTGTCAGGCAGAGCTGTGGAGTAATCTCCTCCTGACAGGTATGTCCGAGTCCCAGCAAGGTGTGACCTCACACAAAGGGAGGCGGGATGGGAGAGGACCATAGAGAGCTGCCAGGCAGCGAGTGCAACCTAGAGGAAGAACCAACCAGGCAGCGCTTTAAAAAAATAAGCAGATCATCATCTACAGATGAGTCAGCTAACTCTGGGGCGGGGGGACTTGGTGAGATTCATTAATTACCAATGGTATTTGTGATATGCAGCATTGAGGGGGTTAATGTGTTGCCACTGTCACTGATGCATTAGTGACCGATGTCAGTTAATTAACCCCATTGTGCTGCATTAGTGGCACCAGTATCAGTGTTCATTAACCCCTTTATGCTGCAACATGAAGGGGATTCATAAACGCTAACATCACTGCCATTAATGCAGCACAAAGGGGTTAATCAACTGACATTGGTCACTAATGCATCAGTGACAGTGGCAACACATTAACCTCCTCCATGCTGCATATTACAAATACCATTGGTAATTAACCACTTGCCGACCCGCCGCAGTACATGTACTGTGACAGGGCTGCAGCTACAGGCACCGCAGCATACCCATACATCGCTGCCTGTTTCGGGCATATGGACTCACCTGTCAACTTTCCTGTGATTTCACACAGCAAGAATCTGTCAGCAGGTCCCACCTAATGATTCAGAGCCGGGACCTGCTGACCAGCTGTGTCCAATCACAGCCCAGAGAGGGCTTTGTACAGAGGGAATGATTGCTTTGTTTCTTCCCCCTACAAAGCAGGTAAAATAAACAAATCAACCTGTGCTAAAAAGCAGCACACATTGCACGTTGTTAGGCACACAATTAACCCCTTGATTGCCCCTAGATGTTAACCCCTTCCCAGCCAGTGTCATTAGTACAGTGACAGTGTATAGTATTATCAGTGGTGTCAGTTAGTGTCAGACTGCTCACCGCACTATAACAATCCCGCTTTAAGTCACTGATAGCCTCATTGTTAGTATATAAAAACAAATTCAAGTATATATTCCATTGTTTAGTAGACGCTATAACTTTCACATAAACCACTTAATATACACTTATTTTTTTTTTAACAAAGACATGTAGCAGAATACATTTGGACTACATTTATGAAGAAATTGGGTTTTTTTTACATTTTTTTACTGGATATTTTTTGTAGCAGAAAGTAGAAAAATATTGTTTTTTTTTTCATTTATATGATAAAAAATAAGAAACGGTGTGCAAATACCACTAAAAGAAATCTCTATTTGTGTGAAAAAAATGAATACAAATTTTGTGTACAGCGTTGCATGACTGTGCAATTACAAGTTGAAGTAGAGCAGTTTTAAAATGGGCTGGTCATGAAAGGGGTAAAATCTTCCAGATGGCAGACCACCGGCACCCACAGACTTTTGGGAATAGACACAGGACAGTCCTTTGCCTATGTAAATAAGGCAGAGCTCTGTCCTGTCAGCGGGAAAGCAAAGCTGCGTTATTATTTCAATAATAACTTTAAGTAATAATAAAATACATATATTCAAAATATGTGAGAAAACTCTGTTTCTAGCGAATTAAACCTAATTTAGGGGGGGGGAGGGGCATTTTGCCATCTTCGCTGTGGGCACTGGATGACCTTTTCCCGGCACTGGTTGTCTCTGATGGGTATTGTATGTTAAAAACTTTAGCAAAGTTACAATGAACCTGAACAAATTAGGCATTTTTGATATAGTACAATATAAAATGTAGAATGTGTACCAATCACTTACTGTAGTACAGTATGTCAGATATCACAGAAGCAGTCACCTCCGCTTTGTGAGTTAACATCCTCCATTTAGTGCCCAACAGATGTTGTAGACCAAACATTATCTCTGAAGGAGGATATTGTATTGGTGCCTACCAGAGATGATAGTTACTACCAGAGATGATAGTTACTACATTGGAGAATTAGGTGTCTTGAATTAATGTTGCTTATTGGAAGGAAGGATTGATGTTAAATACAGCTGATGGCCTATACAGTGCAGGTGATAGATGCTTGATTGTGATCACAAGCAGTACTAGAAAGGTTGCAGTGATGGTACTCAGAAGACCAAGATTTGACCTATCTAATATAGTTAGGAGGTGGCAATCCTATACACAGTGGATGTGATTGTGAAGAACTCGGGGAGAATTGTGGCAAAGTAGCAGATACAATATCTATCTATACCTATCCCTGTTTAAGAACTTAAACTTGTTGGAAGTTTTTAAGCTACAGCCAGGGATTGTGGACATTAGAGTTAGATTGTCCATATACAGTACTATAGTGAATAAGAATCCTGATCCAGATCTTCATTATACCTTCATCGATCTCCTTTTCTCATATACAGAGGTCATGGTTTCTGCGTTTAATAGATGTGATCATTTGCTTCCCGACAGGCAGCATTTTTATAAAGTTAGCTTTATCAATGAAAATTCAGCCTATGTGTAGAGAAAATCTATGTTAAATATTTTAGATTTCTTACATTGTCATCACCTTTTTTTTAATCTTGGGATCTCCCTGTACTGATAGAAGCGTTGAAATATATAACAATAGCTGGGAGATTCTAGTTCTACTTTCTAGTTAAAATACCGTTCGTAATCAGCCACTTTCAGGAATAGCAAGCTGTAAGAAAATCATTTCCTTTTGCCAGTAATGCTACAAATCCCTGGTGACTTCATCAGCTGTCAGCATAATGAGTAATTCCAACAGTCAATAATTATACCAGTCGGTAGTATATCATACTAGACACACCATAGTTCTACTGTGCCCTATGTTTTAGAAAGTGTAGAGAATATTAATTGTCCTATATCCGAGAGAGTCCGATGTGTAGTACTTATCTGTGGGAAACACTATAAAGTTCTGTTCAGCTGATAGATATCTAAAGTATATCTAAACACACAAGATTTCCTTTTGGTTTGGATAGAGTAGAGAAGGGTTATAGCCCCTGTTGGGTAGAGAAGGGTTATAGCCCCTGTTGGGTAGAGAAGGGTTATAGCCCCTGTTGGGTAGAGAAGGGTTTTAGCCCCTGTTGGGTAGAGAAGGGTTATAGCCCCTGTTGGGTAGAGAAGGGTTTTAGCCCCTGTTGGGTAGAGAAGGGTTATAGCCCCTGTTGGGTAGAGAAGGGTTTTAGCCCCTGTTGGGTAGAGAAGGTTATAGCCCCTGTTGGGTAGAGAAGGGTTTTAGCCCCTGTTGGGTAGAGAAGGGTTTTAGCCCCTGTTGGGTAGAGAAGGGTTTTAGCCCCTGTTGGGTAGAGAAGGGTTTTAGCCCCTGTTGGGTAGAGAAGGTTATAGCCCCTGTTGGGTAGAGAAGGGTTTTAGCCCCTGTTGGGTAGAGAAGGGTTTTAGCCCCTGTTGGGTAGAGAAGGGTTATAGCCCCTTTTGGGTAGAGAAGGGTTTTAGCCCCTGTTGGGTTGAACTGCACACTGTGTCTTAGCTGGGGAAATTGGCCTCCTCTTTTTGTCCTGGTGACAGTTGTCACCAATACAGAAGTGATGGGACTCCAAAAATGCACAGTTGTCACCAGCACAGGAATAGAGGGGAACGTTTCCAATAGGCCAAACATTAAAAATTCCATGAGCACACTGATTGTAGCAAAGCAGGACTAGACATTTCTTAACCACAGTATTAAAGAGGTGATTTACTAAAGGCAAATAGTCTGCTTGCAAGGGAATTTTCCATATAGTTTAGCGAATGTGGTGAAATTTCATGTTGCAGAGAATAACCAATTATGTGCAAGGAAAAAAAATGTTTTTTTTTTTTGCTAGTGCATGATTAGGTAATGGAAGTCAGCAGAGCTTCACCTCATTCACCAAGCTCTGGGCAATGTTACCTTGCAAAATACACATACAGAAACCTCTGACGCTGAAATTTGAAGATTTACTCTACTATAGGCTGTGCACGCAGGGCAACAAATGACACCATGAAATTGCATGATCAATGCACATCTTATGAATGTTAAAAATGCAAGATGCAGGTAGCAAGGTTTGCAATGCTTAGAATAGGGACATCTCTAAAGTGTTTCTTAAGGCAAAAGGTTTTTTACCTTAATTCATTCTCTGCATTAAGGTAAAAAAAACCTTCTGCATACAACTCCCCAGCCCCCCCTTATACTTACATAAGCCTGATGTCAATCCAGCAATATGCACAAGAGCAGAGGCTCTCTCGGCTCCCTCCCCCTCACTGGTTTAGACACAGCAGCAGGAGCTATTGGCTCCTGATGTTGTCAATCACAGTCACTGAGGAGACACACAGGGACACACAGAGTGGGGCTCAGGAGCGAGCACACAAGAGTCCCCCCATAGCAAGCAGCTTTTTATAGGGGCACTTGGTGAGGGGGAGGAGCCAAGTGACCCCAGATGAGGAGGATCAGAGCTGCTCTCTGCAAACCATTGTACAGAGAAGGTAAGTATGACATGTTTGTTACTTTAATTAAAAAAAGAGCATTTTCAATCACTTTAAGCTTTCAATACAGACATCTATTTCAGTAACAGCTGTCTATGAGGGGATTTCTTCCAATTTTAAAAACATTTCTTCTTACTTCCTGCTGTGTCTCTAGGACAGGAAGTGAAGGGAAACAGGAAAAAATGTCTGACAGAGTTTACAACTATTCCCTTCTCTATCCTGAACAGAAAAATGTTCTGACACTAGATATACTTTAATAGCTTTTCCAAACATTTCTTCTTTTCTGTTTGACTTCTGATACAATTATTGACTGAAAGGCTTGCCAGGAGTTAATCACCTTCAGCCAGTTTGGTTACAAGGATAGTAATGACATTTTCACAGAACGTTAGGCTACCTTTTATGGCTCCAGTGTAAAAGTTATTTGTTCAGCTTTGTGCCCTTTTAAAGCAAGTCTAGTTGGAGGAGATCATTTTCTCTCTTTATCCTGGCTCTTACATGTCACTGCAAGACATAGAGACAATGTTTGCTATCAGTTCATTTAAGTTCTACTGTGCAGTTAAAAGCATAGGACAGATTTCTAGAATGAATTAAAGTGGTTGTAAAGCCTTAAGGGTTTTCACCTTAAAGTGGAAGAAAACTTCCATCTCTGACTTGTACCTAAAGGTAAGCCTCTAATAAGGCTTACCTATAGGTACTGTAAATATCTAAACGTGCACTTTTTAGGAGATATTTACTATATATGCAACTGATGACATCATTGGCACATGCGCTCTGAAGAAATGGCCACCCGGGGCGGTGTCCTGTGCCGTAAACAGCGGCACCCCCGCACATGCGTGGGAAAGACATCATCGCATCTCTGGCCAGTCACAGCTGGAGTCTTTGGACCCAGAAGGAAGACGGGTGATGATGGAAGCGACCTCCAGCTGCTGGATTGCTGGAATGCTTAGTATGAGATGCATACTAGCACATTATGCATTTACCTTGCAGGTAAGAAAAAAAGAAACTCACCCAGCAGTTTACAACCACTTTAATGCATTCTATGCATTAAGGTGAAAAACCTTCTCTTCTGCAGCTACACCCCAGACCCCCCCTTTTCCTTACCTGAGCCCATCCGATCCAGCGATGTGCACAAGCGCAGCGGCTCCCACCGCTGTCTATCTCCTCATTGGACAGATTGATAGCAGTGGGAGCGATTGGCTCCCGCTGCTGTCAATCAAATCTGGTGGCGGGGGGGAGGGGCCGAGTCCGTTGGCACAGACAGTGGGACTCAGGAGCAAGCACGCACGGGTGCCCCCATAGAAAGTGTCTTTCCATTGGGGCACCCAATGAAGAGGAGGGGCCTGGGGTTCCGATGGGGACCCCAGAAGAAGAGGATCAGGGCTGTTCTGTGCAAAACCATTGCACAGAACAGGTAAGTATAGGCATGTTTGTTATTTTTATATGAAAAAATACAAAGCTTTACAACCACATTAAGGACACAACATGCTCTTATGAGTTACAAAATATTCACATTAAACTTACGCATCAGTCAGCATTAACAACTACCATAGTTTGTCACTATTCCATTGGTATGTGCCCAGAAAACTTTGCTAATTTCTTGGAGTTGCTTTTTTTTTTTTTTTTTTAGGAAGTCGGGTAATATGGAAAATCACCATTACAACTTTTAAAATGCAGGGTTTTGTGTAGTATGTATTTGGTTTAAAAATAAAATCCAGACATCAACTGTGCTAAAGGTCATGTAGCACTGCATACCGTATAACAAGTGGTGAAATGTAATATCGGTAAAATATGAAGCCATGTAGCATAATGTAGGAAGCAATGTGTACTTTAGCATTGTGTATGTACGTACGTGAGAGAAGGCTTCAGATGCTTTATTTATCAAGTGATGCAATATAGGAAAGAGTGAGTGAGATATTGTAACAGGTGTTGTAGTTTTACAGATAACGAGTTAACCCCTTAGCAACTTTACCTTTGGGGGGGTGCCTGACTTCCAAATGAATTGTCTAGTCAATTCACCTCACCTTCTGGTGTGTGTTAGCCCACAAATTCTGCAGAACAAACCTGGGCCATGCTTCTTAAATTGGCAATGTACTGGTACAAAGATATATTTAAAGCCCAACTCCAGCCAATTTATTTTTGAGCTTGGGAGAGGAAATCTTAAGATTTCAGTTTTTTTTATTTCTGTCCATGGTCCTTTCAAGTTGTAATTCCTTCTCTTCCCATCCACATAGTAAGAAAAGCACAGATAGTATCAAACATTATCAGAAGTGATAACTATTTCTCTATCTATCACTCTAATTAAAATGTGTTTCTTGTTTTTGTTTATGTTGCTGTTTAGGGATTGTTCCCATAACTTCCTGTCCTGACAGGAAGTGAGGGAATATCTACCCAATAGGGGCACAGGCAGTAATAAAAATCTGTCAGAGCCTCTAAGAGTTCCTCCAGAATTGAAATAACCCCCGTACATGCATTAAGAACCTTCACCTATAAAAATAAATTGTGAAGGTAGCATACAATTGTCTTTTAATCCCCATATCACCTGAAAGTTGGGAAAGTTGCAACCTGGGAAGAATGATCACTGAACTGGTAACGTGATTTAGTCCCTAGTCCCATGGCATTTGGATGAAATTTGCAAAACACTTAGTAGGCATGATACATGAGCTTTAAGAGCAGAAGGAGAGGTGGCGGTGGCATAGTTGTATCTAAATGACATAATCCCTAGCTAGATCTACCTTACTTTAAGTAGAAACCACTCAATGCCAACAACAACTATCTCTAACAAGGATTTAACAATGATGATAATAAGAAACGCATATACTATCTATATATCACACAGGATTAAATTGTGGGTCTTACACAGGGATCAGTTTCAAAACCTCACCATTAGTAGTACTATGGTTCTACCAAGTGAAATAACCAAACAAACTGCTGTGATCACCTCTTTACACTGTCGGTCTTAAAGCTAAAAGTTTTCTATTCATTTTGTTTTGTCCATTTGTGCCCAATTGGAGAGCTTTCCCTCCACTTCAGGCAAACACAACAGGAGGAAATTTCTCTAAAGTGAAGGAAATGACTACTTAGTCATCCCTGAAACAAATGTCCCCATTGGAACATGTACCCTCTATTCCTGTTCTGATGGCAAATTTTTGGTTTCTGCCTCACTTTTAGTAACTTTCAGTCACTTTCTGCCTCACTTTCAGTCCCAGTGAAGAAAACGTCCCTAATCCCCACCATAAATTAGACCTGCTGATGTCAGTGGATTGATGCAGCTATAGTGGTCAGGAAGCTAGGCATAATCCTTGAGGGTTGGACACACCATATTTCTAAGGCCCTGATATTGGAGGGAATAGAATCCACAGATAAATGGTTTTATTATCATTGGGAGTAAGAAAGAAACCACACTTGCGGCAGATTAATGAGCATCTCATTTTTATTTATTTTTTTACTAATTCTGATATGTAGGAGTTTACATGCAGGGGGTTACTATACATGCCTTTGCTATAGAGTCATAAATACTACAAAAAATGAGATAACCAATCAGACTTTTTGCATATTTGTGTGGCTGATCTGATGAGCCAGAGCTAGGCAAGAGTTACAGCGTCCTTCTGTATCTAAGGTACCAACCTCCTCCCATCACAGGGGTATTTGTCCCAAAATTACTAACATATTTCAATGTAATGCAATACTTTATCCATTCTTAGAGTGTTAATTGCCAGTGACTGCTAGCTAAGCCATGCCAGAGTACAGTGAAAGAAACAATTGAGAGAGAATGATCCCTTAATCCTTCCGCCACAAAGTGTGTGTATTTTTCACATTACCTTAAAGGACCTCATGTGGAATGTTCAGATCTATCTTATGGATCTCAGCTAGAGACGTCTGTACAACCAGAAATTTGATGTCTGAACGGAATGGAGACCCACAATTCTGACCTTATTCGCTGTGTAGCCATTCATTATGTTGCCTTCACACATACTGTGCAGAGTGCATTCTCTCAGCTCTTTTAGGGTGATTTACTAAAACTGAAGAGTGTAAAATATGGTGCAGCTGTGCATGGTAGCCAATCAGCTTTAACTTCAACTTGTTCAATTAAAGTGGTTGTAAACCTTTGTTTTATTTTTAAATAACAAACATATCATACTTACCTCACTGTGCAGTTCGTTTTGCACAGTGTGGCCCCGATCATTGTCTTCTGGGGTCCCCCGGCGGCCCTCGTGGCTCCTCCACGCATTGGTAAACCCCCTGGTAGAAGCGTTGTCCTGGGGGTAATTACGGGTTCCCGAGTCCAGCATTTGTGTGCATAGACACAGAATACCGGACTCAGCCCCGCCCCCCGGCGCCTGCGTCATTGGATTTTATTGACAGCAGCGGGAGCCGACGGCTGCGCTGCTATCAATCTATCCAATGAAGAGCCGAGAACCACGTGAAGAAAGGTCCAGCGCGTCTCCACCGAGGGAATGAAGGGCTCAGGTGAGTAAAACAGGGGGGCTAGGGGGCTGGTCAGTGTCAGAAGGTTTTTCACCTTAATGCATAGGATGCATTAAAGCGGGGTTCCACCCAAATTTTGAACAATATCTGTATGTATTCTCTTCCTTGCCTAGATGCTGACATGCCGTTTAAAAAAATTTAAATCGCCGTAATTACCTTTTATTTTTCTATTCTTCTTTGCACTTCCTGGTTCTCCTCCCATGGGAGTAGGCGTGTTTCTAGCCTCTCCCAGACTCCTGGGAGCTAGTCTCAGGCTTCCCAGGATGCCACTGAGCATGTGCGGGAATGAGCGGTGAATGCTGGGAGCACAGCATTCACCACATCCAGGAAATAAATGCTTGTGGGCTTCAAATGCCCACAATGAAGATGGAAACCGCCTGCAGTGAATAATATAAGTTATTCTTTCCGACGAAATCTAACACAGGCGGACATATTACACACAATATTTGAGTATGTAATGCTGAGAAGAAAAGTTTGTGAATGAACTAAAAAAAAAAAAAATGATAGATAGGTGTACCCCCGCTTTAAGGTGAAAAAACACAAAGCTTTATTTTCAGTCTTGCCCAATAGCACACCCTCCTCTCCTGTACTGAAATTTCATACTCTGATTTCACTGCATAAAATCAGCTTCTCACAGTGTGCATTAGAAGCTGTTGAAGGTCAGATAGAGGTTACATCGCTTCCTGGGTGGATGGCATCCATCATCATCATCGTCTCTGGCTTGCCCTTTCGTTCGTTGGATTTCAATGTTTCCATTATGGAGACTCGGCATCACATGTGGGTGAGATCTGCATACCAGTGTAGACTGCCTGGAAACACCCACTCCTCCCTACTGACACAGACTCATCAAGACATTTTTACATTTGCATATTTCCTCCAACCAGCCAGCCCACTGCTTCCATCAGGACTGAGGCAGGGTGCTGTGAAGTTTTCAGGAAGGTATGTATAGAACCCTGCTGGCCCCACCCACCAGTCATGACTTGCCTGCACTGCATAGAGAAACACAGAGACTCAGTGATGACATCAGTGGGTCCTAAATAAGTTATGTAATAAAAACCAAAAGGTTTTAAAAATGTCATTAGCAAGTTGAAGAGAGGGGAAATGAGGAACTGGGGAAACAAAATATAAGCAGAATAAACTTCAACTTAGAAAATCTGCATGTATTATAGAGATGTACAGTAATGTGCAGGTATTTTAAAGATATACTGCATGTTTTTTGTTTTTTTTACCTCTACATATGCTTTAAAGTTGATTTAAAGGTATATCTATAGACAGAACTTACACACAACTGCACACCTATGTATGAAGTAAAAGGCTTGGTGTGGCCCTTGGTGTGGCCCTTTCCATTGCTTCCAGATTTATTCGAGATTTGGAGTTATAATTTCACAATTCACCTGCACTGCCACCTGCTGGTGGTTATCTGGTGTTGCATCTGTTAAGCCTCGTACACACGATCGGATTTTCAGCAGGGAATTGTGTGATGACAGACTGCCTAAAATCCGACCGTTAGTACGCTCCATCAGACAATTGTTATCCAACTTTCCACCAACAAATGTTGGATGGCAGGCTAGTAAATTTTCGGTGGACAACGGTCTTTCGTATCGTGTGTACACAAGTCCATCACACAAAAGTCCAAAGTACAAACACGAATGCTCAGAATCAGCGCTCACCAAACACAACATTGGCAGAAGGTGCCCAAAGGGTGGCGTTCAAGAGCTGAAATTCCATGTAGTACGTCACTACATTTGTGTTTGTTGGCCGACAATTGTGTACTGTTTGTATGCAAGACAGGTTCCTGGCACACGCCCTTCGGACAAAAGTCTGACGCTTTGTCTGCCAACAATCCGATCGTGTGTACGAGGTTTTAAAGTTTGAAATAGTTTGGGCAGGTACAGGGTTGAAATCTACCTGGGCAATATACAAAAAAAAAAAAAGAAAATGTCAAAGGGTGTTCCCATTGTTATTTACAAGGAACTGTGAACAGAGGGTCAACAGCAGATAATGTTTCCCTATACAATTAAAACAACATATTGCAAATTGGGTTAATCAAAACCTTTTTTGTTAATTAAAAATAAACACAATTTGAGATTTAACAAACATTACAGCATTCTGATGAGGCAACATTATGCTTCAAGCTTTGGAACAGAACAGAAAAACAAGGGTGAGGTAATGAGACCATTTCTACTGCATTATTAGCAATCACGTATAAATTATGTCATCTAACACCTCGAGGGTGTGAGAATTTATTAATCACCACACCTTTCATATTGGGTATTAGAGAAGTCTTACTCAGATTTAATTTGATTGTTATTTTTGCTATTGTAGATGGAAGAATTGAATGTATTTGTCTCAGGAAAAACAATGATATGATACCTGTTAATCCACCTTACAGTGTTGTCAGAAACAGTTCACTGGTATTCACTGGTAATTGGCCTAAATTTGACTTTATAACGAGTGTGTCTGTAATTTACTGGATGGTCAGATATGTGCCAAAGACTATCAGCCTGTGCCATAGGGAGGATGTAGCATATGAGGCCCATCTCTACAGCTTTCCATGTAGGCACCTTAGTACATACAACAAATTAATGTTTGGGAATTGTTTGGGAATATTTCATGAATGTGGATTATAACAATTTTACTAAATATGTGTATTTCTCATCATTTGCACCAATATGACAGATTACATACAACATTGCTGCCATAAAATGTCTGATATTTGTGTCAATAATTGCTCATTCAATGTTCCTTATGCTCTCATTCGTTACAGAGAAGCAGTACTTTCTATGGCAAAGTATGACTGAAACCAGTGTGCACCAAACTACAGGGATGCTTTTAACTTACCTTTTATACATTGTATATCGGTGTTGTTGGCTTTGTTAGGTTAAAAAAAGTATCTTGTGCCATGCTTCTCTCTGATTTAGTCTTACTTTGGTGCCTGACTTTTCCTTGACTAAGCCTTGCCAGCTGCTTCTCCATTGACCATTAAAAGAGTTCTATAGTCATAGCATACACTTTCATTTTAGAACATCAGCATAGTAAAAGAATACACACTATAGTTATTTGCTGCCAGGCAGTGATTCCGCCTCCCGAAACACCTCCTCATAGCACCTCTGTAGTTCAGAAGGCAGGCTCTGTGAAATGTGTGCCAGAGCAGTGCCTACTCACAGGCTTACTCACAGGACTTAGTGGATGCATGTCACAGAATTCAAGAAAGTCAATGGGGTTGATTTACTAAAGGCAGATAGACTGTGAAGTTTGCAAAGTGCAGTTGCTCCAGAGCTTGGTAAATGAGGTAAAGCTTCACTTTGCACATAATAATCAATCACGTGCAAGGAAAGTTTGAAAAAACGAATTTTTACTTGCACATGATTGCATGATAGAAGTCAGCAGAGCTTCTGCTCATTTACTAAGCTCTGGAGCAACTTCTCTTGCAGAGTGCAACTGCACTTTGCAGAGTGCACAGTCTATTTGCCTTTAGTAAATCAACCCCAATGTGTGGGGATCTTCAGCAATTAAGCTTACAAATTCCAAAATCATTCAGATTAATAGGAGTAGGCTGGATATAATTGAAATACAATGTGGAAATGAATTTATGATTTTACATTTTGACCATGATACACTTTAAGTGGCTAACATGGGCATTCTCTTGGCACAGGGAATGGCATCTGGTGAAATGCATTATTCATTTTAAATGGAAGCCCAAAGCACCACCAGCATGCACCTGCGTTGCAACTCATTGTGCCAAAACACAAAAAAGGGATCCATAACCATATGGCATAACCATGCCATAACTTTGTGTGTCGAGATGTGCTACAGCCTATTCATTTTGTATTGGGGGTTCCATTGTTCCATTGGGGGTTATTTACTAAAGGCAAATCCACTTTGCACTACAAGTGCACTGCAAGTACAATTGGAAGTGCAGTCGCTGTAGATCTGAGGGGGACATGCAAGGAAAAATAAAAACAGCATTTTAGCTTGCACATGATTGGGTGATAAAATCAGCAGAGCTTCCCCTCATTTCAGATCTTCCCTTCAGATCTACAGCGACTGCACTTCCAAGTGCACTTTCAGTGTACTTGTAGTGAAAAGTGGATTTACCTTTAGTAACCCCTATGTGATGAAACACAACAAAAATGCTTTCACTAAGGTGCATTGCAAAAAATGTGAGTGGGTGGGGTACAATCTGCATAATGCCAACCTCGTTTTTAATGCTCCAAAATACAGATTTTGTCCATTGTATGTTAGATTGTGGGGATTGCACAGTAGAACTGCATTTTCAAAACATTATATATATTTACAACATTATTTTGGGTGGAAAAATGTGTTTCTTGTGTTAGTTATTACTTTGGCTTTTGTTTTTTGCAGTCTTTTATAGATAGGTTCAGGCAGACACATGCTGGAAATAATCCTGAAAGTGTTTGTAGACTCATAGCATCTACAAAGAACATTCATTTCCAGCATGTGTCTGCCTACTTCCATCCATCCATTATTCATATTGCAGATTGTGTCACCCAGCATTCAAATTCTAGCAGTGTTCATATTGTATGGTACAGAATTACTTTTCGTTGACAAGGAACATTTCCCTAGGAAGAAGCATGTTTTTGGCACGTGTAATTGGCCCTTATTGCAACACATGTAACTTGGTAGTGTTCATCCCTTAAAAGGGAAAAAGGATAGTGAAAATAAACACAAGTACTGCAAAGAAGATATTTAAGTAATGATCCATCATTATCTTTCATTAAAGATGCATGTTAATACTTCCTGCTCTTGAGCTGTGCGGTTTCCTTGGCATTTCGTTAACAGAAGATGTTAGGAAAGTGTCTAGGAGTAAAGGCAGGCTCTTATTTTAACCCCAAACAAAGCATTCATGAAGATATGTCCAAGTTAAGGAGTTCAGTAGCCTGCAACTTGTTCTGATTATGTGAAAGAGCCACTGACACTGCCTAAACCTTTAAATTCTCATGTGCTGATGTCAGGCCTATCTAGGGCTGTCGTCATTTTTTCTTAGAAATGTCTAATTATGGATGCTTTATAAACTGTTTATCTACAGTAATACTCCTCTAAGTGGCAGGTGAAATATGAAATGGAGCAGATCATGAAAATCTCTCCGTTTTATTCATATAAATTGGATTAGCATAGCTGTTGGTGCATGGATTATTCTCGCTCTGCCATCATTTGTCATTAAAATGAATGTGAATCTGGAGTATATTACTGATATACTGATATACCTTTACTTTGCATGTACAACTAGACAACTGTGTGCAACAACTGGATCTCCGATTGGCTCCTGAGATGAAAGTGCTGGGTTGCAAATTGTCATAGCAGAGGACATTTTCCAAAGCAAACCAAGAATAATTAAATAATTAGTACTTGATGGCACATCTCTGCTTTGTAATGTTGCATCACTAAGGCATACAAGGGCCTTCTGGAGAAGCATTGCAGTACATACAAGTAGTGTCATCTGAACTGAGCAACATTTCATTTCTATGCTAGAGTAACAACAAATTGGGGGCCAAAGTCCCTATTTTTCTGCCATATTCCCTCCCTTACTGCCATGTTGCATTTGGTCCAAAGCAGAAATTAAGTCAACTCTATAACTCCTCAGTATTATCCTTTATTTGGCTACATCATTTACACAGGAAATGCTGACATGTTTTGGCTATTACACCCTTACTCATGGCTATGAGTAAGGGTGTAATAGCCAAAACATGTCAGCATTGATCCTGTGTATATGATGTAGCCAAATAAATGATAATACCAAGGAGTTATGGAGTTGCTGGCTTAATTTCTGCTTTGGATGTTCGAACAGGGGAGTGGAGATCCCCCAGCCTGAGCACTGAATCTCAGCAAGTATTTTTCAGTTGTGTGGTTGAGCTTGGGTATCTTCTGCTTGATGGTGCATTTGGTGGCATTGACATCAACCTCAAAAAGAATGTGGCCAAGGCTACACTGTGTGCCTGGTGTGCTGCTGCTACTAGACGGTAGAATGATGGGCTTAGCTCTGGGAGGGGAAAGAGCTGAGCACAGATTTAAACTGGCCATACACTAGTAGATTTTCAAATAAACATTCTTATGAAATTTCCCAAGATATTTGATGGCTTGATGAATGCCATTTGAAAGTACGTCAAAATGTTGTTAGCTTTTAACATTTGATCTTGGAATGAATGGATTTTACAGAACGAAAACCACTTACACTGTAAGAAAATTTTTCTATCCTGTTCATTAAAATTTTCTCATCATTGCTGTTGAAAACAAACATCGGTTTGACCCCACTAACATTTAGAAAATCAAACGAATATTTTTAGAACAACATTTTTCAAACCAAATTCTACTAGTGTATAGGCAGCCTTGGTTGATATTTATTCTAAAAGAAAGTAAGATGAACTGTGCTCCTGTGCTCTGAGAAATTCAGCAACATCCTGTACTGAGTGATAGTTTTGTGTAAGATCTTTTAATGTAATCATTGTCAGCCAGTAGAAGTGACACGCTGAATATTTTCCATTGAAGCTAATATTAACAGACCTCATTTCCTTGGTATAATAATGGCACAATGCCATTGTAATGTAGGCAACACTGAATAAGATCAGAAAGGCTTGTATGTGTGGTCTATTAAGTATCTATAGTAGCCATAAAACAATGTATTCTTGAATTTGATATCTTTTACATTATTTACGGCTGGCCAGGAATAGAAACACATATGTCAGAATCGGCACTCCCAGAAATTCAAAGTATTACCAAATTTAGAATTTTATTGGTTGCAAATGCTGCACAATTGCAGCTTACTAAATTGACTTATTCAGTTGGTACATTTCTCAAATATGTTTGAAGACAAACATAACGTGCAGAATCAATGAAAAGGAATGTTTGCTAACCTTTAATTTCTCAAGTTCCAAGGTTAACGTTTGAATGATCTAAGCTGAGCTAGCGACCCACAAAATTAGATCCAGCTGTTTTAACTTTGACTTGATGTTTGTAGACTGAGCTGACATCACTTGCTTCTGATTTTCTCTCCTATTGGATTGTAGACAGTACCTTTGCCAGTTAATACCAGTTTAGGAAATTGTGTTGATTACAGTCGGAAAATGATGAAACCTGTTTCACCAAGCTTGACTAAGTAGTAGAGCTTCCAGTAAGTAATCACACAAATTAATTGTGCAAGTTTTGTGATCATCAATAGCGATCATAATCCTATACAATTATCAAAATGGAAATAAGGTAAAATTTGTTTTGTAAAATGTGTGTAATATGCATAATATCTCTGCTTTCTTTTAATGAAGGGTAAACACATATGGAGTCTTATGGTGCTATTTTGACATGTTTGGGTGACAGCTAGACAGTGAATGGAATACAGATGGCTGCATATAATGTTGGGAGACTGGCACTGGACAAACCTTATCAACCATCTTGGAAATTTATGAGTGTCTCTATTGCTCTCTTATGTTAGAAAAGAGATGAATCACCTACACAACCAGCTGCTAAAGCACTCTTTAAGATTTGCCAGATTCCCTAAAGTGGAGATAAACTTACCTTTCCTTTAATAGTCCCTGTCCCTCACTGACATCCAGTGGCGTCTCCAGCTTTCATATTTAGGGGGGCACATGGGGGGACAGGGACAAAAGTAGGGGGGCAACTATAAAATGCAATTTTATATATATATATATATATATATATATATATATATATATATACACTACACTAACCTACCTGATTGCTATATTGACCACTACACTGACCTACCTGATTCCTACATTGACCTACCTGATTCCTACCCCCTCCATTGGGGGGAGGGGGGCATGTCACATCCTCAGCTCTGAGGGACTCATGCTGGGACTTGTAGTCTTTCTTTTTTGGGGGGTCACATCCCCCTAAAATGTAGGACTACAAGTTCCAACATAAACTCCTCAGATCTAAGGATGTGACTACCTCCAAAATTGAAGGACTACAAGTCCCAGCATGAACCCCTGAGATCTAAAGATGTAACCCCTTAGATCTTACAGGTTCATGCTGGGACCTGTAGCACTTTTTGGGGGCTTTGGGGAAATATTAGTGTTCTAAACAGACCCCAAATATCTCACTTTTGAGACAGAGAAAGGGACTGAGGACAGAGATTCCCCAGTCCCTCTAGCTGCAGCCTCAGCTGCACTACACAGTGAATGAATGGGAAGTGCTCTGTGCTGAGACGCTTACCATTCATTCACAAACTGAAGCATAGCAACCCCCCCTTTCCCCCACAGCAGTCGGAATGAGAGGACAGAGGGAAGCCATCAGCGCTTCAGGCCAGGTGGCAACCCTGTCAACCTCCACACCCGGTTCGGCTGACTTCTCCTACCTGGGGCCCAGGAACTGGGTGCAGTGCTTCTTCTGCAGCATTCTCCTGAGCCGAGAGCCAGGGACCGGTGGTGTTCCTTCCTCTTGAGAACCGAGCTGGGCAACGCGGTGTGGGACATAAAGGTCACTATCACTTTCAGGTGCATCTACTGGACTGCAGCTCCCAACAATTAAATTAAAGCCCTAGCCTGCCTCAGCAAATTGATATAGAAGAGGACGGGACTTGTAGTTAATTGTCGGGAGCCGCAGTATGGTAGATCACTCTGAAAAGTGGTTAAATAATTTCTATTTCTGCCCATTATCGGCCCTGAGTTGTGGATGCCCATGCTCCCAGTGTCGGTTTCATTTAATTGGTGGGCACATGGGGGGGGCACAGGATAATGCTGGGGTCATTGCCCCCTCTGCCCCCCCCCCAGTGACACCACTGCTGAAATCAGTATCTTCTTCTGGGTGCTTGTCCTTAACCACCTTCACTGGCCGGCACAAGATGACGTCAGTCATCCTGGCATACATGGAACCATGTCGGCGATGTAAGATGTAAGACATTGCATGTCTCTTTCTCAGTAAAGATCCTGCCTGCTCACAGTTTGTGACTGTGGAGCTTTAGTTCCGTTTTAAAGTGGAAGTAAACTTCCAACATTAAATTTTACCTATAGGTAAGCCTATAATAAGGTTTACCCATAGGTAGTGTAACACCCGTGCCTTTCCTTCAGAGCCCTGTGCCGTGAACGGCGGCTCCCGGCCAGTCACAGAGCCGGAGTCCGCAAACCTATTAGCAAAACGGGTGAAGATGAAAGCGGCCTCCAGCGATGACATTACATCGCTGGAATGCTTTGTTTTCAGGTAAGTTTCACATAATGTGCTGGTATGCGATGCATACTAGCACATTATGGCTTTACCTTGCAGGTAAGCAAATAAAAAAAAAAACGTCCAGCGGTTTACAACTGCTTTAATTGAATTAAACTTTTATTAAACAACATTCTTTGCAAATAGGCAGTTTTTATACCTTGTAAAGGGTGAACCTTACTGACTCCAAAACATGCTGGATTTTGTCCTTGATAAAATAAATATTCTTGGACTTTTTTGGAGTGTTATTCATACATCTTCCAGACTGAAAAAAAAATGATTGCAATTTCTGAAACTTATAATACATGCACGATAGAAGATTAACCCTTCATTATCACGCTTTTCCTTAGACTTTGTTATTTATGCACACATTTTGGACTGTTCACTTTGGGATCGATTGTCCTAATTTGGGTTCATTTCCCATATTTGTTTTTCTTTTTTCTTTTTTTGCACTTAAAACAGAGTATACATCATGTTAGCGCTACATTTCTTTATAGTAAATGTAGGGCTGTGCAAATAAAGAATTTATCCATAAAATGCAGAACATGCTCTGCAATTGTGTGGTGAACAGAGATTTTTATGAATGAAGGTGTCCGCGGGGAGTTAGTTATTAAAGCAATGATTTGCCTATTAAAAGAATGTGTATCGATCATATTATAAATAAAGAAAATATTACTTTCTGTTTATAAAAGGGAAAATTCTTATGATAGTAAATGTTCCCTGAAAAGTGAGACAGATTAAATCTTTTCCTGCATTTGCAGATTGTGAATTTCAGTTATTTTGTCAAAAGAAATAAAAACTAAAAAATGGCAGGCATTTCTTCCATGCAGGAAAGTTTTGGTGGCTTCCAGCTTAGTGTATTTCTTCTAACATTCCTATACATCTTTTAACAACCCCCATGCAACAAAACAGATGTGACAAATATGTTTAGTTTGATTGGAAGGTCTTCATTCCTGGGATTCCCATGTCTAATTATTTGCTTGTGTATCCTGGAGTTTTGACCTTTTTCTTAAATCTTGATTTTCTGCAGGCTTATACACTTACACAATTTCCATTTTCTAAAAAAAAAAAAATTATTACTAATCTCTGCCAATCATCTAATTTGACCATAAAGAGGTAAGGCTTTTATCATTAATAGAATTTTCAGCTCTCATGCTATTGTTGGAAATCAGTGTCAGATAGATAGCAAGAACTTGTTTAGCAAATTTAGCTTAGGTTACTTAGGTTACAGGCGTAGAAACTGTCGACAGTACAGTGTACAGAGCTGATCATGGTGAAATTAAATGACTTTATGAACACAATTATTAAATACATTAGAACAACATTGTGCCTGGAAAATGAACATGCCTCAAGACTCTTTCAGTGGGGGGGCATAATTATTATTATTATTACTTAAGGTACTTCTATGGCGCCGTCAATTTACGCAGCGCTTTACATATACATTGTACATTCACATAATCACAACTTCCCTGCAAATGATACCTGTAATGTCAGTCTTAACATTAATATTACTATATAAAGCAATATCTGGCACTGATAATTGTAAAAGGACCAGTGGTGACCTGTGAGGCCTGAGGGAATTCCTGAAGGTCAAGCTCTGACCTCAATTACCTTTTAATACTACTGGCATGAAGAAGACACTACTGCTGAGAAATGCACAGAGTACGGCAAAGAAACTTGTAGTTGACCAAAAATAAAAAAGAGACAAAGAACAATGGCACTAAACCAGTAGAAATCCAGAATAACAACCATTGGTGTGTGAAGGCGACCAATGTACTGATGAGAGCCGGGGGTCCCCTAGTTTATGTAAAAGACAGTGCTTGTCAGAATTTCATCATTACATATGTAATTGAAGATATTATTCTCAGTATATGTGATCCTTATTTAAATTAAAAAATACTGCTCATAAATATTTAATAAGGCGCAAAACCATGGTAGAATTATTTCTTTACCTAGAATCCAACGATAAGCTCCCTCATGCATCACTGCAGTGTCTCTCCCATACATAGTAGCATAGTGTTACCTTGTCATGCATCTGTAAGGGGCATTGATAAGTGTATAAAAAGGAACTAACTCCTTTGTATTCTTTTGATTTGGATGCCCACTCAATGCTCTACAAAATTCAGTGAAGGCATGGATGAAGGACCAGGGAGCAGTGCAATAAATAACATTAAATTCAAATGTTAGCTTGAAAAAAATATCACATTTTTATGTGACTTTTTTTATTTGTTTGATATATACTCACCAGCCTCTTTATTAAGTACACCTGTTTAGTTGCTTATTAACACAAATTGCTAATCAGCCAAGCACATGGCAGCAACTCAATGCATTTAGGCCTCTAGACTTGGCGAAGACAGCTTGCTGAAGTCCAAAGTGGGCATCAGAATGGGGAAGAAAGGGGATTTAAGTGACTTTGAACGTAGCATGGTTGTTGGTGCCAGATGGGCTGGTCTGAGTATTTCAAAAACTGCTGATCTCCTGGGATTTTCATGCACAACCATCTCTAGGGTTCACACAAAATGGTCCAAAAAAGAGAAAATATCCAGTGAGCGGAAGTTTTGTGGACGAAAATGCCTTGTTGATGTCAGAGGGGAATGGGCAGACTGGTTGAAGATGATAGAAAGGGAACAGAACCTCAGATACCCACTCATTACAACCAAACTATGCAGCATAAAATCTGAACGCACAACACATCGGACCGTAAAGCAGATGGGTTACAGCAGCAGAAGATGACATCGGGTGCCACTCCAGTCAGCTATGAACAGGAAACTGAGGTTACAATTCGCACAGGCTCACTAAAATTGGACAACAGAAGATTGGAAAAATGTTGCCTGTTCTGATGAGTCTCAATTTCAGCTGCGACATTCAGATGTTAGGGTCAGAATTCAGCTTAAACAACATGAAAGCATGGATCCATCCTGCCTTGTATCAATGGTTCAGGCTGGTGGAGGTGTAATGGTGTGGGAAAAATTACCTTGGCATACTTTGGGTCCTGAGTATTGTTGCTGACCATGTCCATCCCTATATGACTACATCTTCTGATGGCTACTTCCAGCAGGATAATGCACCATGTCACAAAGCTCAAATCATCTCACCACTGATTTCTTGAACATGAGGTCACTGTACTCCAATGGCCTCCACAGTCACCAGATCTAAATCCAATAGAGCACCTTTGGGATGTTGTGGAACAGGAGATTCGCATCATGGATGTGCAGCTGACAAATCTGCAGCAACTGTGTGATGCCATCATGTGAATATGGACCAAAATCTCTGAGGAATGTTTCCAACACCTTGTTGAATCTATGCCATGAAGAATGAAGGCAGTTCTGAAGGCAAAAGGGGTCCAACCTGGTACTAGCAATGTGTACCTAATAAAGTGGCCAGTGTGTGTATATATATATATATATATATATATATATATATATATATATATATATATATTATTATATTATACAGGATTTATATAGTGCCAACGGTTTGCGCAGTGCTTTACAACATGAGGGCAGACAGTACAGATACATTACAATTCAATACAGGAGGAATCAGAGGGCCCTTCTCGTTAGAGCTTACAATCTAGAAGGGAGGGTCAAGTGAAACAAATGGTGATAACTTCAGGGGATGAAGTGATGGAGAAAATGAATATACAGTAAAACCTTGGTTTGAGAGTAACTTGGTTTGAGAGCGTTTTGCAAGACAAGCAAAATTTTTAAATTAATCTTGACTTGATATACAAGCAATGTCTTGATATACAAGTAGCGGCATGTCACAACCGAGTATAAAAGAGAAGGGAGGCGCCTCTAAGTGTAGCAATATTATTACATTTAATGAAGGTACAACATTTAGCAACTCACACAGTTGATGATTGAAACAGGTACATCTAAGTATTCAGGCATCTGGGGGTAAAGCTGTCACATAGACCGTCCCCAAAACCGCCATCAATGTCATCCCTTCCCCACTGCTCTGCACGAGCTCTTCAAGCCTCACTTTTAGATCACTCTACTGCAGGGTGGTCTTCCCGTTCACAATTGCAGACTGACAGCGGTGAGAGCCGGCGGTGCGGAGGACAGCTTTACCCCGGATGCCTGCATACTTAGATGTGCCTCTTTTAATCATCAACCATGTGAGTTGCTAAATGTTGTACCTTCATTAAATGTAACCATATTGCTACACTTAGAGGCGCCTCTCTTCTCTTTTATACTTTGTAGCTCCTGCTGGATTTTGCTTCTAATCCCCTTGTGTAGGCTGCCATTTTTGGATTGATATTTTATAGTTACACGACCTATCACATTGCTATAATCTTTTTATATGGACTATAATCTGAAGAACTATAAATGGTTGCGGAACGAATCATCTGAATTTCCATTATTTCTTATGGGGAAATTCGCTTTGATATACAAATGCTTTGGATTACAATCATGTTTCCGGAACAAATTATGCTCAGAATCCAATGTTTTACTGTACAGTTGTTAGGTGTGTGTAGGATAAGTTTCTCTGAAGAGGATGGTTTTCAGGTATTGTCTAAAAACTAATAGAGTAGGAGATAATCGGACAGAATGGGGTAAGGAGTTCCATAGGATTGGAGAGGCTCTGGAGGCGAGCATGGGAGGAGGTGACAAGGGAGTAAGAGCAGAAGGTCTTGAGAGGAACAAAGAGAATGATTGTGTTGGTAGTTTGAGACTAGGCTAGTGATGTAGCTGGGGGCTAAATTGTGGATGGCTTTGTAAGTTGTTAGCATTTTGAAATTAATTAGTTGTGTGTATATATATATTTGTAAGCTCTAATGAGCAAGGCTCTCTGATTCCTCCTGTATTGAATTGCATTGTAACTGTACTTTCTGCCCTCATGTTACGCACTACGCAAACTGTTGGCGCTATATAAATCCTGTATAATAATGTAATATTAATAATACACACTGCTGTTCCTAAACTGTCTTTTTTTGGGGGCTTTGGGCATTTTTTGCCCAAGGCCCTGAACTTGCCTCCATAGAAGCCTATGGGGCTGATTTACTAAAGGCAAACAGACTGTGCACTTAACAAAGTGCAGTTGCACTCTGCAAGTGCTGTTGCTTCAGAGCTCAGTAAATGAGGTAAAGCTCCACTTTGCAAAGAACACACCAATCACATGAAAGGAAAATAAAAAAACAGCTTTTTTGCTTGCACATGATTGGATGATGGTAGTCAGCAGGGCTTCTGCTCATTCACTAAACTCTGGAGCAAATGCACTTTGCAAAGTGCACAGTCTATTTTCCTTTAGTAAATTAATCCCATAGGCTTCTATTGAGGTGAGCCTATAGTAAATCAACCCCAATGTGTCCATGCACACATAGGCTTTTAGAGGAGATTAGGAGTAGCAGCGTTTAGAGGCAGTCAGAGCTCCTCCCCTGAATGCAGAAGAATCATCATCAGGAGCGGAGCTTTGGACATAAAAAAGGTAAACGGTCTAAACGAGTCTAAACGCATCTAGACACGCCTAAGCGCTAGGCCCTTTCTTGAGCATGAATTCATTTCATTGGCCAGAATAAATAACAGTTCTGGCCAATGAAATAAATAAATGCCAGAATGAGTCTAAATGCATTTGAAAAACTGTGGCTTAGGTGCTATTTTAAGACAGATTTTTCCTGTCAGGAGAATCAGCATTTACCATAAATCAGTGTGCATGAGGCCTATTGATTTGTATATGTTATGTTATATTGTGTCATTAATCTAATAGGCTGAATAACCATTACTGCACTGGAGTGAACAAACCCAGGGTACCATGGGCGTTCGCAGAACTTTTTTCGGGGGCGGGGGGGGCATCATTTTAAGGTCACCCATGCTCTGCCCTCTTTAAGCTATATGGGCACAACAGCATCTATATGGGCACTATAGCAGCTATATGGGCACAATAGCATAAAGACACGGGTACAGCGTGGCTCTCTCTGGTGTTGCTGGGGCTATTAGTTCCCCCAGCACAGTCCTCTCTTTCTTTTTCCATGTCTCCTGTAGCTGCTGCAGTGTAGCACTCCTCAGCTTGTTTCCGGGTTTTCCCTTTTCCCACAAGCAGAGTGCATGCTGGGGACTGTAACCTGCTCCCTGCTGAGAACAATTGGGCCACCAATCTCCGGGAATACATTTCCCATGATGCCCCTCTAGTTTCTTCTGATTGGCCCTCCGCTGTGGCCAATGGGGAGTGAAGAAGAACAGGCAGAAAGCTTTCTCTTCTCCCGTGCTGCCGAAATGAGAAGGGGGGGGGGGGCGAGCAGGGGAAACATCCTGACAGCGGCCCGCAGCTCTCCCCTATCAGAGCGCCGCTGCTGACATCTCTTCACATATGGAGGGGGGCTCGACAGCACCCGCTACATCTACATCTGACTGGTCCCCCCCTCCCACACCCCCATAGCAACGTGGCCGCCACTGAGACCCTACACCTTGCCGATTCCAGGGGGGGCACTCGCCCCCCCTTGCCCCACCGTGCGGACGCCCATGCAGGGTACCCATGTTCTCTGTTGTGCTTCACTGATGTTGCAGATCTTGATGTATAAAATGGATGGCAAAGAAATTTGTTCTTCAAGCTGCCAGGGAGCACACAACTTCTAATTCTGTGTACTTGTGCCACCTTTACATTACAAAGAAAAATAATTGATGCATAATTGTAGGAGTTTAACAGCTTCATAGCAGCCAGTGTGCAGATTTTCATTCAGTCAGGATTTTGTTTCAGAAGAAAAAGTGTACAGGAAAGTCACACAAAAGCAGTGAATGCCAGTTACCCAAAAGGAGAAAATAGAGGCACCGATAAAGTTATTTTTTGCATTACTCTCACAGCCATAATGGCTCAATATATCCCAGTGCATGTTTCGATCATGTATTAACCTGTAATATAATTACAACTTCTCTAGCATTCTTTGATGATTAGCTCTGCAGACATCTGTTGAATAGAATATAATCATTTTCCTCTCAACTTTTCACTTTCTCATATTTTCATTAGTCTCTTGACTTGTTAATGACATCACTGGGGATAATGCTTTTCTCTTGGGGGTGTTTTTTTTTTTTTTTTTTAAATCTATGTCTTTGGGGAAGGGTACCAGTGAAACGAACAGATAATATCACTCATCTTTGACATTTCCATTCTTGTAGCTGAGACAACAGATGACATGGTCGCTGAGCCGCTGTTCTGTGACACAGATGTTCAGCATATGTAGATTCATGGGTTGCTCCCAAGTAAAAATGTAATCAGTTGGGTATTATGTTTTACTTTGTTATGTGTTGTTAGGGAGAGTAAATGTCATAGCCAAGCTCTGCTTTACTTCTGTACTAGCTGAACTCACTAGAACTTGTCTCTGTTTTAGGGAAATGGCTAACAAAAAATAAAAATAGAAGCTGTATTCATGAAGGAAATCTACTTCTGAATGTTTCATCTGGTGGATGGAACACTGGATGAATAAATTGCTGCTAAAAAGTTTCTAGATTTATAAGGAAAAATAGACCCCATAAACTGCCAAAATTAAGAGGTAGAGAAACCCTTGGTACATGCATTAAATCTTTTACTTATGCAAATACAGTACATTGTAAAAGTAGCAAAAAATTGGCTTGCAAAATCAGGTAACACCTTCCTGCAGCTCTACTTCCCATTCCAATGGGCCTAGGAGGAGGGCTTGTCTCAGGCCTGGGGGTATGCAAAATACCCATGCACACCTTTACCTCCTTATTGTCAGCATACAGTCACTGGCTTCCACCACCAGGGCATACTTTAAGCTGTGGTCATACCGCCGTCAATCTACGCAGCGCTTCACATATACATTGTACATTCACATTAGTCCCTGCCCACAAGGAGCTTACAATCTAAGGTCCCTAACTCACATTCATACATACACATACTAGGGCCAATTTAGACAGGAGCCAGTTAACATACCAGCATGTCTTTGAAGTACTTACTACCATGTTTATAGCATGCCACCACTGGAGCCCATAGAAACTGTTACCCAGTGTCTTTCCAAGTATAGTCCTGGAATAATTCTATTGTTTTTGATTAGGGGTACAGATTGCTATATATCAAAAAGTGTTGATTTTTCTGTTTTAGTAAGCGGATATACACAAACAACAAGAGACAATGAGATGGCAAAAAAAATAAATTAACGGTTGTAACCCTTTCTTGTGTCTTTTACCTATTTTGGTCTAATGAGGACCTCCAAGGCCAAAGATAGCTGACATACTTCAATATGTGGTGGGTTGTGAGGCATAGTGGGTGCAAAGATGGTGAAAGTCATTGGGCGCCAGACACTTCTTGGATGTAAAAGAGGTTTTATTTCTTTTGACAGTCCTTTTTTTATATATTTTGGGGGAAAGAGGGTTAGGGCTAGGACACCCTTAGATAGTTGCAAACTCAATTGACAGATTCCGAACTTCAATAGGTGAACAGCCGTGCAGGGAAATGCCCCAGCAAGGTGCCACTTCTGCACGTGGCATGGTAACAGTCCTTTAACAGTTCCTAACTCAAACGTATCAGTTCTTTCAGCTGAACTATAACTGCTCCTTGTAGTTCTTCAATACGGAGCTCCTGGTCTCTCACTAGACCCACTGATTCACTGACTATGAATCCCTTGATCTCCTCCAAGGTTTGCGGTGGTATTCCCTCAAGCGTCAACCCCGCTTCTCTGCTGGGTCCCTAGCTTGGCACTCCAGATACTCCTCAAGCTTCAACCCTGCTAACCGACTCGGTCCCTGGCTTGACACACAATGCTGCTCTGCAAGCGTTTCCTCTGCTGGTTGGGTCCCTGACTTGATCACCACCTGAAGTTTCCCGATTCTCCACCGTGCCCTTTGGTGAGAATATGATTCCGGTACTTGCTTCAGTTACTCACTGTGGTCCCTGGTAAAGGTGATTGGTCTCTTTGTGGCGACAGCTTCCCTTCTACCTCTGACCACTGACAGGTTCTCTGGCTGGCAGAACCATCAATTTTGGTTGGACTGCAAGCCACAGTCCCAACCCTGCACTGCCCTCTTACTTCTGGATAGGCCATTACACAGCCTGGCAGCCAGATGCCCCTGGGATAGGCCCATTCTCCGGCCTAGCAGCCCAGGGTAGACGACACACATCCACCCAGATGGCAGTCTGGGTGGCACAGAACACAGATCACCTGACCTCACTTTTGGTTGGACTGCAAGCCACAGTCCCAACCCTGCGCTGCCCTCTTACTTCTGAATAGGCCTTCACATAGCCTGGCAGCCAGATGCCCCTGGGATAGGCCCATTCTCTGGCCTAGCAGCCCGGGGCAGACAACACACATCCACCCAGATGGCAGTCCGTGTGGCACAGAACACAGATCACCTGACCTCACCCGAATATATAGGCTCTCCCAGCAGGCCAAGGGATTAAGAAAACCCTGGCCCATTGACTGGGACACACACATATCCATAACCTGACCTTGAGTTGCCCTTCTCGTATCCAATACCACCAAGTACCCGGCCACCCAGTGGTAGAAAAAAATAGTGCAACAAGGCCAAGCTTAGAGAGAAATCAATAGATCCTTATCTATCAATCAAGACAACTACTTTTGCCAAGTAAATTTGTAAGGAGCTCCCTGACTAAACTCCAGGGCGCTACACTTGCTCTGTTCAAAATGAAAACAAAAATTTTTACCTATAGTTCTGCTTTAATACAGAGCACTAAGTGTCATTTCTGTATGCTGCCTCATTCCTCTGCTATCAGCATGAATCACTTGTGATGCGTTTTTCTGACACCAAAACAAAAATGGTGACAGGGGAGGGCATAGTCTGTGACTGACAGCCTCCGCTCTGTTCCAGTGTGCTGTGTGAAGGGGAGGTGTGTCCCTTTCCTCAAATAAGCTGTCAGAGCTCTCCTCATTGACGAAACTTTGGCTCCCCGCCCCTGTTTTTTATAGCTGAGAGATCCTGTGTAAATTCTGCACTTTGGATGTAGGTGATAGATTACTCTAGACAAACAGGTACAGCTTATGTAGGGTGATCTGTTTCATTTCTGTGTATGAATTGAGGTCAGTCACTTCAGTGGATATATATAAGGTTTTACAACTACTTTAATGTGATGGGTAACCTCATTTACCAATGTGGGAGATCGAGAGATGAGAAAAGACAAATCCAAGTGTCCAAATGTTCGGTATTTGTGGTGTAGAAGGTGAAGATCATTTACATATCTCCACCACAGTTATAAGCAATAATCCGTTTTTACTCAGATGTCATTTTTTTATTTTAGATTTTCCATTAAAGAAGGACTCAGTATTATCAACGAATTTATACTTAACAAATTAAAATTAAAGCAGTTTTTTTTGCATTTAGCAAGGGAAATTTATTTTTGGTTACAACAAACTTTCCAGCTATTTTGTACATTTGTCCAACCTTTCTCTAATGGCTGTGTGTACAAACTCAAAACAGATGTTTTAATATGAAAAAATATTTATTCCCAGAAAAAGTGCTGTGCTTGTGGCTAATGATATGGGGCATAGAAGGAAAAGTATTTACATCCATCAGTAAACTACCTTAAGGCTTCTTGCAAGCTGTTTTCTCTTCAGTTACAAGGAGATAACATCTTACATGTGTCACCCATAAGCAAGGAACTTGCAGAAATGGACTAGGAAAAACTGTACATTCCATGAGAATCCCACTTAAAACATTTATTTCCAGTATTGAGTAAACTTGTGCTTTTTGTGTGTGTTTCTCATTTTGCATTTCCAGAAATACACAGTAAACAATCTGTTATGCAATAAGGCTAAGTTCACATGGGCAGAGAGAGGGCTGTGCTAAAACATTGGCATTGGCGTTACAGTAGCATTGGCCATCATGTCTGTTGTTTACCTTACTGCAGGGAATTCAGACTAGCACATTCACTTGGTGGGCCGCGCTAATTTTAACTTGCCATGTCAGGTTTGACAGGCACTACAATTGCCAAAAGCACCCTTAAAGTTAAAGGGACCCTGTTGCATCTATATGGCAAACACAACAATGATGGTTACGACGTGGTATTTCAATGTTGGGATTCATGTTGGGATTCGGGTAGAGGCACTATTGCCTCGTCAACACCTGTAAACCAGCTCTGAACCACAATCTGAAAAGTGATTCTCTGCAGATCGCCTCTCAGAGACTGCTGCCCTTGTGAGACAAGCCTAACAGAAAGATGGGGGGGAGAGAGAGGGGGGGATCCCTGATGCCACACATCCACATAGGTGTTCAGTAGTGAAATATGAGGGGGGGGGGAATTATACATTCACACATACAAGTTGCTAGACACAGCATTTTCTATTCTCATCTATATTCTCATCTCCTCCATGGAGGTCTCCCAGGTCAGACCATGAGGCTAGTGGTTCACACAAGATTCACGTACTGGGTCTATGATGAGCCAATGACGGAAATCAAATCTGACTGGTTTAGCTAGGGACCCCAGATTTTCAAAAACTTAGCAGGACAGGCTCTAGCCTGGTGTATAGGCTTAATCTTAGGTAAAACAGTTTATGACTAAACTAATGCAGGCGCTACTAGATGAGGGGTTGGGGTCTCTCCACTTAAGCAGAATGGATTTTCAAACAAAGAAGCATTAGGGGAAATCTGCTAAAACTGGTGCACACAAAATCTGGTGCAGATGTGAATAGTAACCAATCAGTTTCTGACTTCAGCTTGTTGAGTTAAGCAATAAAACCTAGAAGCTGATTCGCTACTACAGACAATTGCACCAGATTCTGTGTGCACCTGTTTTAGTAAATCTCCTCATAGGGTATGAAGCATAGATCTTGCGGAAGTAGTGGAGATCAAATCATTGATGTGTCCTAGAAGATTTATTTCCACAGAGGCTGGTGGTGGTGGTGGGCCAAGGTGTGCTGACAGTTTGGTGGGTTAACTGGTTTTTAGGGAGTTTTTAAAATACTGTAATTAGAATATTTTAAAATAAAGTTGGCAATATGCACGCTGAACTAGCTGAAAAGAAAAATCTGAATGGCATATTGGATTTCTTTACAGGGAATGATAGAGGTAGGTTTCAGTGGCCACCATTGAGCTACCACTTCTGCTATTCTGGCCTTACTGAAATCTAATGGTGACAGAAGTCCCTTTTCTCTTTATTAACAAGGAGGAATACATAGATACTTGCCTTTATTCTTCTCTAGTTTTTTTCATCTATAATGTTTACTTACAGCAGTAAATACTGATTAACTTGCTCTATTTTACTAATGTTATAGGAGGTGTAAAGTTTTGGTTGTGGTATGCCTATGCTGGTCTTGGATATGCTTTTGATAGGTATAAGTGCTATAATGGACAGCTTCTCCAATTGTACCTATGACGTTTTCTCATTTCCCAATTCTATTCTAAATACGGTACTCTTTTTACTTTTTTAGGAAGGAGAGATTCCTACCTTTGCTTTATAATTTTGATGAGAGGTTTTCATTCAGTCTAAGAGACATTAAAAATCAGAATGATGCCAGTGCAGATTATACATTAGAAATGGTTCAGGTGGCTTGCCAAGGCTTCTGTACAGATACTGACACATGCACCAGATTCAGGTAGGTTTTACTACCGGTGCCACTTTTATAATCTTTCACTATGGCTTCAACACATTCTAAAAGAATTACCACTAATTCCAAAACCACTTTTGGACTGAACAGTGGCTATGAATCCATCCGCTGCCATCAACTATCATTCCAAATGATAGTGGACCTGATGGGGAGCTAGAATCTTAGTTCCCTATCAAGCTTCATCCACCTCTACTGATAGGCTATGTGCCTGCCAGTGTGATGGCGCAGAGGTCAAGGAGGGAGGAAGGGAGTCACTGAGGAGGAAGTATGCAGTATTGACATGGCATCAACAGATGTATGTACCTGTCTCTTGACCTGACAGAATTCATATACCAACCCAACAGAATTCTAAAGTGTGTCTACTACACCCTTTAGCAGTTCCCCAGAATATGTTCTAAAGTGAAGGCTAGCCACTGAAGACAAGAAGAAAAAGCATTTTCAGAATGTTGCTCTGATTTACGTTTGTTTCTTTATTCTGTGGCTGCCCCTTTTCACAGCAGAGTGAGCAGCATGAGGACAGACAGGAGTGCCAATTTGGCTGGTTTCCTGCTATATTGGGCCAGCTTAAAAAATGGGTATTGTTTTTTTTCTGATAAGGAAGTCGATTCTCAGCACTTGCTACCGTATTTGTTGGCCAGTCTATAGGACTTCACTCTGTCCTGGAGCTAGATGAGAATATACAAATAATATGATCATCCATTTTACTTGTCAGATATTTCTATGTGATCCCTGTTTGGGGGAAAATATGTGTTCAAAGTATAAAGTACAAGCATACGATACACTATGAGCACTCCAGTTTCTAGGACCAAATAAGTTAAAAGTCTGAATACCTCATCTGAGTGTGCATGAGAAACACTTTCTTCATCTTTTAAGTAGGAAAAAATAAGAATAAAAGAAGTTTATTATTAGGATCCGCATATACTAAACCCCAGGCACAAAAACTTTAATTTAAATGCCCAAGCAGTTACACAGCATATAAATCCCCTCTGTGTACACCAAATGCCTTTGCAAACATATTTATTACCTTGTAAAAGTAGTGGTGACATCATTACTGTGCTATATATAATCAGGGGAATTCATAAAGAGCGTCTACGACACTCTTTAGAATTCCATCATGCCTCAATGTGACAAATGTTGGTGCTGTGACAGATTCCTGTTCCTGTTGTAAACAGGTACATACATTTTTACCGTGGCACCATGTGTGAAGCAGCACTAGGACGAGAGGGCCCATATGGACCGCCCAGCAGTTGAGGACTTTTGAAGCTCGGTGGGCAGAGTCTGATGGGGATTCAGTGACTCTAGTTCCCATTAGGTCCACTCCCCTTGCAGGCTCACACATTACAGAGAAAGGAGGATACAAGACCAATCACCCTGCACAAGGAGACATAGCAGCTGCGACCGGTCTTTATTACAGGAAGCTTCTGTCCAGAGGCAATATTTCATGCCAGATAGAAATACACAAAGGACACCAAGGATACACATGCCTCTTGTATTTACACAGCATTACCATATCCCTTAAAGCATTCTTGCCTCTTGGGATAAACAGAAGAGTCAAGAAGGTATTAGTATATAGTATATATATATGAGGGGCAGCCCAATTTCACATTTGTACTGGGGCCCTGTTATTTTTAGTTGTATAATGGAAATTGGTTCATTGCATCATCAGGAATCCTACAGTGACTCCAGTATATCCCCTGTAGTGTTCTCTTTATTTTTAGATATTATTCCCATGCAAAATATTTCACATACAGAAGCATTTTTACCCTCCACAGAAACCACAGGCTATGCCCCAGAGCTTTGTTACTGAATGGGAAAATTAACAAGTATTTTCAAAATGGAAAATACAGAGTAATACGTAGTGATAAATCAGCTGCATGAGTCCACATCTGGAAAGTTAAATCAAAATAATATGCTGATACAAGTAGGAAAGATTCCCGGCAATGAGAATTCATTGTAACAGTTTCTAGCAGCCCCTGTATATCCGTCTTCTGTGTTGTGGTTCTGCCCCAGATGAGTCATTATAGTCCCGTAGAACCATGTTCAGAAGTGGCTCTGTTTCTTGGTGGCTGGGAAAGCAATAAAACAAATCTTTTCCCCAAGCTCACATGTCATACATTGCATTGGTCCAGTATGTGTATCTGGTTGTAATTCTGGAAGGGCCATTATAAAACTTTATTATTAACTAAAATAAACCTGTTCTTCCATTACATGCTGGGGACCTGAAGTTCAGCTGTAAACCCCTTTTCTCCAATTATAAAATGCTATAAATGTTATAATTCTTTATATAGAATGGGGGTGGTTTAGTTAAGAAGTGGAGAATTGTTTAATTAGCCAAGTGACTACTTACTCAGCTTAGTGAGTAAGGAGGCTATGTTAAATTTTAGTATCCAAGGAAAATTTTTAAAAAAATGGATTTTGCCTTTTACATAACTAGATCTGAAGTGATCATAGCTTCACTTTGTTGCCTATGTTGAGGGCACATTGTCTACTCCTTTAGGGCCCATTCAGACCTTTGTGTGCTTTAACACCACTTAGGGGTGCTACTGTGGCTGGCGCTGAGCAAATACTCTGACTGATGGATTGCCATACTGGCATCTGAGCTCCTGCATTTGGGGAGTGATATGCTTCTTGTTCCTTCCCAACAATGTCTCTGCATCTGAATGGTTCCTTGGATGGCAGAAAGTAGCTTATCAATCTGCTCAAGGGGCCGAGGCGCAGTTACTGTCTCCTGTAAGAGGTCGAGAGGGAGGCTGATTTTATAAAGTAGGTAAGCAGAGCTGAGGCACAAATTATGTTTTTAATATGTTATTCATACATGATGATGCTGCAGCTATGCTTATTCAGCACAATGAAGAGAATATACAGTACAAGGGGTTCTGACTTCTACTTTAGGGCCTATTCACACCATGCATGATAAACTTTATTTTCACAGCAGGGGTTTGCCAACAAATGTGACTGGGGGGAGCAGCACTGGGGAATAGTGCCTATGTCTATGGTATACACAATTTGTTCTTCACTAAAGTTTTTTAGGGGTATGCCGCAAAGTTCACAACCGGTTCAGACAACTTGTTCACTTTGGCCTATCAATGCTGGAAATAACGCACCTAGCCTATCATCTGTGCACTGTGCTCAGCTGTAATGCTGATGCATTTGTTTTTACTGTATAAGTCTGTAACCCTTATATGCAGCACATTACCCACTTTAAACCACCAGGTTTTAATTCTTGCTTTTTCCAAACATGAAGATGGAAATCCAACCTAAGTAAATCAACCTCAGTGTGTAACAATAAATATAAAACTTGCAGTTCTCTGAATGCTTGCAATACTCCTCTTGGTTAACTTGAATACCAGTGCCCTTCTTTCTATTGTTTCTATATTGTAGTTTGGTTTAATACCCTGTTTTTCCATTTGGTGGAAATGTCTAACCTTAATATGAATTGCTGCACCTTCTTACTGTATATTATCTATTGTGATACATTAGGGTGATTTACTAAAGGCAAATTTGCTATTTACTTTGCAAAGGAAAGTTGCACCTTGCAAGGGAATTTTCCCCAGAATTTAGTGAATGAGGTGAGGCTAATTTCCATAATCCAGTCATTTCCAAGCAAAAATGCTGTGTTTTTTTTTCTTTGCATGTGATCGGTTATTTTTTGCAAAGTGAAGCATCACCACAATTACTACGCTTTGGGGTAAATTCCTTTGCAAAGTAAGGGCCCTTTCACACGGACTGTCCGATCAGGTCCGTAAGGGCCCTTTCACACAGACTGTCCGATCAGGTCCGTAAGGGCCCTTTCGCACGGACCTGTCCTCTGTATGCTCAACGGGATCATCGTAGCGATCCCCCGCTGAGCAAGCGAAATACGCTACATCCCCTGAGTCTGATCCAGCCAGGGACTGTGTACTTGTTTTCACATTATATATGTATTTTAAACAATCATTTTTATTGATCTTTCGTATAAGTGCTGCAGCCACGCTCTCGGGACTTTTCCTGCTTTGTTGATTTTCTGCTGTTTTTGAGCCCTGGTTAGCACTTTGAAGATGGCACAGTCCACAAGCTTTTTTGTACTCCATTTTATTTGAAACATCTTTTATTCTTTAGAGCTCATTCACACGGGCGATGAGACCCAGACGCATGTTAAAATTTGACATGTGGGCAGGAGGGGGTGCACGGATCCGAACGCAGACACTGTGCATGCCTACATGCCTACAGACACTGCACACATCCGTTCTTGCCTACATGTTAAATTTTGACATGCGACTGTAACAATGCAACCATTGCATCTGCTTCCATTTCTATGGGCTGCTTGCACACAGTAAAAACCACTCAGCACAGAGAACGGGTCTCAGCACCTATCTGAATGAGCCCCAAAACAGATATTTTGTATGAAAGCTAAGTTACAAAGATGACAACTTTTACATTATCTGTAAACGTTTTGTACTTGTGTAAAATAGTTATTTCTGATCTGAGCACATGGTGCCAATAAGGTGACATTCATGCTAGCCTACTGTGTTTGATATACTTAAACAAAGGGGAATGATCTGGGAAGAAATAACAAACTGTACACTTCCAAGAACAAATTCTTCTGCGTTTAATTCCATGTGTGTAGATGCGTTCAGAGTATCTAATCTGCCCCTGGACGCACGGAATACAGTTTTTTCAAAATGCAGCTAAACTGAATGCACCTAAATTCCAAGTAAATGCATGTAAAATCACTACATGCATTCTTATACCTGTAGAAATATCCTAAAGTGCATGTGAATGCATAAAAACACATATATGTCATTGCCAATCTGAAGGAGGCCTAACAGCTTATGGCTGGCTGACAAATGGTGGACTGTTTGATATGTGTTGGTGAATTGTCACTATCAGCTGCGGGAAGGTCTGAATCATTTCTGTCATCTCACAATTGAACAGCTGATTCCTTTTAAACAGACATTAACCTAATTTCCTCTGTTCAGATAAACTGAGAAAAAAGGAAAACTGGCATCAGTTCAGCTGCTTGTTCCTCTAATGATAAAACCATCAGCTGTCACAAAGCAAATTAGAAACAAGACTGCCTTTTTAGGCACTGCTGTGCTTCACAAGCTCTGGTCCCTGCTCGCAAATGTCTGCGTGATAGTTATAGGGCAAACAGACAACTTACATGACAGCCTAATGCTAAAGAAAAGCTATACTGAGAGGAATAGAATACTGTTCGTTATAGTAGTGATGTATAGCCTTGGACACAGCAGTTTTCAGCAATGTGTTTCTTACACGCTATACCAGGGGTCTCCAAACTTTCTAAACGAATGCAGGCCATACATGGGTCGAATTCCAAGTACATTTCCTTTCAAAAATCGTAGCTGAGAATTTTCGTTTGAATTTCATATAATTAGTGGGCTACAGCAACGGGCAGTTTTCGTGCGGCCATCGAATTTGAGTGATCGGGCATGTTGGAAATTTTTTAAAAACAAACGATTTTCTAATCAATGATGGGAGAATCGTACGAGAAACATAATCAAAAAAGTAATGCACATGAGCGCAAGAAAAGAAAATTCCGGGAAAGAAAAGAAGATTTCTGGCCAAGAAAGTTATTTTCTGTAGCAACATGAGGTGAAATTGTAGGTTTGGTTGGTCGAATTTCGAAATCAATGGTGGCACCATCGGATCACAAACCGCAGAAAATTTCAGATTTTTGAAAGAAAATTAGTTCAGAATTCGACCATGTATGGCCTGCATAAGGGCCAGATTACTGGCTTTCAGACTTTAGGGGGGGCGGATTGTGGTCAGTGGGAGTAGAAAATGCCCTGGAGTAGATAATGTCTTGGCTTGGTTGTCAGAAGGATTAAGAAAATTACACCTGTGGTCAGTAGTAGGAAGAATAGTGTCCCATCATTGGTATTGGTGAGGGGAATATTGACAATATATATATATATATATATATATATATATATATCTCAATTCAGTGCCAGTCTATAGATATAATGTAAATATGGTACCACATTCAGAAAAATTTACCAAAAAATGTGTGTCTGTGATTTCTAGATTTTACTGGTCCCCCTTGAACACAATGCAGTACTACATCTTAAAATTATTACCTAATTGACAATATATTGAAATCAGTGGAAGGAATAGAGCCCCATTGTTGGTGTCAGTGAAAGGAACAGTGCCCCATCATTGGTGTCCATGGGATCAAAAGTGCTTTGTTTCAGTCAGAGGAATAGTGCCCCAAAGGCCAATAAAGGCAAGCAAAGGGCCACATCTGGCCCACAAGCCACAGTTTGGAGATCACTGCACTGTACCATTAGAAGCCGTACTAAGATATCCTTGTAAAATTCACTGAACATGCCTTTGATATGTTTCTGTAAGATACTTTGTTGTACTGTTTAACCTGATACAGTACTCTAAGGCCCCATTCAGTCAGAATCAACGTGATTCCAAATCGCATTAAAATTGTGGCAAAATGTGCAATGCGCGTTTCAGTGCCATTCATTCTTAATAGCACCCCAAATGTGGTGCAATTTTTGCCATGATTGTTGCCCAACAGAAACGTATAGAAATTGCAGCAAAATGTTCAAAGCTCTTCACCTAAAAAGGTGCAGGAGCTTCTTTTACAAGACAAATGCACATAGGGTGGCCTATTCAAATGAATGGGCTGGCCGATGTGTGACACTAGGGAACGTGTGTAATTTGCCCCCAAAAAACGCAAGCAGGAGTTTTCACTAAGCACGGGTCCTCGCTGAACGGGTCCTCACTGATAACACAAATTCTGGACTTGGTATTGTTAATTACTTTTATAGTATGCATGGAATTACATTTATTCCTTATTCCATTATTGGATCTATCTTTGTACAACGACATTCTGCTGTGACAAAATACATTTGTACACCTTTGTAAATTCTCAATAAAAAGAAAGTTAAACAAAAAAAAAAACCTGCCTGTAACCACGTTCATAAAAATGCAAGTTTCCTGGCGTTATTGCTTTTTCATTCAATTACCCAAAAGAAGTAATGTCAAAACATCCGATCTGCATACCTAGTCTAAAGCCAGCAACTAGGAAAGTATTTAAGCAAGTCAGCTGGCACGGCAGTCAGGTAACTAGAATTTTTAGAAGACAATTTAACCTACATATTCCTCTTTGTACATGCAGGGCTGGTGCAAGGATTTTTGACACCCTAGGCGAGGACTCATTTTGCCGCCCCCTCCCCTGGCTCCAATCCTGACTCCACCCCCTTTGCCCTGCCCATGTATACCCCACCTTTTTAATGAAGTGTCCCCTAAAATGCAGCCCACCAGCGCCCAGAAAATGCAGCCTCACCAGCACCCATCAAATGCGGCCTCATCAGCTCCCATCAAATGCAGCCTACTAGTGCCCATCAATGCAGCCTACCAGTGCCTATCAATGCAGCCTACCAGTGCCTATCAATGCAGCCTACCAGTGCCTATCAATGCAGCCTACCTGTGCCCATCAATGAATGTTTGCTTGCTTCCATTCATTCGAGAGTTGGGACACAGACACAGGCCTCCGCCACTGCTGCACCTCTAACACCATGTGCGAACGAAGCGGCGGCTGCCTGCTGATGCTGAGACTTAGGTGCTTGCTGCAGAGAGAAAAGAGTAGGAACACCAGTGGCCGGGCGCCCTAGGCAGCAGTTTGCCTAATGGTAGCACCGGCCCTGTGTACATGTTTCCTTTAACATGGAATGCAACATTCAGACTGAAACTTACATAGTTACATAGTTACATAGTAGGTGAGGTTGAAAAAAGACACAAGTCCATCAAGTCCAACCTATGTGTGTGATTATGTGTTAGTATTGCATTGTATATCCCTGTATGTTGTGGTCATTCAGGTGCTTATCTAATAGTTTCTTGAAGCTATCAATGCTCCCCGCTGAGACCACCACCTGTGGAAGGGAATTCCACATCCTTGCCGCTCTTACAGTAAAGAACCCCCTACGTAGTTTAAGGTTAAACCTCTTTTCTTCTAATTTTAATGAGTGGCCACGAGTCTTGTTAAACTCTCTTCTGCGAAAAAGTTTTATCCCTATTGTGGGGTCACCAGTCCGGTATTTGTAAATTGAAATCATATCCCCTCTCAAGCGTCTCTTCTCCAGAGAGAATAAGTTCAGTGCTCGCAACCTTTCCTCATAACTAAGATCCTCCAGACCCTTTATTAGCTTAGTTGCCCTTCTTTGTACTCGCTCCATTTCCAGTACATCCTTCCTGAGGACTGGTGCCCAGAACTGGACCGCATACTCTAGGTGCGGCCGGACCAGAGTCTTGTAGAGCGGGAGAATTATCGTTTTATCTCTGGAGTTGATCCCCCTTTTAATGCATGCCAATATTCTGTTTGCTTTGTTAGCAGCAGCTTGGCATTGCCTGCCATTGCTGAGCCTCCCCACAACCTTCTTTCAGAAAGCTCACACAAGCTGTGTAAATTCTGGACTTTGAACAGCTGTAGAGAAGAGATTCCGCAGATAAACAGGTACAACCTATGTCGGACAATGTGTTTCATCTCTGTGAATCACCTGAGGCCAGTCACTTCACTATATATATATATATATATATATAAGTGTTTACAACTACCGTACTTTTTATTATGGCCTTTCCAAAATATGCTATAGCCTTCGTCATGGCAAGAGAAGAGGCCAGTGTCTACCCTACTTCTTCTTTTATATAAATTTTGATACAAAATTTTAGGAGCATATTATGTTTTCTTAAAAGTTGAAGCCATAGGTGTAGCTATTTATGAAGACTGTGGAGAAGTTTTATACTTTCTGGCCTTACGGAAGCCTACCTCAGCCAATGAATTTGTTGCCATACCAATCTGGCTTTGTATTATAGCTCACTTTTACGATTCTCAGATAATTTTGTTTTAACTGGTACAAAGTTGTGTCTACGTATCAAATCAATCACTTTCCAATTTTTAAACAAGTAATATAAAAATACAAAACCAATGCTATTGTAGTCTTTCAGTGCAATGCTTTGTATATTTCCATCACCATGAGTATAGCGTTGATGAATAAGCCTTCTATCATGCATAGAGCAGTGTCTGTGGGATGAACCTGGTCATGATTGATATTTGTAGCCCTGCTTTCAGTAATGTTATCGCCTAGCTGGCAGCTGGTTTATGTTGTCAAAGAGACACGTTCCTGTTATCCCAGAAGACCTAAGGAGTAATCTAGGGAATTTTCCTGATTGTTGTAAAATTTTTAATATTTTATCTGCTTTCAATATAAAAAACATTTATTTTGTGTCCTTTAATGTATAAGGGTCATTCAACCAGGATAGTAAATTATGCACCGTTTCTATGAAGGTGTGTATGCCTGTAACACCCAAAGAAGTAAAAATAAAATGAGGAAAATTTTAATATAACGTCACATTGGGTGTAACTGTAGGGGTGAAGCTGTTCCGGGGGTCAGAGGGTCCGCCCATGACTGTAGCTTCCCTTTACTTGCCAGCTTTCTGCTTACATTGCCCTCTGTACAAATAAGGCAACATTCTGTTTCCTCTACATCCCTTTTCTCTGCCATAATCTACTTTCTGAACATGTAGCAGGCTTGAAAGAACTAAATAAGGCAAACTCTAACCAAATGTTATGAAAAGTCAGCATATCAGCTGAAGAGAGAAATCAAAGCTTTTGATTTAAGAAATAGTTGGCTACAGTGTTTTTTTTTTTTTCAGCTGTAAAAAAAAAAAAAAGTGATTGCAAAGGTGCCCATGGGAGCACTCGTGTGTATTTGCTCCCGAGCCCCACTGCTGCGTCAGTTGACACAGACAGTGGGACTCAGCCCCGCCCCTGCTCCCTCATCACGGCTTTGATTGACAGCACTGGGAGCCAATGGCTCTAGTAAAGCCAGCGAGACCTGGAAGTGAGGGGAGAGAAGAACTGCAGATGTGCACAGCGCTGGATCGAAGGAGGGCTCAGGTAAGTGAAAAGGGGGGTGAGTGTAGATACTGATACCTAAGCATTTTTTACCTTCATGCAAGGAATGCATGATGTAAAACATATTTAGGCTTTAAAACCACTTTAATTAAACCTTGCATAACAATGTGAGGTTTCATTTCTAGATACAGTATGTGTATTAGAAACATAATTCTATATGTAAAGTAATATTGCTGATTTCATGTTTTTTTAAATATGTAGTTGACAAATTATAAAACAAAAACCTTAATGATTTAATTAGTGATAACCAATGAACATGCAGGTACATTGTGCAATGCTAGGATTTGTCAGATGTAAAAAATGTATTAGGGTTATTTGTAAGATAAATCAATGAGCAGATGTTAAAGTATATGTAAACCCTCACCTTGTAAAATAACCCATTCAGTTTAAAATAGAAATGAAAGGCAAAACATTTGTGAGAGCTGGGGGAGGAGAAACAGCAGCACTCTAAACTTCTCGGTGACTGGCTGTGCTTGGGAGGGGGGGGCGTGTCAGGGCAAGTGTGATCATTGGAGGAGACCAGACTGAGTTCTCAGCACAGCCAGAAAACTGACCACGCAGTGCTCTCTTGCCTATTGTGGTCAGTTGTTGATAGGAAAACAAGGTTACTGGCAGGAACACCAGGGATTCCACACAAAGGAAGCAATACAAAGAGAACAGAATACTTTTTACAAGCACATGGTACAGCAGGCACATATCAGGAATATGAAATGTTGGCTTTACATATTCTTTAAGCAACTTGAAGCAATCCAAACAATGAAAGATGATTGCTGATTTATTTTTTTTTAAATAATTTTATTTTTATAGATTTAAAAAAAAAAATACAAGTACACAGTAAGGGTGTCATTTTGACCACCACTGTAAGGTTACATTCTGTGCCTTGCTGATCATCTTATCCAACTACAAGGGCCCTGCAGTTTAATCAGGCAATAATGAATCTAAAAATGATCAGAAAGTCCCACAAAAAGTACATTTCTTGTGCGTATTATTGTGCTCCCAGTCATTTTCTACTCTTAATATGTTTTATCTTCAGTGCAATCTGAGTGCAATTGTCAGAAATGTGACACATTCGGGGTTGGAGATCTAGGGGTTGTTTTACTAAAGGCAAATAGACTGATCACTTCGCAAGGGAAGTTGCACTCTGCAAGATAATTTTCCATAGAGTTCAGTAAATGAGGTGAAGCTCTGCTACATCATCCAATCACGTGCAAGCCAAAATTCTTTTGTTTTAAATTTCCTTGCACATGATTGAGTATTCTTTGTAAAGTGAAATTTCACCACATTCATTAAGATCTGGAAAAATTTCCTTGCAAAGGGAATAGCATCCTAATGTCTATTACAAAAGAGGACACCAGCCATTACATCCTCTGAACATTTGTAAGTTTATTTTCTTTAGAACTCTGTTTCTTACTTAAAGCTGTTGTTAGGAATACACTGCAGCATTCTTTCTGTAGTTTCTGTTGAACACACTGCTCAGATGCCATGCATACCATTTCCCTGTTCATAATTTTTCTTTTTTTTTATCTCGCTCTTGTCCAGGGATTCTCAGACACTGCTGCAACTACAAAATCAGATACGTCAAGAGAAGGAATCTGCTACTTGGAAGCAACAAGCCAGTCATCAGCAAAGCACACCACCCTCACCATCCTTCCCGCCTCCACCTTCCTTCCAGGAACTGGAGGCCAGTCAGCTTATCACCCCACCAGTGCAAATGAGTGTTCTCAACTCTCACAGTTCTCCTGCCATGCAGTCAACAAGCTCCTTCAACTATGCTCGGCCTAAACAGTTTATTGCTGCCCAGAACATGAGCAATGCACCAGGCTGCATTACACCATCTTCGGGTTCCTCTACCTCCAGCATCCCATCCCCAATATCACCCTCAACACCTCAAAATCAGTTTACCAGGGTTCCCGTGCAACCTTTCTCCCAGCCATTCTCCCCTGAAGGTGAACAGTTTTGGTCGCCAACCTCCTCATCTCCACCTCCTCCTCCACCTCCTGTGATGAGTCCAACTGCAAACTATTCTTCCCAGGATCCATTTCCCCTTCCTCCACCTCCTCCACCACTTCCTGGATCTGGACCTTCTCCTTCATACAGTCCGTCTCAGTCTCCAACAACCAGAGGCTCTAACTCCAGCCACAGCCCTGCGGCCTTTCTCAGTTCCATGTTGCCATCGCAGCCATCACCTGTCTTTTTCAACGAACTTGGACTACCAAAAGGTGTTATGCCTCCGTGAGTACATTTTCCTTCACTTTGTCTATGTAGATGTTTTTACAGTTCACTTTGATTTGATAGACAGATGATACTAGGAAGATATCGATGCAGACAGACAGGAAGATTAACTGTATTGGCAGTGTACTTCACTTACTGTAGATGTACAACAATCAGGGTTTTCTTTTCTCAGAGAAGAGGTGCAGATACCCCCCCCTTCCAAGTTGCTCTTTGTTTCTGCCCCTACCTACCTCAGAGCACCATCCATTGGTTTCACCCCAACCCAGTAACCCCGACAACAATAGACCCCAGCCAGCAACAATACATCTCCCAACAGCCAGGATCAGTAGATCCTCCAGCAGCCAGCTACAATAGACCCCTCCCTTCCAGAAACAATCGACCCTCCCAGCAACATAAGACCTCCCCAACAAAAATAGACCCCCACAACAATAGATCCCTCCCAGCGACAATAAATCCCCCAGCAGCCAGCATTAATAGACCCTCCAGCACCCCTTGCCATTATATACTTTCAGTGCTGGAGGAGTCGGAACTGCACTCCTCTGAGTTCCAGCTGAGCTCTGACAATAATTATCATTACTAGTTACTACAGAAGTGTACTAAATACACTGTAAAATCAAGAAATACATTCTCAAGTTACAGATTGCTGCTATCTGAAATGTTGCCACCTTGTCTTAGAATCACAACATGTTTGCCAGGTCACACTTCAGAGATTGCCAAAGTTTGAGAAATAACTTCTAACAAGAACAGTGACTTCCAGCTGTGACTGTATTGCTCACACAGCCTAAGTAATCAAAAATTACTTAACGTGACCAGCTCTTGGCACAATTAAATCTATTGGCTGTTAGGAATATTTCATTACAACCTCATTGCAAGAGTGATCTACTGTTAGAAAACATATATTTGAAACTGTGTGCTTGGACCTTATAGTATTTGTATACTGTACAGAGGTTCTTTAGGAACTGTATAAAGCGTCCCATTGCTGTAAGTGGTATTATTCATTGTTTTTAACAAAAAGCTAACCCTCTAGTACAGTACAGTTAATAGACCAATTCCACAAACACTTCCATTGACCCTAAATTCAGTGCTTATATGCCTGGGAGGCAAAGTAGCCAAGTGGCCCTTTCATGATAGAGGTAACTTTGTCTGAATAAAGAAAGTGTAACATGCAAAGTGTGCCATGATGCTCTCAGCATTTAGTCACTTTACATCTGAGACGTCCCTCTGCCAGATGCTGTGATCATAGGTCTGAACAGGGAGCAGGTACCTATATAATATCCAGCATGTGTCACAGATTGTGGTTCTTGATCTGATCGATCTCTGAGTGGTGAAGTATTCTCAGGGCCACCAGCCAAACATAACTTATTTGGACAGGCCCAATGGGCAAATGCCTTCTTGCCTCCAAGCCCATTGTTCCCCTTAAAGCTACCTAAAGTGAAGTAAAGGCAGAAGTTTTTTTTTTATCTTAATACATTTTTTTTTTAAATTAAGGCTTGTAACTTGAACAGTATAGGACTTCATGTCATCTGTGCCAAGTCTTGCCACGAAGAGTTAATCCAGCTCTGAGCAATCCTCTTATCTTTTTTCAGTGAGATAAAAATGGACAGACAGAGTCAGTTCTTCCCTGTGCTGTGAGTGACAGGTGATTTACATATCTCATGCACAAGCCTTAGAGAGGGATTATGTGTAATTCCCATCCCCCCTCCTTTCGTCTTATGTAGACTGCGGAGTATGTGCACATGCACAGAAATGACATGGGGCCATGAGCGCGCTCTGCTTCTTCACAGAATGCGCTCTGCCACTCCTGTGCGTGCACTTTAGTCACCCCTGGTGTGAGGCTCATCCTCGCAATGCTGGCTGGCCAGGGGAGTGTAGTCGTGGGCGGAGGAGTCCTCTGACGTCACAACTCCACCCACCGAGCGCCACAGATCCGCCCACAGATTCAGGAATATTGCGGGGCTCCACTGAGCTAAAGGGGTGAATTATGACAGATAAGGATACATGCAGGAGGCATGTATATCCTTCTAGATATACCCTATGTTATAAAATTAGAAAGGATGACAGTGGGTTTACATCCACTTTAAGATAAAAATCCTTCTGTGTGCAGCAGCCCCCCTAATATTTACCTGAGCATTGACTCGATACAGCGATGTTGCACGAGAGGCTTAGCTGTACATCCTCATTGGCTGAGACAGCAGTGAAGGGCCATTGGCTCCCGCTGCTGTAAATCACAGTCAGTGAGCCAATCAGGAGAGAGGGGGCGGTGCCGGGCTACGGCTCTGTGTCTGAATGGACAAATGAAGCTATGGTTTGGCTGGGGTGCCCCCATAGCAAGCTGCTTGCTGTGAGGGCACTCAACAGGAGGGAGGGGCTAGGAGCACTGAAGAGGGACCCGAGAAGAGGAGGATCTGGGCTTCTCTGTGCAAAACCAACAGTACAGTGCAGGTAAGCATAACATGTTTGTTATTTTTAAGCAAAAAAAATTGACACTTTAGTATCACTTTAAGGTCACATGATATGGTTGTCTAAAGCTGGTCAAATATGGATAGAATTTTAAAAGAACATTTTTAGGAACATTCTGAAAACATTCTCAAACAATTTGAATGTTCAAAAGATTTTGTTTGCTTTTAACAATTGATTTTGAAATGAGTGGACTTTACCGAATGAAAACCACATACACTGTTAGAAATTTGTTCATTCGAGAACATTTTTCCGTCCTGCTGCTTTGAATTTCCTTGTAATTGCGGTTGAAAATGTGAACCAGATTAGAAAAAAAATAAAAAAAACTTTCTTAGAGCATTCTTATTCTAAGATTTTTTCATTGGAAGTTCCACCCATCTATGGACCTTATGCTGCGTACACACAAGCGGACTTTACGGCAGACTTTGATTTGGTCGGACAATTCGATCGTGTGTGGGCTCCAGCGGACTTTGTTTTCTCAAAAGTTGGACGGACTTATATTTGAAACATGTTTTAAATTAATCCGTCGTAATCGAGTCCGGTCGAAAAGTCTGCTCGTATGTATGCTAGTTCGACGGACAAAAAGCCATGCTAGGGCAGCTATTGGCTACTGGCTATGAACTTCCTTGTTTTAGTCCGGTCGTACGTCATCACGTACGAATTCGTCGGATTTTGGTGGATTGTGTGTAGTTAAGTCCGTTCATTCAGAAAGTCCGTCGTAAAGTACGTCGAAAAGTCCGCCGGGCAAAGTCTGCCGTAAAGTCCGCTCGTGTGTACGCGGCATAAGACCTAAAGAGGACCTTCAGCTTACTGCCCCCCCATTTTACTTTTCTTTGCCCCTGCTTACCTCCTGTTGTCCTAGCCATCCAGCCACCAGATGCAGTGTTGTTCCATTGACATCCTTCTGTCAGCAGACACTGCTGAGTCCTGCGCCGCCATCTTACTTGTGACGTCATTGAGAGACCTGCCAGCTCGGCGGGGCCTTGTGATGACATGCCGCTGGGCCTGCCCCCTTCCTACAGTAATTCAGAATGAATGACTAAAGGCCTCCCGGGATATGTAATGTTTATATCACAGAAGGCCTAGTGAGCACTATGCATGTCATTCATCTAGGCAAATGACATGCATTGAGGGGAGGGGCCGCACATTGTTTCCCAAAAGAAGGTAAATTATACAAAAAGATGCAGATTCATGAAGAGGATGGGAGGAGGGGTGGAGAGGGGGGAAGTTCATATAAAGGGTGAAGATCCACTTTAAGGCTTTGTCTCTTGATTATAACATTTCTGGCGAAAATCTGTTCTTCTTGCCCATACCTATCAGTTAAATTGTTTATATACATCCTTCTGTGTAGTATAGGAGCATAAAAAGTGTATATTAGTAGAAACAGTACTTCTGTCAGATAACATTAATCAGAAAGCCTTGATCCTTTTCATTTGCACATGCCATTGTTAATGCTGAGCATTTTTTTTTTGTGCCAACAAGACTTTGTGCCTATGTCAATGGACTTTAGGCCTGTGTTGATGGGGAAATGCAGCTTGTTTACAGTTGCATTTACAGTAGCCTAAATTTCAGATCAGTTTGAGGGTCTTCTGTGACCATTTAACATTCACTGAGGTGCATCTGACCTGAAGTTGACCTCCTTCTGACCTGACCTAAGCTGCATCGGCCTGTCTTTGCCTTGCCATTCCCATTTATAGGGAAAGAACAAGTGCTAATGGAATAAAAAGCCCATTAACACAGGCCCTATATATGCCTGTTGTCTACCTGAGGTGAACCAAAGTATAAAGGTCTTTTTTTCTGGTAATTTTTCTTTTATGAGACTTTTTATTTACCCACTTGACCTCCGAAAGGTTTTACCCTCTTCGTGACCAGGGCAATCTTTGCTATTCAGCACTGTGCTATTTTAACTGGCAATCGCACGGCCATGCAACACTGTATGCAAAATAAAATTTTTATAATTTTTTTTCACACAAATAAATCTTTCTTTTGGTGGTATTTTATGACTACTGGGTTTTTTTTTTTGAATATATAAATGAAAAAAGGCCAAAAATTTTTTTAAAAAAACACGCTATTTTATACTCAAGTGTCACTTGACAAAGGAGCGCGCATGCCCGTTGAGAGCTTCGCGCATGCTCAGAAACGCGTAGTGGATCCCCATCTATCTGAACCATCCGGGTGACGTCAACACTCATGTGTGCCTCGCTGGAGCGCGGAAGTGTCCATCCAGCCTTACCGCACTGCAGCTGGCTTCTCCGTACGGAGGTCCGCGGCCATCCCCTCGGATTACATCGAAGCCCCACACACACGGACTTTTGACTAACCCTGGATATAGTTCCCATGGAAGCTGACACCCACAAATCTTGATGTAAGTGCGAATATGTGCTTTTGATACTGCATTAAACAGTTGTACTTAGAGGCGCTTTCTCTTTATTTTTTGTCTAACTAACATTGATGTCGCTAGTGACACTAATACAGTGATCAGTGATAATATTGTAGACTGACACTGTACTAACGACACTGACTGGAAAGGGGTTAACATCTAGGGAAAATCAAGGGGTTAACTGTGTGCCTAGTGTAACTAGTGTAACGTGTGTTGTTTTTACTAACCTGGCTGTTTTTCTCCCTGCTTTTCAGGGAGAAGAAACAGCCAGATCACTGTTCCTATGTACACAGAGTATTGTGTGTTTGTAAAAAAAGAACTCTTTGTGTGATTGGATACAGTCGATCAGCAGGTTTCAGCTGAAATCTGCTGCAAAAGCTCAAGCTGTGTCTAATCAAACCCAGAAAAAGGCCAGTCACGTACAGTACATGCATGTGCTTGTGCCTGCGGCCCGCTCATAGTATATTTACTGTGTGCAGTCAGCAGGTGGTTAAAGAGGTTGGCAGTCACAGGATCCACTTAGAAAAAATATATAATGAAACAGTGTTAAAGTTTTAGGTATACAATGTAACTCTTAAAAAAGTTAAACAGTTAAAATATTAAAAGCTAACTTTGCTTTATTGATAGCAATTCATAAAAATATATTGATTTTGGATGGCTTTAGAAAAAGATTAAAACAAAATTGGAAACTATCATCCATCTGTATGTAACCAGCAAGGAATTTCAAATGTGTATTGAGTGCAATCTGGATTTCGTTATTGTAATTCCAGCTGCCTATGGTGGGGGCCATGCAATTTTGTGATATCCTCGTAACGCTTTACTTTTCAGAAACTGAGAAGAAGAAATTCTTTATGAAATATTGTCAGTTTAGTGTATAATTGGTATTTTTACTTTATACTTAGTTATTCAGCAGTATTTTCTTTATCATTTTACTCAGGATGTGATATCTTAGAGACTGAATATTTTCAAGCTGTGACCTGATTTGTTTTTCTGCTTTCTCTGGGGCAGTAACTTCAGTAGAACTTTGTTTCCATCTCTTTATACTGTTCAGTTAAAAACCATGGCAGTAAGTCAACCATGGAAACATTTAAGAAATATGATGGATTTTCTATACCTGTAGCGAAAAAAAAGGATGTTGAGCTTATTGTTTTAATAAAACCACAGTTCTCATAGTTCTTATATACATCCCCGAATAAAAATGTAACCAAACCATATTACTGTCAATTTATGAAAACTGGAGAAGGTAATGGCCACAGCTACAATACAGAGATATGCTTTTATTTATTGTGGCCTAGAAAAACATGAGAGCTGCTAATAACTAGGTATTATGGGCAACTTAGACGCTTCTGACGTTTCAAGCAACACAGATGTTGCACTAGTTTTGTTAAATCCAACTTTTCCATCAGTGACTTGGAATGGTTTCCTGCTAAATTTCTAGTATTACTAAATAAAGATTTGAGAGTATGGTATGAAGCATATAATTCATTAACATATTTGTCACCCCCAAAACACTATAAACCATTTATGTTATATAACAAATGTGATGGACTAGGCGGTAGAGCGGGTAGGATATTGTGGGTGATTAGGCCACATAGCTGAGTTTTGAATATTATAAATAAAAACCTGCATTATCAGTTTTTCTCCCAAGCCCAATATCTATCATTAGTTGAATTTTAATATAAACACTTGGCAGCTTTCAAAATGGCTGTGGCCACCACTAACAAATGATAGGTGCATGCAAAACCAAAAGTTTGCCAGTGAAGGAACTTTTGGAAATGAAAGGGCTCCACATGTTTTATGAGCAAGGGCAACCCCAGATTTGAAGCTTGTTTCAATTAAAGTTTTGTAGATTAAGCCACAAAACTATTGCCCTTAGCTGGACTACTAGAGGTCAGCAGAGAATTGTTATTTAGATGGAAGGAACTTTGATGTATACTTCAGTGTACTGTCAATCCACATCTAGCACTGTTGACTGTTGACACAAGTAGTATTAAACCCAAAAGCAAACATTTATTATATGACAGCTTACTAATTCTTAGATATAATGGCCGCATTAGTTTTCTTTCTTTCCTTTATTTTCACAAGGCGATCCAGCCAATAATGTGGTTGTAAACCCTTACAATCCAATTTTTGCTACAGGTAAGCCTATAATAAGGCTTACCTGTAGCTACCCCGGATATCTCCTAAACCTGCACGGTTTAGGAGATATCCCCTGTATCTGCATGTGCCGACGTCATCAGCACATGCACACTGAAGCAAGCGGCACGTATGTGCCGTTTGCTTCAGTGTGCTGTTACCGGTGGCTCCCGCGTGCATCGCAGCTCCGGCCAATCACAGCACTGGAGCGTCGATACCCGGAAGTAACTCTTAAAGGCTTGTTTAAAAATAAATAAATAAATAACAAAAATGTTATACTTACCTCCTCTGTGCAGTTTTGCACAGAACAGCCCAGATCCTCCTCTTCTCGGGTCCCTCTTTGCTGCTCCCTTTCTCCTTTGAGTGCCCCTCAGCCAGCAGCTTGCTACAGGGGGGGGGCACCCAAGCCAAGTCAGAGCTCCGTGTATCCATTCAGACACGGAGCCCCGACCTGGCCCCGCCCCCTCTCACCTCTGGCTGACTGACTTTGATTGACAGGAGTGGGGGCCAATGGTGCTGCTGGAGGAGTGTCCTGGATGGCTAAGGGGATCGTGGACATCGCTGGAGAGAGAAGGGGCTCAGGTAGGTAATTAGGGGGTGCTGGGGGGACTGCTACACACAAAAGGTTTTTTATCTTAATGCATAGAAGGCATTAAGATAAAAAAACCTTCTGCCTTTACAACTCCTTTAAGACTGTTGTTTTTTCAAAAGAAGAAGCTATCCTCCAAATGTATCAGTTTACCAGGATGAGACAAAACATTTGGCAGGGGTGCTTTATTTATGTAAAACCTTTATCCTAAAAGGAATCCCCCCCCCCCCCATTGGGAGGCAGGTGTAGCCGTGAGGTGTAACTTTAATTTGCCCATTTTTATTTTTTTAGCATAAAGTTCCACTTTACGTGTAATTTAAGGGTACATAAATAGCACAAATCTCAATTTACTTTGCATAAAATATCAGTAAGGTGGATTCTGACTGATTGATATAGGTGCTGCACCTAAGAGTTGGTCAATAGGAATTTTAATTATTAGTTTAATAAAGCCCTCATCCTGCATCACCACATTAAGACTGTGATCTGTGCAAAGTAACAGCTGACCTCTGAATATGCATAGGCGTATAAATGTTAAACTAAATTATTTAAATAATGTACTTTTTATTGTATGTGAATGAACTCTTTACTGGCTGATCACATGAATTTACTTCTTATTTATGGCTTATGTAGCCCCCAGTACTCTTAACAGGCTCAGATCTACCTTAACCCAGTCGCAGATCAGGTGACTAGGAGAAATAAGAGATGAAAGTAGAGTGAGGGCAAGCACTATTCATCTCCTCTGTTTGAAAGTAGAAACCTTTTTAATGCTAGATTTCACACCACTACCTGGGTGGACTGTATACTAGAAGAAAACCATGACCAATTAATTATGGAGGTGAATTGGAATATGACAGAAATCGCTGGATGCTAAGGGTCCATGCATACTGGGCATATAGAGCAATTTTGTACAGGTGTTTAGAAGGGTTTAGCATTTTTTTGCTGAAAACTCCTGTAGAAGAAGCGTTTTTTTTAGGTCTGGTGTGCATGGACCCTAAAGTATAATTTAAAGTTAAACTTTTTTTTTCAAATTTGGATAAGGTAAGGAGGTTAGAACCTTTTGTCAGGATTTTCACTGCTGTCTATGTGTCAACGTAATGGAGATTCACTCTGCACTGATGCTCTATGTCACTGGGAATAAATGTGAAAGTAAATCTCACCTTTTGAGTTGCCACGAGAATACAAAAAGAGAGCAAATCTTCCAATGAAGACACTTGTTCCCAAGACAACAGTCTGTGGATTATTTCTTTACAACTCCTGTTGAGTCTGCAGAACAAGAAGGGATAAGTTACAAATGGAAAAAAAAAACTTTTTAATAATACTTTAATTATTGCTTTCAGTTGGGTTACTTTATATGTAGAAGTAATACTAGAATAAGACATTATGTAGGGTTAAAATTGGTTTGAAATGTCATTTGTGTTGGCCTCACATGAATGTAAATTACCACCAATATTTCCTCTGGTAGTGGCTTCCCAAGGAAGACAGGCCGGACTGCCCGCATAGCCTCTGATGAAGAGATCCAGGGAACAAAAGATGCAGTGATACAGGATCTCGAGAGGAAGCTGCGTTTCAAAGAGGAGCTCCTGAACAACGGTCAACCGGTATTATATTGACTGCAAAACTAAGCACTTATTATTATTGTGTTACAAAGAAAATGTCAGTTATCTTTTCACTTTCTTTTTAAAGTTAGACATTGGTTATATTTCTTTTATAATGTCAGGCACTAAACTTACAAAGGGAAGTAATAAGTGACTAAAAATTAAATATTTGTATCTCTCCTATATTCTTAGAAATTGACGTATGAAGAGAAAATGGCTCGGCGGTTGCTGGGTGCAGACAATGCTGCAACAGTGTTTAATTTGCAAGAACCAGAAGATGATATAAATACACAGGTACATATGACTGTCTTCTTACATCTACATATTTAGAGTTCAAATTAATGAGAGATCACAGATTGAGAGAATGAGAAATATGCAGTATCTCCATATATAGCTTTATATGTTTCACCTAATACACACAATTGAGCTGATGTTCCTTGCCAAAAAAAACTTTTTTTTTCAGTGGAATGTGCCCATGGAGCCACAATAATCATTAACAAACAGCTTATCAAAAGTAAACTATTGAAGGGCATTTAGTGAATCAAGAAACTGCCATTACCCACAATTGAGGAAACAGTAACATATTATATTATTTAGAAAAACATTCATTCTCTACAGGAAATAACTCTAAATGTTTCTTTTGCTAACTAATTGTAATTGACAGAAGTATGAATGCTTTGTCCATAACACGCATTCCATAGCAGTCAGCTGTGCGTTAATGTATGTTTATCTTCCTGCTTTTCGTGTACTCATACCCAAACAGTCAAACAGTGGTCTGGCCTTTCAGCTTGTCATGCATTCTTGTTTTTTCCTGGACATAGCAGTTTATACATGCATGTATCCTGGGTCAGTGTTCTCTAACTATATCGTGCTAAACTGGCTCTACACATAAAAACACAGAATGGCTTGACTTTGGGTGTGCACATACACATATATGGCCAAATCTAAAAAATCTGTTCATTAAGCAAATTAGATTGTACAGAGGGCTAAGTTTAATGATAGCCACACATGTGGAATAGACCTGTCATCTGCCTTAAGAGAGAGAGAGAGGATAACGAGGGAGCAAGAGGACCTTATACTGCCTTTAATTGGGCTCATTGTCAGAAGATCAGATACAAAGCTCCTAGGTTTATGTTAGGCTGGGTTCACACATGTACAGCTGCAGTTTGCAGTCCGGAGTCTGGTGTGGTTTTGTTCACCGGTTCAAGTTCAAATTTTTACTCGCATTCGCACCTAAACCGGACCCAAAATCGCACAGGACTCTTTTCAAAAATGGACTGCGGCTGATCTGCACATGTAGGAAGCGGCTCCATTGAAAGCCAATCTGATTCACGTTATGCAAATCGGATGTGCCTAAAAATGCATCAGTTTTGCATATATGCGAACCGAGCCTAACTGTTGGTGTGTACGAACATTAAACGTTCTACATAAACCAATGGCTCACAGTATTGTATTCTGTTTGTGTATGTGGTTAGCATAGTGTATGTTTGCGTCCTTTTTTAAATTACTTTTATAAGCCAGTTTAATTGGCTGTTCATGCCACAGATAATGTTATCCACACTGTACAATCCTTTGTAACCATGTATATAATTAATTGGGCTAATGTTTATTCATACTATAAATATGCTAATAAAAAGGTTACATTAATCTGGCTTTAAAGAGCTCTTGATCATTATTCACTAAATAAATGTAACAACCTAAAGGTAGTTTCTTTATAAATTTGTGCTGAAAACACAAGATGGAATAATGCCATCTTTTTTTGGGGAGGGGGGAGGGTGTATATACTAATAGAAGTTAGTGTCTGTCTGATCACTGTCTGATATCACAGCATTCATAATAAGTTAAATAATTAAATACTGTTCTGTACAGAAAGTTCCAGGCTCAGAGTTTATAGCCCGAGTTCTATGAAAGAGAATTGTTATCAGAGCACATGGCAGTAACTTTTTTCTTGCTTTAGCTTTCACCTTCTTCTCTACCTTTCCAGGAAGTTGCCTCTGTTGATGCTTCTGTAGAGAATCCTCTTGAAATGCAGAAGGTTACTATTGACCTGTGTTCCATGTCTACACCACACTGATCATTAGTCTTAAAAACTAACATCTTACAGGTTTTGCAGTTTGCCCAATTTAACATCTGTTATAAACACGTGTTTTTCTTGTTGCCTTGTGTTTTGTCACTCGGTACAATGTGTATTCATCCATTAAGAGAAGAGAAGGTTTTAGCCAAGTTAGAAAATAAGTTAGGATGTTATGTACCTGAGTAAAGTCTCCATCTCCAGAGTATGCATAACATAATTGCATGAAATGACTGTGTTGTTTAATTTCACTAATTACTTCTAAACAATCTTCACCAGAATTCCACTCGTATAAAATGCCCCTTCCATATAGGAAATGGGTATACGTCCTGCATAAATATGGGACACACCAGTGTTCAATACATATAAATAACACCAGCTATTTATATGACTCCAATTTTATGTTTGTAGTTTTGTACTATATTTAGGTAGGTATACGTATAAAGGTTTGTTTGATGTTGCATTGTACCAATGTTCATTAACTGAAATGAGAAATCCCTCTATATTTCTTTCTGTAGGAGAAGCTATTGCTCCATTATTTTGCTTCCCAAACCATCTACTGTATAAGTAACAAAACATTAATACTGTATATGTTTCCGGAATGAGCTTGATGAATAAGCATATATGGTATTTGCACCAAAGAACAGTATATAATATATATAATATTATTTATACTAAATCTAGGCACTAGGTTCTTTCAAATGCCATGGGGTTGATTTATTAAAGGCAATCAGACTGTGTACTTCCTCCAGAGCTTAGTAAATGACCAGGAGCTCTGCTGCCTTCCATCATCCAATCATGTGCAAGCAAAAATGTTGTTTATTTTATTTTCCTTGCTCCAAGAAAGATGTAGCCGGCAACTCCAGAATCCCATGAAAATCTTTATTTGCTACATAGAGGTCAAGATTAAAAACAGCTGATGCGTTTCAGCATATACCCTTGTTTATTTTCTTTGCACATGATTGGATATTCCTGTCAAAATGAAGCTTCCCCCTATTTACTAAGCTTTGGAGCAACTACAATTGCAGAGTGCAACTGCTCTGTGCAAAGTGCACAGTTTATTTGCCTTTAGTGAATCAACTCCACATGTTTAATTATCTTGGGTTGATGATTTTTATATACTTTAAACTTTTCTGGTCATGGAAGGAGAAGGCACGGAAGCGGAAAACGCTGCTAATAATGAGTGTAGAAATAGAATTGCCACATCCTGGTACATAGACATAACTTGTCACTTCAATCCAGGATTTAGGGCATCATTTAATGTATTGTTAAATTGAACAGGTTATTTTGGACAGTTGTTCCAGTTAACAATTGGATGATGAATAAAATGTTTATAACTTTCTCATTCCAAAATGTAAGTTAAAGAGGTGTTCCAGCCTGGGAAAAAAAATTAAAGTCAGCAGCTACAAATACTGTAGCTGCTGACTTTTAATATATGGACACTTACCTGTCCAAGGAGCCTGCGATGTTGGCACCCCAGTTGATCTTTGGATCGGCTGTCGGGTGCTGCCACCACCATCTCCACTAGGGGAAACCGACAGTGAAGCCTTTCGGCTTTACAGACTGTTCCCTACTGCGCGAAGCGTGCTGCGCTTTCTAGTTGGGCCGACGGCGGAGGAAGGAGGAGGGGGGCCAAACTTCTGAGGGACAGCGCCGTCTCCGAAAGTAGGGAAGGGAGACCTGTCAAAAACTGGTCCCTGTTCCCCCCTGAAAGATGCCAAATGTGGCACTGGAAGGGGGGGGGGGGACAAGCAAATTTTGGGTGAAACTCTGCTTTAAAGTTCATCTAGGGTTTCATTTATAATCCTGTCCCCTTCCCCCCGACGATCTAGCTAACAAATCTAGTGGTCTAGTAATAGGCCCAAAAAAATATATTAGAAAAAAAACAGGCAAAGCAGTACTGATTGTTAACTTTACCAAAAGGCACATGTGGTGTTCCTTGTATTATATCACATTTACAAGACCAGTTTAGGTTGATGTTTGACTTCCTCCAATGCTGTTATTTTTGTTGATTTTATACAAAAGGTTATTCACCCTGATGGTCCAAATGAACTAACATGGATCAAACGTCTAGTGTTGAGTTCAAGAATGCAGTAACCAAGAATGTCTTGTTTTACCTAGCACAAAGGCATCTGACAAACCTTTCCTAGTAAAGAAGGGACCCCGTAGATGTGAAAAATACCAAAATGGTTAAATCATCATTCTCACAGGGCATTCTCACTCTACCTTATCAAACAAATCCTTTAAATTATTTTTTAAGTGTTTTTATAGCTAATCCTTAGTGACAGACACTTAAGTATTGGCACTAATACTGTAGAACCGCTAGTGTTTTGTTTATTTATCCATATATGACAAGCAGGAAAATAAAAGATAGATTGTGAGGTTAACAATATCCTCTGAAGTTTAATTATACATGTGTAGATTAAATAACATGCAGTTTTTTTGTGTGGAAAACAGTTTGCGGGCGTCTTTATTATTCTAGTCGTTATGTGACCCTCAGCAGAGGTCTGTTTGCTCATTCCTTACCTAAAGAAATGCAGTAACAAAAAAGTCTGCTGAGTGCTTGATGCTTGGAAAAATCAGAAACATGGCTTAAAATAAACACATATTACTGGTCCCTGAAGTTGAATTCAATATATACAGATCAAGTTATTACAAAGAAAAGTATTTGGTTCATAGACAGCTTCTGTCTCATGGGGCAACAGATAGCACAACCACAGCCATTCTCCCTCTTTAACATTTACAGGCCAAATAATACACATGGTTAAGGGCTTGCTGACTAATATTTTCCCTTTTCCATTTCCTTTGAGACATTTAGAATTGTAGTTTTGGTGCTTGTGGACATGGAGGCCTACCAAATGATCTTTTGTTTTTTTAGTTACCTAGAGACATGGGAGAATGTCTTAGATAGCACCTCTGATTTTTAATCCAACATTGAGACTATGGGGTCCATTTACTAAAGGCAAATAGGATGTTCACTTTACAGGGGAAGTTACACTTGGCAAGTGAATTTACCAGAGTGAAGTTTTACCCACTCGTGTGAAAGAAAAAGAAAAAAAACAGAATTTTTGCTTTGCACATAATGGGATGATGGAATTTAGCAGAGCTTCACCTTATTAACTAAACTCTGAAGCAAATTTTCTTACATAATTAATAAGCGATTTGCCTTTAGCAAATAACTCCCTGCTTGTGTACTGGAATTCCCTGTTTATAGGCAAATGGCTGGTGTGGCTCTGAGAGAGGGAGTTTGAATACTGCAGAATGACTGGAAAGAGTTTGTTGTTTCAGTCTTTTGTGGCCTTCAAGCATCGCTCAATCTGTCTACAGGAAATATTGGAAAGTTGTATTAAAACAGAAATCTCAGGCAAAAACTTTGTTTTCTTTTGGATAAAGTAGGAAATGTGAGATTTTATTTTATTTATTTATTTATTTATTTTTTATTATTTTATTTATTTACTTTTGTCTGTGTCCTATTTTGCTTCACTTTCAGTCTTTGGCCACATTAACAATAAAATCTGACAGAGGTTCTTCTAACCCTCCCCCAATCTATCCAAAACAAAAAAATAGATTTAGATATACAGTACTTTAAAGTAAAATGGGTGGGATTTATGAATTTAGCAGAGGTGTCATTCTTTTAGCAATTACAGTTTACTCAATTGTTTTACTTTAAGGAGAAGTCCAACCAAAGCTCGTTTGGTTGGGCTTCTCCTATGGATCACAGGAGTGCAATTTGTTTTGCACTCCTGTATCTTGTTTTCAGCAGAGAGCGGTCTGAAGATCGCTCTCTGCTAACGTCACAGATATCAGTCCAGGCACCACGTCATCCCGACTCTGGGAGTCTGGATCCGCCAGACGCCTGGACTGATAACGTCTCAGCCTCTCAGCGAGCCACTGAGAGGCTGAGACGGCCCGCTCTACCCTTCCCCAGCTCAGTGCTCCAATGAGTGAGGAGGGAGAAGAGCAGAGAGAATGTGACTGACAGTCTGCAGCTCTCTGCTCACGGAGCTGCAAAAACCAAGAGATCAGCAGTGTTTAATCGCTCGGTTTTCAGTGCAGAGTCAGATGCAGCATCGGAGCCAGGTTTCATCCACCTAGGTAAGTATGAATCGAAAAAAAAAAAGAAAGCCATACTTCTCTTTTAATTTCCAAGGTTGCTGCCTACAAAAAAAAAAAAATCACGTTTTCTTTATGAGATGTCTAACTTATATGAAGCAATTTGTGTGATGTTTTGTAGTGTGGAATCTGGGATGTAATAAATAAGGACTGTAGTGATTTTTTTCCCTGAAAACATGTGGTTGCAGAATTTAAATGACTCAGGAGTGTTTTCAAAGAGAAGTTAATTTTTTGACATTTTGACATGTTGACATTTTAATCTGATAGGAGTACAAAGTTTCCAGCTTTGAGCAGAGGCTTATCGGTGAAATTGAGTATCGCCTGGAACGTTCTCCTGTGGAAGAATCGGATGATGAAGTAGAACATGGGGATGAATCCAATGGCACCCCTCCTCAATTTGAAACAAAACTGCGCCACTTCAAGATCTTTGAAGGAATGCCAGCAACTTTTACATGCATGGTGACTGGCAATCCAAAGCCAAAGGTAGGAAAGTTTTCTTCTATTATTGTAGTAACAAAAGTATGAGAAGATAAAAATTGTGCAAAAAATATTGATACAATTGAAAACTCAAAGTGACTTTGTAAGCACTTTCAACTTTCTTTTGGTGGTATTTAATCACCACTGGGTATTTTTTTTATATTATTATATAAACGAAAAAAGACCGAAAAAGGAAAAAAATATTTTCTACTCTGTTATAAAACATATCCAATAAAATCAAATGTTTTCATAAATTTAGGCAAAAATGTATTCTGCGATATGATTTTGGTAAAAAACAAAAAAGTGTTTAGTAATCAGTTTGTGTGAAAGTTATAGCGCCTACAAACTATGGATATATACTGGAATTTACGCAGCTATAGGTGCTATACTAGTAATAGCAGTGGTCAATGACCTACAGTGAGACTGTGATCTGGCACAAAACAAGGGGAAAGTGCACCAGAGATAAGCCACGTCCATAAAACATTGAGGATACAAAATAAGGTAGTACTGAGTATTACCAGGGAGGTGGACTTTTTAGGCTAAGAAACAGTGGAGAAGATATAGCAGTATAAAAAATATAAATTTATTGAAAAATACAAATATCTAAAAAACAAAATGACAGTTGTAACATAAAACATCTATGATTGTTGTGCAGTGAGCTCAGCTGTGTCCTGAGGAACTGTCATTTTGTTTTTTAGATATTTGTATTTTTCAATAAATTTATATTTTTTATACTGCTATATCTTCTCCACTGTTTCTTAGCCTAAAAAGTCCGCCTCCCTGGTAATACTCAGTACTACCTTATTTTGTATCCTCACTGTGATCTGGCACTAACTGACACTGGCTGGGAGGGACACTAGCTGACACTGACGTCACTAGTGACACTAATACATGATCAGTGATAATACTGTACACTGTACTAATGGCACTGATGGGTGACAGGGATGATCAGAAGGGCAATCAAGGGGTTAACTGTGTGCCTAACAAGTGTATGTGTGCTGCTTTTATTCACAAGATCTGGTTATTTTTTCTCCCTGAACTCAGAGTTGATTTCAGGTAGAAGAAACAGCCAGATCGCTGTTCTGTGTGTTTGTAAGCACAGAACTCTGTGTTGTGATTGGCCACAGCCATAATCATTGGCTGTAACCTGGTGACAAACTCATGTTGTGCTGAGTCCAATCACAGCACAGAACAGCAGGGGGCGCGCGTCCACACACTTGAAACCCAGGAAGTGGATGGCGATGTACCAGTAAGTTACCATGCCTGGCTGTAGCGCCTGCTAGCAATAAATGTACTGTTAGTGGACATCAAGTGGTTGAACCTTACAATAAAACAACCCCATCAATCATTAGTGGCCAGTGGAAATTTAACCCCTTCACTCCTAAGGGTAAAACATATTTAAATGCCTAAGCACAATTTTGCTAATTTTACATGTGTTATTAAAACCGTACGTATCATCAGAACTTTTTGTATCCAGGTGAATCATACCTTGTTTTTTTAGGACAAATTGGACTTTCATTTAGTGGTAAATGGTAATGGATATGTCCTGATTATTTTTTTTATTATCATAGGAAAACTGGCCCAAAATAGTAAAAAAAAACATTTTTTAAATGTATCTGTATATTTCTTGTTACTACCATAACCTACCACCAAAGAACAACCCAAAATAAATTCTCCTGCTCTGGATGATCACAGCCATACCACATGTGTATGTTGGTTGTTGTATGTACCCATAGTACAGCCCAAAAACAATAGTGCACATTTTGCTTTGCATTTTGATACTGACACTGATATTAATTAAAAAAATGCTTTTTTTTAAAAAATTCCAAAACATACTGACCTTGACCTTTGACCCTTACTTGACCCAGACACTAACCCTGGCACTGACCTAGATCAAACCTTGATCTAGCTATTTTTTTTATTTAATTTTTTACTATTATTTATTTTTTTATTTTTTTACACACCTTTTTTTTTTTCCTTTCTGCAAGGAAAGAGAGAGATACATGGTAAAGTGGTTATAAAAAGTCTACACACCCCTGTTAAGATGTCAGGTTTCTGTGATGTAAAAAAATGAGACAAAGATAAAGAACTTTTTCCACCTTTAATGTGACCTATAAACTGTGCAACTCAGTTGAACAACAAACTGAAATTGTTAGGTGGCGGGAAGTAAAAATAAAAAAACTAAAATAATAAGTGTGCACACTCTTAAACTAATACTTTATTGAAGCACCTTTTGATTTTATTACAGCACTTAGTCTTTTTGGGTATAAGTCTGTCAGCATGGCACATCTTGACTTGGCAATATTTGCCCACTCTTCTTTGTAAAAACGCTCCAAATCTGTCAGATTGCGAGGGCATCTCCTGTGCAAAGCCCTCTTCAGATCACCCCACAGACTTTCAATCAGATTCAGGTCTGGGCTCTGCCTGGGCCATTGCAAAACTTTAATCTTCTTCTGGTGAAGCCATTCCTTTGTTGATTTGGTTGTATGCTTTGGGTTGTTATCATGCTGAAAGATGAAGTTCCTCTTCATGTTCATGAAGGTTTTGTGCCAATATTGACTGGTATTTGGAACTGTTCATAATTCCCTCTACCGTGACTAAGGCCCATGTTCCAGCTGAAGAAAAACAGCCCCAAAGCATGATGCTGCCACCACCATGCTACACGGTGGGTATGGTGTTCTTTTGGTGATGTGCAGTTTTGTTTTTGCGCCAAACATATCTTTTGAAATTATGGCCAAAAAGTTCAACCTTGGTTTCCTTAGACCATAACACATTTTCCCACATGCTTTTGGGAGACTTCAGTTATGTTTTTGCAAAATTTAGCCAGGCTTGGATGTTTTTCTTTGTAAGAAAAGACTTCCGTCTTGCCACTCTACCCCATAGCCCAGACATATGAAGAACACAGGAGATTGTTGTCACATGTACCACACAGCCAGTACTTGCCAGATATTCCTGCAGCTCCTTTAATGTTGCTGTAGGCCTCTTGGCAGCCTCCCTAACCAATTTTCTTCTCATCTTTTCATTAATTTTGGAGGGACGTACAGTTCTTGGTAATGTCATTGTTGTGCCATATTTTCTCCACTTGATGATGACTGTCTTTACTGTGTTCCATGGTATATCTAATGCCTTGGAAGTTCTTTTGTACCTTTCTCCTGACTGATACCTTTTAACAATGAGATCCCTCCCTAAGAAAATGTCAAGAAAGACCTACTAGAACAGCTGAACTTTATGTGGGGTTAATCAGAGGCACTTTAAATGATGGCAGGTGTGCACTGACTCCTATTTAAAATGCGTTTGAATGTGATTGCTTAATTCTGAACACAGCTACATCCCCAGCTATAAGAGGGTGTGCACACCTATGCAACCACAATATTTTCGTTTTTTATTTTTACTTCCCCCCTCTAAAATATTTCAGTTTGTTTTTTAATTGAGTTGTACAGATTATAGGTCACATTAAAGGTGGAAAAAGTTCTGAAATGATTTATCTTTGTCTCAATTATTTACATCACAGAAACCTGACATGTTAACAGGGGTGTGTAGACTTTTTATATCCACTGTATCTCTCCACTCCATTCACAGAGAGAAAACACAGGGGTGGGCTTCACAGCTCCTAGCACAAAAACAGATATGCAAATATGCAGCCCCACAGAAAAAAAGTCCAGTTCAGTGAGGATGCATATATGTGTTACATCGGCATAAAGGGGTTAAACACCCCCTCAAAAAAAAACATTACCAGTGAATCTTTACCCTCCTCCCCACCTTCACCTTCAATCTACTGCAAACAGTAGAATTGTGTTCATAAAGATTCAGCTCTCCCCTTCCTGTGTTGCGATTGCGCAGTGTGTACACTTTGCATTGGCTGTGATTGGTTCACAGTGATCACAAGGTACAAAGTCACTCTGATTGGCTGTGTATATTTTGTTTTGATCTGAGATGTGTAAATATATAAACAGCGCTGCAAAAAACTGAATGTACCTCTCCGCTGCCTTTTTTTTACTATGCAGCAGTTTAAAAGGTGGGTAAGGCTTAGCATCTGTTATATATAAAGTATGATGGTGTTTGTGTTTACCCAGTATTATTATTTATACCTTTTGCATACAGTGTGGTTTGGTTTGAGTCCTTAGTCTGATAGTTTACTTTGTCTCATTTGACTGATTTCCCCCCACAAACTCCTTTATCTTTGTCACACAGTAGATTTGAATTTAAAGAAAAATCTTCAGCTACAGCTGCATCTTATCAAGATTGTGCCATATATGTCTGTTTATGATTTGAAGGTGTCAAAAATGAGGAGTTGAGAAAATGTATAGGATATTCATATAACAAGACTGTCATAACGTGTTCTTATATGGGATATAGGCAAGACTGATGTATATAGTCTGTTTGCCAGATGTGAAACTGTTATCAAAGACTAAGGCCTAAGTGTCCATTGAGATTTGCTATCATACAGATTGTATAGTAAGTTAAATAACCTGAAACCTTCTAGGATTTCTTGGACAAAAATTGTCACGAGATGTGATGGACCATTTACTTATTTATATAGCAGCACATTTTTTAGAGGTTTGCCATGCAAAAATAATAATTCACATCATTTATTGCCCCCAAAACAAGGTTATGTTTCTAGCAAACCCCTACAAACATGCACGCAATAGAGTTAATTTTGATTGTATTAAATAATTTTTGAACTAAGGGATTAAACCAGAGAACCTCTAAGTTCACCCTTGCAAACTTCATTCAGAAAGAAACCCCGGAGAGAAATGAACCCAAAATACTAGCAATACAGGCTGTGTATTGCTAGTATGTGTCATCCAGTCTGCCATTGGAAAAATGTTATAGTTTTTGAAAAGGGTAGAATCTGCAAAAGGTTTTTATTGCTTTCACCCCATTGTGGAGATTCACTTTCCCTTTTTTTCTTGGTTACAACACAAAAAATGAAGAGAAATACTATTTAAGGCTTCAGTTGTATCAACATTAATATTTTACATCACAACATTAATATTAAAGTGGTTCTAAAGCATCATACATTTACATTAATTAGCACCATTAAATACAATAAGCAAAAATCCATGATTTATTTTAATGTGCCTATTTCTATGTCTTATGGGTTACATCCTCTGCGATTCTGGCACTTGATTAAAATAACTTCCAGCCAGTGAGTGCACTCCATTTGCGTATTACATGACCCAGCGTTCAGGACTACATGACCCAGCAGGCTTTGCGATAATGCTCAAGTGTTTCCCTTCACTTGTAAACACAAACGGGTATGAGACAATTACACACCTTGTCAGCTGAAGAAGGCACCTCTCTGCTGCACCACCTCCCAAACTCCACCCGCCAGCCTTAGAAAGGACTTGATATAGAGGCAGAGTTGCTGTCAATCAGTGTACAAGGGAGGCAAAACTGAGGTGGTGCTTCTGTTGCTGTAGCTGGAGTCTGTGCCAATGATGTTATGTGGGGAGACAAAGTAGCGGGGAAGCTGTGGTGTCTTCAGATGATGGGATGTTTGTATGTGCAGGCAGGCAGCGTTAGCAAATGAGAATATACTCCTAAGCTATGGAGCACACACTCCTGGTGCCCTCATCGGAGCAGTGCAGGATTGTAGGCACCTTATGATAGAAGACAGGTGGAAATGCTTCACAATCAACAACAAACTACAATAAAGGCAGAGCTTTCAATCAGGTTAGGCTTATTGGTTAATTTTATTAATAAGAAACAAAAAAACATAAAGAAAAAGGAGGGTTTAGTATCACTTTAAATACTACATTAATTAATATTTCTGATTTTTCTGAAAATTTATGACAGTGCCGATGCCAGTGAATGACCATACTGTCCCTTGTTATTGCACAATTAGCATTGCATAGTGGAAGCAGACTGAACTATGTTCTTATGTTCTGTTTCAAATTTCTTGCCTGGGAAGAGGCCATTGTAATGAATTACTGCAACAGGAAATCATTCAGGAGGAAATTGTGAACACATGGGATTCCCATGTTTTCTATAAAATAGTCACTTAAGAGATCATTTGTATGTCAATTTCTGGTTCTATTGTTTCCAAGAGTCACAAAGGACTCCAATACATGACAACTAGATAATCTGTTTGAAACAGGAATACAAAAGTACTTGTAGGCTTTTAACAGTTGGTGCATGTGGAAGAAATACATATCTTCGTCACAGATGCAAATCAGGTGTTTGTGGATGTTTCAAATGAGTTCTTGAAGTGACAAGTTTTGATTGAATGATGTGGGTGACAACTTTATCCAATACCTAGTTTCTAAAAAGTTAACTTTTTGGCTAATAAGGACCAAGAGATTTTGTAACATACTGTAGATTATTCTGAAGCAGCTATACAGGTCACTATTTTGTCTGGTGATAACTGAATTGTAAAGAATAAAATGAATGGCACTGAAAAGGTGGATATGCTCTAATGGACGCTAAACAAAATCCATTAATAAAAAGTCCATATACAATGAATCCAAAATGTCCATATAAAAGTTTGTGTAAAGATAAGCAACATTAGTGGCAGCTTAGGTGTGACAGGCTAGTGTAGCAGGTTAAAACCGAATGGATTTATTAAAAGCCAGTTGACAACTTACATGGGTAGAAAGCAAGTAGGCATATCTGTATATCTGGGGCAGATGTATAGAGGTGTCCCGAGGTCAACTCTGGTCTCCCGCTGACGTCACTTCTGCTCCGGCTCCTTCCATGTTCCGCGTTGGTTACCGTTGCTTCCGGCCATGATCCTCAGTCTCAGGATGCCAGGCTGCGGAGCTTCGAGCCTCTCAGGACCTTCTCCTGATGACCTTGTGCCACCTCTATACATCTGCCCCAGATATACAGATATGCCTACTTGCTTACTACTCATGTAAGTTGCCAATTGGCTTTTAATAAATCCAAAGTTGCCACTATCTGACCACAATACCTGTCTACACAGATACAAATCTCTGGTGTCACTTGATCACCAACGACTGTATTTAAAAACATGAGTACTTACTGAAGCTGGTAATTTTGTAGCCAGCTCAAATAACTAATGAAAAGAAAAGGGCTGTTGGAAAAGGGCAAGTTTTCTAGTGTCTAATGGAAAAGGGCCAGGCTTTAAGTGTCTATGTGAAAGAGCTGTTTTTATATGTATGCCTGAGGGAAGAGGTTTTAGGTTTTCAGGTGTTTCATGGAAAAGGGGTTGTCTTTACAGGTGTCCTGAAAAGAGTTTGGGATCTGGGTGTCTAAGAGAAAAGGGGTTGTTTTTTACATGTCCGATAAAAGAGTGTTCAGTTTAAAGAAGAACTAAACCCATGGATTTAATGGTTTCAAAAAACAGTTACATTCAAGGCATGCTGGGAATGCTAATTGTCACATTTGCTTGTTCTTTCAACAAAACTGACAAGCCATCAAATTGGTGGTGTCATAACTGATCACATATGCAGCACCAAGGCAGTTGAAGATCAAACAGAAGCTAAAATGGCAACTTCCTTGACTGAAAAGGTAGGAGGGTTTAGTTCCGCTTAAGGTATCTAGGGAAAAGAGTTGTTTTTTAGGAGTCTATAGTTTTTAGGCATCTAATGGAAAAGGGTTGGGCCTTAGATGCCCAACAGGAAAAAGCTGGTATTAGATGTGCAAGGGGAAAGGGTTGGTCTAAGGTGTTGTTTTTTGGAGTTTCTCCAGATAAGTGGTGTGCTGTTTTATTCTGGGATTAGTCCTATAAACATTGGCACGTTTAAACTGACATGAAAAAGAAAAAGAAGTATTGTTTAGTATTAACCAGCTAAGGGAGAAACTGTGGTAAATGTATTAAGTCACTTTCAAAATAGAATTTATTTGAGGTTTTCCTGTAGGATACATACCGAGTCACTATTTTTAAGTACTATAATTAAGTCTCTAATGAACAATTAAATGGTAAATGTGTTTACTGGCTTATTGACAACTAGAATATAAACCCGACTTTATATAGTACAGTGAAATAATTAAAAAAGTATTTTGCAGTTGTCAATAACTTTTCAGTTTAATTATATTTTTATAAGATTCATTTTCTAATTTGCAAGTCTTGTTGTGTTTGGAAGGATGTGATATATTGGCCGTTCTCCTCAATAAATGTTTAATGTTCCATCTCAGAAAAGGATTTCAGTAGGTGGTGTGGAAGAAAAATACACCCTTTATTTATTGTTCGCAGAATTTTCACTTGCTCTGAATGGGACCTTTCTTCTTTACTCATTGCACTTCAGAAACTTGAGATCAATAAATATCACAAAGGGGTATTTCTAATCCCAGAGAAAATTATTAGTGCTGGAAGACTGCAGCTCCAGTACACTTAACAGACATAGCAACGGTATCCTAGCCAACCTGTTTATTAGACAATATGCTAAGCATTCCTGGGTAAACTGTAAGCATTCAGGCAGGCTTTGAACATGCCTTTGCATGGTTTAAAATAGCTGTAGAAATAGTTTAAAGAATAATAAAGGCTTATATTACTACCAAGGGCTGGCAATGCGTTTAGAGCGGTCAGAGTAAAGATAAAACATTTACACAATGCACTTTTTTTTCCTTCATCTTGTTTTTCGATTGGTTAATTCTGGATATTTGTGGGTAAGCAAAGCAACTGCAAGGGCTGTCAAGAGGAGATGTAGGATTCAGGCAACAAACTCTTGAATCTCTTATTGGTTGGACTGTATAATCAAATGGTGGGTGTGAATGCAGATAGCATCTTGCCAACAAAAGCAATCCCTGGTTTGAGTGTTTGCAAAGATATTCAGAAAAGATATTCATGTGGCAGAAAGGGTGGAGCTTTTTAAATGATGCCTGTGCTGATGAGTTCATAAGGTAGAATGATCTTTAAATACAACCATTCCATTAGGTCATTAGATGGTAAAATTAACTGAAGGATAATATCCTAGGTATTTAAGCATTTACAAGGTCGGTAATGATCCGATCAAAGAGATTTTCTTTTAAACTCACAAACAAACTGCATCATATGTACAGTGGGGACGTAAAGTATTCAGACCCCCTTAAATTTTTCACTCTTTGTTATATTGCAGCCATTTGCTAAAATAATTTAAGTTCATTTTTTCCTCATTAATGTACACACAGCACCCCATATTGACAGAAAAACACAGAATTGTTGAAATTTTTGCAGATTTATTAAAAAAGAAAAACTGAAATATCACATGGTCCTGAGTAAAGTATTCAGACCCTTTGCTCAGTATTTAATAGAAGCACCCTTTTGATCTAATACAGCCATGAGTCTTTTTGGGAAAAATGCAACAAGTTTTTTACACCTGGATTTGGGGATCTTCTGCCATTCCTCCTTGCAGATCCTCTCCAGTTCTGTCAGGTTGGATGGTAAACGTTGGTGGACAGCCATTTTTAGGTCTCTCCAGAGATGCTCAATTAGGTTTAAGTCAGGGCTCTGGCTGGGCCATTCAAGAACGGTCATGGAGTTGTGGTGAAGCCACTCCTTCATTATTTTAGCTGTGTGCTTAGGGTCATTGTCTTGTTGGAAGGTAAACCTTTGGCCCAGTCTGAGGTCCTGAGCACTCTGGAGAAGGTTTTCGTCCAGGATATCCCTGTACTTGGCCGTATTCATCTTTCCCTCGATTCCAACCAGTCGCCCTGTCCCTGCAGCTGAAAAACACCCCCACAGCATGATGCTGCCACCACCATGCTTCACTGTTGGGACTGTATTGGACAGGTGATGAGCAGTGCCTGGTTTTCTCCACACATACTGCTTAGAATTAAGGCCAAAAAGTTCTATCTTGGTCTCATCAGACCAGAGAATCTTATTTCTCATCATCTTGGAGTCCTTCAGGTGTTTTTTTAGCAAACTCCATACAGCTTTCATGTGTCTTGCACTGAGGAGAGGCTTCCGTCGGGCCACTCTGCCTGCAGTGATGGTTGACTTTCTATAACTTTCTCCCATCTCCCGACTGCATCTCTGGAGCTCAGCCACAGTGATCTTTGGGTTCTTCTTTACCTCTCTCACCAAGGCTCTTCTCCCCCGATAGCTCAGTTTGGCCAGATGGCCAGCTCTAGGAAGTGTTCTGGTCATCCCAAACGCCTTCCATTTAAGGATTATGGAGGCCACTGTGCTCTTAGGAAAGTTAAGTGCAGCAGAATTTTTTTGTAACCTTGGCCAGATCTGTGCCTTGCCACACTTCTGTCTCTGAGCTCTTCAGGCAGTTCCTTTGACCTCATGATTCTCATTTGCTCTGACATGCACTGTGAGCTGTAAGGTTTTATATAGACAGGTGTGTGGCTTTCCTAATCAAGTCCAGTCAGTATAATCAAACACAGCTGGACTCAAATGAAGGTGTAGAACCATCTCAAGGATGATCAGAAGAAATGGACAGCACCTAAGTTAAATATATGAGTGTCACAGCAAAGGGTCTGAATACTTAGGACCATGTGATATTTCAGTTTTTCTTTTTTAATAAATCTGCAAAAATGTCAACAATTCTGTGTTTTTCCATCAATAAGGGGTAATGTGTGTACATTAATGAGGAAAAAAAATGAACTTTTTTAAAGGGGGGTTGAGAGCTGGTGATCCATTGTGCCCAAAGCAGCCAAGCAGCTGTTGGAACTATGACAGCTTCTTAGTACCTATTAAGCAGTGGGTTCCAAGTGTGGAGACAAGGTCAGATAAATTCTATAGATCATGGGGGCGCATGCGCGGACTCAAGCGGAACCCAATCGCTAATGCCAATTTAGAGCTCCGCTTCAGTGAGAACCACACCGGGAGACACAGCACAGCTTAGGCCCCCAGAACGGCACCTGCCGACGTCCGCTACCTCTGAGAACCCGCTGTTCACACTGCCATGGTCCTCAGGGGGCTCCAAAACGAAACTAAAGCCCGGAAACATCAGGGACACTCTGGCCCGCTTGTCAGGCAAGATGGCGCCAACTACCTCCTCAAAGCACAACACGCCACGCTCAGCAAAGACCCAGCGCCACGCTCAGCCCCTGCAGGAGGAGAACGGTTGACTCAGATGCCAGTACCTCAGAAACACAGACAGGCATGTTCAAACAGTTTGAACTGTGAGATTAGGGAGATTAGGGAGCTGGGACAAAGAACAGCAGAGCTGGTAGGGAGGGTGGATGAGCTGGAAAATCACACACAGGACTATACTGCTGAAATGAAGAATCTCAAGGAAGAGAACCTAGTGCTACAGTCACGATTAGAAGACCAGGAGAACAGGGACATGTGCTCTAATCTATGTATCAGGTGGATCCCCGAAACAGTGCTTGATCTACAAGCCACAATGCTAGCCCTCTTTCAGGAACTGCAACCAAGCTAATGGTCCACCTCGGGACATTATAGCCAAGTTTCATTATTACCGTACGAAGGAGCAGCTACTTGCAGCAGCCAGGGGCAAAGAATCCCTATCCTTCCAAGGCCACGCATACCAGTTATTTGCAGACCTTTCCCCACTGATAGTCTCAAAGAGACGTGCTCTTAAGCCCCACCTCCATATTCTTCAAAGCAACCAGATCACATACCATTGGGGGTTCCCCTTCTCGGTACGCTTTACCCACCGGGAAACCAAGTACATCTGTTGTACACCTGCTGAACTGCATACTGCCCTACAAGTCTTGGGTTTGCTGGATCAGACACCACATAAAGATGCATCCTGCAGGCGTTTGGCCTCCCGCTCTCCCCAGAAATCGTGAAAAAGCAAACTCTCAGCAAAACCTCTACAAACTAGGCCGGTTTGATAATCTTACAACACCCGCCGAAGACTCGATGGACTGACTTTCCATTTCTATCTCTAACTCCCATGAGTTATAGCTCGCCCCCCTTACTGACCCTCTAGACAGATGTAAACATTTTTTGACAAATCCTTATTATTGCCTTGGTAAATGAGAATCTGTTTATCTTTTTTTTTCTCCTCCTTACACAATGGAAACATATCCTGCACGGAAACTACACTACCGCTCTGTGAGTCTTCTTTCCATCTACACTTGTTCTTTACTTCCTCTCTGTCTGTCTTTCGGGCTATGAGTTTATAATGTTACCACTAAATCAATAGGTAACGGCTTCGGACGTTGGACAAACTCAAACCCCAATCCGTTTCATTTTTTCATTCTTCTATTTTTCACTTTTCCTTTATCCACATGGTACGTTACCAAGCATCAATATTCTAATTGGGACTTTGTCTCTCCGCTTTACTCTACAATTTGGTTAAACGCTTTTTACCTACCTGCAACACCAGTGTATGCTAGTTGATCTTTCACAGAATTTTGAAAATGCGCTAGCACCTTTATAGAAAACAAGCCCTAATTTGGTAATGCTAGGTTCCTTTACACCTAAGAAGTAGGTAAGTAAGTGTATGTTCAAATGTTCAATATCTCACTTACATCTTGTAAGACGACTCTCATGTGTTACTGTACCAACTTTATTTCCCCTGCTGAAAATTAATAAAATTCTTTGACAACAAAACCATCTTGGCTCACCCAAACAAAAAAAAATTCTATAGACCACTGTGTTTAGCCTGTTGCTTTTTGCATTTGTAAATACCCAAATGGTTGCAGAACATCTCATTGTATAATACCCTGGAATGGCGGTCTGATCAGTCTGGCTGAACCATAGGGTGCGTAATGTTTAAATTAGCAGGATCTTAAATCATCTCTAAAACATTTGTATGTTCAGATTCAGTCTGGCAGGATGTCAGTGCTGACATCTGTCAAAAGTGCCAGTGTAGCCAAAAGTATTATTAGTGAACTCATTTCCAGATATGTGACACAATTGGTTATTTATTTTCTGTAAGCTTCTGCTTTACTGCTTCTGGTTACATTATTATACAAAATAAATGATGAACAATCATAGTTCTGTTTTTGTTTTTCAAAGTACATTTTTTCCATTTTTGTACATCAGCCTGTAAATGCAACCTGTGTTGATAGTGCAGGAGTCCCAATCATTTACCAGTTCTATCTCATTTACATCATGAGCAGACTAAAAGCTTTGTTGCTTTTAGGTTTCTGGACATATATCATGACTTACATTATAACCAACCAGAATGAATAATTATAAAGAATGGAGGCTCTACTACATTTTAAAGCTTACCAGTCTGTAGGTGTGGTTGCTGCATTAATTTTTGTTTTCAGTTTAAATCTACTTTTATTAGCTTTCAAAATTACACTTTAATACAAACGAGTCTTAAACATACGAATCCAAACAGTTCATCTTCAATATAGCTTCAAGCATTTTTTGTAGTCTTTTAATGCTAGCCATAGATGATATCATTTTCTTTCCTTCCACCACGGGTAATCTCAGAGCTTTCCCGGCTGGCAGAATACAATATAGCAACTGGCAGTAACCATATGCAGAAAAATCTGGCATGCTGGTTGTACCCAAGTTGATAGATCGATCAACTTGCATACAATCAGCCTGACCATACATACTTTAAATCTCGAATGGTCCCTGCTGAACTGGATGAGATTGGGATCATCTATAGCCGGGTTAAGCATAGGTTTAGAAGGACAATGGGGCTCTTATAAATGAATGTGGAAAGGTTTGCACCTGAGCAGAGAGCTTTAATTACTCATGTGCTAGGAAAATGAGGTCTAGTGGAGAAAAAATAACCCTATAGTGAGGGACAAAGCCACCTCTCAGGTAATCCATGAAACTACTATTACAGACCATTGAGTTGAGGTCCATAGGAAATTAATTGTGTATGGTGATGTCAGAAAGCAAGGTAGAGGCCAGAAAAAAGGAAAAGGGGGAGGGAAACAAATAGGAAGGACCAGAAAAAGCATACAGGGGAGGATTAGGACAGGGGTCTGAGGAACGGAACCATGCTACCTTTTATCGAAATATGTATCAGCCTTAGGGCTAAATAATGTGTTTAATGGCTAACCCAAGGGGTCCACACTTGGGGACATGTTTATTGAGCAATGTGCTGTGGTTTGCCAGATTTGTTTCCAGTTTTCTCGATCAAAGCTATCTCCTAGGTTCCCCTCCCATTTTGCAACATACAAAAGGGAGTTGGGTGCTTGTCCCTCCAAGACTAAATTCTAAACAGATAATATAGTAACATTTGAAGGGAGGACAAATGTTTTATTAGTGTGAGCAAAAAAAAAATCTTGATCTGTAAGTATTGATAGATTTCTGAAGCTGGGGCTTTTGTTCTTTCCAAAGGGAGGGGAAGAAAAGTACTCCTGTAGGGATCTCCAAATTTTAGATCCTGTAAAGACCCTTCAATAACCACTGGCTAAAGTGACCTGGTTCCTAAAAACATCATTTGAACATGACGTTGCCATTAAAAGTTGCAAGTGGAATATATTTTCTTTATCAGGCTTTGTTTCTTTATTTTCTTTTGGTGTTTCTGCCAGTAACATACGTCATGTCCTAAGGTAACAATGCTCATTCACTGTACTATATCTATGGAAAAGCAGCATTGTCACCCTAAGGCCCCATTCACACCTGAGTGTAGCGTTTTTAGGCAGAAAGTCGCGCAATTTCACAGCGATTTTGCTGCATTTTTACCACGATTTTGTACAGGTCAAAAAGTCACCAATGTAAAAAGCAGAAAAACACCCAAATCTGCCTAAAAAAAAAAAAAGTACCAGAACTTGTTTGAGCGTTTTGGAGCTTCTGGCATCAGGCGTTTTGGAGTGGAGATGTGAACCATCTCAATAGAGAATAATTGATTTTTTTCCCCTCCAGCATTTTGTAGCTTCAGGCTTCAAGCTACAAAACGCTCAAGTGTGAATGGGGCCTTAGACAGGAAATTGTTGGGGCTACATCTCCCTCTCTCCTCATCTGCATTGCATTGGGAAAAGGTGTTCTGTAGTCAATAGAGAGCTGTAAACAATGTCAGCAGAAGCATAGAGCACAAGAAATTATCACCTCACAAAAGTTCTGGCAAGATCAACGGCATTTCTTTGCACTTATGCAAAATAACAAATCACTTGGTATATTTAACAAACCAAAATAGAGCAACTATGGAGTTAATTGTTAGAATTTACATACACTTTAAGTGTTCATATCCATGTAAGTACACTTACTGCTGGCCTTGTTCTTGGGGAAACAGTACAAATTAGCCTTGAAAATAAGCCTCACTGATTGATTGTTTTACAGAAACAATTGGACAGAAACATCTGACAATAAATATGCGTTTAGAGTAATTACACTAAAATGATTAGAAGCATTATTTTGTGTCCTCAAAGACAAACTATATGCTTTTTTCCCCCCATCAAAGTTGTTGTAACAGTTGTTTTTGGAGACTGAACAAAATCATGTAGGCCTAGCAGTGGCTTCTTTGTTGCTATTTGTGTTTCCACAGTCCTCCTCATGAAATCTCTTTGGATTATTGCCTAGGGTTTCTTTGTTAAAACAGCAGCGAGGGATGAGTGACATCATCGTCTGTCTTATGCCGCGTACACACGATCGGACTTTACAGCATACTTGGTCCGGCGTACCGGATTTCGTCGGGCAATTCGATCATGTGTGGGCTCCAGCGGACTTTGTTTTCTCAAAAGCTTGACGGACTTAGATTTGAAACATGTTTCAAATCTATCCGACGGACTCGAGTCCGGTCGAAAAGTCCGCTCGTCTGTATGCTAGTCCGACGGACAAAAAACGACGCTAGGGCAGCTATTGGCTACTGGCTATGAACTTCTTTGTTTTAGTCCGGTCGTACATCATCACGTACGAATCCGCCGGACTTTGCTTGATCCGTTCATTCGGAAAGTCCGTCGGAAAGTCCGCCGGGCAAAGTATGACGTAAAGCCCGGTCTTGTGTACGTGGCATTAGGGTCACTAAACTCCATTAAATAGCTCTAGATAGAAAAGTATTTCAGTAGAACCCTTGTGTGTTTTTACCATGTGCAACAATACCATGTGCAACAATCAGACCCTTCAAAATAGGTCACCTAGTGGACATAAATATAGTAAACTGTATAGCTACCTGTTTGTGTTCATGTTGTTTGAGGGAACTAATTTCTCCACTTGATGTGTGTCAGTGCCCACATTGCTCATGTTGTGCTAGAGACAGTGGAATATAAGTGGAAGATTACAGATTTCTCTAGTATGTGTGATTAAAACTAGAATTTGATCCTGGAGTAAAGGAAAAAGCAAAGAATAGGATTGTGCTTTCCAAGGTCGCTCTAAAGCTGCCCATAAATTAATCATTATTTTTTTTCGTTCTGCCAGTGGGCCAAACGAAAAAAAAAAAGAGAAATCAAATGGATTCCCCCATCCACACAATTGAGGTGAATAGAGGAATCCTCTCTGCTGTGCTAGTATATACTGCCGGCAAAATTCTGGGGGATTCCAAGCTCAATTGCCTATGAAGAGATTATGAGGACAGCCCTGTAAGTACAACACTGATGTTTAGAGGAGCTGGACACAAACATAATACATTTTAAACCTAAATGCTACCTAAAGGCCACATCCCACTAGAAACTTTGTAGCAGGAATCTGCAAAAGGTTAAAAAATATCTCTGCTTGTTTTTTATGGTGTTTAGTTGCAAGTTTTGGAGTTGCTTATCTTGCTGACTACAATGCTTATCTAGGCAGCTACAAATTACTGGTGTGCCACTATCATGGTCATTGTTTAGGGATATACAGTATGCTTAGAGGTATCTTTGAACGAGGTGAACCAACATCCTTCCTTCTAAACAGTTAATATTAAAATGTTTTTTTTTTTTTCCATTGCAAAACCTGGAATAAATCATTAGGATGTTCTTTGCTGCTGGAGACAAAGAGAGAAATCAGTGTGCTTATGTAGCCCCAGGCCAATAAGGTACACTTAATGCTAGTCATTGGGATTTGTTGTACTTTCATCTCTGGCCAGTTGCATGATTCATTGACTTTGTAAAGCTACAGTAGTAGAACATAGAACATTCCACCAGTGAGATGGAACCTCTTGTACTGAATATCAGAACCAGCCCTATTTCCTCCTAATTTCCATTAATTGGAAATTATGACGCTGCTCTTTATTTTTTTCTTGAAGGAGCTGACATAGTTAGACTGATTAATTAAAGTTGTAGTTTTTACTCTCGTTTGGGGTTGATTTACTAAAACTGGAGAGTGCAAAATCTGGTGCAGCTGTGCATAGAAATCAGCTTCCAGGTTTTTTTTTTGTAAAAGATTAGGGCCTAGTACACACGTTTTGATTGTTGTATGACCGAGCGTCTGATTTTTGTCAAAAGCACTTGTGCAGGATTTTGTCTAGCATACTAACTATCCGCAAATTGTCTCTTGACAAACACGAACTTAGTGACGTACTATAAAGCCGCGTACACACGGTCGGACTTTTCGTCTACAAAAGTCCAACGGACGCTGACGGACTAAAGCTGGCTGGTAATCCGATCGTGTGTGGGCTTCTCCGGACTTTCAACGTACTTTTTTAGCCTCAAATCCGAAGTACTTTAGATTTGAAACATGCTTCAAATCTTTACGTCGTAACTACGACGGACCCCGAAATCCGCTCGTCTGTGTGCTAGTCCGACGGACAAAAAGCCACGCTAGGGCAGCTATTGGCTACTGGCTATCAACTTCCTTATTTTAGTCTGGTGTACGTCATCACGTACGAATCCATCGGACTTTTGTGTGGTCGTGTGTAGGCAAGTCCGTTCGTTAGAAAGTCTGCCACAAGTCCGCCGCAAGTCTGCCGAAAGTCCTCCGGAAGTCTGTTGGACAGGCTGTCGGACTTTTGTAGCTGAAAAGTCCGACCGTGTGTACGCGGCATTAGAGTATAAAGAGGAAGTTAATTTCTCAAGCGCCACCCTTTGGGCCCCTTCTGCTAATTTTGTGTTAGTAGAAGTTTGGTGAGCGTTGATTCACGATTTTCAGATCATACAAAACAAATGCCTTTTAAAATACGTTTGGCATAACTGCCGTATCACCAGCAAAGCAGCTTCATTATTATCTCATTAAAGAAGATGAGAATGTGTGCTGCATTTCGACATTTCATCAATTGCCACGTCACGAATGTTAATTCTAAAAAAAGTCAAATCCGCTGTCGAAAGTACCGTACTAACGGTCCGAAAATCTGCAGACAGCTCGTCTTATGAATTTTCCCTTCTGATTTTCGTATCCTGTGTACAAGGCCTAAGTGGACAAACTGAAGATAGAAGCTGATTGACTACCATGCACACCAGATTTTGTGCTCTCCAGTTTTAGTAAACAGACTCCTTTGTGTCGTTTTATAGAAGGCTGGCCATACATTATACAATTTTCTTGTAAACTTTCCTTTAGATTTACCAAAACCATATAATAAGAGGTCATAGCTAAACACTTTCAATTTGCATGCAATCAGGCGGGCCCTTGCACTACATAGTTGAAGGTATATCTAAAGAAAATGAAATAAGAAAATTGCATGGTGTATGGCCATCTTTGGGTTCAGTGTAATTTCACAACTGCTACAAAAAAACTAAACTAAAGGACAGCTAAAACAAAACTGCCTTTTTCATACTTGAATGCTAAAAGAAGGGGAGTATTTATCTCACTGGGGTGTAGCCATAAAGGCCCAAATGATTTGCTGGAGCAAGGTCTTAATGATAACATTTAGCTCATCGAGCCACAACTCAGGTATATGGTGAATATTATATTGGTTGCCTAGTTGTTTGATATGCATTATATGCAATACACAAATGAATTAGTCCAAATATACTGAAAAAAACAAACTTGAAAGCATTTTTATCGAAGTTCCTAAAGAGCAGCCATAGTGGGAACAGAATTTTCAGGAAGATTCTCTTTGGAGGATTGCAGATCCCTGAGTTCGATTCCATGCCATTTGTGTGGTATGCATGAGATGCCCACAGACTCGGAATGCCTTGTATTCTTTTGGAGATTAGGATTCTTGGCAATGCTTGAGTCCATTTTTCTAGCTTTTTAAAAATAGCTTTTGGATCATTTTTTTCATTTGTTTGATATGTTAAACTGAAGCAGAGTAAGTGTGCAGCTGCCTTGAGTTTCAGCTGTTACGCCTGAGTATGCCTTGATCTGCTGGCACTGATATCTTGTTTAAATATACTGTTTTACCCAACATTGACAAGCTGTTCTTTTATGTTTTATTTCATCTGGACCTGCAGATATATTGGTTCAAAGATGGGAAACAAATCTCCAAAAGAAGCGAACACTACAGAATCCAGAGGGAACCTGACGGGACCTGTTCCCTTCACACCTCAGCTTCTTCCTTGGATGATGATGGGAACTATACTATCATGGCTGCCAACCCACAGGTAATGTAACATTAACTCATGACATGTTTGCTTTCACAATCAGACGTGAAGTCATCGCGAATTAATGCCAGATCAACCACAGAAATGCTCATTTGCATTAACATGAGGAGAACATGTGATCACTAACCATTAGCTCAGATTTCTTCCTAACATTTCCATCATAGGCATTGTTGATTTTTTAAAATTCTTCTTCATACTTCAGAAAAAGTAGTTTCTGTATTGTACTAAAAAAAGGTTTTCCGCGTTGAGAATTGTGTTTTTCCATGTAATCTGCTTTCTTAAATTAGAATTGCACCTGAAAAAGAAATGCTGACAGGTAGGATCTTTAAGACAGAAGAAACCCTGTTGGTCTCTATTGACATAAGTGCTTCTCCCTGCCTGTCAGGGTTAATGTGCACTGAGCCGCACATTCACAGCTTAGCATACATTTACGGCATAGCTCTGTGCCATGATGATGTGACCAACATTGCTTGAGAGTGAAGTCATTGCAGCCCAGCCAATCAAATTGCCAAACAGTCCGAACCTAGAAGGAAGACCGGGAGAAGATAGAAGCGCCCCTGATCAGCAGGAGCACTGACAGTACAGTGGGATTGTTTGACAGGTAAATCTACCATAATGTGCTAATATTTGGTGCTTACTAGCACAGTATGGCTATTGGCTCATTGGGGACATTTTTTTATTTTCAAAATTGCAAAGTTTATCTCCACTTTAAAGGGGTTCTTCACTTATTTCTGTCAAGAGGAGACTGCTGCACTGAGTATGAGTGACTTATGGGGCATACACACGGTCGGACTTTTCGTCTACAAAAGTCCGACAGCCTGTCCGACAGACTTCCGGCGGACTTTCGGCGGACTTGCGGCGGACTTGTGGCAGACTTTCTAACGAACGGACTTGCCTACACACGACCACACAAAAGTCTGACGGATTCGTACGTGATGACGTACACCAGACTAAAATAAAGAAGTTCATATCCAGTAGCCAATAGCTGCCCTAGCGTGGGTTTTTGTCCGTCGGACTAGCACACAGACAAGCGGATTTCGGGGTCCGTCGTAGTTACGACGTAAAGATTTGAAGCATGTTTCAAATCTAAAGTCCGTCGGATTTGAGGCTGAAAAAGTCAGCTGAAAGTCCGGGGAAGCCCACACACGATCGGATTACCAGCCAGCTTTAGTCCGTTGGCGTCCGTTGGACTTTTGTAGATGAAAAGTCTGACCGTGTGTATGCCCCATTAGAGTGGTTTCAGCCTTGGAGCCAATTGGTTGCTCTCTACAAATAGCTGACCAGAAGGAAAGGGGTGGGGACATGGCTCTGCTTTGGTATAGGCATGACTGTCATTCTTATATAACATTTGCTGCAATCAGATTTAGATCAGAAGATTTTATACTCTACTTTTCTGAAAACAACTAACTTGCATAATTACATTTTAAACAACAGGACATAGTTTAGTAAACTGGTTTATATTACATGAGATTCACTTGCTATGATCACTTCTTTAAAATCTAATTGTTAGGAAACAAGTTAAATTAATTGCTCATTGATAAATTCCCTTTTATGCTTTAAATTATTCTAATATTCCTGGTTAAAAAAAAAAAAAACAACACAAAACTCTCAAACCCCTGAACTGCATTAAAAAAAATGTACTAATGATTCCTATGTGGCTTACGAGACAGGCATTGAAGTATTCTGTTGCACATTGCTAAAGTGAATTTTGTCTCAGCTTAAGCTGAGCTATGCGCCAAGATAAAAACACAAAAAGGATTATATTCTAAGCAAATAAAGTCTTGTCATTGCTGTGTCCAATAATCCAAACATGAGCTCTATGTTGTGTTTCTGGCGCTGCTAGGTTACAAGTTCCTGGCTGTCAGGAGGGTTCTCTGCTCCTTTCCCACTTCTTATTTTAAGGATTCAAGTGGGGTCAGCTTGTGCTGTCCCATAATAGTTTCTTCAACCCTTATGATCTCCTCTGGCTCCCCAGTTACCAAGAGAGTAAAAATCTTTCCTATTGCTGTCTGAGAAATAATATATCTGTTATACTCCTTCAGAGGAATTATTGGTTAGAAATGACTGAGTTTCAGATTGATTTCGGATCAAGCCTCCTCTTGACCATTTGAAACGCATCTGCTGTTTTGTAGGAAGTGTTACTTAGCAAAAGAGGAGGTAGGAGCAGGCAATCACCTTTGTTGTTTTTTCTTCTCAATAGGTATTTGTATTTTGCAAAGCTTTTATAAGCACTGTCCCTGAGCAGTTCAGTTAATTTTTCATACAGTATCATGACACTTCAAATATAGATGTTACCAAGGTAGATATAAGGTGGAAAAAGGCTTGGTTCTGGAAGCGTGTAACCTCACTAAGAGCTTCTGTCGATGGGTGCCTTCTATTGCCATTGGACATCAGTTTTAGATGCTTCTAGGATCATTCATAGACAGGTGCATCTGATCTGCAATTGATCTCCTTTTGACCATCATTTAACTTTGTAAACTGCATCAACCTGCTTAAAGCCCCATACACATTATTAGATTTTCTGCAGATTTTTGTCTTCCGATTTACCAAAACATGTAGTGCAAGGGCCTGCCTGATTGCATACAAATTGAAACTCTTAAGGTTTGACCCCATATTATATGGTTTTGGTAAATCTGAAGACAAAAATCTGCAGTAAATCTAATAATGTGTATAGGGTCTTAGGCCTCGTACACACGGTATGAACATCAGAAGAAAAAATTCGAAATACGAGATGTCTGCGGATTTTCGGATCATTAGTATGGTGCTTTCGACAGCCGATTTGACAAAAATCAGACATTTGGTCGTGCAACAATCAAGCCGTGTGTACGAGGCCTAAGACTGTGTCTACGTTTCTATTGACTTGTATGGGATAAGAAGCAGTTCTTGCTCTGAAAAAAAACTGTTGACACAGGACTTTATAGATTGTGACATACTGGATGAAGGAATGATTACACCTCAGGTCAAGAAGTGTCACGAAAGCTGCAGTGACTCTTATGCAGTAGCATGTCATGTGTATGTTCCACTTGTAGATCCAAACAACACAAAGCAATCTCCTGCACTCAGGTGCTTAGTCCATATGTGAGTGGTGTAGTCAACCCTTAGGATAAAGAGTGAAAAGTCATAGGTCTTGCTGTCCTCAGAACAATGGGTGTCCTTAGAGTTGAAACATATAGAAAAACTGGGAGGGAGCACCGGCAAAATTCGGAACTGTATCATCTGCAACCTGGACCGGGTGTTGAGAGGAACCAGATGGTATCACGATTCGTGATACCATCTGGTTCCTCTCAACACCCGGTCCAGGTTGCAGATGATACAGTTCCGAATTTTGTCAGTGCGCCCTCCCTGTTTTCCTATATGTACCACTTGTACCCAGAGATTGCAGGTATTTTGTGTGTAGCCAGTTCAGGAGGAACTAATGATGTCACAGTTTTGTGATGGATAATTTGATTTAATAGTCTATATATTAAAATTATTTAAGCTCTGATTATTATGCATTTGATTGTGGTGATGAGGTTAAAGGGTGATGCTTGAGGCACATTAGTATATAAATTCAGTTGCACTTTAAGCTGGTCACATGCATGTGCATATATTAATAACTTAAAAAAAAACGGTGGACTTTTAAGAAGCAGTTCTGCTACTGGCCTTTTCAACTGTCTTTTTCTTTGCCATGTTAATAATTATCTTTCTGCACGAAACACTTTGCTTTTTTTTGTAGTTAGTTTATTTTTCTTTCTCTGTTGTCACACTGACAAGTAAACAGTTGTAGATAGTGACATGCTTACACATCAGATACTTTGTGTCTCTTCCCCATCGTACATCACCCGCTAGACTAAACTTTAGTCATGGAAAATAGTATAGCACGCATTTAGTGTATACAGCTATGTATCAAGTGTTTGGAGCCATTATGACGTGTTTGCTGTTCTCTTTTCCCAGATGTATCATCTTAAAAATGTTTATATCAACTCATTATATAACGTATATCAAAGTCACTCTAGGACAGTATGTGAGCTGATAAACTATAAGTGACTTTATGACGTGCAAATTCAAAGTAAATTGTCTTAAATGCTTTATTTGTGTATATGTTAAATAAACACATTTTATAATGCCATTTATAATAAGGTGTTTTTTCTACAGTTCAGTTTTCACATAACATATATTATTTAAAAGGATGGGTAAAGAAAAAAAATATTTGAACCCTGTGTGTAGTATCACACAAAGATTCCAATCTCCTACAGTCTCTTAGGAAACAATAGTGGGATAAAGTCCATATTTTGATTAAAGAGCTAGGCAGACTTCTCTGACTATGCCAAGAAACCACAGGAACTGCCAGTGGGTTTTGTTTCACAGGGTCTTAAAGCGATAGTAAACTCAGCTACTCTAAGTATCAGTATTATTAAAGCCATAGATTTTTAAAACAATCCACAATAATATCCCCCACCCCAGGTGGCTTCTTATGGGGCGTACACACGGTCGGACTTTTCGACCGGACTGGTCTGACGGACGCCGACGGACCAAATCCGGCGGACAATCCGATCATGTGTGGGCTTCACCGGACCTTCAGCGGACTTTTCCTGTCGCAAATCTGACGGACTTTAGATTTGGAACATGCTTCAAATCTTTACGTCGTAAATCCGGCGAACCCAGAAATCCACTCGTCTGTATGCTAGTCCGACGGACAAAAACCGACGCTAGGGCAGCTATTAGCTACTGGCTATCAACTTCCTTATTTTAGTCCGGTGTACATCATCACGTACGAATCCGTCGGACTTTGGTGTGATCGTGTCTAGGCAAGTCCGTTCGTTAGAAAGTCAGTCGAAAGTCTGTCAAAAGTCCGTAGAAAGTCCGCTGGAAAGTTTGTCGGACCAGTCCGGTCGAAAAGTCTGCCCGTGTGTACATGGCATTACTTGTTTTGTGGCTTGCTTTGTTTTTCGTCTCTCCCGGCCAAAGCAGGCCCCATTTTATCTATTTTCCTTCGGCCCTTTCTTTCCATCATGGTCGTAACCTCATGCATGCACAAAACGTAGCCTGTACGAAGCCTGTAGCCAAGCCTTATTTTTGTTTCCGGATCACTATGGCAACCATCCCGCATATCTCTGAGTCCAGTGTTTAGCGCCAATGTTTACACCCCCCTGGGACTTTGAAAGTCACATGGGGTGTTTTAGGAAGTTGGGAATACACTTGTACTCTCGCAGGATTGCACGGCAAGTAATGATGGGGGCACGGCCTCTGCATAAATTAATGGCACATAGAGCATGTCATAATGGGGCCAAATCTGTGCATGCGCCGCTGACGTCATTAATTAAACATTACCTGATTTCTGCTTAACGGCGGAGGTTAGTGTAATTCTGAGTACATACATACAGTATGTACATTGTTTCTTAATACTTTAAATGGAGACAATTGTAAATGTAGAGTTTACTACTGCTTTACATGGACAAAGGAATTCTAGTTTTTAGCTTTTCGATGTAATTGTTTTAATATTTAACTATAATGTTATATTCACGCCATAGATATTTTATGGTTTCATTTGCTAAAAATGCCATAAAACATTTCTGTATTAAATGTTACAAAATAGCTATCTGTTGCGGTCCACAGGGCAGAGTAAGTTGTACCGGTAGACTGATGGTGCAGGCAGTGAACCAGAGGGGAAGGAGTACCCGCACACCTACAACCCAGCCTCACATTCGAAGGTATGTATGGTGTTACTTTGTCTGCTATTGTCAGCCACTAATTGTTTACACTTATAATGTAAAACCTAAAATTTAGACATACTGTTTGGGCTAATTGTTATTTTTCACTGACCACAACTTTTTACACTGGATTTAGCTCATCCATGATGATTATCAGGACTCCTTGTGGTTTGTCTGCATGGTTGGACACCTACTAGTTCCACTTTAAGAGATGGGCCAGAGTTGAATTGTGTCAGTACTTTTTCATGCCACATGTGTCCAGGCCATTTTAGATTAGACATCAATATAGGGAAGGCCTGCTCAATTCTAGTCCTTGGTGAAGATAATCCCTAAATTATTGCAGAGCCTTTAAATAATATTAACCTAAAGAAAGTGTCACATACAAACTAGATAGTGGATCCTCTGGAAAGGGAATGAGATATTAAGTCTTCACCAGAGCACCCAGAAGGAATGATGGACTTTACTGATGAGTGTGACAGGTTGCAGCAATTAGACGCACCTGTGCAGATGGCAGCTGGTCAAGGATATAAAAACAGTGCAGTACATAGGCAATATCAGAAACAAGGACAGGCAAAATATCAGGACGGGTAACACACAAGTGTATTCAGACACAATCTAAGATCAGTAACCTGACCAACAGAAATACAGGACCAAGAAAAGAACAGCTAAATAGCCATTTGATTGACAGGTTGGGCAGGTAAAATCCGATGGTACCTTGACCTCCTGGTCCTGAAACAAAGCAGGCTGTAGCTAGGTAGAAGAGAACACATGGTGGTAGAACCACTACAACATGCCTGCAGATAAGGATTTCTGTTTTATAGGAGACCTTCCTTCAGCATACTTTAGCTGTATCAATAACAGAGTCATAGAGTCAGCATAACAGGTAGGCAGCTACCATTTTCCACATGGCAGCACCAAAATTCTGTTAAAGCAGGTTTATTTTTTGTTTTAATTCACTAAGACTTCTTTGCCCTGATTCCTTGACCAATATATAACCCCAAAAGACCTTGGTTAATAACCTCATAGTGTAGATGACAAGCGTCAGTTCAACAGAATAAAATTCCTTTGTGCTGAAGACTTGGTCTTCTTCCTTTCTTGAGGCACCAACACATCCTATTATAATATTTTCTTCATTTTATTTCTTGAGTCACATGTTTAAAATCTGGAAGATGCCACATCTTTTCTTATTTTGATAGTTTATAAAATATGGTGTGGCTTCATATTAAACATTTCTGTGTTACACAATAGCCTTTAATGTAGGAGACATTGAAAGAGTAATTGATTTTTGAAAGGAATATGGTACACTGAAGATATTAAAACTTCATCTGAATCATCTGGTTTTCCATTACTTTAAATAGAAAAACATTACTCAGACTTGTGCTGTATATACTGCACGTGGTATGTATCACAAATTATTTATATGGTGTCTTACCACAGAGCTTTGAAACAATATCCTGGGATATTTTTTGTATAAACTACAGGGCTTTTGGCCACCCAGCATTTTTGGCTGATAGTATCATAGTCTAGCTTTTCAATTGCACAAAGTATATTCTTGAAGAGCCATGACTACATCATGTCTTTGTTTCTCTTTGTGTCCTAGACCACGATCTCGGTCAAGAGATAGTGGCGATGAGAATGAACCCATCCAGGAAAGATTTTTCCGTCCTCACTTCTTGCAAGCTCCTGGTGATCTCATAGTTCAAGAAGGGAAGCTTTGTAGAATGGATTGCAAGGTAATAAGCCCTTACATTAATAAGTATTTGGGGATAGTCTTAAATGAGCAATAGGATTTTTTTTTCCAGGAAAAATAACTCTACAGACTGTCCCTCGCAAGATTCATCAGTGTGGAGGGATTGCTACAGTCTTAAGATGGTCATAAACAAATTGATTGCTTGTAGTCTTGTTGAAATTAGAAGCATTGGGTGACAAACAACATAACGTTCAATATTAATTGTTTGCCTTTTGCTAACCTATAATTGGGAGGTTGTAAAAGAGCTCAGACGCTCCTGCTCTGGAAAACCAAGACAACTCTTGTTTAAAGTGTAGTTTTTGTCAACCTCTCCTCATCATCACTGCTAAGTATACCAGTCCTACCTCACACCAGGCTAGCCTTGCCCAGAGCTGGACAAAATTTACAGGCTGCAGCTCTGGTTTTCTGTCCATCATACTCCAGTCCTTATACTCTACACTGCACCTACATATAACTTAAGAGCCCTAACTCTATGCATGCATAGCCTGGACTATGGGCTGGCTATAGTGATGGAATGCAAAACTGAATGCAGGAAAATTTTTGAAGGATATTTGGGCAAAGCACAGATTTATTTTAGGCTAGTGAATACACTGACTCTTGGCGGTAGGCACGTTAGATAAGCCACGTTATGATTTATAATACTAATACTCACAAATTAGATTCTTTAAAGATATTGTACACTTTAAAATGTTTATGTTGTTTTACCTTGGTATTGGGTATTTATATTCCCTGTAAAGTTTGTTTGCCTAACCTTGTAATGGGCTCACATGTTGTGGCGGCAGATGTTAGCGTGATTTCTGACCAAATCTCCTATGTCCATGTTTTTGATGAACCTAGCGTGTCCCTATTTGCTAAACAGACAAGCAACTTCTTGTTCTGGGTTACACAGCATCCAGTCTATGCCCAGATATTTCTTTTATGTTGCATAACAAATTGCGGAGTGTTAATGGGATGAAAACACATCTCTTCCCTTCATTGCTCTGCCTGCCAGTGTCTGTTAGATCTAATTACTGCACTTGAACCAGTGCTAGGCTAAGAGACCCAGGGATTGTGAGATATGAAGTTTCTTCAAGGAAGTGTCAGTACTTAGACTACAGACAGAGATTATGCATTAAAGTGATTGTAAAGTCTCCTTTTTATTTTTTTAAATAACAAACATTATTATTATTATTATTATACACAATTTATATAGCGCCAACAGTTTACGCAGTGTTTTACAATGTAGAAGCGGGGACAGCACAATTACAGTACAGTTCAATACAGAAGGGACAGGAGGGCCCTGCTCGTAGAGCTTACATTCTAAAGGGAGGGGGTGGTGGTACAAAAGGTATTAGATGCAGGGAATTATTTTATGGGGTTGTTAGGTGGGTGTGGCATAGGCTTCCCTGAATAAATTAGTTTTCAGGGATCGCCTAAAAGTGGACAGGTTAGGGGCTGATTGGATATACCGGGGCAGGGAGTTCCAGAGGATGAGAGAGGCTCTGGAGAATTCCTTTAGGTGAGCATGAGAGGAGGTAACAGGGGAGCTAGAGAGCAGGAGGTCCTGGGAGGAGCAGAGGGGACGATTTGGGTGATATCTGCAGATGAGGTTGGTGATGTAGCTGGGGGCGATGTTGTGGATGGCCTTGTATGTTGTGGTTAGCATTTTGAATTTTCTACAGTGGGGTAGGGGAAGCCAGTGAAATACTTATCTGCTCTAGAATAAAAAATAAGAGAATACAATAGAATTATATATATATATATATATATATATATATATATATATATATATATATATATATAAACCATCTTCCGCAATTCGAATTTCATATAGAATAAATTTAAATTTGAATAGAAAAGATTAGAATAGAAAATTATAGAAAAGAATAGCATTGCAAAACAATAGAACAGAATAGAATAAAATATAATATATATTATATTTTTTTCTATTCTGTTCTATTGTTTTTCAATGCTATTCTTTTAAATTATTTTCTATTCTATTCTAATTTTTTCTACTCGAATTAGAATTCATTCTATATGAAATTTGAATTTCGGAAGATGGCTTCCGAAATTCAAATTTCGTATAGAATCATTTTGAATTTGAATAGAAAAGATTAGAATAGAAAATAATAGAAAAAAATAGAATAGAAAAACAAGAGAACAGAATAGAATAAAATATAATTTCTATTCTATTCTATTGTTTTTCTATTCTATTCTTTTCTATTCTTTTTTATTTTATTCTAATCTTTTCTATTTGAATTCATTCTGTGCGAAATTTGGATTTCGGAAGCCATCTTCCGAAATTCAAATTTCGTATAGAATGAATTCAAATTCAAATAGAAAAGATTAGAATAGAATAGAAAATAATAGAATAAAAAATAAGAGAATACAATAGAACTGAATAGGATAAAATATAATATCTATATAACCATCTTCCGAGATTCATAAGATGGCTTCCGAAATTTTAATTTCGGATAGAATGAATTTGAATAGAAAAAATTAAAAGATTAAAATAGAAAATAATAGAAAGAATAGAATAGAAAATAATAGAAAAGAATAGACTAGAAAAACAATAGAACAGAATAGAATAAAATATAATATATATTATATTTTATTCTATTCTGTCCTATTGTTTTTCTAGTCTATTCTTTTCTATTATTTTCTGTTCTATTCTAATCTTTTCTATCTAAATTAATTCTATACGAAATTCGAATTTCGGAAGATGGTTATATATATTATATTTTTTTCTGTTCTGTTCTATTGTTTTTCTATGCTGTTCTTTTCTATTCTATTATATTCTAATCTTTTCTATTCAAATTTGATTCAATTCCATACGAAAATTCGAATTTCGGAAAATGGTTATATATAGTTATGGTAACTGTTTCGAATTCGGTCAAATTTTTTCTAATGCGGTCAATTTTTTTTAAATTTGATCCTTTTTTTCGAATTCGATAGATGCTTCCAATGTGGTCGAATTTTTTCGAACTCGGTCGAATTTTTTCAAATTCGAATACGAAACTAATCCCGAAAACGAATGTAACGTTTTTAAGTAAACTAATTTAGTTAAACAACGAATTGAAACGAAACAAAACAAATTTTTTTCATCCCCTACATGTCTAGTCCCTGGCAGCGCTCCTGGCTCCTCCTCATTGAGTGCTCCCACAGAGAGCCGCGCTCCATGGGGGCACTCGTGTGGGTATACTCCCGAGTCCTGCTACTGCCTCCATTGACACAAACAGCAGGACTCGGCCCTGCTCCCATTTCACTGGATTTGTTTGACAGCAGCGGGAGACAATGGCTCCTGCTGCTATCAATCTATCCAATGAAGACCTGAGACAGCGGCTGGGGCAGCTCTGCTCATCCTCGACGCTGGAATGAACTGGTTCAAGTAAGAAAAAGGGAGGCTCTGGGGGGAGGGGGAGCTGCAGCACAGAAGGTTTAGGTTAGAATGCATTAAGGTAAAAAACCCTGAGGTTTTACAACTCCTTTAACCTGTGCAGTGCCATGCTACATAGTTTGGGGTTGAACACAAACTTTACAAAATTTAAGACACTGGAGTGTTAAGATTTATTCTACTGTATGCTGTGCATACAGGCCAACAATTGACACCATGAAACTACATGATCAAGCACATCTAATGCAGGTTAGAAACGCAAGGTACAGGTAGGAAGATTTATGATGTCTTTAAACTGGTTGCCACCCGCCCATCGTCAAATGACAGCCATGCGGTGCGGCTCTCATTCAGGAACGTTGCTAGGACACAGCGCGACCCCAATCTCTGTAAAGAGCCCCATCCAATTGCCCCCGTTGCTGCCTCTCTGTCCTGTGAATGTAGGGAGAGAGGATAAAGCTGCTACCGACAGGGCTGGAGGGGGGCAATACAAACAATGGCACTTTTTTTTTTTTACCTTAATGAGAATGCATTAAGGTAAACAATGTTTAGCCCTTACAACCACTTTAACTAACACCTTGTTCGATGTTTCTAGTGATATTTTTGCCTTAAACCTCTAATATTTATAGAATAGAATTGTGTGCCTGTCACACCTCTTATACCTGTCATACAAGCACCTGTTTGTCCTATTATGATCTATCATGTCAAATGTATTTTAATGTAAATCCGATATTCTACTTGTGTCCTTTTATAAACAGCATTCGGAGTTAAAGGAGAAGTCCAGCCTGAGCTTTTTAGGCTGGGCTTCGCCTCTGGGTCACAGAAGTGAAATTCGTTTTGCACTCCTGTGACTCGTTTTCAGCGGAGAGTGGTTTGAAGTCCGCTCTCCGCTAAGGTCACTGAAATCAGTTGAGGCAGCGCGTCATCCCAACTTCCCAAGTCTGGATCTGCTAGCTGCCTTGATTGATGGCAGTCTCAGCGAGACGCTGAGACGGCCTCTCCCCGCCCCTCCACGTTCCATTGAGCGGGGAGAAGCAGACCAGGAAGGATGCTGACTGACAGCATTGCTCTGCTCGAGGATCTGTGAGAACCGAGCCATCGGTGGTGTTCGGTGGCGCAGTTCTCAGTGCAAAGGCGGCAGGGGACAGATGCAGCATCGGTCTGCTTGGGGATCTGTGAGAACCGAGCCATTGGTGGTGTTCGGTGGCTCGGTTCTAAGTGCAGAGGCGGCGGGGGACAGATGCAGCATTGGTCTGCTTGGAAATCTGTGAGAACCGAGTCATTGGTGGTGTTCGGTGGCTCGGTTCTCAGTGCAGAGGCGGCGGGGGGACAGATGCAGCATCGGTCTGCTCGGGGATCTGTGAGAACCGAGCCGTCGGTGGTTTTCAGTGGCTCGGTTCTCAGTGCAGAGGCGGCGGGGGACAGATGCAGCATCAGCCTGATGCTCCATCCACCGAGGTGAGAATGGTTAGAAAAACAAAAAACAAACCCATACCCCTCTTTTAATTTCCGAGCAATATAATCACACATATTTACACAACTTCTATTAGCACAACAGGTGACCATCCGTCTTTGTTTTCTGGAAGCTCAAGCACCACTGGTGGCACAAATATCATATGATGCTTATGAGTGATTAATACTACGTAGGAGGAATGTGGAAAGTTAAACATCAGAGGAATGTAATTAGAGATTATGGGCGCATGTGTAATGAGGTAATGCTTCAAAGAGGGAATTGTTCCATATTTCTTCCTGCTTCTTGAAACCTTCCCATGGGAAAGGAAACTTAAGCAAATCCTGTGACATTCATAATAGGAGAGTAGGTAATAGATCCAGACTGTGTTGAAAGACAAATTAGCAGCTCTTACCTTTTGTCACTTAAAGTTGCTTAGACGTACAGTATTTCTAAAGGTTACATCTCCATATTAGTAAACAGTAGAATCAGTGCTGACTTTGAACTATGACAGTGATTGCATCTACAACAGAAAAGTGAGGAGCATTTCTAGAAATTTGTGAACATTTTCTGCAGACTGAAGTTATTATTATGCAGATTCATCTGATAAGCATACTACCATATGTGAAGGGCAGGTATCCATACTAGAAAAGGAGTGACCTTGTATGAACTGCATGTTAAAGAGACCCTGTCACTAACTTAAAAAATTCCAGGTAGATGCAAAGAAAAAGCAGATGTTTTACTTGCGGTGTTTTTCTTCTATTCATGTCCAATGTGCCTTTGAACTTAGTCCTCTTTCTCCTTACATAGCATAGCCCTCTCCTTTTCTGGGAGTGTGCAATTTCCCTCTGAGCTGGCCAAGCTCCTTTGCTCCTCCTTCATCTACCTATAAAAACTTTTCTGTAGCTGCCAGGGAATGAGTATACGTAAATACTATCAGGTGCCACCTAAATGATGGCTCTGAGTCTGCTGGGGCTGATCTCATCCCAGATTATGGTCTCAGGGCATTTGGATGTCTACCCAGGGGAGACTTTTACTTTTACAAAACAAAATTACACGGCAAACTCACCAGCTAGCCATAATTAAATAACTAAAAATTATACTGTTTACCAATTTTCATAAAAAAAAGAGGTTTTAATTGCACAACATTTGCCTGCATGGCCCCTCTGTATCGTGCGGTGCGAAGTCTAGTCTATAGGAATCTCCATGTGTGAGCATATACACTATAGTAATGGATAAATTAAGGACAGGTATGCATGGAGGAAGTCAGTTCCTCCTTAATGGTGCAGAAAAACCTCCTTAAAGTCCAGCAAAGCACATTGACAGCTGAAGGTATCCAGTGTGTCCCTGCACCAGTTATTTGTGTGGTAGCAATCCATGACTCTGAACAGTGTTTTGTGCCTCCTTGGTGGGTATGGATCCAAGGGCCTGTGTAAATGAGCCCTTAGTGAGTGCTGTCATATGTTTCCAGACACATTATGTTGCATTTTGGAAGGGACTTGCCTTAGAACTCTTTAGAACTCTTAAAGGGCTGGGAGGCAGTTGGCGGGAAGGGGTTAAGGTAAAAAAAACCTTATGACTTTAGAACCACTTTAATATAATCTCTAGTCCACAAATGCAGCCACACATTATTTTTAATTCTGACCCATAAAGGAGAAAGTACTGATTCTGCATTGTCACTGTTTTAGATTCTGCCTCTATTCTCTTTCCGCTTCACAGAAATTTGTGAGGAGTAAAAGAAGTTAAAATCATTTTTAAGAGAAATATTAACAGGTTTGAATTGAAAGTGTATACCTGTAGTTTAACTGTTTCCTAGGATTCCTAGAGCACCACAACTTAGCAAAAGTGACAGCACAGGAAAGCTTGCTTTGACGCTCCCTCTGCTTAGGACAAAGTGATTAGTCACTGCTGTGAAGACTTATTGGTGCACTCATTAATGACTTTTTTCAGCACAGCTGTAATAGCTGAATTTGTAAAGAAGACATCTGCTGGCTTGATAGAAGACAGCATAATAATGCAATATTTCATATTCACCTGAATAAAAAATCATAATAAATAAAATATGTACAAAACAGTATTTATATTATTTTAAAGTGTCTGTTACCCCAACATTTCATATTCCTGATATGTGGCTGCTGTACCATGTACTTGTATGAGAAAGCATCCTGTTTTCTTTGTATTGCTTCCTTTGTGTGAAATTTCTGGTGTTTCTGCTAGTCCCTCTGCTTTCCTATTAAAAAATGACCACACTAAGCAGGAGAGCACACTGTGGTCTCAGCCTGCTCTCCTCAATTGATCAGACACAGCCCCGCTGCACAGCCATTCACTGGGAAGCTCAGTGTGCTGCTGCTTCTTCTCCCTTCCAGCTCTTATGCAAATCAAAACAGAGGGAATGTGATCCCTTCTAAAAAAAAAGGAAAAAGTTATGTAAAATGTTTTTTAATGTCTATGCAAAATCGTTGTGCATTACATTTCTATTTTAAACGGAATGAGTTGTTTTACAAGGTGATCGTTTACAATCATTAATAGGGGTTGCCTGGAGGATCACATTGGAAATAGACCACCAATCCAACATTTCTGATCTTGTTATTGTTTTACAGTTTATTTTGTACCAGATTATAATTTATACCACGTATCATCATAATTTAGGCAGGATGTCCTGTGAACGAAACAGATGATAATTCACTGATAATAACATCTATTTATTTGGCTGTAAAACCTTAGGTGAGTGGATTACCAACCCCTGACCTGAGCTGGCAGCTGAATGACAGACCTGTCCGTCCAGACAACAATCACAAGATGCTGGTGCGTGAGAATGGAGTGCACTCTCTGATTATTGAGCCAGTGACCAGCAGAGACGCTGGGATATACACTTGTGTGGCCTCAAACCGAGCTGGACAGAACTCATTCAGCCTGGAACTTATTGTGGCTGGTAAGTAATTTTATCACTATTAGGGGCCTGTTCCTACCATTGTGTTTTGTGTGTGGTGCATTAAAAAAAGTCCTACTTACTGCATGTGCTTTCATCATTAAACTGTGCATTATATAGTGTTCAATGGCAAGGCGTGTTAAAGGCACTCCATTTAAAACACACTGTATTGGTGTGAACTGGGCCTCATAGCAGAAGTTTGTTTTTTATCTAGGGATATGAAGCCATTGTTACCCTAAAAATGTGAAAACATAGGTAAAAAATATAATTTCTTAATTCAACCAGATTAACTCCACAGCTGTTATTTTGCTATGACGTTTCACATTGGTTTATTATACAGTAATTTTTCCTTTATATGTATTGAACTTTTAAACCATACGTGTGTCATAGCTTTTGCAGTGTGTAAATTAAAGGCGCTGTAAAATCAGTTTTTTTTATCTTAATGCATTCTATACATTAAGATAAAAAGCCTTCTGTATGCAGCAGCTGCCCCAGCCCTCCTAATACTTCCCTGAGCCCCATCTCTCTCTAGCAATGTCCATGAGTGCCGCGGCCGTCCAGGACTCTCCTCCTGATTGGCTGAGACACAGCAGCAGCGCCATTGGCTCCCTCTGCTGTCAATCAAAGTAGTTAGCCAATCAGGAGAGAGAGAAGGGATGGGGCTGACCCAGGGCTCTGTGTCTGAATGGACACAGGGAGCTGTGACTTGGCTTGGGTGCCCCAAATAGCAGGCTGCTTGCTATGGGCCCCTCAACAGGAGGGAGGGGCCAGGAGAGCCGAAGAGGGACCCCAGCAGAGGAGGATCTGGGCTGCTCTGTGCAAAACCCAGAGCAGGTAAGTATAACATGTTTGTTATTTTAAGAGAAACAAAAACGAGACTTTACAGTCACTTTAACATTCCCAATAAAAACATTCTAGAGGGGATGAGCAGCACAAACGAATACTGAATATAATCTAAACTCTCATCTGTTTTTTCCAAAGTAATACATTTGTGTCCAGTTATGTTTAATTTAAAACAACAATATAAATATTCCTGAGTCACGCTATAATATATGTGTTTTTTTTTGATTGAAGAAAGTTAGAAACTGCATACAGGCAAACACTGTACAAAACTCTTTTGAGTCACAATGCTACTGCAGAATTTACATGTATTTCTAGTTTATCTGCAGTACATGTATTGTAAATGAGTTAGAAATTATGATGCTCAGTCTTTGTCCTGATGATGGAAACATTTACTGTACACATCTTGTACCTAGCATCACATGAGCTGGCTGGTGGAACAGATTGGAAATTATATATATATATATATATATATATATATATATATATATACATACATATATATATATACACACAGTTTCTCACGAAAGTGAGTACACCCCTCACATTTTTGTAAATGTTTTATTATATCTTTTCATGTGACGACACTGAAGAAATGACACTTTGCTACAATGTAAAGTAGTGAGTATACAGCTTGTATAACAGTGTACATTTGCTGTCCCCTTAAAATAACTCAACACACAGCCATTAATGTCTAAACCTCTGGCAACAAAAGTGAGTACACCCCTAAGTGAAAATGACAAAATTTGGGCCCAATACACCATTTTCCCTTTCTAGCGTCATGTGACTTGTTAGTGTTACAAGATGTCAGGTGTGAATGGGGAGCAAGTGTGTTAAATTTGGTATTATCACTCTCACTCTCTCATACTGGTCATTGGAAGTGCAATATGGCACCTCATGGCAAAGTACTCTCTGAGGATCTGAAAAAAGAATTTTTGCTCTACATAAAGATGGCCTAGGCCAGTGTTTCTCAACTGCAGTCCCAAGGCGCCCCAACAGGTCATGTTTTCAAGATTTTTCTCAGATGAAATGGCTGTGGTAATTACTAAGGCAGTGAAACTGATCAAATCACCTATGCAAAACAATGGTAAGCCTGAAAACATGACTTGTTGCTGCGCTTTGAGGACTGGAGTTGAGAAACACTGGCCTAGGCTATAGATAGATTGTGAAGACCCTGAAACTGAGCTGCAGCACTGTGGCCAAGACCATACAGGGGTTTAACTGGACAGGTTCCACTCAGAACAGGCCTCACCATGGTCGAACAAAGAAGTTGGGTGCACATGCTCAGCGTCATATCCAGAGGTTGTCTTTATGAAATAGACGTATGAGTGCTGCCAGCATTGCTGCAGAGGTTGAAGGGGTGGGGGGTCAGCCTGTCAGTGCTCACACCATACGCTGCACACTGCATCAAATTGGTCTGCATGGCTGTCGTCCCAGAAGGAAGCCTCTTCTAAAGGTGATGCACAAGAAAGCCTGCAAACAATTTGCTGAAGACAAGCAGACTAAGGACATGGATTACTGGAACCATGTCCTGTGGTCTCATGAGACCAAGATAAACGTATTTGCTTTAGATGGTGTCAAGTCCGTGTGGCGGCAACCAGGTGAGGAGTACAAAGACAAGTGTGTCTTGCCTACAGTCAAGCATGGTGGTGGGAGTGTCATGGTCTGGGGCTGCATGAGTGCTACCGGCACTGGGGAACTACAGTTCATTGAGGGAGGGAACTATGAATGCCAACGTGTACTGTGACATACTGAAGCAGAGTATGATCCCCTCCCTTCGGAGACTTGGCCGTCGGGGTAGTATTCCAACATGATAACGACCCCAAACACACCTCCAAGAAAACCACTGCCTTGCTAAAGAAGCTGAGGATAAAGGTGATGGACTGGCCAAGCATGTCTCCAGACCTAAACCCTATTAAGCATCTGTGAGGCATCCTCAAACAGAAGGATTAGAAGCGCAAGGTCTCTAACATCCACCAGCTCCGTGATGTCGTCATAGAGGAGTGGAAGAGGACTCCAGTGGCAACCTGTGAACTCCATGCCCAAGGGGGTTAAGGCAGTGCTGGAAAATAATGGTGGCCACACAAAATATTGACACTTTGGGTCCAATTTGGACATTTTCACTTAGGGGTGTACTCACTTTTGTTGCCAGCGGTTTAGAAATTAATGGCTGTGTGTTGAGTTCTTTTGAGGGGACAGCAAATTTACACTGTTATACAAGCTGTACACTCACTACTTTACATTGTAGCAAAGTATAATTTCTTCAGTGTTGACACATCAAAATATATAATAAAATATTTACAAAAAATGTGAGGGGTGTACTCGCTATTGTGCGATACTGTATATATACACACTATATTACCGAAAGTATTGGGACGCCTGCCTTTACACGTACATGAACTTTAATGGCATCCCAGTCTTAGGCTGTAAGGTTCAATATTGACATTCCCATAAACACACTCCTAAACCTCGTGAACAGCCTTCCCAAAGGAGTTGATGCTGTTATAGCTGCAAAGGGTGGGCCAACTCAGTACTGAACCCTACGGACTAAGACTGTTATGCCATTAAAGGTCACGTGTGTGTGTTAAGGCTGGTGCCCCAATACTTTTGGTAATATAGTGTATATATATATATATATATATATATGTATATATATATATATATATATATATATATATATATATATATATATATATATATATAGATCAGGGATATGCAATTAGCAGACCTCCAGCTGTTACAGAACTACAAGTCTCACGAGGCAACAGCTGGAGGTCCGTTAATTGCATATCCCTGAGATAGATAGATAGATAGATAGATAGATAGATAGATAGATAGATAGATAGATAGATAGATAGATAGATAGATAGATAGATAGATAGATAGATAGATAGATACGACAGTTATTGTCCATAGCAATCCCAGTTTTTTCCAGTGTTAGCTATTTGGAATCTGTTACTTAAAGTGGATGTGAACCCTAACTAAAAAAAAAACACAGAAAGTGCACCAGCATAGTGTAAGATGCTCAATTCAATAAACTTTATTAAATTTATTTATTATTTATTTCAGGTACTTATATAGCGCCGTCAATTTACGCAGCGCTTTACATATACATTATACATTCACATCAATCCCTACACCCTCAAGGAGCTTACAATCTAAGGTCCCTAACTTACATTCATACATACTAGTGACAATTTAGACAGGATCCAATTAACCTACCAGCATGTCTTTGGAGTGTGGGAGGAAACCGGAGTACCCGGAGGAAACCCACGCAGACACAGGGAGAACATGCAAACTCCAGGCAGGTAGTGTTGTGGTCAATCACTTGGTATATAAAATTACTATGTACAATGTCTTGTATAACCACATGTAATACATTTTCCATAAAATACTAAATCACTCTGACCAATAGGCACAGTTCTCCGACTGTGGAATTCTTGCAGCTGACATAAGCATTGCCTCAATCATGCATCCTGGCTTATGCATTTTGAGGACGCACCTTCTTCATCAGAACAAACTCTCATTCACTGGAAATACCTTTAAGTAGCCCTTCCATATTCCAACAAGCCTCAGTAAACTGCTTATTTAACCCCTTCCCGCCGACCGTACGCACATATGCGTACTCGGCTTTCCGGGGTTATACCGGGATGATGCCCGCAGCTGCAGGCATCATCCCGGTACCGTTGTTTTCAGCGGGCGATCGGCTACCCGTGTATAACAACCGATGCGGCTAAAAGCCGCTCGGTTGTTATACCGGAGGAGCGGGAGGGGACATCCCCCCCCTCCCGCCGCCTCCCGCCGCTGTTACCGGGCCTCCCGTGCAATCGGGAGTCCCGGTGTCCGTTCGGCTGCCATCGGCGGCTGGGGGCGGACTGGAATGAAGCTGCGAGCGGCTTCGTTCCAGCCTTCTTGTTGAAAACGCGGAAGCGACGTCATGACGTCACTTCCCGTTTACTCGGCTGCCAATGGCGCCGAATTTAAAAAAGTACACAGTATTCAGAATCGCCGTTTTCGGCGATCTGAATACTTTGAAGTGTAAAGGAGGGATGGGGGGTCTTTTAGACCCCCGATCTCTCCATAAAGAGTACCTGTCACCACCTATTACTGTCACAAGGGATGTTTACATTGCTTGTGACAGCAATAAAAGTAAAAAAAAAAAAAAAAAAAAATTAAAACACAATTTATAAAAGTACAAAAATAAATAAAATAAATAAAAAAAAAAAAAAAAAATTTTAAAGTGCCCCTGTCCCCGCGAGCTCGCGCAGCGAAGAAAACGCATACGGAAGTCGCGCCCGCATATGTAAACGGTGTTCAAACCACACATGTGAGGTATCGCCGCGATCGTCAGAGCGAGAGCAATAATTCTAGCCCTAGACCTCCTCTGTAGCTCAAACCTGGTAACCGTAAAAAAAATTTAAAGCGTCGCCTATGGAAATTCATAGGTACCGTAGTTTGTCGCCATTCCACGAGTGCGTGTAATTATAAAGGGTGACATGTTTGGTATCTATTTACTCGGCGTAACATCATCTTTCACATTATACAAAAAAATTGGGGTAACTTTACTGTTTGGATTTTTAAAAATTCATGAAAGTGTCACTTTTCCAAAAATGTGCGTTTAAAACACCGCTGCACAAATACCGTGTGCTAAAAAATATTGCAACAATCGCCATTTTATTCTCTAGATTCTCTTCTAAAAAAAATATATATAATGTTTGGGGGTTCTAAGTAATTTTCTAGCAAAAAATACGGATTTTAACTTGTAAACACCAGATTTCAAAAATAGGCTTAGTCATGAAAGGGATAAACCATATAATAATATAATAAAATATTATGTAATCAAGTGCCAGTGTCACATATAAAATAAATATATAATATATAGCTGTGCAAAGGCATAGAACATAGGTGGACCACATGTATTGTAATTACTTACTACTAGGTTCTCACTGGAAAATAGTAGATAATGAATAGATATAAATGTTAAATAATATCAACCAAGACATGATTGTACACTTACTAACATATATAAAGAAGAGTTATCAAACCTTGACTTGAAGTTGGCATATTTCCAACACTGCACGGCAGCTCCATATACAGCCAATTCTTCTTCTTCTTTTTTTTTCTTTGGAACACACTGTGTGAGCTGTAGATTTGTTTGGGAACAGATCATGCAGGCAAAAGAGTTGTTTAGGGACAAAGTGTGCAATGTGAACAATTGTGAAGCTCCTAGGGGCAGCAAGAGTGGAAGCTAACTTTGCTGTTGTGTATATTGTGGACTTAATGTTGTATTGGACGGTATGAGATTAAAATGTTTAGAAACTTTGGGAGCTGATATTTTTTGAGTTGGACATTTTGTTTTTGTAGTTATTGTTGGCGGGACAGCACTAATATGCCCCGTACACACGGTCGGACTTTGTTCGGACATTCCGACAACAAAATCCTAGGATTTTTTCCCACGGATGTTGGCTCAAACTTGTCTTGCATACACAAGGTCACACAAAGTTGTCGGAAAATCCGATTGTTCTAAACGCGGTGACGTAAAACACGTACGTCGGGACTATAAACAGGGCAGTGGCCAATAGCTTTCATCTTTTTATTTATTCTGAGCATGCGTGGCACTTTGTCCGTCGGATTTGTGTACACACGATCGGAATTTCCGACAACGGATTTTGTTGTCGGAAAATTTTATAGCCTGCTCTCAAACTTTGTGTGTCGGAAAATCCGTTGGAAAATGTGTGATGGAGCCTACACACAGTCGGAATTTCCGACAACAAGGTCCTATCACACATTTTCCGTCGGAAAATCCGATCGCGTGTACGGGGCATTAGTGACATTCAGTGGGTCTCACACAAGCAGAAGTAGCTGGAACTGTATCTTAAACTTGGTAAAGTTAAATTTAAACTTCTCACCTTTCTCATGCTTTAGCACACATTTTTTTGTGCATGTCAAAGTTAGCTGAAGTGGGAAGGGCCCCACAGAGAAAAACTTAAGAGCGGGGTTGAAGGTAAATATTTACTGAAGTCTATACTGTTGGAACTCCAGTGGCTGTGATTTGCGGATGTAACATGCAAATAACATATAGAATGTCAATGATGTGTGTGTGTAAATGACTTAGTAGTAGATCCACTGTAATGTGGCAGCTGAGGGGGAGGGGGTGAAACTGTAAATCAATATATTGAAACTAAGCTTGCTAACCCTGGGGTTGTCACCCTACCAGTCTAATGAGTGACTTGGCTGAACATGGGACTATATGCCAATTTTTGTAATTGGAAGGAGACAAAAAAAAATGAATTTGGGTATTTTTTTTCTAGGAAATATTCTGCACTCCATATTGGTTAGTTCCATAAAACAGAACAAACATACATCAGTACTGCTGCGTTCTAATGCTCTGAAGTCCATGTGTAGCTCCTTTGTCAATTGGCAGAGTGGTGGTGAGAGTCATTGGGTTTGTAAAGCTGTCACACAGCCCTCCACGGCACAGAATTTATACACTCAGCTTCAATCTTTAGTTTAAGAGTCAGAATTCACTACGAAGAGTGACTCATACATACAAGCCCACTTTACGGCCGGCACATTTCCATTTGTCTCTGTTTCCAATATCGGTGTGTTCATTGTGTAACTATGGTGACATGGCAAAGGACCTGAGCTGTTTTCTGTCCACCAGTCCAGCATAGGAGATTGGGGACTCCCTGTTTCTTTTTTGGCACCAATGTTACAATTCACAGCTATTTCAGTGCATTTGGTTTATGATTTCTGATTATATGAAAAATTTAGCCAGATCTGGAGAGGCAGACGTCTTTACTGCGCACTTGTACATAACGGCACCTCAAGACCTTTTTTGGCCAAGCAAAATCTACACACAGGCTGGAAAGTATTGCACTTACTCTGCTTGTCATCTGTTTGTAGTAGTTCCTGGCAGGGCTTCTGTGTATTTAGAATGGTTTTTAGCACATCCTTTTTTTCCTAAGACGGAAGTAGAAGACAAATAACCCTACAGTATACTGCTTGCTAGAGGTCTAGTTTAGCATGTGTTTAGTTCATAAGTACATTTAGTTTCAGGAATCCCTGTAAAGCAAAGCAACCTTTCTTAACATTTTAACATGGCCTAATCATGAATTAATTTTCAGCTCTCAGGGAACACCTATTAATAATTACTATATATACACATTTTTTGATACATTAACATGGTGGTCGGTGAGAAGGATGTTCCTTACATTGGGGGACAGTAGGAAGAATGCCCACCCTACAGACAGCTAAAGAAACTCCTAGAAACCTCTGGAGTATTGTATTTTGTTTATCGTAGTCTATATATTTGCATCAGAGGTGTATGAAAAAAGGTTGCAAGTGCAAGGAAAGGCTGAAGGGACTTAAAATGGAACCTGTCGCAACAAACAGCCTAAAAAAACGAACACTTTATATTGTTTCAACGTAAGCCATCACAAGAAACCATCACTATCCATGTGTAATTTTCCAGCACAGGTTAATATATTATTGTTATTTTTTTGGTCATAAAGACTAAACAGATATAAATAGAATCCTTTCCCTGTACAATACCCAATAGCTTTTTAATTCAGCGCTACAAAAAAAAGGACTAAGAAATCTAAAATAAGAAGAGGATGAACTTGCCCCTCCTCCTACTAGCTGTGTGCAAATTAACCCCCTAGACTCAAATTCTGAATCAGGGTGTAGACATCAGTCAGTCAACATTAAAATGTTTTCGTATTAAATTACACATTTAGAATATCTTCTCTACTGCTAAAATCCCAAACAACTGGGTTTCTGACAAGATTTGTGTGACCGTGTGTATGCAAGACAAGTTTGAGCCTAAATCCGTCCGTGGATTTTGTTGTCAGAATGTGCGATCGTGTGTACGTGGCATTAGTGTGTCTGCAGACATAACACCTATGGCACCTTCTAAAGCTCTTATAACCAGTCAAAAATATTCTTAAAGGGGGCTTTTTATCCCAAATATAATTCCTCACTAGCAGATCCTTCAAGGTGGGTGCCTTGGTAAAGACCACTTTGGATCTTGAGAGAAATATCGTCCTGAGTACCGGATTTTTTTTCCGGTTGTTGTTATCACATTTGTACAGTTCCTTCTATACCTCAATCCAGGGACGATTATGGCAACTACACACTGGACAAACACAATATGGTCAGTCTCCTTCTGGCATACTGTGGTTTCAATCCTACCCTCAATAATCTTGATACTCAAGTCAAGAAAATGACCTGACCATAAAGAGTCATCAATTCTGATTCCAGTCTGGATTATTCAACTTTTGGGTGAACTCTTGTAATGTAGCTTCGGTCCCACCCCAAATGAAGAAGTGTTCATCAATGTTCTTCTCAAAAGTATACGTTTGGAACCAATCTTACCATTAATAAAGAGGTCCTCCCAGGCCCCCATAAATAGGTTAGCATAGGCCAGTGCAAATTTGCCTCTGATCCCATAGCTATTTGTCTTTAGTGGGACCCCCAAACCAAAAGGTGGTATTCTCCAGAACTAATATTATGGTCTCCAATACACATTGTAAATCCTACATTTATTCGTTTAATCTTAAACATTGCCTCAGGTATATCCTTAACAGTGGCGTAGTGGGTAGCACTCTCGCCTAGCAGTAAGAAGGGTCGCTGGTTTGAATCCTGACCATGACCCTACCTGCCTGGAGTTTGCATGTTCTCCCTGTGTCTGCGTGGGTTTCCTCCGGGTACTCCGGTTTCCTCCCACACTCCAAAGACATGCTGGTAGGTTAATTGGATCCTATCTAAATTGACCCTAGTATGTATGAATGTGAGTTAGGGACCTTAGATTGTAAGCTCCTTGAGGGTGTAGGGACTGATGTGAATGTATAATGTATATGTAAAGCGCTGCGTAAATTGACGGCGCTATACAAGTACCTGAAATAAATAAAAAAAATAACAACATTTTTTAGAAGAACCCATAACTGTCAAAACAAACATGTGCCATATTGCCAACAAAAAATGTTGCCTTTATACAGTTTGCCAAGAAGTTGGCAGCAAAATGTTTGCAGAAAATATAACTGAACATATTGCTGCAAGTGACACATACACTATACACTATATTACCAAAAGTATTGGGATGCCTGCCTTTACACGCACATGAACTTTAATGGCAACCTAGTCTTAGTCCATAGGGTTCAATATTGAGTTGGCCCCCCTTTTGCAGCTAGAACAGCTTAAACTCTTCTTAGAAGGATGTACACAAGGTTTAGGAGCGTGTCTATGGGAATGTTTGACCATTCTTCCAGAAGCGCATTTGTGAGGTCAGGTACTGATGTGGACGAAAGGGCTGGCTCACAGTCTCTGCTCTAATTCATCCCAAAGGTGTTCCATCAGGTTAAGGTCAGGACTGTGGAGGCCAGTCAAGTTCCTCAACCCCAAACTAGCTTATCCATGTCTTTATAGACCTTGCTTTGTGCACTGGTGCACAGTCATGTTGGAACAGGAAGGGGCCATCCCCAAGCTGTTCTCACAAAGTTGGGAGCATAAAATTGCATGAAATTGTCCAAAATGTCTTGGTATGCTGACCCCTTAAGAGTTCCCTTCACACAAGCCCAACCCCTGAAGAACAACCGCATACCATAAACTCCCCTCCACCAAATGATTTGGACCAGTGCACAAAGCAAGGTCCATAAAGACATAGATGAGCGAGTTTGGGTTGGAGGAACTTAACTGTCCTGACCTCAACCTGATAGAACACCTTTGGGATGAATTAGAGCAGAGACTGCGAGCCAGGCCTTCTCATCCACATCAGTGCCTGAACTCACAAATGCACTTCTAGAAGAATGGTCAAACATTCCCAGAGGAGTTGAAGCTGTTATAGCTGCAAAGGGTGGGCCAACTCAATTTTGAACCCTTCGGACTAAGACTGGGATGCCATTAAAATTTATGGGCGTGTAAAGGCAGAATTCGTACATCATATAGTGTATATGATGTACGAATTTTGATTTATCTGCTAAATTAACAAAAGAAAATCTCCTGAAATGATTTACTTTTGCTGGAGGGTAATAGTTGTAGAGACTTTGGTGATAAAGAGACATTTGTAGCTCTCTCATTGTATCCAACACTTTGCTATACCTCTTATAATTTCCTCCATTTAATGCTTTTGTCCTTTTGAATTTGGTGTCCTTTGACTACCTCCTTGGAGGGAAGGAACCAGTGAATGAAGAGGATCGGAGCAGGAACTATTGAAATTACTACATATAAATTACTGCAGGTGCAAATAATAATCTAAACTGGCACTCCTGATGCTCTCATGCCTTTCCAACTTCAGAAGTTGTTGGTAGAGACCTTCAATAATGTATTTACAGATACAATTTTGTTTTGTATGTATGATGACATGACAATGACTAATAAATGTGTTGGATTCTCTATTTTCAACAGCGAGAGATGCCCACAAGCCACCTGTGTTCCTAGAAAAGCTTCAGAATACAGGAGTGGCAGAAGGATATCCAGTGAGGCTGGAATGCCGTGTCTCAGGAAGTCCCCCACCCCAGATATTCTGGAAGAAAGAAAATGAATCGCTGACTTACAACACTGACAGAGTCAGGTACCTGTTAAAGATGGATGTGAAAAAAGCGTAATCACAAAAATAAGAATTTGGTCACATTAGGCAGCACAGACAATTCTACATTAAGAAACTGTTCCATTGGTTTGCATATACTTTTGGAAATATAGGGAACTCATTTAACAATAACTCATCAAACTCTTACATGAATACTAAATGATTCTTACTGCGCTATCCCTTGATAAATCATGTGATATCTTCTATATTTTTTTTCCAGCATGCATCAAGATAACTATGGTTACCTTTGCCTACTGATCCAAGGTACCACCAAAGAGGATGCTGGCTGGTATACTGTCTCAGCAAAGAATGAGGCTGGCATTGTGTCTTGTACTGCAAGGCTTGACATACATGGTAAATATATAACCCATAGCCTAAGTAGATTTGCCATTTTTGAAGACTAAGTCCACTGCAAACAAGTATTCTTGTGTGGGAAGACACTAGTATGTTATATGTGGAAATGGTTTATATCAATGGGGTCCTCTATTAACAAGGTCTTATTTCCCAATTATTCCTTCCCTTCAAGTAAAGGTTTTCATTTAAAAAGTCGAGATAAGCTGCGTGACTATCACTGCTTATCTCCACTGTGCAGCAGTTTATTTAGCTGCAATGAAGAGTGAAGATGCTGTTCTCTGCTTCCCATCACAGCAGAATGAGAAGGGGTCAGTGAACGCAACACAGACAGTTTAATAAGGTGTGATGAAAGCACCTGCCTGGCGATTTTTTGTACATAATTTTCCTTCGGTATTATCAACCTCAAGAAACTTGTCGCTGCGCGGCAGGCTCAGTAGGTGGTAGGTAGAGCAGGTTATATTTGTGTATGTATATATATATATATATGTATATATATATATACATATATACAGTATCTCACAGAAGTGAGTACACCACTCACATTTTTGTAAATATTTTATTGTATCTTTTTATGTGACAACACTGAAAAAATTACACTTTGCTACAATGTAAAGAAGTGAGTGTACAGCTTGTATAACAGTGTAAATTTTCTGTCCCCTCAACAAAACTCAACACACAGTGAGTACACCCCTAAGTGAAAATGTCCAAATTGGGCCCAAAGTGTCAATATTTTCTGTGGCCACCGTTATTTTCCAGCACTGCCTTACCCGTCTTGGGCATGAAGTTCACCAGACCTTCACAGGTTGCCACTGGAGTCCTCTTCAACTCTTCCATGCCGACATCACGGAACTGGTGGATGATACAGACTTTGCGCTCCTTCACCTTCCGTTTGAGGATGCTCAATAGGGTTTAGGTCTGGAGACATGCTTGGCCAGTTCATTACCTTTACCCTCAGCTTCTTTAGCAAGGCAGTGGTCATCTTGGTGTGTTTGGGGTCGTTCTCATGTTGGAATACTGCCCTGCGGCCTAGTCTCCGAAGGAAGTCACAGTACATGTTGGCATTCATGGTTCCCTCAATGAACTGTAGCTCCCCAGTGCCAGCAACACTCATGCACCCCCAGATCATGACACTCCCACCACCATGCTTAACTGTAGGCAAGACACACTTGTCTTTGTACTCCTCACCTGGTTGCCACCACACACCACACTTGACACCATCTGAACCAAATAAGTTTATCTTGGTCTCATGAGACCACAGCACATGGTTCCAGTAATCCATGTCCTTAGTCTGCTTGTCTTTAGCAAACTGTTTTCTTGTGCATCATCTTTAGAAGAGGCTTCCTTCTGGGATGACAGCCATGCAGACCATTTTGATGCAGTGTGCGGCGTATGCTCTGAGCTCTGACAGGCTGACCCCCCACCCCTTCAACTTCTGCAGCAATGCTGGCAGCACTCATACGTCTATTTCCCAAAGACAACCTCTGGATATGATGCTGAGCACGTGCACTCAACTTCTTTGCTCAACCACGGTCAGGCATGTTCTGAGTGGAAACTATCCTCTTAAACCTCTGTATGGTTTTGGCCACCGTGCTGCAGATCAGTTTCAGGGTCTTGGCAATCTTCTTATAGCATAGGCCATCTTTATGTAAAGCAACAATTCTTTTTTTCAGATCCTCAGAGAGTTCTTTGCTATGAGTTGCCATGTTGAACTTCCAGTAACCAGTATGAGTGAGAGCGATAACACCAAGTTTAACACACCTGCTTTCCATTCGCACCTGAGACCTTGGCAAAACTAACGAGTCACATGACACCTGGGAGGGAAAATGGCTAATTGGGCCATTTGGGCCAACATTTTTACTTAGGGGGTGTACTCACTTTTGTTGCCAGTGGTTTAGACATTAATGGCTGTCTAGAAAATGAGTGACCTCACGAAAAGGTACAAGATATATACGAAAATGTTTTAAATAAAATGTACCATCATCCAAGTTATATGAGAAAGAATATTTGGGAGTGTGGGCCCCACCCCAAACTCACCATAAGGAGAAGGCAAGTGGACTATCGCGGTACATATAAGAAGGATATGTATAAGTACTACAAAACATAATACAAATATACAAATTTTATTATTACAAAATGACAAAAACAGAAATAACAATTTCCATTAAAAACGCAGATGGCATGGTATTTTAGTATTTCTACTAGTTTCGCGGTTTTACCGCTTCATCAGGAAAATACATCTGCGAAGAAGATAATGAAGTTACAGTAATGTGAAAAATTACAAATCAAACAATATTAAAATAAGAAAAAGTGGGGAAGGAATAGGCAATTGGTAACCATATGGAACATCTTACCAATGCCCTGGTTGGTGCACAGCATGGAGCAACCCGGAGAGATCTCCCAAGGCGATTGGGAAAGAGGTGTATGCAAGACCAGCTAGTTTAGCATCTAGGCAAAAACAATGTGGAAGGTTGAACATATCAGGCAAAAATGCCCAAGGTCATATGGGAGTACGAGTGTGGAGGCGTGATAAACACACACCACAAAGGGGGGTAAGTGAAATGAACCGAGGAAACAAACCAATTGTGTCAGATTGAAAAAGAAGAGGGCAATTGGGGGAGGGAAAAGAGAGGAGGCAAGGGAAAAAAAGAAGGAAAAAAAAGAAGAGAAAAGAAAAAGAAAAAAGAAGGAGTCGGAGGAGGCAAAAGGGGGGGAAAAAAAGGGGAAAGAGGGAGAAAGGAATGGGGAGGGGAAGGGGAAGAGGGGGGGGGGGAGAGGGAGAAAGGAGAAAAAAAGAAAAAAAGAGGGGGAGGGGAAAGGGGGGGGGAAAAAAAGAGAGAGGGGAAAAATAAGAAGGAAATAAGAAGGAAAAAGACCAGTGAAGAAAGAAGAAGGCAAGAAAAGGGGAAAAAACCAAGGAAGGGAAAAAGGGGAAAAAGCATGGAATGAACACCCCTGCCAGCGACGTGACAGGGCAAAAACGAACACATGCATAGTGAAGACAAAATGTGAAAAGATCAGATGGAAAATGGATCGAGAATACCTAGACAATCCAAAAGATACAAAACAGAGAGAGGGGTGCTGTGATAAAACCAAGTATATAAAATGAGTGCAGGAATAACATAGGGCATATTTACCCAAATCCCCTGTTTCCCCGAAAATAAGACCTAGCGTGACTGATGGTAATGGCTGCAATATAAGCCCTACCCTCCAAATAAGCCCTAGTTAAAGTCAATGTAGGTCTTATTTTCAGGGTAGGGCTTATTTTCGGGGAAACAGGGTAGGGCTTATTTGGGGGGTAGGGCTTATATTGCAGCCATCACTGACAATCGCGCTAGGTCTTATTTTTAGGGAAACAGGGTAGTAAAAGCGTATTAATAGAAAACCTGGGGATGGAAACCCACTTGGATTAATGCGCTTGTATATGGATCAGGAGAAGAAATACGCCAGGGACTTTTTCAATAAAGCATGCATCATAATGCAGCCTTAGGAACAGAGTCCAGTATCTATAAGGGGCAATAGTAAGTACAACATGATCATTAGTGTGCTAGTATAAACCGCCATCCACCCCAAGGGGATGTGGGCTAGTAAAACAACAATGTAAAAGGCAATGAGACTTACTGAAAAGCGAGTTGTCCAAGGCTCCTCCGGGTATAGCGCTGGCCTGTGTGTACAGCGGAACAAGTCCGCTATATATACCTCCTGCAACCCTTGTCGCTATTCGGCGCCGGTGTCGGCGTCTGATGGCATCATGGGGTCAAGGGATCTTGCCTGCGCACTAGCCTCATAGCCAGTGGGCAAAGAGCAACGCGCACAGAGTGTGCGCGCAGCTCAGAGTCCCTGGACAGAATCCCCTTTCCCCTCCCCCTCTTTTTTTCTCCTTTCTCCCTCTTTTCCTTCTGCTTCCCCTCCCCATTCCTCTATCCCTCTTTCCCCTTTTTTCCCCCCCTTTTGCCTCCTCCGACTCCTTCTTTTCTCTTCCTTTTTTTTCCTTCTTTTTTTCCCTTGCCTCCCCCAACCGCCCTCTTCTTTTTCAATTATCTGACACAATTGGTTTGTTTCCTTGGTTCATTTCACTTACCCCCCTATTGTGGTGTGTGTTTATCACCCCTCCACACTCGCACTCCCATATGACCTTGGGCATTTTTCCCTGATATGTTCAACCTTCCACATTGTTTTTACCTAGATGCTAAACTATCTGGTCTTGCATACACCTCTTTCCCAATCGCCGTGGGAGATCTCTCCGGGTTGCTCCACGCTGTGCTCCAACCAGGGCATGGGTAAGATGTTCCATATGGTTACCAATTGCCTATTCCTTCCCCACTTTTTCTTGTGTTAATATTGTTTGATTGGTCATTTTTCACATTACTGTATCTTCATTATCTTCTTCGCAGATGAATTTCCTGATGAAGCGGTAAAACCGCGAAACTAGTAGAAATACTGAAATACCATGCCATCTGCGTTTTTAATGGAAATTCTTGTTTCTGTTTTTGTCATTTTGTATTAATAAAATTTGTATATTTTTATTGTTTTGTAGTACTTATACATATCCTTCTTATATGTACCAAGATAGTCCACTTGCCTTCTCCTTATGGTGAGTTTGGGGTGGGGCCCACACTCCCAAATATTCTTTCTCATTAATGGCTGTGTGTTGAGTTATTTTGAGGGGACAGCAAATTTACACTGTTATGCAAGCTGTACACTCACTACTTTACATTGTAGCAAAGTGTCATTTCTTCAGTGTTGTCACATGAAAAGATATAATAAAATATTTACAAAAATGTAAGGGGTGAGATACTATATATATATATATATATATATATATATATATATATATATATATATATATATATATATATATATACGGGATCATGTTCCTTACATTTCCTGGGGTCTAATGTGGGTATACCCCCACACTAGACTCCCAGTATATTCGTGTCCCATATAAAAGAATGCAGTGAAAATAACAGAAATAAAAGTTAAATAATCACTTTACCTCTCTGGACATACTAGCAAACATGAGCTTGTTTTTTTTTCACCTTTAGCTGGCACCTGTCTATAATGAAATAACTTTTACAGTGCTGGTGTTGTGGTGTGCACACGCAATTTTGAGGCTTGACACATTTGGTATTTACTCTACACTACCTACTCATCTTTAATTTTGTACAAAAAAGGGGATTCAATTGTATTTGTGTGCAATAAAATTCATTTTAGTGTATTTTTCCTGAAAATGCAGATTTGATAAACAGTTGAGCAAATTTAATGCAACATTAAAAAAATGGCAACTACCAACTACAGGGTCTCTGCGTTCAGAAAATATATAATGTTCTGAGGGATTTAAGTAATATTATAGCCAAAAGTGCAGATTTTTACATGTCTGCAAAAATGATCCAGAGGGGAACTAAGATCCATTGGAGATGGAACCATGCATGAATATTTGTTTTTATTTATATCAAGCCATTTCTTTGACACTTGTAACCAAGTGTATTTATGACTATATGTGACAAGTGTCACAGAAATGTCTTGATTTAAATAAAAACACAATTATTTATATGTGGTCCCTCTCCAAAAGGTCTTTTATTAAGGTGATTGCAAAGGGGAAAAAAATGTGTTTTTAAAATAAACAATGGTTTTGCACATAGCAGTTCTGATCATCCTCCTCTCGCCCCCCCCCCCCCCCCCCCGCAGAATTCCTGGCTCCTCCCCCCTACTGAGCACCCTCATAGCAAGCCACTTGCTATGAGGGCACTTGTGCAGGCTAAATCCCGGTCCGTGCTCTCTGTGTCCATTGGCACACAAACAGTGTGGCTCAGCCATGCTGTTTGATTGACAGCAGCAGGAGCCAATGACTCCCACTGCTGCTTCTAAGCCAGTGAGGAGAGAGAGCGGCAATGCTGTTCTTGAACACAGCACTGGATCGGGCTCAGGTAAATATAAGGCAGGGATATGCAATTAGCGGACCTCCAGCTGTTCAAGAACTACAAGTCCCATGAGGCAAAGCAAGACTCGGACAGCACAAGCAAGACACCCAGAGGCAGAGGCATGATGGGACTTGTAGTTTTGCAACAGCTGGAGGTCCGCTAATTGCATTTCCCTGGTATAAGGGATAATATTCCAAAGTGTGCTGTCCTTATACAAATTAATCGCTTCAGCCCCGGAAGATTTTACCCCCTTCCTGACCAGAGCACTTTTTTGTTATTCGGCAATGCGTCGCTGTAACTGACAATTCGTACGACGTTGCACCAAAACAAAATTGTCGTCCTTTTTTCCCCACAAATAGAGCTTTCTTTTGGTGGTATTTGATCACCTCTGTTTTTTTTGTGCTATAAACAAAAAAAGAGCGGCAATTTAGAAAAAAAAACAATATTTTTTACTTTTTGCTATGATGGCTCAGTTTGAAGCTGTGGAGCTTTTTTTTTTTTTTTTTTTTTGTTTCATCAGTCTATCAATTAAGGGTGTGGTTAATTGCTCCCAGGTGACTATTTAACTTGTTGTAGGACTCAGTTGAGCGTGCTCAGTTTGAAGCTGTGGAGCTTGGTGTAAGTGGGAGTTATAAACAAGAGTTTAAAACAGGAGGTTATAACAGGGGTCATAGTACCTGTGTAGTGTGAGTATCTGAGTGTTGTCTGAGTAGTGTGTGTGGATCGTTAGTACTTGTGTATTGTGTACCTGTGTATTGTCTTGTCGTGTACCTGTGTATTGTCTTGAGTATTAGTGCCAGGAAGCTAGTTGTTAGGTAATTTGGACAGGGTAAAATCCCCAAATCCTCACTAAATTTAATAGGTACGATGCCCGGCGGGTGTGGAGAGGCGACTCTTTGTACATCTTGCCGCATGTATGCGTTCCTTGATCATCCGATCGAGGGCGAATACTGCTGTGCAAAATGTAAGCACATTGTTTCCCTGGAAGCCCAGGTTCTGAATCTAGGGAAGCAACTGTCAGCACTGAGAAGTCCCTCCATACTAAAGGTGAGCCAGGAACGTACACGGCAGGTGCCGGCAGGGGCCAGCACAGTGGCGGGTGGAGACAAAGAGGTGCAGGCACTAGCAAAGAGTAGATGGGTGACAGTCAGGAGGGGTAGAGGGGGAAGTGCCAGGGAGGCCGATCCAGGACTGGAGCATCCCAATAAGTACGCTCCATTGAGTGACATTGGTGTAACCAGTCAGGGACCAGCACTGCTGGAGATGAGGGACTCCCCTAGCTGCCGGGGGAAGAACTCCTCCAGTGAGAGTGGGGGGGCAGCAAAGGGAAAGGAAAGACAGATTCTGGTGGTAGGGGACTCAATTCTTAGAAGGACAGAGAGGGCAATCTGTAACCAAGACCTGAAGCGCCGAACAGTATGTTGTCTACCGGGTGCTCGGGTTCGGCACATCACGGATCTTGTGGACAGATTACTGGGAGGGGCTGGGGAAGACCCGGCTGTCATGGTGCACGTTGGCACCAATGACAAAGTCAGAGGCAGATGGAGTGTCCTAAAGAACGATTTTAGGGACTTAGGAGCTAAATTGAGGAAAAGGACCTCCAAGGTAGTGTTCTCAGGAATACTACCGGTACATCGAGCCACACCAGTGAGGCAGAGGGAGATTAGGGAAGTAAACAAGTGGCTGAAGAGCTGGTGTAGTAAGGAGGGGTTTGGGTTCCTGGAGGACTGGGCCGACTTCTCAGTCGGTAACCGGTACTATAGAAGGGACGGACTGCACCTAAATGAGGAGGGTGCAGATCTGCTGGGAATGAAGATGGCCAAAAAGTTAGAGGGGTTTTTAAACTAGGCGAAGGGGGGGAGGGTCCAGAGACAGTGATAGCCAGCGCGGAAGATATTCCAGAGGGTAGTATTGGGGGCATTAGTGGTAGGTTAACCAAAGCACAAAAACACAAGGTGAGTATAGTAGCAAGTCCAAGTTGCAATCTTGAAACACCCAATACGAGGACAATATGCGACCGGTCTAAACTATGTGGCATGTTCACCAATGCCAGGAGCCTGGCGGACAAGATGGGTGAACTAGAGATACTGTTGTACGAGGAGGATTTGGATTTTGTGGGAATTTCAGAGACCTGGTTCAACAGCTCTCATGATTGGCTGGCAAACATTCAAGGGTATACCCTATACCGCAAGGATAGAGAGGGTAAAAAAGGGGGAGGGGTATGCCTATATATCAAGAATAATGTACAAGTGAATGTGAGAGATGACATCACTGAGGGGGCTAGGGAGGAGGTGGAATCTTTATGGGTAGAGCTCCAAAGGGATGAAGCTAAGGGGAAAATAATACTGGGAGTATGCTATAGGCCCCCTAACCTGAGGGAGGAAGTGGAGACGGATCTCCTATCACAAATTGGATTAGCAGCAAGGATGGGAAGTGTTATCATAATGGGGGATTTTAATTATCCAGACATAGACTGGGCGGAGGGAACCACGCATTCATTTAAGGCTCGCCAGTTCCTTAATGTCTTGCAGGACAATTTTATGGGTCAGATGGTAGACGCACCAACTAGAAATAAAACATTACTAGATCTACTGATTACCAACAATACAGACCTGATAACAGATGTGGAAATACGGGGCAATTTAGGTAACAGCGATCACAGGTCAATTAGTTTCAGTATAAATCACACAAATAGGAGACATGAAGGGAACACAAAGACACTGAATTTCAAAAGAGCCAACTTCCCTAAACTACAAACCTTGCTAAAAGGCATAAATTGGGACAAAATATTAGGAACAAAGAATACAGAGGAGAGATGGGTTTGCTTTAAGAGCATATTAAATAAGGGCATTAGCCAATGTATCCCATTGGGTAATAAATTTAAAAGAGCGAACAAACATCCTGGATGGCTTAACTCCAATGTAAAAATGCATATAAAAGCAAAGGAGAAGGCCTTCAAAAAATACAAGGTTGAGGGATCTTCCACAGCATTCAGAATTTATAAAGAATGCAATAAGAAATGTAAGGGTGCAATTAGGATGGCTAAGATAGAACATGAAAGATAGCGGAGGAGAGCAAAAAAAATCCCAAGAAATTCTTTAAGTATGTAAACAGTAAAAAAGGGAGGACAGACCATATTGGCCCCATAAAGAATGAGGAAGGACATCTGGTTACAAAGGATGGGGAGATGGCAGAGGTATTGAATTTATTCTTTTCCTCAGTCTTCACGAGTGAATCGGGGGGCTTCAGTAACCAAAACTGCAGTGTTTATCCTCATGACACAACACAGGAAGCACCTACATGGTTAACAGAGGACGGAATTAAAATTAGACTTGAGAAACTTAACATTAATAAATCACCGGGACCAGATGGCTTGCATCCGAGGGTACTTAGGGAACTCAGTCAGGTGATTGCCAGACCGTTGTTCCTAATTTTTACAGACAGTCTATTGACTGGAATGGTACCAGCTGATTGGAGAAAAGCCAATGTAGCACCAATATTTAAAAAGGGCCCAAAAAACATCCCTGGGAATTACAGACCAGTTAGCCTAACATCAATAGTATGTAAACTCTTGGAGGGGATGATAAGGGACTATATACAAGATTTTAGTAATAAGAATGATATCATTAGCAGTAATCAGCATGGATTCATGAAGAATCGTTCTTGCCAAACCAATCTATTAACCTTCTATGAGGAGGTGAGTTGCCATCTAGATAAAGGAAGGCCCGTAGACGTGGTGTATCTGGATTTTGCAAAAGCATTTGACACAGTTCCCCATAAACGTTTACTGTACAAAATAAGGTCTGTTGGCATGGACCATAGGGTGAGTACATGGATTGAAAACTGGCTACAAGGGCGTGTTCAGAGGGTGGTGATAAATGGGGAGTACTCAGAATGGTCAGGGGTGGGTAGTGGGGTCCCCCAGGGTTCTGTGCTGGGACCAATCCTATTTAATTTGTTCATAAATGACCTGGAGGATGGGATAAACAGTTCCATCTCTGTATTTGCAGACGATACTAAGCTAAGCAGGGCAATAACTTCTCCGCAGGATGTGGAAATCTTGCAAAAAGACCTGAACAAATTAATGGGGTGGGCGACTACATGGCAAATGAGGTTCAATGTAGAAAAATGTAAAATAATGCATTTGGGTGCCAAAAATATGAATGCAATCTATACACTGGGGGGAGAACCTCTGGGGGAATCTAGGATGGAAAAAGACTTGGGGGTCCTAGTGGATGATAGGCTCAGCAACGGCATGCAATGCCAAGCTGCTGCTAATAAAGCAAACAGAATATTAGCATGCATTAAAAGGGGGATCAACTGCAGAGATAAAACGATAATTCTCCCGCTCTACAAGACTCTGGTCCGGCCGCACCTGGAGTATGCTGTCCAGTTCTGGGCACCAGTCCTCAGGAGGGACGTACTGGAAATGGAGCGAGTACAAAGAAGGGCAACAAAGCTAATAAAGGGTCTGGAGGATCTTAGTTATGAGGAAAGGTTGCGAGCACTGAACTTATTCTCTCTGGAGAAGAGACGCTTGAGAGGGGATATGATTTCAATTTACAAATACTGTACTGGTGACCCCACAATAGGGATAAAACTTTTTCGCAGAAGAGAGTTTAATAAGACTCGTGGCCACTCATTACAATTAGAAGAAAAGAGGTTTAACCTTAAACTACGTAGAGGGTTCTTTACTGTAAGAGCGGCAAGGATGTGGAATTCCCTTCCACAGGCGGTGGTCTCAGCGGGGAGCATTGATAGCTTCAAGAAACTATTAGATAATCACCTGAATGACCGCAATATACAGGGATATGTAATGTAATACTGACACATAATCACACACATAGGTTGGACTTGATGGACTTGTGTCTTTTTTCAACCTCACCTACTATGTAACTATGTAACTATGTGAAACACATTTTTTCCATATTTTGTGACAGAATAGCAAAGATCCAGAAAAAACACATGATACAAATGTTATAAATTGAGTTGCAGTTCAGGAGGTAAAATAAGTATTTGATCCCCAAGCAAAACATGACAGTACTTGGTGGAGAAGCCTTTGTTTGCAAGCACAAAGGTAAGATGTTTCTTGTAGTTGGCTACCAGGTTTGCACACAAACATCTCAGAAGGGATTTGGTCTACTCTTCTTAACAGATCTTCTCTAAATCCTTGAAGTGTAAGTTCACCTTTACAGAAAATCTTTAAGGTGGACTTACACTGGACCCTGTCCCCATTGCACCGAGTCCAGCTAACCTGGAGTCCAGCAATCGGCCGTTCTGACACATTGGATAGCCGCTTTTCCAGTCAGAGGATTTTAAATCCCTGCGGCTTTCTCTCTTCGCCCGCAGTGATAGGACAGGCTACACAGGTTTTGATTGGTCGGCTCCGACCAATTAGAATGCTCCTAAATGTAGGGGATTTATAAGCGCCAGACCGGCGACTATATGATGTCTCCTAGCGGGAGATCGCTGCGCTCCAGGTCAGCGGGACAGGGGGGGTGAGGAGGGGGTCCTGTGTAAGTTCACCTTACAGATTTTTCTTTAAAGGTGAACTTACCCTTTAAAGTTTCTTGTCTTTTGGATGGCAACTCGAAGTTTCAGCTCCCTCCATAAATTTTCTATAGGAATAAGGTCTGGAGACTGGCTAGGCCACTCCATGATCTTAATGTGCTTCATCTTGAGCTACTCCTTTGTTGCCTTGGCAGGTTTTGGAACCATCTGATGTGTTCTGGCTGAGGGAAGAAGGTTCTCATCCAAGATTTTACAACATATGGCCCCATCCATTGGTCCCTCAATGCAGAAAAGTTGGCCTGTACCTTTAGCAGAGAAACAGCCCCAAAGCATAGTGTTTCCACCCCCATGCTTGAATGTAGGGATGATGTTCTTAGGGTCATAGTCGGCATTTTACTTCCTCTAAACACAACAAGTCGAGTTAATGCCAAACAGCTCAATTTTGGTCTCATCTGACCACAGCACTTTCTCCCAATCCTTCTATGAATCATTTAGATGTTCATTGGCAAACTTCAGACGGGCTTGTATATGTGCCTTCTTGGGGAGGAGGACCTTGCAGGCCAGGGTTTTATTCCATGGCAGCGTATTGTGTTACCAATGGCTTGTTTGGTGACTGTAGTCCCAACTGCCTTGATATTCATTCACATGCTCCTCCCATGTAGTTCTGGGCTGATCCCTCACTTTTCTCCTTATCATTCTTACCCCATGAGGCAAAACCTTGCATAGAGTTCCAGACCGAGGGCGATTGATGGTTATTTTGTATTTCTTCCATTTGCAAATAATTGCTCCAACAGTTGTCTCCTTCTTACCAAGCTTCTTGCTGATGGTCTTGTATCCCGTTACAGCCTTGTGCAGATCTACAGTCTTGTCCCTGACATCCTTTGACAGCTCTTTGGTCTTGCCCATGATGGTGGGTTTGAATGGAAGAAAGATTCTGTGAACAGGTGTCTTTTATACACATACTGAGTTGTCATTACGCGTATCTTCTTAAATTGACAGGACTAATCTGTGTACCACATGAGCACAAACTAGCCATTCTGTGAGAGCCAGAATTATTGTTGGTTGGTAGGCGATCAAATACTTATTTTACTCACTGAACTGCCACTCAATTTATAACATTTGTATCGTGTTCTTTTCTGGATTTTTGGTTGATACTCGGCCTCTATCATCTAAAATATTATGATAAAATAGTATGATAGTACGATATAGTATGATAAAAATTATAGACCCTTCTTTGTAAGTGGGCAAACTTACAAAATCTGCAGGGGATCAAAAAATTATTTTCTCCACTGTACAGAAATAAACGGGACAATGTAAATTAAACAGTGTGTCTTTAGTAATCACTTTAAATAACATGGTTACAGGCAAATGTTGTGATTGTGAGATGTGAACCTAAACAACTTAGCTGAAGAGGACTTACAGTGGGGACGAAAAGTATTCAGACCCCCTTAAATTTTCACTCTTTGTTATATTGCAGCCATTTGCTAAAATCATTTAAGTAAATTTTTTTCCTCATTAATGTACACACTGCACCCCATATTGATAGAAAAACACAGAATTGTTGAAATTTTTGCAGATTTATTAAAAAAGAAAAACTGAAATATCACATGGTCCTAAGTATTCAGACCCTTTGCTGTGACACTCATATATTTAACTCAGGTGCCGTCCATTCCTTCTGATCATCCTTGAGATGGTTCTACACCTTCATTTGAGTCCAGCTGTGTTTGATTATACTGATTGGACTTGATTAGGAAAGCCACACACCTGTCTATATAAGACGTTACAGCCCACAGTGCATGTCAGAGCAAATTAGAATCATGAGGTCAAAGAAACTGCCTGAAGGGCTCAGAGACAGAATTGTGGCAAGGCACAGATCTGGCCAAGGTTACAAAAAATTTCTGCTGCACTTAAGGTTCCTAAGAGCACAGTGGCCTCCATAATCCTTAAATGGAAGACGTTTGGGATGACCAGAACCCTTCCTAGAGCTGGCCATCTGGCCAAACTGAGCTATTGGGGGAGAAGAGCCTTGGTGAGAGAGGTAAAGAAGAATCCAAAGATCACTGTGGCTGAGCTCCAGAGATGCAGTCAGCAGATGGGAGAAAGTTGTGGAAAGTCAACCATCACTGCAGCCCTCCACCAGTCGGGGCTTTATGGCAGAGTGGCCCGCCGGAAGCCTCTCCTCAGTGCAAGACACATGAAAGCCCACATGGAGTTTGCTAAAAAAAAAACACCTGAAGGACTCCAAGATGGTGAGAAATAAGATTCTCTGGTCTGATGAGACCAAGATAGAACTTTTTGGCCTTAATTCTAAGCGGTATGTGTGGAGAAAACCAGGCACTGCTCATCACCTGTCCAATACAGTCCCAACAGTGAAGCATGGTGGTGGCAGCATCATGCTGTGGGGGTGTTTTTCAGCTGCAGGGACAGGAGGACTGGTTGCAATTGAGGGAAAGATGAATGCGGCCAAGTACAGGGATATCCTAGATGAAAACCTTCTCCAGAGTGCTCAGGACCTCAGACTGGGCCAAAGGTTTACCTTCCAACAAGACAATGACCCTAAGCACACAGCTAAAATAACGAAGGAGTGGCTTCACAACAACTCCATGATTGTTCTTGAATGGCCCAGCCAGAGCCCTGACTTAAACCCAATTCAGCATCTCTAGAGAGACCTAAAAATGGCTGTCCACCAACGTTTACCATCCAACCTGACAGAACGGGAGAGGATCTGCAAGGAGAAATGGCAGTGGATTCCCAAATCCAGGTGTGAAAAACTTGTTTCATCTTTCCAAAAAAGACTCATGGCTGTATTAGATCAAAAGGGTGCTTCTATTAAATACTGAGCAAAGGGTCTGAATACTTAGGACCATGTGATATTTCAATAGATAATTAAGGAGATAAAAATGGCGCTGCCCTCTAAATAGATGAAATAATAGTCTAGGGCCTAAGTAAGGCTAGGATATATAGGAATTATATCACTGAAAATAATTTACAAGGTAGACAATCTATATATAAAGGCAACTGGAATGATGTAAATTGGAACTATAATGCAGGTGTGATGCTTCTGCATGTATCGTAGTGCCGGGAAAATAAAATCAATATGTGAAAAAAAGGAAGAAAAATTATTTGAAAAAGATACACCAATAGTGCAAAAGTATTGGGACAAAATGGCGCCTCCCGTGAAAAAAATTTTTTTGAAATAGACCAAAAACCATATGTGAAAAGTGTTATCAGTGCAATATTAGTGAAGCTACCACAAATAATAAGAAAAATGATGAAATACAGTGAGAAATATCCTCAAAATTCAAAAGTATTGTGACACTGAGCGCCTATGGTGGGTTCAGGGTAAAGAGCTATTTGTTGTGTATCTTATGCTAAATACTCTCCAGGCGTACCATACATAGTAGATAACAATCCCGGATTTCTCATACACAAAATATAAAATCAGATATTATATAAATCATAAATGGTGGTAGTTAATTTCTAGCGAGTAGGTGATTATATGCATAAACTCCGTGTAAACAATAAAAAAAAATTTTCAACCAAAACAAAACTGAATAAGTTCAATATTGTATATTTTTTCACTCCTTGGGAATTAATATCCGTGACTTCTGTGCTTGTAGTTCAAAGTGGTGACTTGAGGTGCTCACCCCCCAGTGCTCCCCCACTCACCAGAATTAATCACCCCTGCAGGGATACCGAGCGATAAAGTGGGTGCCTTGGGGTAGTTGGTGGTCTCTCCTCTTGAGTTGCTGTTGCTTTATTCAGTGCGATCCTTTATAAGTATTCCTGGTTGAGCTGTGTACTTGAGCGTGACAAAATCACTCCATACCTCCTTATCTGTAAACCTCTCCGGGATACCGGAGCCTGTCTCCATGTGTTCATCTACCTAGAGATGAACACATGGAGACAGGCTCCGGTATCCCGGAGAGGTTTACAGATAAGGAGGTATGGAGTGATTTTGTCACGCTCAAGTACACAGCTCAACCAGGAATACTTATAAAGGATCGCACTGAATAAAGCAACAGCAACTCAAGAGGAGAGACCACCAACTACCCTAAGGCACCCACTTTATCGCTCGGTACCCCTGCAGGGGTGATTAATTCTGGTGAGTGGGGGAGCACTGGGGGGGTGAGCACCTCAAGTCACCACTTTGAACTACAAGCACAGAAGTCACGGATATTAATTCCCAAGGAGTGAAAAAATATACAATATTGAACTTATTCAGTTTTGTTTTGGTTGAAAAAATTTTTTTATTGTTTACACGGAGTTTATGCATATAATCACCTACTCGCTAGAAATTAACTACCACCATTTATGATTTATATAATATCTGATTTTATATTTTGTGTATGAGAAATCCGGGATTGTTATCTACTATGTATGGTACGCCTGGAGAGTATTTAGCATAAGATACACAACAAATAGCTCTTTACCCTGAACCCACCATAGGCGCTCAGTGTCACAATACTTTTGAATTTTGAGGATATTTCTCACTGTATTTCATCATTTTTCTTATTATTTGTGGTAGCTTCACTAATATTGCACTGATAACACTTTTCACATATGGTTTTTGGTCTATGTCAAAAAAATTTTTTTCACGGGAGGCGCCATTTTGTCCCAATACTTTTGCACTATTGGTGTATCTTTTTCAAATAATTTTTCTTCCTTTTTTTCACATATTGATTTTATTTTCCCGGCACTACGATACATGCAGAAGCATCACACCTGCATTATAGTTCCAATTTACATCATTCCAGTTGCCTTTATATATAGATTGTCTACCTTGTAAATTATTTTCAGTGATATAATTCCTATATATCCTAGCCTTACTTAGGCCCTAGACTATTATTTCATCTATTTAGAGGGCAGCGCCATTTTTATCTCCTTAATTATCTATTGATCCCTATAATTAGACCCTTAGGGGCACTAATGTGAGATAGGCAGCAGCCCTTAGCTTGTCCTAAGCGCGGATTTTTATACATATACATGTGATATTTCAGTTTTTCTTTTTTAATAAATCTGCAAAAATGTCAACAATTCTGTGTTTTTCTGTCAATATGGGGTGCTGTGTGTACTGTAATGAGGAAAAAAAATGAACTTAAATGATTTTAGTAAATGGCTGCAATAAAACAAAGAGTGAAAAATTTAAGGGGGTGTGAATACTTTCCGTCCCCACTGTATATCCCCCTGCTATATACATAGCAATACTGAGGCTGTTGTTCTTAGATATTGGATTTCTTCTCAAGCTCCCACATCCCGCCAGTGGGTCCAAGCAGTTAATAAGATACTTTATAGGGAAAAGAACACATATCAGCATGGGAAAGTACAGAGCAAATTCACCAAAATATGACAGAAGTGGCTGGAGTCCCCTGGGGTTGCTCCTTCGCAACTTGTCCTTGACAGGTTGTTGATGGCTTAGCGGAGAGCAGGGGGTAATGTCATTGTACGGTCTAGAGGCCTGTAGTGGCTCAGAGTGTGATACATTGAGAAAGGAATATATTGGGAAAACCTGTTCTATTTGGTCAGGGGGAAGGTGAACACCATTTGTGTTACTCACTTAACTTAATTGTTGCTTGTTCTATTCCGTTTCTTTTTATTTATTTTTACTCAGCTTCTCCTTTGTTGTTACTAAAGATACATTTGAAAGTATAATGCACAGGTTTGGGGGCAAATGTAAAACGTATAAAACATTTTGCATATTTTCTACATGTGTTGCCTGTAACCCAAATGTCTGTGTCTATGATTATTTTTTCAACTAAATAAAAACTTTTTCTGATTAAAAAAAAAAAACAAAGAACTTTAAAATGTTTATGCATTGTTTTTACTTTCATAGCTCAGTGGCAGCAGTCACATACTCCCAAGACAAGGAAAGTACGGCCTTCCACCAGTCGATACGCAGCACTTTCTGACCAAGGCCTGGATATTAAAGCAGCATTCATGCCAGAGGCAAACCCAGTGCACATTCAGCCAGCGCTGGTAGAAAGCGATGACCTGTAGAGAGGACCCAGGGTAATTTGCTGTAGCAGCCATTGGAGGACGTCACCAGGAGCCACAGCTGTCACCCGGCAGTAGTGTCACATCATATAACATGCAAGACACGTCTTCAGCTAACCTGATAGAGACAAGTTAAACTACGCAATAACTTTGTGTAAGCAGTCTAGAACATAGGATAGCAGGGATTTATCTTGTGTTTATGGCACATACATATCACTCACTCTTCTGCTCTATGAAAGGATCTCTTGTGTATTCTGCTTGTTTTGTGCCTTCAGACACTAAGACGAGAAGATTTCTTCAACTCACTAATGCCTTCAAAGCAGTATAGGATGATGTGCAATCTTTAATTGTCTGAGTGCATCAAACACAGTGTATGATTTTATAAAAATATATTTAAACAAAAATGCTGTCAAGGTGAATTGCTATAATGCTTCAGGAGTTTAGAAACAAAATGGCTTGCTTCATTGTGTGTCACAGCTGAAACGTAACACATATCTGTATGACTGTGTTACCCAACATTGGAAATCACTTGACAGGACTTGCCAAAACAATATGCAATGATTTCAGAAGTTGTCTATGGACTTGGAGCTCTTAATGAAGAGAGCGGAAGATAATGTCACATACACCCTTTCTGTGCTTGTTTGTGTGTACACCTTGTTGTTTTCCGTGTGTATCGACACTACACAATTATGTGACATTTAGATGGCTAAGGACAGCTGGTAGAAAGCAAAATTCTTGCTATTATTTATGCAACAATACCCATTATGCTTTGTGCACTTTTCCTATATTAAGTATTCATGAACCGACTGCAGCAGTTCTACTAGAGTCCAAGCAGAAGAGTATATTGAAATGACCTCTAGGGCTCTTCTTGGGTGGCCTGTTCCATTGTCACACATAAAATATGAGGTACGCAGACATAAAGCCAAAGTTGTCTCGAACAATGAATTGTAGGGTTTTCCTGAATCGTAATGAGTGACATTCTATTCACAAGAATGTGCATTTCAGGAAAGAGCTACAAAATTGTTCAAATTCAGTGTAAGAAAGGGAAACTTATGAATGGGGGTTAGATGATTAGTGCAAGTGAAAAAGAGTTTGAGTGGTTTACCTTTTGTGAATGTTCTGTTACAATACTGGAAGCCTGTAATGTCCCTCTCATCGTAGGAACTGGAGGGCAAAGTCTAGATACGTTTGCCACCATATACAGTATATCAGAAGGATCAGTGGACTGGTAACAAATTATATATCAGATGATGAGATGGTTATACATTATGTTTCTGAATTTCAGAAGGTTACCTATAGTGTAGAACACATGATTTATGTGAGTGGTTGTCTAGTATATAGGAGCAACACAGGCAAGAGCATAAACTTCATTTCTAGATATTAGACTTTCAATAATGATGCTTTCATTGGTAGGATGAGGAATGAGACAAGCATGCTTGACTTGGGGTCATAGCCTGGGCCTGTTAAGGGCTGCTACCTCTACTACATTCTATTGCTGTGCTATTGATGACATTTTCCTGAAGATATACTTCAGTATGGATATCAATGAGATTGTTTTTTTTTAACTACTCACCATACAGAGGTAGAACCAAAATGTTGCATTTTCACTGTACAGTAGAAGTCACTACTTCACACAGCTATTACCTATCATATTCCCCAAACCTTACAGTAATAAAAAAAAATACACACAAGACCATAGTGGGAAGGTTTACATTTGTTTACATTCAGAGCTGTGGGTTAGCTACCTCTCAGTATTGATTCATACACTGCCAGTAAAATGTCCAGTACTCTCTTGTCTACCGCAAGTGATGAACTGCCATGAGAAAAGACATGTTCCCAAATCATTATACTGATTGCAGAGTGTTTGTCTAATTTATGATTGGTAAGATTTAATGTTGACATGCTTTCAGAAACTCTTGTTGCTTGCCTGCCTCAATGGAAATTAGTGGTTAGAAGTCCCTAAAATGAAGAATCCACCATTGATGTACAGTAAATTGGATTTCAAGGAGACTCTACAAGACCCACATATTTAAGGCATTGTTATGATTCCTAAGCATTACTTGGATAGGGGGACATTAATGAAAAGGGAAAAGTGGATGTGTTTCTATGGAAACCAGATCCCAACTAGCATTTTTCAAAATGCAAAGATGAATCTGACTGGTGCATGTGGGCAACTACCGCACCTATTTGGTAACCTCCTATAGTATTGGTTAGAAAGGTTTGTTAGAGAGTTGCAAAGGTTCCTGCTGCAACAAGAAGCCATAGCAATCCAAAACAAGTTGATTTAGTTAATGATACAAAAGTACTTTGCCAAGGGGGGGTAAAGCAAAACACTGTATACCCTTTATGAAGCACATATATCATTATTTATCTGTTTTATTGCAGCTATACTGCATTTGTATTTTACACATATATAAACTCACCATACGTATTACTGTAGGGTCATTAGCCTTTTTGTATACAGTTCTTTATTATTTTTTTTTACAGCACAGAGCAGTGACCAGTGCCAGAGTTAAATGATGCAAAATATGTGCTTAATCAGTCTACACCATAGATATAAATGTATGTCAGTGCCTTCCAGGCTATGTTGTCATTGTATTGCTTATTAGCATTAAATTTGGTTAATCCATAAGTATCAAAGGGAGGGGACGTGGCACACTGTACTCATGTATGGGCCACACATTATGATGCTACATTGTGCTGGAAACTCTGCATAGGCTCTGACTGGTATTCGATGAAATAACATAATGTAGTCACATGGACTACATTGCTTCCTCTAACCTTCTTCTACTAAAATGTTATTGTTTACTATATGCCACCACTTCTTTTGGTGTTATTTAGGAAATGATTCAGTTCACCTGTGTTATTCTGCCACCACATTGTATCTGTATTTATAGAAAGTGCCTTTGTGTGTCTGGGTCATGTCATTAGATGAGACCAGTTGAAGTTTCACAGTGTCTGTTCCATAACAAGACAAACTTAGTTTTCTGGGGTAAGGTTTTTATGATAATTGCTATGCAAGGATTTAAATAAAGTATTGTTTCTTCAAAACATGGCTTCCCCTCTCCTTACACATTGATTTAGTGCTTCGTGCAGACAGATTCATCTGAGACTAGCAGGTGCACGCAGCCTGTGTTACTATTATTATCCCTGTGCTGACTTTTTCCTACTGGAGTATTTTAGTTATCATCATCAGCTATTCTTGCTAGGAAATAAAGCCCTTTTCCATTCGCATTAGCTGCCATGCAAGGCTTTGTTTGAGGGAGGCCAATTAGTGTTACATAGGAAATGTACATGTAAAGATATAAAAATCTTCATACGGTCATTTGGTTGTTATTTAAGGCAAAGCAATAAGTTAACTTTAAAGGTCAAATCCAGTTTATATATAAAAAAAACTCTCCGTTATGTGGAAAATAGTTTGCAAAGCACTACTCACCCTCTCAAGGCTCCAGTCCAACCCTTTGTGTCATCATTTGTTCCGATCACTGCCTACTACTGGACTGAATGAAGACATTTACTGTGAGCTATGGCTATGATGGACACACCCCCTGGGCTAGCCAACAGGTGGTTTTAATAGTTTTATAGTGAGCACATAGCTTTGACAGTCCCCCTTTCCCAATAACGATGTGGTTTGGCGACTACATAAAGCAGTTCTTAAACAGTAGCGGGTTATGACACACAAAAGCCCTTGAATTTGAGCTTGAATGTTACTTTTCTTACTTGTTAGTATAAGTCATAGATACTTAGGGTACATAGGGATTTGAGATGAAGATGAAGCCAGTTTGGGTGTACACGGATTCCTTAGCTCCAATTCAAAATGCAAACACTGCATTTCACATCTGTGAAAAAAAAAAAAACTTCACAAACTTGACAGAAATGCTCACTGTCAGTCACCGGCTCTCTGCTCTGCCCCTTCAGTGCTCACAGGAGCGAGCAGATGGCTCAGTCTCCCAGCGGTGCAGCTGAGAGGCTGAGCCAGCTTCGGGTACAGGCATCTGGGTGGATCCCAACTGTAAAGTTAGGATCTTTCCCCAGCCTGGACCAGCTGAGTGATGGACTAACTTTACTCCTGTGATCTATAGAAGTATAGTCATACTGCTCCTTTAATAATACTCAGCAGTTATGCTGCCACTGACTCAAGTCTTTGCTGGCTTGCAAAGTCAGAGTCAGACACCTGTGCCACCCAACTGCATGCTGTGGTTCAACCAACTGGCCACTAAGTCACTACTGTGTACCTGCAGTACTGAAGGGACATACTAGTGGTAAAGCACTCATCAAATGGAACCACAGCATGAAGCAGTAGGTGGAGCTCTAGATTTAAGTTACTCAAACAAGGAATAGTGAGAACACCAGTCCTCATGAGTTAAATCTAGTCTTTTGGACAGATGGGCAACCTGATAGCCAGGGGTAGAAGGAATAATGGGACTTTTGACATGTCAGTAAAATCTGTTTCCTGGAGTACAGTACAGGACAGAAGCTTCTTTAAATCAATACAACTGGGTTATATGCAGCTACCTCTAAGTGATTGAACACTAGCAAAATAAATACATTAATTAAAAAAAAAAGCTGCTGGTACATCTCCCGAATAATTTTTCCCATTTTCAGTTTTATAGCAAACAATAGGGAGAGCATAAGATCAGAGAGGGTGGGTCCTTTACTGTACTCCAGGAAATGGGTTTTTACTACTAAGACAAAAATCCTTTTTTCGTACAGTGTAGGACATGGGCTTAATTAAATCATTATGACTAGCGTGTCCAATAGCAGCCCAAGGGAGGGGTGGGCAACAAAGCAAACAAAGGCAACATGCCCACATAACAAGCAAGTAAAAAAAAAAAGCCTGACAGACTCAGAGCGGTTTGTAGCACTTTATGCCAAAAACTGACATCAGAAGAGGCCTGAAGGTGCACCTCAAAGAACTTATAAAATATAGGAACAGAATCCCTGGTGGGAGCTTTATAAATCTGAGACACAGATTCCCAATGCCGAAAAGCCCACTAACTGATCTGGTAGAATGTGCCTTAACAGTTAGGAGAGAAACCCTATCCTGCAGATCACAGGCTCTAACAATAACTTGTCTGATCCAGCTAATAATAGCCGAGCAAGATTATCAATTTTATTATACAGAATTTATTTAGTGCCAACCGTTTGCGCAGCGCTTTACAATATAAAAGGGAGACAGTACAGTTACAATATAAAACAAGAGGGCCCGGCTCATAAGGGCTTACAATCTAATAGGGTGGGGCAAGTGGTAAAAAAGGTAATGACCGTGAGGTATCAGCTAAAGGAAGAATTAAAGTTCAGTTGTTAAGTGGAGGTGGGATAGGCTTCCCTGAAGAGATGAGTTCTTAAGGATTTGTCTAAAGGTGGCCAGAGTAGGCGATAGCCAGCAGATTGAGGTAGAGAGTTTCAACGGATGGGAGAGGCTCTGGATCTGCAGATGAGCATGGGAGGCAAGAGAGCCAGTGAGTAGGAGGTTTGGGAGTAGTGGAAAGGACAGTTTGGGTGATAGATCCAGAGAAACCCTTGCAGGAGCCCTTCGTAAGCACAAAGAGGGAATGTGATTTCCTAATAGAGGCAGTAGGGAAGGGTAAACTTTCACAGCATGCAAAAACGTTCAGACAGTGGAGTGAAATTTCCTTAGGGTGGTGTTGGGAAGGCATGCTTCCTCTGATGATCATGTATCCTGCACTGAGAGGGTGTACAGGACTGCACCCCAGCCTGACAAGCTGGCGTCTGTTGTGAGAACCGTCCATAACAGAGGAGAAAAGGGCTTTCTTAACACCGGCACTGGATTGGAAATCCACCACATTAAAAAGAATCTGGCCCAGTAATCGAGTGCGTTTGTCCCATACTGTCAGAATATGGGGTTGCAAAAGTCTGGAGTGAACTGGGTGTATGGCACAGCCAAGGAGGCAACAATGATACTCAATACCCTTGTGTAAACATGACCTGAAGGCTTCCTCCTATCAGGGCCAAAGCTTCAGAATGAAGAGTCAGATGTTTTTAAGGTGCAGGAAGGTTATGGACACGGCCATGTCTAGGATCAGGCCCAGATACGCTAATCCGTGAGATAGGTCCAGAGATGACTTAATTAGAGCTCTGTAAAGTTAGTACCATCTGGGGAAATCCAGTCAAAATATTGTAAAGGTACCCCACATCATGAATCCTGAAGCATGGAGCAGATCCAAAACTGGGGCAAGAACCCTTGGTGAGAACCTGAGGGGCTGTGGACAGGTCAAAAGGAAAAAGGCAATAAATTGGTAATGCTGCTCGCCAACCACAAAACAGCAGATGTGCTGGTGTTGTGGAAAGATGGAATTTACGGATAGGTGACCCTGATATCTAAGGTGGCCAGAATATCCCCCAGAAGGAGGGAAGCAATGACTGATCTGTTTTCCATGCAAAAACTGATCCTGAATAGGCTGAACTTCCCTATTTGGCTTTGTAGCCATAAGGAGGTTTCAGTAGAAACCTTGGAATCATTCAGCTGATGAAGGCTTGGGACAAGAGCTGCTGGACTGTAGTCGGGAGGCCTGCCCATGACGACGAGGAATAGGACAGGTTTGAAAGTATGAAGGGGGGGGCAGAGTGCAAAACACCAGCTTGTAACCCTGGGAAATTATACTCCAGACCTGCGGCCCAAGGGCCAGATGTGGCCCTTTGCTACCCTTGGTCTGGCCCTTGGGGCACTATTCCTCCCAATGATATGAGGCACTGTTCCTCCCACTGACATCAACATTGGGACACTATTTCTTCCACTGATAGCAATGATGGGACACTGCTCCACCTCTTAAAGGGTCACCAACCCTGAGGCCATGTTTATTCTCACTGATGCTGGCCCAGGACATTTCTACCCCCACTAGCCACAATACAGCACCCCTAAAGTCTGAAGGAAATTAAACCGGCCCTTTTTGTTTGGCGACACCTGTTCTACACCTAAGCGTCTGAGACATCCCCTTAATTTAAGAAGTTCCCTGTGAAGAGGCTTTGGCACCAAACTTGGCTGTGTTGGAGGACCATCTTGAATTTAAACGCATTGTAGGGTGTGCCCCCCAAATATGTTCTTGTATATTGTAATAGACCCTGTAATGAGCCCCTTGCTCGCTCGATTCCACTCTCCCGACACTCCTCTGCGGCTATAGAATCAGATTGCAGATCGCAACATCGGATTGTTCGGTCATCCGATGCTCCGGGATTAGAACTACAGCTATGTGCCGTTCTAACCCAGTTGTGATAGCTCAGAACAAACACCAGGCAGGCTGTATGCAAGTTCAACCAGGAAATCTCTCTTTATTGACAGGAATACAGTCTCTTTTATACAATAAAAGAGGAGGTGCAGACCTCCTGCTCATATTACTATAACAATACAGCTGTAACCTAATTAACCTAATTAACATGAGCTAATTAACTAATCCCTTTAGACAGCCTAGATGACTCAGACATGACCTTTAGGCCAGACTGGTCATCTTGTAGCTCAGAAAATCCAATCAACATTATCACAATAGCAGAGTTAATGAACACAAACAATGGGGATCTAATGACTCTTAGATCCCATACTAGAGACTTATTTACAATACACATTTTAGCAGACAAAAGACAGGTAGCTGGAATTGATGACATTAGCATTTAACAGTAGGAGTCCCAACGGTATGAATCAGTCACTATTCCAATATGGCAAATCCAGGGTCCCCAGAGTCTGTGTGTCCTGGGGGACCAGGACCCGAATCCACAGTAATACCACCTCAAGGGTCCCCAGGCATACAGCTCACAAAGAGCACCGTTCCCCCAAATGCCAGGGCCCATGATCGATCGGCAAGAGGCTAGCATTCAGTCCCCTCCAAAAGTCTCTCTCCCGGCTAGGTCTGTCACAGACCCCGACTAGGTTTTTTTGGGCTGGAGCAACCCTCCCCCTCCTCATTACCTCTTATTTAGTGGCCACCAGTGCATAGGATTTATCCCCTTCAGTTCTCCAACATAGAGAATTTCAGCTCCCATGGTTGAGACAGGTTTGTCCTCTTTGGGGACTGCGAGGGTTTTGATGAAGCAATACATAGCAGCATCCACCACAGGAAGTGACCACTTACGAATGAAACTTTCCTGAAAAACATACTGTTGGGTAAAATAATTTGGAGGAGAAAATAAATAAATATTCTCCGACTGAGGACAGCCCCCATACAGGACCAGTTCTACCAGCAATAGACTAGCAAGGTCTTGGCTGGTTTAGGAAATTTAAGGGACTTCGTACTGGAAATCTTAGTCCTCTCCATACTCAGGCTGCTCCAACATTAACGCTGTACAGCATCAATAAGGACAGCTATCCTTTAGTTTTAGTTTTTCAGCCAAAGGATAAAGGACAGCTATCCTTTAGTTTGGCTGAAAAACTAGTAATAGGGTGATTTATCCTGATTTGATGTCTCAGGTGTCAAGGGATCCTCCTCTTAAAATTGCTACCTTCTACTTCAATACTACAATTGACTCAAGGGAGAGTTCAAAAAGTCAGGTGGAGAGGCTGGAGGGGCACAGTTGTGATCTCTGCTGTCTAGTCTCTCAATAAGGCCAGTAATTCTGCCCCAGAAAACTGACAATTGTAGCAAAAAATGCCTCTCTAGACAAGGAAAATTAGACTGGATTGGTTGGAAGACCAGAAAAGGACAGGAAGTCAGAAAAAAAGGGTACTAGGGCTCTAAAAAAACAAAAACAAAAACAAAAAAACACCCTCAACAAGACTAAAATCTAAGCCTAAGCTGGCAAGTTCATCTGATCCTTTAATCCTTTGCGTATGACCTGCCATGCTTGTGAATTTGCTCCCAGAGGGGTCATTACAAACTATGCAACAATAATGTAGGAAGGAGAATTCCTCAGTGTCAGCCACCTGTAGGTCACAGCAACCCAGGTATCACAATTTTGATTACCTGTGTGCCTACAGCATAGAGGGGACTGGGAGATGTTGTCAGCTCAAAGGTCAAAGAGGAAGAGCAATGACTCGCAGGTGCAGCAAGTCCCTCAGAAGCTAGGTGGTATAGCATAGGGTTTAGGCTGTGCATTCAAGTAATCCACAGGTGCACTAAGCACCACTAGGGCACTGCGCACAAGCGTAAAGTACCCTAAAGGTCTGCTGAAGGGGCATAAATGGTGCCAAATGTAAAACGAACAGCCGGTAACTGTCTCCCTCAGAAGTACCTGTTCTTGTCAGTGGTTTCCCAAAGGGGTTATGAAGACAAGGGCACCCTCAAGTCTGAATGGTTTCCGCCCTTATTACCAAGGTCACAGGAATTAACATAGGTTAACCCCTTCATGGCTTTTCCCTCCTCGATGTACTTGTCCCTGCATGGGTCTTCAGGGACATGGCTCAACATCAGGCAGACCATAACTGTGAACCTGTAAAGGACTCTGCAGCTATTCCATGCATTGCAGTACATGCAAAGGGAAGTGCCCAAAGCAGAATCCAGTGCATGGCAGCAACATTACAGGTCGAACCCACGTCTTCCAAGTGTCGGGTCTGGGTATGGTTCTGTAAGGCTCTGCTGAGGAGTCAACCAATCCAGAAGCTGCATGAAAAGCTGCAGTGCAGCCGAGATCTTGATAGGTAAATTGGCTTGGAATATTCATCCAGAGAGGAAAAAACTCATTGTAAGAAGGTAAGCTTCTCTCAGCAGAGAGAAGAGGTCCATAACCAAAGGACTTAAGGCGTAGGATTGATTACATGGAGGATGTCCTAGCAGCTTTTTTGCCAGTGTCCTTTTATTTGAAGCTGCATATAACCCAGTCATAATGATTTAAAGAAGGGTGCTTCTTGTACTGAACAATCAGGAAATGGTTATTAGCTGGTTAAAAAAAAAAAGAAAAAAAAAAACACAAATCTCCAGTCATGTGCTTGTCCTAATACTCAAAACCAGCCCTACTGTCAGGAACCATGAATCAGACTGAGACAGAAGTGCAGTAAAAATCACACTATTAAATAAAATGGTAGAAACAAATGTAGTCAAAACATAGCCAGAGTTCGGTCACCAAGGCGGGTAGTCCGAACAAACCAGAGAAACAGGGGTCCAGAGAAAAGTCTATCACAGGAAAACACAGCAGAGAGAGTCCCGATATGTTGACCAAGGCAAAGGCACAGAAATCTGATCCAGGGAGTTTATATAACCAGCAGCTCTAGCTGATAAGCAGGAAATGAAGACCAGGTGAGTCACTGTGGAATGCAGAGTCTTTGGCAATTAACTGACAGCTGAGCACAGAGCTCTGAGAAGGAAGGGCTGAGCCCAGCCCTGACACCTACCCAAATCACAGCTGCAGTCTGGTTGGCTGCCACAGGCAATTGTTTCCTTTCCACTAGTTTTATAAATCAGTCCCACTGGTTGCATATCTACACAGAGCAGTCACTGTACTGATTATACACAGTTTTATTTTTATGATGGGATAAACCTTTCAAAGAAAACGACACCCAAAACAAGTGTTTAAGTTAAGCACTTTGCTTATGAGGCCTTGTGGGAAGGGCAAAAGATAAAAACTGTGGCAAAATCTCATCACTTGAAACCAAGGATTAAAGGGTAACTCCACTTTCGTGGGTGAAAAAAAAAATAGCAAAAATAAAAAAAATAATATAGCGTATACACATGCAACACAAGTCATATTGTAATTGAATGTTATTAAAAATGACCTTTCTTTTTCAATCTGCAGCTCTGTAATTTTCTGAAAACGCAATGCAATATGGCTACCTGGAAGTATTCTGTACACAGAATGTGTACAGAATACCCCCCTCCCAAGAAACAATTTCCTGCTTGTGTGATTGGTTCGTTGATTTTCCCAAAAGTCTACACTAAGATACAAGTCAGATTTCAGGCATCCTTTGCAACAAAAATTTAATTTTTGGGGGAGATACTTCCAATAGGAAATCACATATAAAAGGGATGCAAGCCCTGCAGCTTTCCTCATTAGTGCAGGTGCAGCAGCTAATTGATAATTCTGAAACCATTCCCAGTAGACTCACTTTCCCACATTGATACAGACAAACACACAGAGATTTCTTCAGAACAACAAAATATAGGAATCCGCAACAAAGTTTGTTAAAATCCTTGTAATGTACATAAATCACCCAGAGGGGAATGTTTTTTTTCTCAACAAAAGTGGAGTTACTCTTTAAAAGAAGCCAATTAATGGGGCAATTTATGGACCCTCAACCAAAATTCAAAAAGTCATAGGCGTTTTGGGTCTTTAATAATAAACCTATGCATTTACACACACAGGACCAGCGACATTCTTCACAGTGAACAGATTAGTTCTAATAGCTGCTAATAATCTCAACTGCCGAAACAAAAACTAATTATTACAAATTAAATCACACATTAAAGGTGCACTAATACTCATTATAATAAACAAAATCATGTGTCAGATTAAAATTTCCACTAGAAGAGGTCTAATGACCTTCTGGAATTCATTACTAACAATTTATGTGGGAATACACAAAAAACATTAGAGCAATGCCAGAGCAGGCTGCATATTTTATACACTGACACCCCATCACTATACTGTCAAAGTACAGCTGTCATATAGGGATTCATACCATTGCAAAATTCTTTCAAAAATGTAATAGACCCTGACCAGGTTTTTTGGGGCTGGAGCACCCCTCCCCCTCCTTATTACCTCTTATTTAGTGGCTACCATTGCATAGGATGTATCCCCTTCAGTTCTCCCACATAGAAGAGTTCAGCTCCCATGGTTGAGACAAAGGATCTTCCATTCTATTACTAGAGTAGGACCCACTAATTTGGGGTACTTTGTCGCAGTAAGTGGGCTTAGCATTATATGACCATATAGTGTGACCAAACTCCCATATTTTTTGAATATGTTCAGGTGTTTTTAACTAGCCTTTTAGGAAATGTCATTCTTGTATGTGTGCGCTGTAAAATATTTTGTACTGTTTGTAGGTCTTATAGCAGCACCATCTTGAATTTAAACGCATTGTAGGGTGTGCCCCCCAAATAAGTTATTTGAAGTTCAACATGGCACCTTATGGCAAAGAACTCTGAAGATTTGAAAAAAAAGAATTGTTGCTCCACATAAAGATGGCCAAGGTTATAAGAAGATTACCAAGACCCTGAAACTGAGCTGCAGCACGGTATCCAAGACCATACAGTGATTTAACAGGACAGGTTCCACTCAGAACAGGCCTCACCATGGTCGACCAAAGAAGTTGAGTGCACGTGCTCAGCTTCATATCCAGAGATTGTCTTTGGGAACTAGACATATGAATGCTGCCAGCATTGCTGCATTGGTTGAAGGGGTGGGGGGGTCAGCCTGTCATTGCCCATACCATACGCTGCGCACTGCATCAAATTGGTCTGCATGGCTGTTGTCCCAGAAGGAAGCCTCTTCTAAAGATGATGCACAAGAAAGCCCGCAAACAGTTTGCTGAAGACAATCAGACTAAGGAGATGGATTACTGGAACCATGTCCTGTGGTCTGATGAGACCAAGATAAACTTATTTGGTTAAGATGGTGTCAAGCGTGTGTGGCGGCAACCAGGTGAGGTATACAAAGACAAGTGTGTGTTGCCTATAGTCAAGCATGGTGGTGGGAGTGTCAGTCTCGGGCTGCATGAGTGCTGCCGGCACTGGGGAGCTACAGTTCATTGAGGGAACCATGAATGCCAACATGTACTGTGACATACTGCAGCAGAGCATGAGCCCCCCTTCTGAGACTGGGCCCCAGGGCAGGATTCCAACACAATGACCCCAAACACACCTCCAAGATGACCACTGCTTTGTTAAAGATGATGAGGGTAGGCGTGTGGCCTGAAGCTGCATGGCGTGAGGAGTGCACATCATCCTTTAACCCGATCCCGTGGGACCAAATCATCCTCAAATCCAGCACAAATCACCTACATTATTCAGTGTAGTTCCTGTGCTCATGTCGTCACTGAAGCGAACCCCGGGAGCGCTCGCAAAGCTGGACAAATACTGCCACGAGGAACGGGACTCAGTGGGGGAAGATGACGCTGCACCTGCTTCAGGGGAGGAAGCCCCGCTCTCCGGTGACACTGCTCGCATCCTGGCAGCTTTCTCCCTCTGCCAGACAACCCTCACATCTAAAATTGAGGAGGTTAAGGTTGACATCTCCCTCATCCGTCAAGACAATGACAAACTGAGGGAGAGGACAACCGAGACAGAACGCAGGATCGGACAGGTGGAATATGATATCCCGCCACTGCAAGTCACCACAGAGTGGCTCCAATTCCAGCTAAATGCTGTCCTAAGCAAACAGGACGACATGGAAAACCGGCTTCGCTGCTGTAACCTCAGGTTTGTGGGACTGCCAGAGAGATCGGAGGGCTCGGACCCCCCAACGTTTTTGGAAAACCTCCTAATTACTAACTTTGGCAGGGAGGCCTTCTCCTCCACGTTTGTGGTGGAGCGCGCTCACCGCCTGGCTGCAAGGCCCCCACCGCCTGGAGCCCCCTGCGTACCTTCATACCGTCCTGCGCCTCACCCGTGAAAAGGGCAACATCCTATTCGGCAATTCACACATAGCAGTGTTCCCAGACTTCTCCGTCGAGGTCCAGAAAAGGAGGGCACAATTTTCATAAGACAAGCGCCAGTTACGCAACCACCACCTAGCCTACGCCATGTTTTTCCCGGCGCGTCTTCGTGTGATCTGTGACGGCAAGGCTCATTTATTTGAAGACGCCTCATCACTCATCCCATGGCTGGAGAGACGGGATGCAGCTGCCCCTGCACCATCGTAACTCACAGCTCGAGTCCATCCACCTCTGAATAACACTGGACTCGAACCCCGAGTCCCATGCCATGGATGTCCTTTCTAGAATTCGTCAGTTGGCTCTGCCCTGTCTCTCTCATACCCCTTCTGACTACATCTACGACACCCCCAGAAGTGCCGGGCATGCTGTTTCTGCCCCTTTCCCCGGCTCATTACATGACCGCTACCTCTGGTGCTCGAACAGCCATGTAAAGTCCCCCCCAACAAAGCACTTATCCAGCCACTCTTGAATAACATTCCTGCACCCCCCCCCAGTACCTGTATGTGTACCTGTATGCTAGATCACCTAGCACTGTTGTGCACTTCTGATAACCTTTGTTCGCCCCCAGAGGCGGCCGAGGACGCACCTGGACTCCAACTCCAATTGCATTCCCATGTTTTCATCTCCCCATCCCATAGACAATGGTGTACCTCGCTGCCGCATCAAGACACATTTCCCTGGCCAGCAGCAGTCCCAACGGCCGTGGAGGGTTGCCACAAGTTTGATATGCCACGCTGGTCCAGAGTTGGCACAGTTACTATATTTTTTTTGGTTTTCTTTTTATTTTCTTCTATTTTTACAGTGTCTGACATATTACGTACTGCAATATATATGTTGTTGTTTGCTAATGACTTCATCTGTCAACCCGCTCTGCCAAATGGCTCCCAGCGGGTCTGCCGCTGACGCCTTGCCGCTTCCTCCGGCCCATCTGCAGGGCTCCACTATGCAATGTGAACCAGGGTCTATGGTTCATTGTATGTTTTCGTCTAAGATGATTGTACTTTACGTGTGTGGAGGCACGGACCACCCCCTGCTGATTTGACTGAATACCCAACTATTACTACTGCTAGGATAGCATCCCTTAAGCTAGTCACATGGAATGTGAGAGAGCTGAGAGTCAAGTCTAAAAGGCTTGCTGTCCTATCCCATCTTAAACGAATGAAAGCAGATATATCTGTTCTTGCAGAAACACACATTACGGGCCAAATGCAGATGGCACTCAAAAAAAACCTTGGTGGACTGGGTATACCAGGCCCCATATACTAACAACTCTAGAGGTGTTGCTATCCTTGTTGCCAAAAGAGTTCAGTTTCAACTCCACAGCCTACAGTCAGATCGGCAGGGTAAGTTCCTCTTCCTACATGTCACCATAGGAGGTCTAGAGGTCCTCCTCCTAGCCTTCTACATTCCAATTCACTTCTATTAAGGAGGGCGTGGCCTTCATGAACCAACACCCCACAGTGCCTGCCATGTGGATGGGGGACTTCAATATGGTGACAGACCCCCTTCTAGACAGACTTCACCCGCCCACTACGACACCAACCCGGCCTGCACTGACTAGGTTTGGTAGATTCCTATTGGAATTTGCCATGTCAGACACCTGGAGACTCAAACATCCCACCATATCTGCATACTCCTGTTTCACCCCCTCACAGGCCGCTATGTCTCATATAGACATGGTAATGCTATCTCCCACCCTGATTCCTGACTTCCTTACAGTGGGGTTTGGTGTCAGGGTCACCCTTTGTTTGTCCTCTACCCCTCCGTCCCACGCATGGAGGCTAACTCCATTCTGGCTTACAGTCCTTAAGGATCTGGGGGCCGTCCAGCAAGAGTGGACTCACTATTTTCATTCCAACACGGGATCGGCCTCGGTTGGGATAGTGTGGGAGGCATTTAAATCACATGCCCGCTTGATCCTCTACACACGCATAAACAGACACAAATCCTCCCCCAAATTTATCCTACAGCAGGTCGAGGAAAGGCTGGACTCCCTCGAACAGGTTTTCCTCGCAAACCCGACACCCTCTAACTCTGCTCAACTACGCCTACACTCCAGACTCAGACCATTTACATTTTGAAAAAGCTAAAAAAGGCATCTTCTTTAGCAAGCAGAGAACCTTCGAACATGGTGAGCGGGCCGGGAGACTTCTGCCTTACATGGCCCACTTAGATCATAGCCCCCCCCCCGATGGTGGTTCAGCTCCGATCTGAACCTGGAATTACCCTTACAGATCCAGATCAGGTAGTCCATGAGTTCAGACGCTTCTATTCCGACCTATACACCTCAAAGACTAGCTGTCCACTGAGTGAACTACACCTACTCCTGCAAGACATAGACTTCCCCTCCTTCACGGATCCCTAGATAGAACTCCTGGAAGCGCCCATCACTGAAGAACGTATCGCGGAAGTGATAGCGAGCTTACCGACATCAAAAGCTCCAGGCTCTGATGGTCTTCCACTAGAATTTTACTCTCAATTCCAGGAGGTCCTCCTCCCCAAACTACAAGCACTATACTCCCATATTTACAAGTCCGGCACACTCCCGCGCACCATGGTATCGTTCTCATCCTGAAGCCAGGAAAAGATGTCAAAATACTCGCCAAAATTCTAGCCCTAAGACTTAACAAAGTAATACTTAGCCTCATCAATGCCGATTAAACAGGCTTCATGCCCAATAAAAACACTGCATTTAATCTACGGAGACTATTCATGAATCTCCAAGCCACACATGACAATGTCGGCTCAAGGGTGGTGGTTAGCCTGGATGCCGCCAAGGCATTTGATTCGGTGGAGTGGAGCTACCTGTGGGAATGCCTCCGCAGATTTGGCTTCGGCCCTAGGTTCATCAGGTGGCTCCAACTCCTCTACCAGGCTCTCACTGCCCGGATCCAGGTTAATGGCAAGACATCCAACCACTTTTCTCTGTCCCGAGGAACTCGCCAGGGATGCCCTATATCCTCTATGCTGTATGCACTGGCTGTTGAGTCTTTGGCCATTGCCATAAAGGCACACCCCGACATAAGGGGCCTCCACATGGGACAAGTGACTGAGGTGCTCAGTCTCTATGTGGACGATATGCTCCTATATCTGGAAGACGCAGGCCCCTCATAGACAGCGGCCTTACATCTAATCCAAAAATTCGTCACTTTCTCGGGACTGCAGATTAATTGGACCAAATCTCAAATCCTTCCTATAGACATCACTGCCCCCACAGCCGAACAGGAGGCTCTCCCTCTAGTAAGGACCAACCAGCTTAAAATATCTGGGTGTACAAAGTTCCCGCTCTCTTGCAGACTACACACATCTCAATCTAGAACCAATGTACGGTCCAGACACCCCCTTGAAGTTATGGGCCGTATTAACTTACTAAAGATGATCCTCCTCCCCAAACTACTCTACCTGTTCTGGCATGCCCCACTATATATCCCAGCCCATGTGTTCAGATCCATGGAATCCATACTCAACACATCTGTATGGGGCCCCTCCAGACACAAACTATCATGGCAGACTTTAAAACGTCCCACTCACCTGGGGGGCACGACCCTACTCGACCTAGCATTATACTACATAGCCTCCCAATTGTCCCATTTCTACTACCTTAACAGACATGACAAGCTTTGTTACTCCATCTTAGTGTGTACATCGGCAACTGACGTGGTGGCCCATCCCTTCCAGTTACTCTTCTGTAAACACCAGGGTTCTCCCCACTCAGGCGATAGGCGACATATGTTACTACACCATAGCAAAATATGGCAACGTGCGCTAGCCATCATTGGTGCTCCCCTTCTACACGCCCACACGCCACTCTGGAAAAATTCTCAACTTCCCGAACTGATGATCGTCCCAGACCACAACTATGGGTAACCAAGAGAATCATATACTTGTCCCAGCTCATCACTGGAGGCGCTGTTAAGTCATTTCAGGCCCTCAAGGATGAATTTGCTCTTCCTAATCATGTTATTCTGCTACCTCCAGGTCTGACATGCCCTCCAGTCCCAATTCAGTACCTCTATCCCTAGGTTGGAATCAGTGACCCTGGCGGATATGGTTCTCGACGAAGACCCCAAGAAATGAATCTCCTCCTTGTATAATCATCTTTTTCTGCCCTCGGCCACCAACCATGCATACAAGCTAAATTGGGGACTGACCTGGGGGAGATGGACGATGAACAATGGGGGGAAATACTGGAGGCTTGCAAAAAAGTGTCTCCTAAATTATCAGACCCACTTACCCACCTATATATCCTCCACAGATCTTACCTTACTCCTGCCAGCATGATGTCATCCGTGATGTCATCATGGAGGAGTGGAAGAGGACTTCAGTGGCAACCTGTGAAGCTCTGGTGAACTCCATGCCCAAGTGGGTTAAGGCAGTGCTGGAAAATAATGGTGGCCACACAAAATATTGACACTTTATGCCCAATTTGGACACTTTCACTTCGGGGTGTACTCACTTTTGTTTGTTGGTGGCTTAGACATTAATGGCTGTGTGTTGATGTATTTTGAGGGGACAGCAAATTTACACTGTTATACAAGCTGTACACTCACTATTTTACATTGTAGCAGTGTCATTTCTTCAGTGTTGTCACATGAAAAGATAGAATAAAATATTTACAAAAATGTGAGGGGTGTACTCACTTTTGCGAGTTACTGTATATACTGTATATTTCCCATTTACTATGGATAACAGACTTCACTCTATTTAAGTATTTGTACTACCTAAACATTTTTTTTATATAGTTTTTGATAAAGTACTAAAGAGTTAAAACCCATTTAGGCCTATTTTTTTGTATACCCATGTCCTGCTGGGGACATTTAATTTCTCTTCACTTCCTGTCCTGGAGACACAACGGGAAAATATAGGAAATATTTCTAAAGTGAGGGGGAATTCCCAAAACAATAAAGCTACCAGAACGTTACAGAAACATTTGTCACCATTGCATGACTCAACTCTCACCTCTTGCCCCTGGTGACAGTTCAAAAATGTTTGCTCTCCTATCATTTTGTCTTGGTGCCAGTGATCAGGATACGCAGAGGGGTGAATTTCCTTATGGAGAACCAAGACAGCAATATAAACCTGTCAGAGTGTCTTATGGGGCGTACACACGGTCTGACTTTTCGACCGGACTGGTCTGATGGACGCCGACAGACAAAATCCGGCAGACAATCTGATCGTGTGTGGGCTTCACCGAACCTTCAGCGGACTTTTCCAGTCACAAATCTGACGGGCTTTAGATTTGGAACATGCTTCAAATCTTTAACTCCGCCGGACCCAGAAATCCGCTCGTCTGTATGCTAGTCCGACGGACAAAAAACAACGCTAGGGTAGCTATTGGCTACTGGCTATGAACTTCCTTATTTTAGTCCGGTGTACGTCATCACGTACGAATTTGTCGGACTTTGTGTGATCGTGTGTAGGCAAGTCCGTTCGTTAGAAAGTCCGTCAAAAGTCTGTCGAAAGTCCGCTGAAAAGTTTGTCGGACCAGTCTGGTCGAAAAGTCCGCCCGTGTGTATGTGGCATAACTCTTCCCACTCTATCCAAAACGAAAAAAAAAAAAAACATTGTCTTGTAAAATGAACCACCAAAAACCAGAACGGGGATTCTCCTGCTACACTATAATCTGGTCAAGGCAAACTTTAGCATTGAGTAGGCATAGCGCAATGCATACATTTTGTAGTAAAGCAGAGCAAGTTATTATCCAGTGGTTGGAACATTACAGGGCCCACTCTGGTCTGTTGCAGCGCCATTAATGCCTGCACATTATGGCAAACCAATCGCTTTAATGTGCTGCCTGATACATCACAATGGACCTAAAAGCAGTCCTACAGCGTGCTATTTACAATGAATAGTACTGCAGTGCATGAGTCTACGTAACAAAGTACAATTCCATGCATGGCTAATGATCACTCAGAGGCCTTTTTCCTTATAGATTTGAGATGTGATCTTTGTTGAACTGCCAGTGTATTAGCAACAAGTAATTCCTTGTCAAAAGAAGTTTATTGAGTATACAATGTTATAAAGATACATAAAGTAAGTTTACAAGGATCTATAAAGTAAGCTCATTGTTTTACAGTAGAGTTTATATAGGTAAATATCATGAAATTTCAAATATTAAACATTGGGTTCACGTAAACCTAAATTAAAGATATATATCATTTCCTTAGTTACTTTTGTAGGTATTTAAATGATTTATACCTACTATAGATATTGTTTACAAGTAGAGTGTATATAGGTCAAATAAATTCTGATAATGAGCTTTAATCGTGAGGTGGAGAAAAGGAAAGAGAAAGAAGAAAAAGGGTTGAAAGGTAGAGGTATGGTCCACAAGGTTGTCCCGCTCGTCAGTTTATTATTCTTTTTAGTTCTCTTTGAAGCCTTAGAATGGGTGTCTCTGTAAGTCATTTAATCTGTTACCATGGCAACAGGACAGCGTCATTGAAGTTTGACAGGAACTGTTGTTTTATCCAAGGATGCCAAAGTTTTTCAAATTTTGGAATTTGATTTTGATCGATGGCTACCATCTTAGCATGGGACATTGTATTATTCATTCTGTGAATTGTTTCTGCTAGTACCAATGTAGGAGATCTCCATGCCTTGGCCACTGTTTGTTTTGCAGCCGTTATTAGTTGGATCATAAGTTTGAATTGAGAGAGTGTTAACCATTCCGGTTTTAGATTAAGTAAAGTTAAATATGGATCTGGTTGTATTATTTTTTAAAATATTTTAGATGCAATCACGAAGACTTCCTTCCAGAAGGTTTGGATTACTGGGCACGTCCACCATATGTGTAAATGTGTGCCTATTTCTGGGCATCCTCGAAAACAAAGAGCTGAGGTATTAGGTGAATATTTTGCCACTCTAGCGGGTACAAGGTACCAGCGAGTTAGGACTTTATAATTTGTCTCCAGTGCTAAGATGTTGGGTGAAGATGACTTAGATGTGAGCCATATGTTAGACCAGTCCGTGTCTTCTAAAGTTCGTCCCAGGTCCTCCTCCCACCTCTGAACGTAAGAGGGTCTATTAAGATTTGCTACTCCATATAATTGATTATAAAGTGATGAAATTGTACCTTTAGCAAATGGATCTTTTGTACAGATTGATTCAAAAATGGATAATTGGGATAATGGTGTATCCCCCTTTAGGAATGGTGTATAGAAATTTTTGATATGGAGATATCTAAATATCTCAGAGTTTGGTAGATCATATTTTTCTCTAAGCGATGGGAATGAAAGGAATGATTTAGATGCTATGAAGTCATTTAGTGTCCGAATGCCTGATGTTGTCCAAGTTTTAAAAGAATTTGGGTAGATCCATGCCGGATAAAAGGCCGGATTTCTGATAAAAGAAAGGAGAGGATTGTGTGGAGATTGTAACTGATATTTGGTTTTTAGTTTATCCCAGAGAGATAAGAAGTGTTTAGTTATGGGATTATGAATTTTAAAGCGGTCTTTAGGATCAAGCCATAATAAATTTGATATTAATAGAGGGTCATTTTCTAAAGCCTCTATAAATACCCATAATGGGATTTCCTGTTTTGCATGGTATTTGGACAGACTGGCCAAATGTGCTGCTCTGTAGTAGTTAGTAAAATTAGGGTATCCCAGGCCTCCTTTATTTTTGGGAAGATGTAGTGTGTATATAGGTATACGTGGTTTAGAAGAGCCCCATATAAACGAAGTTGCTCTTTTTTGTACTATTCTCAAAAAATAGGAAGGAATTGGAATAGGGAGGACTCTGAATAGATAAAGCAATTTGGGTAGAATAGTCATTTTGATTGCATTAATCTTCCCTATCCAGGATAAAGGAAGTTGTGACCATTGTTTTATTAGATTTGTGATCTGTCTTAATACAGGAGGATAATTGGTTGAGAATAAGTCAGAATGAGATGCTGTTAAATGAATTCCAAGATATGGGATTGATTTTTCTGCCCATGTGAATGGGAGTGCAGCCCTAGCCGGGATCAATTCCATGTTTGTGAGTGAAATATTAAGCACTAGGCATTTCTTAGGATTAATCATAAGGCCGGATAGGGCTGCAAATCCATCAAGAGCTGGTATTAAGTTAGGACCAGAGACCTGTGGTGATGATAGAAAAAGTAATATATCGTCTGCAAATATACATAATTTGTGTGTAATACCTCCTACTTCAATGCCAGTTATAGTTTGGTTTGTTCTGATGTATTGGGCCATGGGTTCGAGTATAAGGGCAAATAATAAGGGAGATAACGGGCAACCCTGTCGGGTACCTCTTTCGATATTAAAGGCTTCAGATTTGTATCCAGCATATTTTATATAGGCTTTGGGTTTATTATATAATGCCTTGATCCATGTTAAAAAGTGGGGTCCAAAACCCCATTTTTGTAATGAATATTGCATATATTGCCAGGATACTGTGTCAAATGCCCTCTTAATATCGAGAGATAGAAAACATAAAGGGATTTTCCGTTTTTTAGCAATATGTGCCAATAACACTGCCCTGCGTATATTATCGCCTGCCTGTCTATTTGGCATGAAGCCTACTTGATCTCTATGTATTAATTTTCCTATAATGCTATTGAGGCGTTTTGCTATTATTTTTGCTAATAATTTAATATCGAGGTTTAACAGAGAGATAGGGCGATAATTCACACAGGAAGTATCATCAGAAAGGGGTTTTGGGATCATACAAACAATTGCCATTAGTGTTTCTTGCCGAAAAGAATGTCCATCTAGAAGTTTGTTAAAAGTTTCAGTGAGAATGGGAGAGAGTATTTCTGAGAATGTTTTATAGTATAAAGCTGAGTAGCCGTCTGGGCCTGGTCTTTTGTTAAGTTTTAGGTCTTTTATGGCGTTAGCAACTTCATCTATAGTTATAGGCTCATCCAAACTGCTTTTTTGATTCTGAGATAACTCAGGTAAGGTTATTTTTGAGAAGAAGGATTCAGCTTCTGTAGGATTAAATTCATTGTTTGTCTTGTATAAAGTTGCGAGATGTGAGTGAAATTTATGGACTATTTTAACTGGATTACAAGTGTAAACATTTTTTGATAATTTCAAACGTATTGGTTTGAAAGATTTGTTAGTTGAATTTAATGCCCGAGCCAAATATGTACCTGGTTTGTTTGTATTCATGTAGAAATTGTGTTTGGAGCGTTTGAGGGATTTATCAACTGACTCAGTGAGAAATAGATCGTATTCCAATCTAGATTTTTCCAGATGAGATTTTGTACTCTGAGATGGATTATCTTGAAATGATATGTAGGCTGCATTAAAATTGAGTTCTAGTTTTTTTGCTAGATTTTTGCGTTCCCGTTTAAATAGTGCCATTTGTCTTTGTATTGTACCACGCAAGACAGGCTTATGAGCTTCCCACAGTGTTATTGGGGAGATGTCTGTTGTATTATTAATTGATATGTATTCCTTTAAAGCTTGTTCAATGGCCATCTGATGTAGTCGGTGTTTGAGCATTATGTCCGGTAAGTACCACGTTGGGTCATGCGCTTTTGGTATGGCTGAGGCTATAGTAGTGTATACTGCATTATGGTCAGACCACGGAATCGGAATTATATCTGATGCAATAATTTCTGGTATCATTCCTATTGTTAGAAAAATATGATCTATTCTGGTGAAGGTTTGATGAGGGTGCGAGAAATAAGTGAATTTCTTTTTGATTGGGTTACTTTCTCTCCACGAATCTACCAGATTGTATTTGGAAAGAAGTTGAGAAAAAGGTAATCTAGAGGTTATTTTGAATGGTGTAAAAGGTGATTTATCTAGAAATGGGAGGAGGACCTGGTTCGAATCCCCACACATTATCACTGTTCCTATTTTGTGTGTATTAATCACTTGTAATATATGTGAGAGGAATGGTGTAGGTTGTTTGTTAGGAGCGTAGTAGGAAATCACCGTGATTGCTGTATCCATTATATAACCCATGAGTATCAGGTATCTACCTTCTGGGTCTTTAATTTCTGATGATAAGGTGAATGGTGTGGATCGGTGAAATGCAATTAGAGTTCCCCTTTGCTTGGTACAGGCAGAAGCCGTGTAAATTTGTTGATAAAAAGGAGAAATATATTTTGGAGTAGAATCTTTGGTGAAGTGTGTTTCTTGGAGGCATACTATGTGAGCCTTCTTGTTATGGAAAGTACGGAAGGCTTTGGTCCTTTTTTGAGGGACATTTATTCCCTGAACATTCAGGGAAAGTATATTCAGTGGTGCCATGGCAATAGATCAAATAGTTTTGACTTACTTTTTGTTATGCAGAGCTGACTGCGCAGATCAACCTGTGTGGACTGAAGAGATGAATAGATAGAAAAGAAACCAGTGAATTCTGGAGTAAAGAGTAAACAAAAAACATATGAGATTAGATGATACATTGTATAAATTATTTTTTGCAAGTAATCACAATTTACCCGTGAAAGAGAATAAATATCTCTCTCAGGGGAATAAGTGCCTTCGTCACACTCCCACATAATATGGTTGGGAGAATGAGGAGGGCTAATGGGGGTACACGGATCTTCCGCTTACAGGAGAGAAGTGCTATGTCAAAAGACATCAAAATGATGTTTCATTAATTGGAGTGCAGAATATAGTTTTTGTTGAAATTATTTATTCCAGCGTGGTTGTATATGGTTAGTCTTGCCCTAGGCTAAATAATTCAGTTAGAAAGGTACTGTTAATAACTTTGGTATTGATGAAGATAGTTTGAATTATTTTGGGATTTTAACCCTTTTAGAGTAAACAATTACATATTTTATTCATATGTAACTGTTTAGATATGTTAACTCATAAAATTGAGGTTGTATTGCTTCAGATTAGAATAAACAAAAACATAATTCTAGGAACTAGTTAGGTAATAATATATTTGTTTTAAGAAAAGAAAGAAAAAGCTTCCATTACTTCTGGATTATTGAACATGTTTGTCCTAAAAAGTAATAAATCTATTGTTATTATCTGATAATATATAACTTAACAAGAATTTCCTTATTTCACTTATATATTCTAAGGCTATATGAATCAGAAGTAATAAGAAATATAACTGGAATGTAACATGATCCCACACAGTGTGTGACTATCAGAATGCAGTTACATTCAGTTATAAATATAGGTTTTTTATAGAGAACCATCTCTTAGTATAATAAATGAAGAGATATCAGGAATTAGGATGTCAGTCCATTGAATCTTCTTGGTCCATGGATGATGTGGCATAACGGCCTCTTTTGTGAGAATGATGATTCCCATTTTGTTCTGAAATTTTCTGGGTGCTGCCTGAAGGTGAAGATGACGTCATTCTTCTGCGTGTGGGAGAGTTGCTGCTTGTGGGTTCTGTCAGATTTAATTTTAAAAGGGTTTGTTGTAGCTCATCTGCTGATCTGCTTCTGTAAATTGTACCTTGGTAGTTAAATCTGACTGAAAAGGGGAAGCCCCATTGATACATAATGTTGTGGCGTTGCAGTTCCATTAGTTGGGGTTTCATGGATCTTCTTTTAGTAATAGTAAGTTGGGATAGGTCAGCAAAAATTTGATATTTGTGTCCTTGAAAATTAAGTTCCTTTTTTTCTCTTGCAGCAATTAGTATTTGTTCTTTCGTTCTGTAATAATGAAATTTTGTGATTATATCACGTGGGGGTCCATCTTTCTTTTTGGCTGTGAGGGCTTTGTGTACTCTGTCCAGTTCTAAACGTTCAATAGGGATATCTGGCTTTAGTTCTTGTAATAGAGCAGTAATAGTAGATTGCAGGTCTGTCACAGTTTCAGGTATTCCCCTTATGCGCAAGTTTGAACGTCTGGCTCTATTTTCGTAATCTTCGAGCTTAGTTTGAAGTATTAAATTCTCTTTTTTTAATTGTTCCAATTCTGTTATATTTTCTTGGGTTGTAATTTCAATTTCATCCATTTTTATTTCTAAGGCTGCGGTGCGGTTTCCCAGCTCTTTTATTTCTTTGGTTAGGCTTTTTGTTATTTGGTCTGAGGTTTGTTTTAAAGCCTTATGAAGCATCTTTTCAAATTGTAATAATATTACTGGGGATACTGAGGAGGCTTGTGGAGAAGTTTGTGAGAGGATTTGTTCTGTATCTGACTCAAATGGAGAGTCTTGCTGTGACATTTTCTGTCTGTGAGAGCGCCCTGATGCTGTATCTTGTGAGGTGACTGGAGCTGCTTCAGCTGCAGTGAGTGCCTGTGAGCTCTTTGTGAGGTGATTTTTATTTCTGCCACGGTTTCCTCCCAGTACCATATTTCCTGCCCAAACTTTCACAGTTTGTTCCCTGGGGCAAAAAGGTTCAAATGGATACCTTTTGAGCCTGCAGGCTCCGCTTTGTCCTTCTCTTCTCTCCTCAGCGGTGTGGAGCTCTATCAAATGCATGTCTGCTCTGCTAGGCTCCGCCTCCTGCCCCCTCAGCAACAAGTAATTCAATCTGTAGTAAATTAGACAAACTCCTCACAGTAGTAGATATTATGGGAACAAAATCTCTTTGGGTATCAATTCCAGATTCTTTAATGCATAAAAAATGTGAGTGGTTGTTAAGGGAAACAGTTCCACATTTGCTCCAATTTTCATAAGTCACTATGGTCTTTGAGAAACGTAACACTTCAGCCCCGGAAGGATTTACCCTCTCAATGACCAGGCCATTTTTTGCAATATGGCACTGCGTCACTTTAACTGACAATTGCGCGGTTGTGCGACACTGTACCCAAAAAAAATTGATGTCTTTTTTCCCCACAAATAGAGTGGTATTTGATTACCTCTGCGGTTTTTATTTTTTGCGCTTTAAACAAAAATGAAAATTTTGAAAAAAACAACATTTTTTACTTTCTGCAATAATGCATATCCCAATATATATATATATATATATATATATATATATATATATATATATATATATATATATATACACAAAATGTATTCATCAGTTTATTCTGCTACATATTTTTGGTAAAAAAATTAAAAAATAAATAAAAAAATCGCAATAAGCATACATTGATTGGCTTGTGCAAAAGTTGTCGCGTCTACAAACTATGGGAAAGATTTATGGACTTTTATTTTATTTTTTTTATGTTTTTACTGGCAGCGATCTTCGATTTTTAGCAGGACTGCGACATTGCTGCGGACAAATCTGACCCCAAGTAACACTTTTTGAGGACCAGTAACATTATTCCATTGATCAGTGCTAAAAAAAAAAAAAAAAAAAAAAAAAAAGCACTGATCAATGCATAAACGACACTGATGCAGGGAAGGGGTTAACACTAGAGGGCGATCAAGGGGTTAACTTTGTTTCCTGGGTGTGTCCTAACTGTGTGGGGGTTGGGCTTCTCTGGCACACCACAGAGATCGCTGTTCCTGATCACTGGGAACAGCAGATCTCCATGATGTCACCTGTTAGAACGGGGATCCCCCTTATTTACATTAAATCCCCGCTCTGCCTCTGTGTACCACAATCGCGGGTGGACATAAGAGTCCACAGGCGCGCTCCCGTAACATGCAGTGGGCCCGTGCCCTTCCGCCGTATATATACAGTGGCTGGTCGGCAAGTGGTTAAAGAGAAACTGCAGTCTGCTCACATAATTTGTAATAAAAACATTTTTGTCATTCTGAAGCTTTCCGCCAACCACTTTGCATTTTATTTTATATATACTGTGTTTCTGTACTTGCCAAATATGCTGCAGAAATCTCCCTCCACTATGTCTGGCTGTATCCATTTTAACTGTGGGCAGCTGAAGCTGCTGCCTGTTCACTTCCTGGATGTACAGACACACAGAGGCACACCTACAGATCTCATTGGCCCTCTTATGACTCATCTCCCCTCCCTTCCTGGCAAACTCTCATGAGAGTGAGAGAGAGAGCTGTGCATGATGTCAAAAGCCTAGGCTAATGACCAGACAAGAAACATGAAGTGGGCTGTATAAGATATTTACTGGCAGAAAAAAAATGTTTTACCATCCAAAGTTAAAACAACAAGGGCTGAGGATTTAAGACATGGAAAGATGAAAAAACGACTGAAGTTCCCCTTCAAGACTTAAAGCACTTGGTCACTTGAGTAGTTTGTCACCAGTACTGAGACAAGATTCTTTTAGCATTCAAGGTAAAATGGCCAAAGTACACCTCCCCCCTTTGGCACACTGCTCCTGTTAATGTGCTGTCCCTTTTGCCTACCCTTGGCCAACCCTGTCACAGTACCTGGATAAGCAAAAAGTAGAAGATTAGAAAAAATGCTTTATTTATGTTTTTAAATCTGGAGTTGTAACCCTCCATCCACCACTAAAACATGGCCAGTAACATACGGGGACTCCAACAAGAAAGCCACAGCGTGAGCCACTTCTTCCGCTTCACCAAACCTGCTCAGAGGGATACTTTGGCTCACCAAGTCCTTATCCAAGCTTGAAGTCATATCCGTGTGAATGAATCCTAAAAATGGATATACATAGTAAAATAAAGAAAGGAAGGGAGATTATTTAACTTAGTAGAATTATTAATTATAAAGAATGGAGGCTTTACTGTATTTCTTGCACCCATCAGTAAAAAAATATTTTTTTTAATAACATTCCCCTTATCTATTCCTTTCAGTTAGTTCTGAATTTTCCCTTTTTAATAGGTATCTCAATCCCAGCTCTAGATTTGTTTGATTCACTAACAGTTTTCTCCTGAAACAGCGCAAGTGCACTATTGAAGACATAAACCTTCTTGTCACTTTACATATTGGATGAAATGTAACAGAGACAACCAGAAGTTCCACGAATTGCATCACTCTGACAATTCTCAAGGGATGACCCCCCCAGAAACCTTATCTGGACATAAGAGAGGCAGTAAGAACTCAATCAGGAAGTGCTGAACAAAGAAAACCTTTACAGATGGTAGAGAAATTGATCTTCTCTTCTGAAGCACAAACACTAAGGGCCCATTTGCAGATTTAGTACTGTGTTGTAGCGTGTTAAAGAGGCTGTAAACCTCCACTGGTAAGTTGTACCTATAGGTAAGCCTATAATAAGGCTTACCTATTGGTGCTGAAATTATCCCCTTAACGTGTGCCGTATAGGAGATATTTGCTGTACACTGTGCAGATGATGTTATCGGCGCATGAGCTGTGAAGAGGCGGCCACCCGTGCCGTTTCTTCACTAGCAAGTGGTGTAACTGGCGGCTCCCACACGTATGCGCGGGAGTGATGTCACATGTCTCTGGCCAGTCACAGAGCCAGAATCCGCGGCCCCGGAAGGAAGAGGGGCGAAGATGGATGTGGCCTGCAGTGGGGACAATGCGGGCTTCGTTTGCGATGCATACTAGCACATACTTCAAAAAGTTATGCTTTTACTTTGCAGGGGGAAAAAAAAGAAAGCAAAACCCATCAGGGTTTTTAATGAGGGTGTGTTAAAGTGTCGTTAAACCCACATCAAAAAAAAACGATCAATAAATGGTGTATTACATGCTGTTCATATTCACTCAGTCAGTATGAGATTTGTTTTCTGTATTCTGCAAAAAAACTGGTTGATCCTGCTGCTCTCTATCGCCATCTTCTGTTCATGTCCCCAATTCAGCTAGGGATTTTGCAGTTGTGGTGGCCACTTTGCACATGCTCAGTTTTCAGTGAGTTTCTATGTTGAGCATTTCCTCCCTATCACAGCTGAGTAGCCCATGTGACTATAGAGTCACACGTGGGTGTATACACAGTAGTAAATTACATCACACTCCCTCCCTCCTCCATACCCACTAACTAGCTAAACACAATGGGGATGGGATATTACATGTAAATTGATGGAGACTTCACCTCCCTCTTATTCTAAGAAACAGGCTGGAGGGGCATGACACAGCCTGTGACTTGCAAAAATCCACCCACACCATGTTATTGTCACAAAATAATAAAGATTTGATTTCAAATATATATTTGTATGACAATTTAAAACAGTTTGTTGATGGAAATAATTTATTTTTCCTCTGCATTCCAAAGGCTGTTTTTTTATTTTGAACATGTGACCAGCAGCAGAGGACTAGAAGCTCCCCTGCTTAGGTTTACCTGCAGACAGGGTGGGAAATAGCTAGGTCATGTGACAGCTGTATATCAATTAGGAAAAAGGTACTTTAATTATTTTAATGAAAAATAAATAAAAACATTCAAGTGCCATCATCCATATACAGAAATAGAAGGCACAATGTAAATTAAACTGTGTGTTTAGTATTTGTTTAACACTTGTTTTGGTTGTCAGCATGCTTAATGTGTTACTAAACCCACAGGGGTAAAAATCAGTCTATATATGCAGTAATGCATGCTTGTTATACTCCCTGTGAAACCTAAGGTGTTAATCCTGTGCATTTGGTAAAAAGGCTGTTTGATACGGTCAATAGTAAATGGTTTGCCACGCACCACTTCCATTAAATGAGTATTGTGTACAGAGTGCTGATTTCTCTGTATCTGTATTCAGACCCCCTTAAATTTTTCACTCTTTGTTATATTGCAGCCATTTGCTAAAATCATTTAATTTAATTTTTTTCCTCATTAATGTAAACACAGCATCCCATATTGACAGAAAAACACAGAATTGTTGACATTTTTGCAGATTTATTAAAAAAGAAAAACTGAAATATCACATGGTCCTAAGTATTCAGACCCTTTGCTCAGTATTTAGTAGAAGCACCCTTTTGATCTAATACAGCCATGAGTCTTTTTGTGAAAGATACAACAAGTTTTTCACACTTGGATTTGGGGATCCTCTGCCATTCCTCCTTGCAGATCCTCTCCAGTTCTGTCAGGTTGGATGGTAAACGTTGGTGGATAGCCATTTTTATGTCTCTCCAGAGATGCTCAATTGGGTTTAAGTCAGGGCTCTGGCTGGGCCATTCAAGAACAGTCACGGAGTTGTTGTGAAGCCACTCCTTTGTTATTCTAGCTGTGTGCTTAGGGTCATTGTCTTGTTGGAAGGTAAACCTTCGGCCCAGTCTGAGGTCCTGAGCACTCTAGAGAAGGTTTTTGTCCAGGATATCCCTGCACTTGGCCGCATTCATCTTTCCCTCGATTGCAACCAGTCGTCCTGTCCCTGCAGCTGAAAAACACCCCCACAGCATGATGCTGCCACCACCATACTTCAGTTCTATCTTGGTCTCATCAGACCAAAGAATCTTATTTCTCACCATCTTGGAGTCCTTCAGGCATTTTTTAGCAAACTCCATGTGGGCTTTCATGTGTCTTGCACTGAGGAGAGGCTTCCGTCGGGCCACTCTGCCATAAAGCCCCGACTGGTGGAGGGCTGCAGTGATGGTTGACTTTCTACAACTTTCTCGCATCTCCTGACTGCATCTCTGGAGCTCAGCCACAGTGATCTTTGGGTTCTTCTTTACCTCTCTCACCAAGGCTCTTCTCCCCCGATAGCTCAGTTTGGCCGGACGGCCAGCTCTAGGAAGATGTAGAACCATCTCAAGGATGATCAGAAGAAATGGACAGGACCTGAGTTAAATATATGAGTGTCACAGCAAAGGGTCTGAATACTTAGGACCATGTGATATTTCGGTTTTTCCTTTTTTTAAAAATCTGCAAAAATGTCACTAATTCTGTGTTTTTCTGTCAATATGGGGTGCTGTGTGTACATTAATGAGGAAAAAAACTAACTTAAAAGATTTTAGCAAATGGCTGCAATATAACAAAGAGTGAAAAATTTAAGGGGGTCTCAATACTTTCCGTGCCCACTGTATGTTGTCCTTAATTATAGATGGCTTTACCCTTCTAAGTGTTTGGGGGACTGGACACCAATCATTCACCACTAAAGAAAAAAAGGTTTTCTTACCGGGGGTAACCACATTAACCCGTATGTTCTTCCTTGCAACTTCTTTAGCCAGGGATTTGGAGAATCCAACCAAGCCTTCCTTGCTGGCACTGTAAATACTCTGTCCAGCATTCCCTTTGTGGCCAACCACACTGCCTGCAAGTTCAAAGAAGGGCTATCAGTCAACAACACAGAATGAAAGCAGCAGAATATAAATAGATAAATAGAACACTGTGGGGTTGATTTACTAAAACTGTAGAGTGCAAAATCTTGTGCAGCTGTGCATGGTAGCCAATTAGCTTCTAATTTCAGCTTGTTCAATTAAGGTTTGACAAAAAAAAAAAACTGGAAACCTGGTTTCTATGCAGAGCTGTACTAGATTTTGCACTCTTAGTAAATCATCCCCTGTGAGGACAGTACTTCAAAAATGGTCCATGCTCTCCCAAGTCATTCTACAATCCTTCCACATCTATCTGTGTGCTTTATTCCATGGAGAAATGGCAGGCGTCCCTACACCATGTCATACAAGTGAGCTTTATCTTACAGTCATATAATATTTGGCTTAGCCCTTCATTTAGCAGTGACTGTCTAATTCCTTGTTATATGGAACCATTTCCATTGTATCTATTCTTTTTATTAAAGACTATCATACACGTATCTACAATTTTACATGAATAATGTTATATGGCCAGTTTAGATGCAATTATACCTTAGTGGAGTTCTTCAAATTAGTTTAGGATTAATTTTCTGTTAATTTACACTATTAAATACTCACTAAAAGGCAGATATCGCTATCTGTTTCCCATTATACTCCATTATGCCCGGCCTGACAATCCATGGTCTGCAATTTACAGCCCATTCATAAAATGCAAACCACAGTGTGGGGTCTGTGGTACTGCATAGAGTTCTATCTGGCTGATGCGGAAGAAAGTGTTTATGTGATTTACAGGTCACGTGATCGGGTTCTTCTCCCATATTTCTTACAAACTCTCTTTTATTTAATAGCCCTACATTGGCTTCATATTCCCAAAGCTAAGTGCTAAGCAAAATCTACAAAGTACATCACTGTGCTTTAGAAATGTTTTTTTTTTTATTTTTTTGTGCCTATGGCATCCAATCAGCTTCTGTCATTTCTGTGTAGAAGAGCTGAGAAAGAAAGAAATGTTCTGATTGGTTGCTAAGAGGAACACAAACTGTTCTTGTTAGCACACGTTTCGTACATTAGCAGTTCTATCCAATAATGGACATTCCTTCCTGCTGCCTCTTTACAGAGTAATGGCGTTGCGGTCTTCTGGAGTTCTTACTAGACTTGACTTTGACTTAATTGGCAATGGACTGAACAAGAGCACACAACACATACAGCTAGAGACCCTGCAATATATTTTTGTTACCATGCTGTGTTAGAGTTTATAGAGCAACAAAATATGGAATTGTGTTTTTTATCTGTACAGAATCCTCACTGTCATGCAGACATAAAAGCACAGCCTTTCTTAAGTCCAACACTTTCAGAAGTCACATGTGATAGTCATTCCTCTTTATGAAAAAGTATGTGATCACTTAATTTATTTATTTATATAGTGAAGACACCTGCTTAGTGCAAGTTATCAGTCTCTGTACTTATATGGATCACTTGTCTGGTCAATACAGTCCTTCACTGAAAAAAGTTACGTTTGCCAAAAACATTAGCAATGATCCAATAACATTTCTAATCCATCTGGTATATGACACATCAGTAAAGAAAACAAATGTATGGAAATGGTTTTCATCTGGATTTCCTAAAAGATTATTTTACAATTTATCTGAATATTTTCAGATAAATGACATCTGCTATCACTGATGCTGTTCTTGAGTTATAGGTGTGTTTATTGAAGAGATTAATGATCATGAAATTCCACTTTGAACAACTTGGACAGTGGATCAAGAGATGAATTCCTATTTCAGCCTCAGCGGACTAAAATTTAACTTATACTCTACAATTTTTGAGTGAATAGCGCAAACTAACATTTTTGGAAATGGACAAAAAAACAACAACTGCTCTATGTGTTTGTAGGGCTGGCAGATAAAGTGTGGGGTATATCTAAAAAGGTACACATTAAAGAGGAACTCTGGAAGCTGTGCCAAAAAAAAAAAAAAAGGGGTATAGGACTAACCGCCAGCATTGCCTGTGGGCTCACTGCAGCTGATTTTTTTCCATTATTGACTTACCATGCATCTTTTTGTACCTTCCCAAGGAGAGATGTCCTACAGATATGGATCCCCCATATATAATGAGAGAGGTCCTAACAAAATCAGATGGTTTGTGTTCGGTAGCTCTCCAAAATATGAGCCCCTCTCAAGAGACAAAGGCCTCATGCTTTCAGTTAAATATTTTATTTCTCCTATCAGTTCATTCTCCACAGGTATTACCTTTTGTTCCACCAGTTTCTGCCTATTCGATTGTAAGCTCCCAGGAGCAGGGCCCTTTAGATTATAAGCTCCCAGGAGCAGGGCCCCCTAAACCTCTTGTATTGAATTGTATTGTTGCTTTATTGTCTTCCTTTATATTGTAAAGTGCTGTGCAAACCGTTGGTGCTACTTAAATCCTGTATAGTAAAAATAATGAATTGGGAAGTCCTAATGCAGTAAAACCAAATAGGGCATCAAACAAATGTTCTCTACAATGTGTTTCAGGGGCTCAGCACTCCGCCTTCATCAGGGGTAAAAAAAATAGAAATAAAATAGTTATTAGCCAGACCCAGAGCAAAGCTCCTGGAAAGTTGTAATCCACAACCAAAGAGCAAGCTGCTCTACCGCTACTGTTTGTTATTTTAAGATTCTCCTTCTGGATTGGATGTGTTTTTCAAGAGCTTTGTTCTCGGTCCAATTGACATTCCATTTATTTTGGAGTGCTGGTGTTTTTTTTGCCTGTTGTAATTTGTGAAATCAATAAAATACCACTTTAGACTCTATGAACTCTTTTTTTGTGCACACTTTGGTTTAAATGCTTTTCTTCTGAATTCTGTCTTGGTGTGGAGGCAGCCATCTTGGTAAAGGCAGGGCTTTGTTTCCTAACTCGAGTCTTCAGCTAGAACAATGAGCAGCACAGTAATAACATCACCAAATCTTACTCCAAATCCACCTACTTGAACAACCTGCCAACTGCCCTAACTCCATCTTTTGTTTATTCCGTCAAAGGTTACATTTGGGTGAATTGCAAGTGTCACTTACATACCTGAAGGGCTGATATATAGCTATCTCTTCTCTTCACAGGGCCTACAGCTCAAACTTTTGTTACCAACAGTAAATACGGTCCAAAACAATAAGTATGCTTCTAGAAGGTAGCAGATCAGGGGTTTATAAATACTTATACAGAGTTTTGTATACTATGGAACGGTACATATACTATAGTTCTTTTTTATGTGAAGTTGATACCGTTGGATTAATTTCCACAAACCGAGGCAGAATCAACTTTAGAGGATGTCCACAAGAACCAATCAGAATTTATGTTTTAAATGCAAATTAGACCACGGAAAATAAAGCTTGATTGGTTGCTATTAGCAACAGCCTATTTTTGAAGATAAAACTTTTTTTAAGTTTTGGATAAAGTGGGGAAGGTTAGCTCCTACGTTAGTTTTTTATTGCTGTGTCCCTATTGGGGAGATTCAAGTGAGGGGAAATTCAAAATTTTAGAGTTGTCCCCACAAGAGGTGAGAGGAAATCATCCAACGAGAACAACTGTCTAAGGCTTCATGTACATAGGACATTTGAAAACCTCTTCTGAATGCTGGAAACTTGACAGCTAGTAACCGACGGTTAAAAATGTCTGGTTTGCCGCTTTTATAAACCGCAATTAAGTATGTTTAGCGGCGGTTATCTGTGTTTCCTCCTCTCTCTTTTCTTGATGGTGGGTCAAGCTTGCAGGCAACAGCATGTGGTGAAAATTGGGTTTTTTCCACATTTTACATGTTTAAAAATGATCAAAATTTCTTTCCCCTTTAAAAACGATTATAAATGCAAACGTGCATAAACGCAGTCCTGAACGCGATTTATCTGCTTTTAAAAATATGCCAGTAATCTCAACTGCCTCTAAACCAGGGGCCAGCAACCTGTAGATCGCCGACAGGCGACTAGTAGATCATGGTCTGGGCTTGCTGACCCACCATTGCAGAGCATCAGAGTACAATATGGAGGAACTGCTTGTAAAGTTGGATCTGTAGTAGGGAGCAAGAGCCACATAAGCCAATGCCTCCTCTGTAGTGCTGGCTCCTGTCCCATGCCAAGTGATACCAACTGCACTCCACCTCTCATCCCGGCTAGCAGTCTCCAGAGTAGTGCCAGCAGGAGGAAAGAAGAGATCTTCAGGTCAGAGTGAAGCAATACACTGGGCATAATAGTATAGGGCTGCTTGCACACTCATGTACTGCGGTTTACCCACACTGCGGGTGCAGTGCAGTGTACCTGCAGCTTTCCTGCAGGTTTGCTGTGCTTAGCCATGGACTTCTATTAAATCATGCACTTTTGCGATATGGTAGCAATTGGAGGTTTAAATCAGGTGTGAGGAGGTGACACTGTGCCCAGTGATCTTTGACTTCTCCCATGTTGTTCAGGTAGATCTGCACCTCTTTAAGGTTGCCCATCCCTGCTCTAACCACTATAAACAACTGAGTGTACATGTACACCTAAGCTAACATTGAGCAGAGTTCGGGGGCTGCTTAAAAAACGCTCAACTGCTCCTAAACGTCAGTTTAGCAGGTGCAGTGTACATGAGGCCTAAGAAGGGTATTCTCCTCACTCCTTAAACATTTTAACTCCACTTTTCAGAAAGCATTAATAATGTAAATGTATTAATTTATTTGTCTGCAGTGGCATGCTGCAATCACAGTCATTTTATTTAGCACCCAGTTACCTATATTGACAATAGCGCCACCCTGTTGCTGGACCATGCTTCGCAGTGCAATTTTACATGTATGTATCGGTCCTATGAGGTTAACGGAGAGCTGAGACAATATATCTTCTGACTTGGTTCTCATTAACAGTCCATCCCTGGAAAAATAATACACTTATTTTACTAGTCAAAACAACATAGCATTCACTTGTACTGCTCCCAAAAAAATGTGACCAGACTTTTAGCATTGGAATGATTCTCAGAGATAAAAGCAGGGGGCATTTGCTTAAAGTGGTCATAAATGATCACTTTGTAAAAAAACAAAAAAACAAACATTCAGTTTAAAATTGAAATGAAAGGCAAAACATTTGTGTATAGATTAATATTATATACAGTGATCACCTTCCCTCTGTTCTCAGCTGCATTAGAGCTGGCTGGAGTATAAGCAACAGGACACCAAGCTTCCCAGTGAAGCTTCTGAGGGGGGTGTGTCAGGAGAGCAGGCTGAGTTCCCAGCACAGCTAGAGAACTACCCAGGCTGTGCTCTCCTGCTTAGTGTGGTCAGTTTTTAAATCTGAAAGCAGAGGGACTGAGGAGAACACCATGGATTTTACACAAAGAAAGCAATAAAAGAGAATAGGATACTTTTCCATACAAGTATATGGTACAGCAGGCACATATCAGGAATATGAAATGTTGGGGTAACAAACACTTTAAAGCCAGAGGAAATAGGCATTTGTGCTAAAGTAATTCATTTATTTTCTTAACATAGCAGCTAGGAAACAACTGCACTCAAGGGAAGCTAATCCTGTGACATTGCTCAAACACTAGGTCACTGAAATGAATCACTCCCTTTAAATCAGTGCTCATTTAGTGCTGGTGTTCATGGTGCACCAATGATCTGTAGGCACACATACATGAGTGGTGGCAGCATGGTGGTTAGCAGCCATGTAGCTATTCTCCATGGATTGGAATCCAGTTATGGAATACAAGCTGCATTGTGTTTGTATGTCCTCCCATTATTTGCATGGGTTTCCTCAAGGTGCTTTGGTTATCTTACATTACATTACAGTAATTGGAGAAATAATAGCAATTTGATGGAGTATGGACATTGATTCATGCTCATTTTTTATGATTAAAATGTGCAATCTGGTGGTTTTAACCTTTTCATAAAAGTTTTAAACTGCATACAACTGTTGGGAGTGTCCTTTTATCTATCTAGATCTGGAAAATATTGGCCACTGAAGAGTAATATGTAAAGAGACATATTTGGAGGTCTGGCTTGGGAAAGGACAAGTTATTTGAGACTTTATTATGCTTAAAGTGGAAGTCCAGGCTATTACTAAACATAAAACTGCTCTCATCCCTTTGCTAAATCCTATACTAACTACCCTGTAGAAGAAAGATGCTTATATTTACCTATTCTCAGGGCACTCCGGTCTGCGATTGGTTCCCAGCGTCGGCTTTGGGGGAGATGAAGGACAGCCATCAATGGATGCCCCATAGAAAGCCTTTAGGAGACATCACCATCCAGGCTGCAGCCGTTGTCTCTGCTTTCTCCTCTCCCCTAAAGCCGGCCACTGGGTACATCACGTGACCAGACCAAAGATCCCTCAGAATAGGTAAATATAAGCATCTTCAGTCTACAGGGCAGTTAGTAAAGGAGTTAGAAGGTGGTGGGAGCAGATTTAAAAGAGAAGTATGTTTTTGTTTTGTTTTTCAGATTCATACTTATCTAGGTGGATGTAGCAACGGTCTGATGCTGCATCTGCCCCCTGGTGCCTCTAACAGTGAGAACCAACTGAACATCGCTGATCGCTTGGTTCTCACAGCTCCTCAAGCAGAGAGCTGATGACTGTCAGTCACAGCTCTTTGCTCTGCCCCCTCCTCGCTCACTGGAGGGCTGGGCTGTGAAGGGGGCAGGAGCGGCCAGCTTAGGCTCTCAGCAGCTCGCTAAAAGGCTGAGCTGAATTTCGGTCCAGGGATCTGGGCGGATCCCGACTCCATGGTCGTGATGACGCTGAGCCTGGACTGACTCTGTGACTTCAGCCCGCTCTCTGCTGTAAACAGGTCACAGTAGTCAAAATGAATTCTACTTTAAATGTATATATTTCTGGTAAGTTTTTGTGGCACATACCGGGTGGAAGGTGGACTTTTACATAGTGGTGTTTTGTTTTGGAGAACAGAAGACACCCTCTGGAAGTGTGTTTTCACAGCGGTGTATTTTAAAGAAGAAAAAATTTACAATTATTGTTTTTTCTTTTGTTGATTTTTCATTTCTTTTTACTGAATATTCTTTATGTGGACACTTTAAGTGCTCATGTAATGTTGGTGTTCATGGTGCACCAATGATCTATAACCTCATATTCATCAATGGTGGCAGCATGGTGGTTATCAGCCACGCAGCTATTGAGTTTGTAAGTCCTCTCTGTATTTGGGTTTGCTCAAATGATCTGGAGAACATATTTGAAGTTTTACTGGCTTCATCCCAAACTAGGCCCTAGTGTGTGTGTATGAATGTGATAGGCAAGAATGACTGAAAGCTTTACCTAGGGACAGATGTGATCGGATCTATGTACTCTCCAAAGCACTACTACTATATCCTCTATTAATAAATGCTTAAAATAAATATCCCCAAAAGCAAGGTAAAGGAAACATATCATGAAAAAACTAAACACAAGTTTAAACATGAACTGGTCATGGAGAAGCAGAACAGGAAGATTAAGCATGGGATTGGTATAAGGAAGTGATAGGAGACACATGGGGAGTGGGGTGACTTATCTGATAAATAGATATCTCAGAAGGGCAGACTTATGACTTGATCAAGTGGTGATCTTAAATGTAATTCAGATGCTCTAATGGATTACTTTAATTTTTGTTCTAGGCTTGCAAGTGCTGTTATTATCTGAATAAAGCAAAGTGTGACTGCTAGTATTTGGGATCAGATTCTTAGAAGTTTAGGAAAAAATTGGGGGGGAGGGGGGGGGGGGCTCTCAAAGCATAGATTGGATTATAATAAATGAGTAACATTACAAAATTTATGTAAACAATATTGTACCTAGGTCCCAAACAAGATTACTTCAAGACAAGTGTAGATGAAGTGCTAGAACATTTTTGGGTGTCCATAACATTTCAGGATTAGGTAGAGTGATTACGTTCCACTGTTAAGTTAGTGAAAAAGGAGTAGGATACCAACGCATAAAAATATCAAGCTTAAGGGGTCCATAAATGGTTCCATTTTATTATCTGATCAATTTCTGATTATCAGAAATCTATTGAATAGCCATAGCTTCCATTCAGCTCAGCAAAGCTGGCCCCCCTACAATCAGCACAAATAAAATCTCAAGTGTGTTTCTTTAGTGCTACGTTTGTGCCGTAAAAATTTACATTTGTGCTGCTTTTATTTTTAAGATATTAGCAATTATTTTTTTTCAGACTATGACATCACCCAGCCCCCCTACAAGAGCCAAAGGACTGGGCTGGTTGGTTAGCGCTGCGTTTGTGCCAATATTTAATTTTCCGTTCTATCTTTTATCGTTTTTGCGTTATTAATGATTTATTAAAGGTCACTCAGCCCCCCTACAACACCCAAAAGACACAAAGTCGGGTTCGTTGGTTAGTGCTAGGTTTGTGCTGGTTTGTGTTTAAATTTCTGTACTATCTTTTATCATTTTTGCATTAATAATGATGTATTAAAGGTCACCAAAGGTCACTCAGCCCCCCCCCTACAACAGCTAAAAGACAAAACTGGTCTTGTTGGTTAGTGCCACGTTTGTGCAGCTTCGTCCTGCTAACATTTTTGTTTATGGATTTTAAGTTATAACAGTTTTTCTTTTTTTTATCAAACCCCACCCACTTTGCCCCGCTACAATCAGCACAAATAAAAACTCAAGTGAGTTTCTTTAGTGCTAGGTTTGTGCTATTTTGTGCCGTAAAAATTTACATTTGTGCTGCTTTTATTTTTACGATATTAGCAATTGTTTTTTCCAGACTATGACATTACCCAGCCCCCCTACAACAGCCATAGGACACAATTTTTTTTTCCACATGCACTCTCATTTTGTATGTGAAAGAATAGTTTTAGACTGTTGAAGTGCTGTCTGTGTGAAAGAGAAATGGTTAGCACGTGATTCTCACATGTGGAGTGGGTTTGGTCAAATATAATGCATGATATCTCCAAAACCAAACCAGCACAAATGTTATTTTTGCAGCACAAATCAGCAAGAACAAATGGAATATTTGGTTTTAGATTTAATCACATGGGGTGCAAAGTGGGCGGGGGTGGGGTTTGATTAAATATAATATCTAATGTCTTCAAAGCCAAACTGGCACAGATGTTATTTTTTGCACAAGTTAGCACAAATGCAGCACAAATGAATGTGTTTGTTATAGTATCTAATAACATGGAAAGTCAAGTGGGTGGGGTTGATCAAATAAAAACAAACTTTTACAATTAAAATAAATCAAAGCAGCACACATATTTATTTTAACAGCACAAACGCAGCACCAACCAACCCAGTTTCTTGTGTAGGGGGGCTGACTGACCTTTGGTAAATGGTAAACTGAAAAATAAAAAGCAGTAGAACTGAGATTTAAACAGCACAAAGTAGGCACCAATCAGCTCGGTTTCATGTCTTTGGTCTCTTGTAGGGGGGCTGGGTGACCTTTATAAAATCAACAATAACTGAAAACAAAAGGAGATAGAATGGAGAGTAAAAAAGGCACAAACCAACACAAACATGGCACTAACCAACCAGCCCATTTTCATTTCTTTTGGCTGTTGTAGGAGGGGTCAGTAAAGGCTTGCCCAAAGCACAAATGATGTCTCCCGATGCATACATATGCGCATGCACAGACTGGCAACTGGCCGTGCAGATGAGCGTGAGCCTGTCACCAATGCTGGCGCCAGATAGACTATATAAACAGGCTGCAATTTGGTGTGCAACTTCTGTGTGTTCATTCCCGATTCCTGTGTTTGACCTCTGATCCTGACCCAGCTTGCTCCTGACCTCCGATTGACTGCTACCTGCCCTGACCTTGGCTTGTCTCTGGATTCTGCTTTTGCCTTCTGTTCTTGCCTGATCTACCTCCCATTGCTGACTTGGCTTGTGACCAGACTACCCTGTTGTCTGCCGTCTATGCCTGATCTGCCCGACAATTACCTGCATCCTGCTCATCCAGCCTACTACATCTCTTCAGTCCAGCAAGGTCTCATCTGTCTCCTGCTTCCAGCTGCTTACCCACAGTCTGCCACCAGCCAAGCTCTGTGCCAGCTCTTCTGCCACCAGCCAGTTCTGCTGCCACATCCACCTGCTGACTGCTGCCACCATGCAGTCTACTGGACTGATCACAGGCACTCATACCTCGCTGTGCTCCCATGGCTGCTGTCTCACTATCAGTGGCTCCAAGCCAAAGCTCACTAACCAGGTACGTGACAGGAGGGTGGGGTGATGTCATCGTCTGGAAAAAACAATTGCTATTATCTTAAAAATGAAAGCAGCACACATTTAAATTTTTATGACACAAAAAAACACAAAGGAAGCATTAAGAAATGGTCTGTTTTCAAGATTTAAAAACATGGTGTGCAAAGTGGGTGGGGTGTGATCAAATAAAAACAAGCTGTTATAACTAAAAAAACATAACAGCACAAATAAAAAAAATTTAGCAGCACAAATGTGGCACTAAACAACCAGCCTGATTTTGTGTCTTTTGGGTGTTGTAGGGGGGCTGAGTGACCTTTGGTGACCTTTAATAAATCATTAATGCAAAAAAGGATAAAAGATAGAACAGAGATATAAACGGCACAAACGTGGCACCAACTAACCAGGTCTCATGTCTTCTGGCTGTTGTAGGGGGGCAGGGTGATGTCATCGTCCTAAAAAAAACTATTGCTAATATCTTAAAAATAAAAAAGCAGCACAAATGTAAATTTTTTTGGCACAAAACAGCAAAAACGTAGCACTAAAGAAACACACTTGAGTTTTTATTTGTGCTGGTTGTAAGGGGGCAAAGTGGGTGGGGTTTGATATATAAAAAAAAAAAAAAAAAAAACTGTTATAACTTAAAGCGGTTGTAAACCCTGTTACACCACTTCCACCTACAGTTAAGCCTATACATACCATGAATATCTCCTATAGGTGCACAGTTTAGGAGATATTCACTGTATTCGCATGTGCCGATGTCATCGGCACATGTGCACTGAAGAAACGGTCCACTCGTGCCATTTCTCCAGGAGCTGTGCCATGACCGGTGGCTCCTGCGCGCGTGGGAGTGACGTCATCGTGGCTCCAGCCAATCACAGCGCTGGAGCCCGCGAACCCGTAAATAACTCCGGGAGACATGTCGCTGGTCACAGCTGTGTGCAGGGACCACTGCAACAGCTTCCATCTAAGGTAAGTATTTTATAGTGAGCTAGTATGCGATGAATACTAGCTCATTATGCCTTTGCCATGTTGGAACAGGAAGGGGCCACCCCCAAACTGTTCCCAGTTTGGGGATGAAATTTTGCAAAATATCTTGGTATTCTGACACCTTAAGAGTTCCCTTCACTGAAACTAAAGGCCCAAGCCCAACCCCATACCATAATCCCTCCTTCACCAAATGATTTGCACCAGTGCACAAAGCAAGTCCTGACCTCAACCCGATAGAACACCTTTGGGATGAATTTAGGACGGAGACTGAGAGCCAGGCCTTCTCGTCCAACATCAGCGCCTGACCTCACAAATGCACTTTCTGGAAGAATGGTCAAACATTCCCATAGACACACTCTTAAACCTTGTGGTTTAAACCAGAAGAGTTGAATCTGTTATAGCTGCAAAGGCTGGGCCAACTCAATATTGAACCCTACAGACTAAGACTGGGATGCCATTAAAGTTCATGTGCGTGTAAAGGCAGGCGTCCCAATAATATAGCGTATGTCAGATTTTAGCCTGAGGCAGATCACATTTATGTACATAATGTGCTTAGGGAGACAGCTAAATTGCATCTCATAGGGTTTTGTGGGGCAGTCACCTATTTTCTTTGACTTCCACATTGCAACCAAAATGCCTCACCTGGAAAATAGACAGGTCATGTTGCGGTTAAAATGGCAAGGATGAACTTATCAAGGAACGCTAATGTAGCAAACCGGAGATATTTATTTACCTGTATTCAGTGCCAACAAATTCAGCAGCACACTCCACTGTCCTTTCCACATGTATAACACGTAAACCTTGCAAAGGCAAGTCTGAGCTGACGTCAGTTTAATGCTAATGCCAAACACTGAGAGGTAATCCACACTAACTTAAAATGTAGCTAACGGAAAAACGTTTTTTGTTTTTTTTGGTTGGAGTAAGGGAGGGTTATCACCGGGCAGTTTTTTGCAATCTGTGTCGCATTAAAGAGATTTCCCCTCACATCCTGTCCCATAGCCAAAATGGGAAAGTCCCTCCAAAGTTAGGGAATCCCTGGGTGTCACCAGAACTAGTGTCCCCATTGGAGGATTTCCCCTCTAGTAGTGTTCTGATGTCAACCCAAAATTTGACATTTTCTTTCACTTTCAATGATAATGGTAAACAGGACAAATAGAGAGGGTGAATCTCCCCAATGGGGGCACAGACAGCAATAACAATCTGACAAGTGTTCTACAGCAGTGGCCAAAAGTTGAGAATGACACAAATATTAATTTTCACATAGTCTGCTGCCAATGATGGCAATTTGCATATACTCCAGAATGTTATGAAGAGTGATCAGATGAATTGCAATTAATTGCAAAGTCCCTCTTTGCCATGAAAGTGAATTTAATCCCAAAAAAAAACATTTCCACTACATTTAGGAAGAAGGCTTCAGGGCGCACAAGAAAGTTAAGCAAGTGCCAGGACCGTCTCCTACAGTTGATTCAGTTGCGGGATCGGGGAACCACCAGTGCAGAGCTTGCTCAGGAATGGCAGCAGGCAGGTGTGAGTGCATCTGCACGCACAGTGAGCAGAAGACTTTTGGAGGATGGCCTGGTGTCAAGAAGGACAGCAAAGAATCCAGGAAAAACATCAGGGACAGACTGATATTCTGCAAAAGGTACAGGGATTGGACTGCTGAGGACTGGGGTAAAGTCATTTTCTCTATTGAATCCCCTTTGATTGTTTGGGGCATCCGGAAAAAAACCTTGTCTGGAGAAGAAAAGGTGAGCGCTACCATCAGTCCTGTGTCATGCCAACAGTAAAGCATTCCGAGACCATTCATGTGCGAGGTTGCTTCTCAGCCAAGGGAGTGGGCTCACTCACAATTTTGCCTAAGAACACAGCCATGAATAAAGAATGGTACAAAAACATCCTCCGAGAGCAACTTCTCCCAACCATCCAAGAACAGTTTGTTGACGATGCCTCTTCCAGCGTTATGGAGCACCCTGCCATAAGGCAAAAGTGATCACTAAGTGGCTTGGGAAACAAAACATTGCAATTTTGGGTCCATGGCCAGGAAACTCCCCAGACCTTAATCCCATTGAGAACCTGTGGTCAATCCTCAAGAGGAGGGTGAACAAAAAACCCACAAATTCTGACAAACTCCAAGCATTGATTATGCAAGTATGGGATGTGGCCCAGGTATTATGCAAGTAATCAGGATGTGGCCCAGGAGTTGATTGACAGCATGCCAGGGCGAATTGCAGAGGTCTTGAAAAAGAAGGGTCAACACTGCAAATATTGGCTCTTTGCATAAACGTTATGCAATTGTCAATAAGTCTTTTACACATATGAAATGCTTGCAATTATACTTCAGTATACCATAGTAACATCTGACAAAAAGATCTAAAAACAAAGTAGCAGACTTTGTGAAAATTATTATTTGTGTCATTCTCAAAATGTTTGGCCAGGGCTGTAATCCCTCTGCCTTTAGCCACATCTTAAACAAGGCTTACTTACATACCGTATTTATCGGCGTATAACACGCACTTTTTTCCCCTTAAAATCAGGGGAAAATCGTGGGTGCGTGTTATACACCGATCCCCCGCCGATTGTGAGCCTCTCAGCAACTTTCGGGGGCTTTTGGCTGTTCTCGGCAGCTTTCTGCGGCTTTCAGCCACTCTCACGTGAGCCGCCGAGATATACAGGACATCCTGCTCTGTATCTCGGCGGGGCCATTTTTAAACTAACAGTTTGTACTGACAGTGTACAGACTGTCTGCAAATGACACAGGGGCAAGGCTGCAATTGACACTGACAAGGCTGCAAATGACACTGTCAAGGCTGCAATGATGGACACTGATAAGGCTGCAAATGACACTGTCAAGGCTGCAAATGACACTGACAAGGCTGCAAATGACACTGTCAAGGCTGCAAATGACACTGTCAAGGCTGCAAATGACACTGTCAAGGCTGCAAATGACACTGTCAAGGCTGCAAATGACACTGACAAGGCTGCAAATGACACTGACAAGGCTGCAAATGACACTGACAAGGCTGCAAATGACACTGACAAGGCTGCAAATGACACTGACAAGGCTGCAATGATGGACACTGATAAGGCTGCAAATGACACTGTCAAGGCTGCAAATGACACTGTCAAGGCTGCAAATGACACTGTCAAGGCTGCAAATGACACTGTCAAGGCTGCAAATGACACTGACAAGGCTGCAATGATGGACACTGTCAAGGCTGCAAATGACACTGTCAAGGCTGCAAATGACACTGTCAAGGCTGCAAATGACACTGTCAAGGCTGCAAATGACACTGTCAAGGCTGCAAATGACACTGTCAAGGCTGCAAGGCTGCAGATGGACACTGACAAGGCTGCATTGATGGGCATTTAAATGTAAGTTTTTTTTCCTTAAACTTCCCTCCTAAAAGTTTTTTACCTTAAAATTCCCTCCTAAACTTGGGGTGCGTGTTATACGCCGATAAATACGGTATATATTATTAAAAAGTGTTGGTAAACGGAATTTTTAAACAATTGCTGACAGACAGGGCATTTATGACAGAAGAGACCCGGTATGTCTCTTCTGTCATAAAAGCTTCCTCCTGCCTGCTTGTGCACTGAGCCGCACATCGCAGTGAAGATTTACAGTCCCAATAAAGTTGTCGTAGCCTCGCCACTTAAGCAGCCAAAAGCATGGAACCCAGAAAGAAGACTGGACAAAAATGGAAGCACCAGGGTCCCGCTAGATCGATTTCACCGCAGCGCTGGAGGGTTTCTTTGGCAGGTAAGTCCGCCATAATGTTCTAATATGTCGTGCATACTGGCACAATTCGTAACCACTGCAGCCCTGGAAGGATTTACCCCCTTCCTGCCCAAGCCCTTTTTTGCGATACGGCACTGTGTCTCTTTAACTGACAATTGCACGGTTGTGCGACGTTGTACCCAAACAAAATTGACATCACAAATAGATCTTTCTTTTGTTGGTATTCGATCACCTCTGCAGTTTTTATTTTTTGTGCTATAAAAAAAGAAAAAAAAAAAGCAATATTTTTTACTTTCTGCTATAATAAATATCCTAAATATATATATATATATATATATATATATATATATATATATATATATATATATATAAATTTTCGTAAAAAAAAAAAAAAAAAATCCCAAAAAGTGTATATTGATTGGTTTGCGCAAAACTTATCGCCTCTACAAAATAGGGGATAGATTTATGGCATTTTTATTATTAATGTTTTTTTAATAGTAATCGCGGCGATCTGCGATTTTTGTTACTGTGACATTGCGGCAGACACATCGAACACTTGACATTATTTTGGGACCATTGGCATTTATACAGCGATCAGTGCTATAAAAATGCACTGATTACTGTGTAAATGTCACTGGCAGGGAAGGGGTTAAACACTAGCGGGCGATCAAGGGGTTAAGTGTGTTCCCTCAGTGTGTTCTAACTGTAAGGGGGGCTCACTAGAACATGACAGAGATCACTGCTCCCGATCACTGGGAGCAGTAGATCCCTGTCATGTTGCTAGGTAGAACAGCGAAATGCCTTGTTTACATCTCCCCGTTCTGCCTCTCCGTGCCACAATCGCAGGCCACCGAGTCCGCGTGACCAGCGGGAATGCTTCCGCGGCACATGTGCCGCCACCGGAATGCGCCCGCTAGCCGCCGATGATGGAGTGCCGTATGGGTACGTTGTTTTGCGCACCCGTGCCATTTTGCCGACGTATATCGGCGTGAGCTGGTCGTTGGCAAGTAGTTAAAGTACAATTCCAGGCAAAACTACTCTTATAAATAAATGCTAGGTGTTAGGAGGGGGGAGAGAAAATTTGTAAGAGTAACTACATTTTGCCTGCAATTCTACTTTATCTAAAAAAAGTACCTTATATTGCTCTCGGCCTCCTCCAAACCCCTTTTTTTTTTTGCTTTTGTGATTTGACTTCACGTTAAGGGTGGCTATGTTTGTTCTCCATAGTCCCACTGGATGCAGGAACACAGCCACCCTGGCTTGCTTGCTCTCGAGATGGAAAAATAGGATATAATTTTGTGTCACTTAAACTGTATGTGCACATTTAAGATTAAATCTACTTTGTGCTCTGGTAAAAAAAAAATATATATATTTTTATTTTAAACTTTATCCATCATGTTTTCCCATCACACCGAGCGGTTTTAGAATTAGATTTTGAGACAGCGTCTGTCTAACGTAGCAAAGACATTATCCACTGTGTAGGGAGGCTGCGCCACCTTCTGGTCAATTGGGGGAAATAAAGTTAATCTGAGGAGTAACAGAGAAATGACTATACATCACCCAGCTTGAGTGTCTTTGAATGTTTATGATCTGCTTGAAACATTAAAAAAAAAAGTAAAGAAAAGTATTTATATCCTGTTTTATGCTATGATTTTCTAATCAAGAAAGTACAAAAAATGCTTGAAATGCCTATAAACAAAGTTAAAGTGATTTGTAAAGGTTTTTTTTTTTTAAACAAACATGTCAATGCTTTCCTGCGATGCTTCCTTTCATGCTTTCCTTCCCCCAGGCTCCCGTGTCACTGAATTTGATTGACAGCAGCGGGAGCCAATGACTCCCGCTGCTATCAATCTATCCAATGAGGACCTGGGGACAGCAGCTGGAGTCGCTGGGCTCCTGCTCATCGATGGAATGATCGGGCTCAGGTAAGAAAAAGGGAGGCTCTGGGGGGAGCTGCACTACAGAAGGTTTTTCACCTTAATGCATAGAATGCATTAAGGTGAAAAACCGTGAGACTTTACAACTCCTTTAATATTACTCTATACCATATTAGTTTAGTAATAAAACAATTAGAGGTGCACCGAATGAAAATTTTGGTGCCAAAATCAAAAATGCAGGATACACTTGGCCTGAAAACTGAAAATGACAGTTTTTAAAAATATATATATATATCTTTTATATATAAATCATATTGTATTCGACTTTAATTAATATCATTAATTTAAATGAATATGAATTTATTGTAGGCGATATATAAATCCTGTACGATAATAATGGCCAACAGTTTGCGCAGCCAGTACAGTTACAACACAATTCAATACAGGAGGAATCAGAGGGCCCTGTTCGTTATTGGCACCTTTAGCGCAAGAAAAGCTTATCCCTTTAAAAATTCTATGTATGTCTTTATAATGGTCCATTGCACTTCTGTTAAAAATCTTGCTTGCTGCATTTTTGGCCAGTTAAAAAAACTGCACCAAAGACGCACCTCTCTGAAATGCATTGAAAAAAAGTGCTACAAAAACGCCCCCATGTTACGCTTTTGATGCGTTTGAGTCACGTGACCTATGAAAAACACACCATAAAGACAGTAAAATCACTGCAAAATCACGTGCGTTTTCGGTGCGGTTATCAACCTCTTTTTCTCTTATAGGCAAAACGCTGATAACACCATTTTCGTCCATTTTGTTATATGTTTTGGCGGACAAAATTTCGGCGCATCTCTAATCTTTCGTACATTATTTCCATTCTCCGTTTCAGCTTGCTGTGAAACATTGAGTCAAATTGGACGATCGTTCTTCCAATTTTCTTATAGTGCGTACCCACTTTTAGGAAGTGTAATATCAGTCTGAGTGTCTTCTGGCAGGAAATATCAAACAATTAACATTCCCTGCCCAGTCCTGAGACAGAGTGTCTATACCAACTGCTATAACTCTCGTGGAAGACATTCGGTAGCGTTGATTTATGTGCCGCTCTACACTGAAGCTGTCATCCTCACTGTGTCTCAGCAGGGAAGTGCTGACACAGAGCCAGACACAACCCCTACAAAGCAAAGTCCTATACATCTACTCCTTAGTGTCTTACATAAAAATAACTTAAGTATACATTGGGGTGAAGTAACAGTTATAAAAGCAATTGCGTAATTCTAATGGAAGTTCTTTTCTGATTTTTGTACAGATAACCTCTTAAAGAGACAATGCCATCAAGAAAGTCTTTTCAGCATGTTCACATAAATAAAACATCTACAACAAGCAATTACTGATGCTGCCACTGCATAGCACTTCACTATGCCTTTTATCAGTAAGAGCAATGTAGTTTTCTGCAACCTCTGACACTTCTGGACAGCCTGATCTGCTCCCTCCCTCCTTTCTCTTGGCCCACCAGGATGTCCAGTTGTATGTGAAGCCTCCAGCATGCTTTGAGTGACAGCCGAGAACAGTCTGCCTGTGGACAGCATCAGATGTCATTGCTGTCACCGATAATGTACAGGTACTGGCCCACACACAGATTTAGGCGTTGGAAGCTTCACAGGTAGCATCCAGACATCTGGATAGCATCAGGGATAGTAAAAGACCTTGCTATGGCAAGGACAGCATCAGAAAGTGATAACGCCAATTATTTGATGGATCTAAGTACAGTATCCTGCTAAGTGTTACCTGATTAGTGTTTTTTTAAGTCTCTGCCCTGCCTTGATATCAGAACTGCATATAAATGAAAGCAGCCACCTTCCCAAAAGTTGTGCCTGACCCTCTCCCCTCCCTCCTCCCATGACTGGTGGATCATTAAGATGGACAGACTCATTAGTCTAGTCCATCAAGTCAAGGAAAGTTGCTATCAGCACTTTAAAGTGTAAGTTCACCTTCAGGAACTTTTCTAAAAAATCCCCCTGTGCAATTCTATATCCTCTGAATAGTACATACAGTATCAGCACTCCTCCAGTTGTAAATGGTGCACATCCTCCCATTACAGATCTAGCTGCTGGAGGGCCTCAAGTTGAGCTTAGCTAGACAAGGGGACTGTGCACATGCTGAGTTTGGACAGCCATGAATGGCAGGTACTGAGCACAGCTGGAGTAGGGAAGAGTGCACTGTGTGCACACACAGTCTGAGTGGCCCAGAGGAGCCGCTAGAGGGCGCATTATTTTAATTTTTACCCTATACTGTAAATCACAGGACAAAGAGGGCTGATGAGCCAGCATTTTTTGTGGAGAGGTCTCCCAACAACTGCATTTGCAATGGGAGGACGTGCACCATTTACAACTGGAGGACCGCTGTTGTACTATTCAGAGGTTAAAGAATCACATGGGGGATTTTTGGAAAATCTTCCTGAAGGTAAGTTTAAAGTGGTTGTAAAGGCAGAAGTAAGGTAATAAAACCTTCTGGATTCAGCTCCCCCCTAGCCCCACCCTAAATACATATCTGAGCCTGATGTCAATCAAGCGATGTACATGAGAGCCGAGGTTCTCTCGGGTCTCTCGCTCTTGATTGGCGGGGCCAAGTCCTACTCTGTGTGTCTTATGGATACTCAGAACGGGGCTCAGGGGCAAGCACACACCAGTGTCCCACCCCCATAGCAAGTGGCTTGCTATGAGGGCACTCAGCAAAGGGGTGGGGGGGTCAGGTGAAGCCAGCTGGAGACCAGAGAAGAGGAGGATCTGGGCTGCTCTATGCAAAACCACTGCACAGAGAAGGTAAGGATGACATGTTTGTTTTTGTTTTTTTAAAATAACAAGCCTTTACTATTAAGTAAATGACTAATACAAGTCATAAACTTGCTTTTATATCCAATCTTCCTTAACCACTTCAGCCCCGGAAGGATTTACCCCCTTCCTGACCAGAGCACTTTTTACAATTTGGCACTGCGTCGCTTTAACTGCTAATTGCGCGGTCTTGCAATGCTGTACCCAAACGAAATTTGCGTCCTTTTCTTCCCACAAATAGCTTTCTTTTGATGGTATTTGATCACCTCTGCCGTTTTTATTTTTTGCGCTATAAATGGAAAAAGACCGAAAAGTTTGAAAAAAAATGATATTTTCTACTTTTTGTTATAAAAAAAAATCCAATAAACTCAATTTTAGTCATACATTTAGGCCAAAATGTATTCGGCCACATGTCTTTGGTAAAAAAAATGTCAATAAGCGTATATTTATTGGTTTGCGCAAAAGTTATAGCGTCTACAAGCTAGAGTACATTTTCTGGAATTTACACAGCTTTTAGTTTATGACTGCCTATGTCATTTCTTGAGGTGCTAAAATGGCAGGGCAGTACAAACCCCCCCCAAATGACCCCATTTTGGAAAGTAGACACCCCAAGGAAATTGCTGAGAGGCATGTTGAGCCCATTGAATATTAATTTTTTTTGTCCCAAGTGATTGAATAATGACAAAAAAAAAAAAAATACAAAAAGTTGTCACTAAATGATATATTGCTCACACAGGCCATGGGCATATGTGGAATTGCACCCCAAAATACATTCAGCTGCTTCTCCCGAGTACGGGAATACCACATGTGAGGGACTTTTTGGGAGCCTAGCCGCGTACGGGGTCTCGAAAACCAATCACCGCCTTCAGGATTTCTAAGGGCATAAATTTTTGATTTCACTCCTCACTACCTATCACAGTTTTGAAGGCCATAAAATTCCCAGATGGCACAACCCCCCCCCCCAAATGACCCCATTTTGGAAAGTAGACACCCCAAGCTATTTGCTGAGAGGCATGTTGAGTCCATGGAATATTTTATATTTTGACACAAGTTGCGGGAAAGTAACAATTTTTTTTTTTTTTTGCACAAAGTTGTCACTAAATGATATATTGCTCACACAGGCCATGGGCATATGTGGAATTGCACCCCAAAATACATTTAGCTGCTTCTCCTGAGTACAAGGATACCACATGTGTGGGACTTTTTGGGAGCCTAGCCGCATACGGGGTCTTGAAAACCAAGCACCGCCTTCAGGATTTCTAAGGGTGTAAATTTTTGATTTCACTCTTCACTGCCTATCGCAGTTTCGGAGGCCATGGAATGCCCAGGTGGCACAAACCCCCCCCCCCCCAAATGATCCAATTTTGGAGAGTAGACACCCCAAGCTATTTGCTGAGAGGCATGGTGAGTATTTTGCAGCTCTCATTTGTTTTTGAAAATGAAGAAGGACAAGAAAAAACATTGTTTTTCTTCTTTTTTCAATTTTCAAAACTTTGTGACAAAAAGTGAGGTTTGCAAAATACTCACTATACCTCTCAGCAAATAGCTTGGAGTGTCTACTTTCCAAAATAGGGTCATTTGGGGGGGTTTTGTGCCACCTGGGCATTCCATGGCCTCCAAAACTGTGATAGGCAGTGAAGAGTGAAATCAAAAATTTACGTCCTTAGAAAGCCTGAAGGCGGTGCTTGGTTTTCAAGACCCCGTATGCGGCTAGGCTCCCAAAAAGTCCCACACATGTGGTATCCCTGTACTCAGGAGAAGCAGCTAAATGTATTTTGGGGTGCAATTCCACATATGCCCATGGCCTGTGTGAGCAATATATCATTTAGTGACAACTTTGTGCAAAAAAAAAAAATTTGTCTCTTTCCCGCAACTTGTATCACAATATAAAATATTCCATGGACTCGACGTGCCTCTTAGCAAACAGCTTGGGGTGTCTACTTTCCAAAATGGGGTAATTTGGGGGGGTTTGGAACTGTCCTGGCATTTTATGCACAACATTTAGAAGCTTATGTCACACATCACCCACTCTAACCACTTGAAGACAAGGCCCTTTCTGACACTTTTTGTTTACATGAAAAAATTTTTTTTTTGCAAGAAAATTACTTTGAACCCCCAAACATTATATATTTTTTTAAAGCAAATGCCCTACAGATTAAAATGGTGGGTGTTTCATTTTTTTTTTTTTTCACACAGTATTTGCGCAGCGATTTTTCAAACGCATTTTTTGGGGAAAAAACACACTTTTTAAAATTTTAATGCACTAAAACACACTATATTGCCCAAATGTTTGATGAAATAAAAAAAGATGATCTTAGGCCGAGTACATGGATACCAAACATGACATGCTTTAAAATTGCGCACAAATGTGCAGTGGCAACAAAATACATTTTTAAAAGCCTTTAAAGGTTACCACTTTAGATTTACAGAGGAGGTCCACTGCTAAAATTACTGCCCTCGATCTGACCTTCGCGGTGACACCTCACATGCATGGTGCAATTGCTGTTTACATTTGACGCCAAACCAACGCTTGCGTTCGCCTTAGAGCAAGAGCAGGGGGGGACAGGGGTGCTTTTTTTTTTTTTTTTAAATTATTTGTTTGCTTTTTTAACTTATTTTTAAACTGTTCCTTTCATATTTTTTTTTTTTTTCATGTTTATGGTTATCCCAGGGAATGTAAATATCCCCTATGATAGCAATAGGTAGTGACAGGTACTCTTTTTTTGAAAAAATTAGGGTCTATTAGACGTTAGATCTCTCCTCTGCCCTCAAAGCATCTGACCACACCAGGATCGGTGTGATAAAATGCTTTCTCAATTTCCCAATGGCGTTGTTTACATCCGGCGAAATCTAAGTCATGAAATGCTCGTAGCTTCCGGTTTCTTAGGCCATAGAGATGTTTGGAGCCACTCTGGTCTCTGATCAGCTCTATGGTCAGCTGGCTGAATCACCGGCTGCATTCTCAGGTTCCCTGTTGAGACAGGAGAGCCAGAGAAAAACATGGAAGACGGTGGGGGGGGGGGCATACCCTCCCACTGCTTGTAAAAGCAGTCTAGAGGCTAATTAGCTGCTAGGATTGCTTTTACATGAAAGCCGACCGCTGGCTGAAAAGAATGATACCAAGATGATACCTAAACCTGCAGGCATCATTCTGGTATAACCATTCAAAGTCGTGAATGGCGTACCTGAAGACCAAAAAAATGGTTAACAATAAAACACAGTAAACGGTAAAGTATAAAAAATTGCATACCTGAAAAGCAAACATGATAAAACATAATAACAATAAAACATTGCAGAATAGAATACAGTAAAAAAGAGCAGAACAATAGAGAGAGAACAATAAAACAACCATTTTTTTAAAATATATATATATATATATATATATATATATATATATATATATATATATATATATATATATATATATATATATATATATATACACACACACATATATATATATATATACACATACACACACACATATACATATATTTTTTTTTTTACACTTTTTTTTGTAACGAACTTTTATAACTGTAACCGGATCCAGCTTCGGGTCTCTCAAAATCTTGGGAGACCCTGTGAAAGTGCGCCTAGTCTGTGCAATGCTGTACCCTACGCTAATACTCAACTAGTGAATGGTTGCGTTCAAAACATTCACCAATGCAAAGACCAGGATTGTCAGGACAGGAGGGAAAATAATAGCGGGTGTCACGCCTATATCCGCGCTTGCTGCAGACACAACATCTTTTTTGGGGGGGGTTCGTTGGGTAGGGGTACTCGGGAGGACATAAAGAAAATGTCTCTCATGCAGCCGACTGCATTTGGTTGGGGATGTGAATGGGGGAAGTACGGGTGCTGCAGAAGTGATGGGTTCCCAATTAGGATTGGCGAATGCAGCAGGATGGGCACTATGGGCACGACAGGCCTGTGTTTGTCTTCTTAGTGGCAGCGGTACACTACTTGTGCTTGCCACCTCACCAGCTTGAACTTCACTTATGGGACTCGCCACGTCACCAAGTGTTACTGCAGTGCTGGTTTACCTACGACCGGTGTGTACTAGGCCACTGGTGCTTGCCAGTTCACCAAAACACTACCAAAAAAACTGTTAGCGATCGCAGGGATCAGGCCTGACTCTGCGAACGCTGCAGTTATGCGTTTAGTGTTTTGTAAGTGACAGTGATCGATCGATACTGCACTTGGGTGGGCTGGGCGGAGGGACAACACGCAGGTGCTAGCAGGTATCTGGGCTGATCCCACTAACACTGCGTTTTTGGGAACCCTAAACTGCTGGGGACGCTAGTATAGATCTGATCGGATCAGATATTGATCAGTTCAGATACTATACCATTAAGGGAGGCGTATGCTGCGTGCGTGGGTGTTAGCGGTACTGGCGCTAATCTGACGCTGCCTGGGGCAACGCATATCACCGCTGGGCGATCAGGGGGCTAAACCTTTATTCGGTAATAAACGGCGGGTGCCCTGACACTATAAACAATAAACAAACTAACCAGCGACACCCGTAACGGTTATACGGTGATCAGTGGTGAAAGGTTTAACTAGAGGGCAATCAAGGGGTTAAAACATTTATTAGGTAGTATATGGGGGTCCCTGACGCTATAAAACGCTGACGGCGAACCTATATATTTACCTTCCTAACTAAAATGATCGTTTAGCGACAATGGTGACGGGGGGTGATCAGGGGGGGTTAAAACTTTATTAGGGAGGGGTTAGGGGGGTATCCTAGACCTAAAGGGGGCTAATACTAACTGCCCTACCACACTAACTGTCACAAACTGACACCATGCAGTAATCAGAAAAAAAAAAAAAAAAAAAACTGCTTGGTGTTAGTGTGACAGGGGGGTGTAATGTGTGCCTTGCATGTTATACTGTATGTGTGTGTGTTGTGCACTCACATTCCAGTCTTCTCTCCTCGGCGCCGGAACGGAAAACGCTGAGCCGAGGAGAGATGACATCATTTCCTCTGCCTCTGTGTACAATACAGAGGCAGGGAAATGATTTGATTGGCCAGGAACGATCGCGAGGGGGGAGCCACGAATGGATGGCTTCCCCCTCACCTCCGATCGCCGGGGACGATTTGCCGACTGCCGCAGGCACCGGGGGGGGTCCAATCGGACCCCCCACCCGCGGGCAGGCAAGGAGGTACCTGTAAGTCCTTTTGCCTGCCCGTGCAATTCCGCCGACGTACATCGTCGTGCGGCGGTCGGCAACTGGTTAAAGAAATCATGTTTGTGCAGGGTTGTTACCTGTAAAAACCTCCTTTGTGTAGCTATCCAAAAGACCTGAGGCTACTACAGTGTGCCATCTTGAATGTAACGTCATTAGTCCCAGCCATCTCAGAGCTGTCATTTAAGTAATGCTCTACAGTAATCTCATTTGCCTCTCCCTGGCAACTGCATATAAAATTATGTAGGGGGGGGGTGTGAGGGATGGGGTGGAGGAGCTTGGCCAGCACAGGCGGCAATTAGAAAATCTTCTGAGAAAATCGGTGAGCCAAAAGGATATGACAAACTGGGGGGGGGGGGGGGGCATTATGTACACCATCTGTGTGCAGAACATCTCCAGGTAGCCATATTGCATTTTACAGAAAATTACAGCTCTGTAGATTGAAAAGGAAAAGTAATTTTTAATAACATTCAATTACCCATTTGCCACCCCTAGGAATATATATGACGTCCTGGACTTTGAATGAAGATATCTGAATGATGCCTGCAGCTACATGCATCATTCAGATATCTTTTTTTCTCAGCCGGCGATTCCCTCACATGTAAAAGCCATGATAGTGGCTTAAAGCATGAGCTTCTGATGACCTCATTTACTATGGCGAAACATGTCAAGCTAGGATACACAGTGTGTTGGAGCAAGCTTTACAGCAAGTTTCAGATGCTATACGGTAAGCTTATCGCTGTTTTGGAGAATTTGTGAGGACCTTTTACGTCCCAACAGTGATTATAGCAAGCTGTTATTATCATTTTTGCTGAGAACTGCTTTTAAACATTTTTACTGTTTTTCAATAAAACCATGCTGGTTGACGCTATGTGGAGCCCGTTTTTCTTTTATTTTTAAATGCCATTTGTCCATCTGGAGCACGGAGAGTGGAAGGGAGTTATCGGCTGGAGTCTGTAAGTGGAGCCTGTGATCGCTGAGATCTGATCGTTGGTTGGACCTCGCAGAGCGTAGGGGAGCAGAAGGGCCCTCTCTGGGCTGTTCCTTGGGACCACGGATCATCAGTTACCATCAGGGGCCGGTTCCCATTTCCACTGGTCTTTGAGACCACAAAGTACATTTGACCTCTCTTGCTATATGGTAATGGTGGTCAACTCCATTTGGCGAGTAGGAATTGCATCTGTTTATGAATCGGCTGGGAGTACCTACCTTTGTTGTATCTTCACTGAGGGATAGCAAGAAATTCACCTGTATATGAATTGGCTGGGAGTACCAACCTTTGTTGTACCATTCACTGTGGGATATACAGCACGTTCATGTTTGAGCAAGGGCGTTTACTCCCCCTTTTTGCTACATTACCATCTTTTTGGTTGAACTTTTTTGCAATGGATACATATTTTACACCCATTATATTTACAATTGTGTTTGGACTGTTAAATGTACATTTTATGTAGAGGATTGTTTCACTATTTACTTTATATACTATTAGGCACCTTGCTAGCGCTGTTTTGTTAGTAGGGTTTTCACCTTCATCACCAAATTGAAACAACTGCTGCATAGAGTTTTTGTTAGTTCACTGTTTATCCTAGGCGTGACTGTTTTTTTTTTGTTTGTTTTTTTTTTAAATAAAAAACACAAATTATATATTTGGGGGTTCTAAGTATTTTTTATTTTTTTTATTTATTTATTTTTTGCTAGAAAAATACTTAGAACCCCCAAATATATAATTTGTGTTTTTTATTTAAAAAAAAACAAAAAAAAAAACAAAAAAACACAGATTTTTACATGTAGGAGAGAAATGTCAGAATTGGCAAGTGGTTAAAATACGACTATGTCGCAATTGTATATGCTATAATATTTCTTTTTTTTGCGATTTTTTTTTTCCGCTACAAAAGTGGAGTTACCCTTTAAAATGCTTGCTTTTTCTGTGCTTTTACTACAACTTGTCGTTGACAGGGTCTCTTTAAGTGGATTTTAACAAAAAAAGAAAAACAAACAACCACTATCCCATCGACTGTGGTTTCTGTTCCATGCACCTCCCAGATATTACTGGAACAAGGACATGTAACTATTGATTTAAGGCAGGTTGCTAGTGGAATTCAGACCATTTTTTATCTTGGAAGGTACTTTGGTCTGCTAAGCAACGTCTCTAATTAATATACGATGTAAAAGATTACGCGACACTGTAAAAAGGAGAGCCAAATGTCATGGTATAATAATGGGAGCATGTAGGAAAAGTAATTTCAGAGTTATACACATGGCATGGTAAGCCATTGTACCTCCATTCAAATTTCACTTTGTCCTCCTGTTACTGTAGTCTGCAGATTTTATTCCTGTGTCATACACTTCCACATCTAGTTTGCATTAACTGTTCTGGAGCTGCAGAACATGATCAGGACATCAAAAGAATAATAATCAAACACTCAATAATCAGACACTTCCAGGTGAAGGCGGCATGCTTAGAACTTGACTTGATAATGTATGACAATGGATAAAAGGAGACAGTATGTGAAAGTGAATTGCAATGCTACCAGACACACACAGATTAGGTAGCAAGAGAGGGGAGCAAACTTTATTAGGACTAGTTAATGTTAGGCCGGAATTGTACTTTAAGGATTTCTTTTGTACAAAATATGTACACAGGGCTGCTGATAAGGCAGTACAGCCAGCCCTCCTGTACCAGGCCGGGTCCCATCAGTTCAAAAGAGGGGCCCGGACACCTGCTGAGCAGGATAGCCAGTTTTACTGCCTTGTGACTACTGTGGATCCCCCTGCAGCACTGCCGGTTTTCTCCCTCCGGCTGCTCTGCAGGGGGATCGGATCATACACACGCAAACTGCCCAGACTTTGGAGCAGAAGGAACAGCTGCAGCGTAGAGGTGCACCGAAATGAAAATTCCGGTGCTGAAACCGAAAATTCAGAATGCACTTGGCTGAAACAGAAATTGGTGGTCTCTAACCACTAGGCGCCCGCGCTATAGCCGAAAGATGGCTACAGCGCGGCACTCAATTGCCGGGAGGGCGTCCCTGGACGTCCTCCTGTTTACTGCTTCCCCGTGCGCCGCTGCGGGCGCGCATCGGGGAAATTCTGTGTTGGCCATGTGTCCCTTGGACACAGCCAATCACAGATCATGCTAAATGGCCAATCACAGCGGCCATTTAGCACTCGATCAGCATGTCCAATGAGAGATGATCTCAAGTGTAAACATATGAGATCATCTCTCATTGCCGGCTCTCCCTCCTCACACAGAGACCGCGTGTGAGGAGGGAGAGCGATCTGTGCTGCAGCGTGAGTGAAAACAGTAAAAAAAAGTAAATACTGTGCTCACAGTACCTGTCCCCAGTGCCACCCATCCCCAGTGTCACGTGTCATCAGTGCCACCTGTCACCAGTGCCACCTGTCACCAGTGCCACGTATTAGTGTCACATGTCATCAGTGCCACGTGTATTAGTGCCACGTGTATTAGTGTCACCTGTCATCAGTGCCACGTGTATTAGTGTCACCTGTCATCAGTGCCACGTGTATTAGTGTCACCTGTCATCAGTGCCACGTATTATTGCAACCTTTCATCAGTGCCACGTATTAGTGCCACCTTTCATCAGTGTCATGTGTCATCAGTGCCACGTATCAGTGCCATCTGTCATCAGTGCCACATGTCGTTGTCCTGGTGCTCCAGGGCCTTCAAAAGTGTAATAGGTAGTCAACAAATTAGATGTGTAATTTATGCTCCTAGAACACCTGATGGTGCTCCCTGCATGTTGGGCCTCTTTATGTGGCCAGGCAGTGAAAAAGTCCCACACATGTGGTATCACCGTACTCGGAAGGAGTAGCAGAATGTATTTCGGGGTGTCATTTGTGGTATACACATGCCATGTGTGAGAAATAAACTATTACAATGACAATTTTGTGGGAAAAAAAATCTTCATTTTGCAAAGAATTGTGGGAAAAAATGACAACATCAAAAAGCACACCATGAATCTTACTAAATACCTTGGAATGTCTACTTTCAAAAAAGGGGTCATTTGGGGGCATTTGTACTTTCCTGACTTGTTCGAGTCGCAAGAAATGAGAGGTGAGGCCACCAGTACATCAGTGTGATCAGTTTTTAAAGATTTGCACCACAGCTTGTAGACTCTCTAACTTTCACACAGACCAAATAATATCCACTAATTTGGGTTATTTTTACCAAAGATATGTAGCAGTATAAATTGTGGCCAAAATGTATGAAGAAAAATTAATAATTTGCTAAATTTTATCACAGAAACTAATTTTCAAAAATTTCGGTTTTCATTTATAGCGCAAAAAATAAAAAGCCCAGAAGTGATCAAATACCACCAAAAGAAAGCTCTATTTGTATGAAAAAAAAAAAAAAAAAAAAAAAAGGACAAAATTCATTTGGGTACAGTATTACATAACTGAGTAATTGTCATTCAAAGTGTGAGAGCACTGAATGCTGAAAATTGGTCTGGGCAGGAGGGGGGTTTAAGTGCTCAGTAGGCAAGTGGTTAAGAAATATATATATTTTTATAAATATTTGTATTATTTTCGACTTAATTATTATAATGTATTTAAATTAATATTAATTTATTGTCAGCCATTATCAGCCCCTTTTGAAGCAGTGTTAAAAATCCTGCTTGCTGCATTTTTGGTGCAAATTTCGCTAGTTAAAAAAAACGCACCTCCCAATTGAACGCATCAAAAATACACCTGTGTTGTGTTTTTGATGCATTTTTTGAGTCACATGACCTATGAAAAAATACACACTATAAGCATGGTAAAATTGCACCAAAATCGCGGACATTTTCGGCAGCCATTACTGGCGACTTTTTTTCTTTTGACACAACGCTGAAAACCCTATTTTTGCCTGAAATTTCGATGCATCACTACTGCAGAGTCTCTGCCTTTGCCGGGTCCTGAAACTGACATCTCTGACATCATCCTGAGTGCCGGTCTGGTCGGAGCAAAGAATCTCGGCGCCTGTATTCAGCTTCCACCCAGCCGAGTGCATGACAGCGGTCTAGAGGCTGTCCTCTCCCCTGCCTGGAGCAGGGACTCATCAGCCTCACTGCAGTGCTCTGCTATTACTTCTATTTGTGAGTAGAGCCATTGTAGTTTTTATTAAAGCCCTTTTTACTTGGTACACTGCACAATGGTCTTGTGCTGTCTGCAGCAGCACAAGACCGTTTGGACACATATGGGGTTAGCGGCATACCTCTAGCACTAGCTGCTTTTTTTAAAATTACCCAATGCGTTAGTTTATTGCATGGTTCAGTGATTGTACCCTATGTATTTAGTGTCTCCTTAGCATTCCTAAATATCAGGAGATTTACTTTCTGCATACTTTTATCTAGCACCAGCTGGGATCCAAAACTCCTTCCTTTCTTGGAGTAAACGCTATAATTTGGGCATCATGTGGCACTCCAATTTTCAGTTATCTTGAATGGAATAGTGCTTCTGCTGGAGGAGGTGAATGTGAAGGGGATATGGGGGGGGGGGGGGTTGTTGCTGCAGTGAAGCTACAGAAAGTACAGGATTTGGTGTAGGGGTGAATGTGCCAGGACTAGCGGTTGCAGCAATAAAAAAAAAAAAAAAAAAAAAGTGTCACGTGGCAGCGGTAGCGAGGGTATGATTTCTGCCATGGCTGCAAAGCAGAGTTTTACAACCATGGCATTTTTGCAAAAATATCATTTGTTTTTTCGGAGGGTGGGGCCCTGTTAGGAAGCTGTACAGTGCCCAGTGATTTCTAACAGCAGCCCTGTATGTACAAGTTTCAATAAAAGGGAATTCTACATTGAACCAACAGTCTTAATAAAAAGATTTACAAGACTTCAGTAAAAGCTAATGACTTTGGAATAAACAATGAACATTATAAAATCAGAAAAAAAGGGTAAAGAGCAAAAGGCATGGTCACTAAGATTTCAGCATATTTAATTTTCCATTATTTAGGTAGTGCCAAATTATTCCACTGCACTTTACAGAATACATTGGGCCATTTCCTTCAGCCCTTCCCTAGAGGAGCTTACAATCTAATATCCCAACCACTATTATTTAAATTATGGGTAGGGTTGTGGAACAAATCTAATTCATGCACAAAAAGCACAAATGAGGAAAAGAATGTAAAAACTCTAGGCTAACAGTGTTTTCTGGGGGCACCATAATTCAGGAACCCAGTGTTGCAAAGCAAGAGTACACAATATAATTCTGGCATAGTCTAGGCCAGGGATATGCAATTAGCGTACCTCCAGCTGTTGCAAAACTACAAGTCCCATCATGCCTCTGGGTGTGATGCTTGTGGCTGTCGGAGTCTTGCTATGCCTCATGGGACTTGTAGTTCTGCAATAGCTGGAGGTCCACTAATTGCATATCCCTGGTCTAGGCCTATAAGTGGCATTGTAGCTTTATTCCTGATTTGGTTTAGAAGACATACCTATTTATGCCAGCAGCATTGACCAGGTAGTTAACATGACCGAAACTTCTCACAATTTCCTGAAATGAGTGTTGTACTTCTTGTTCTTTAGTGATATCACAGCCAAGAGCCAGATGAGCTGTACAACAGATTACACAGAAAAAAAAAAGAATGGCATACATAACACAAGATCAACATCAAACCATAAAAAGCTTCTAAATACGTTCATAAATACTATTACTACAGTTAAAGTATTGTCAATAAGCAATAATCCCACAGGGCTTTAGACATGATAAATCCAAGTGCTTATTTCTCACCATTGTATAGGCCATGGGTCTTGAAACTATGGCCCTCCAGTTGTCAGCTGGAGGGCCGTAGCTTGAAGACCCATGGTATAGGCATTACTCTTCTTACTTTCACATGTCATTATGGCATGTAGCCCCTGTGATAGATACAAATTATCTGATATATCAAACAACGCAGAAAGCACAGCTCATACTAGCCTCATGAAGCCTGTACTGTCATTTATTATATATATAAAACATGAAATAAAAGTTGGCGCTGTACACGAAATTCACTGTTCGTAAGAGGGACATAACATCCAAAAAAGGACAACACAAGCATCCATTGGTAACAATCAACAGTAGACACAGAAAAATGGCTGACACATTTCTAGGGTCTCACCCCCTTTTATCCAAATCTGATATGTGCAGCGTGATCTACTGCTACTGCGGAAGGCTGCTTTAGTTTGTTTGTAGGCTGCCTAGACAACCTTGCATGCGCAGTACTGTTTAGTGCAGCTGCAGAAAGCTGGTCTAGGCACATTCTGGATTTTTCACAACTCCCAGCAGCCTCACATGTACATAAATAGACGACTGTTCGCTGTATGGAGGACACCAGCAGGTCTATGGGGCATTCTAGGTTCCCGTAGCAACCTGGGCTAAGGCCATAAGAAGACACAGCATTGGAGAATTGATAAATCAGAAGTTCTCTCTTATGTATCCTAGAGAAGGGCCCTACGTAAACTACTTTGGGCATGCAATGACTAGGCTCTGATGAAAAGGGATAGGGACACACATTAGCCATTTTTAAATATCTACTGGACATCTATCTATCTAAATATCTACTGACCTGTGGATGAAGGTGGTATCCTCTAAATATTATACCTCTGAACCTGTGCTAGTCACATCCTTCTTCCACAAAGTCGTAGAATTGAATTTTTCTGTTAATGCATGTCCTACTTACACTTTGTATTACTGTGCTTCGATTTGGTGCTTTTTGTGCAAAATTTTTCCACTGAACAGTATGCGTTTATGTGCACAAAACAAAAGTTTATTTCATGGTTTATTTATAAAATGACATAAAAGGATATGTGTCTTGAAGCCAGTGCGCTCTGTGTTTTCTGTTTTGCAATGTATGCAAATGATGTGCAAAATAAAGACAACCACACTTTCTGTTAAGATGCTTTCTAGGGCCCCCATTCCTCTAATGGCCATACATTAGTTGGAAGAAAGCGAACAAAAACTTTAAGATACTCCAGTGGGATGCAAGCACAGACAACAATCTGTAGCAAACATAGAAGCCCCCTCAGCTCCAGCACTTGAAAAAAAAAGGTTACTAGCCCAGTCAACCATATAAGAAATGCTCTTTCCCAGGCCAAACTTTATGTCAATCCACTCTGACTATAGTGTACAATATATGTAAAGCGCTGCATAAATTGACAGCGCTATAGAAGTACCTGTAATATGAATAATAATATTAATAATAATAATAATGGTACAGGAGATTTGGTTGTTTGCAACCGACACTTTAATAGTTTGTATATTTTTAAGTTATATTTAGATATTGACATACTATTAGAAGTTAGAAACAGTGGCGGCTGGTGAAGTTTTAGAATGGAAAATCTTCAGAAAAACACTTCAAGCAAAGATGTATATCATCTGAGATGAAAACAGACACACCACCACCAAATATGAAGAGGCTTACCGGATGGAGTGGACCCAAAAGGGGTGTACGCCGGATAGGCTTAGGTGGTGAGTGGCTGGGGATGGCCCAGGAAGGCGATGGTGGTGGATGGACCCACGCGTTGCTGTATCTCTCAAGGCAATGCGGGAACCCAGAGGAATATGTGGACCAGACCACACATTGTTATCTCATAATGCAGAATCAGTGGGAGCCCCGAGTGTGTCACTAGCCATGTCGCCTTCAACCAGATGCCATCAGGTGTCCCCAGCAGTCCGTCCTTACATGCAGCCTGTGTCACATCAAATGCAGCCTCTTGGGTCTCCTGCGGCGTCCTCCTCCTCACACTGGCAGCAGCATTCTTCCTGTTTCCTCTCTCGGGCGCAATGAAAGAGAGAAGCCCCTCCTTACATCAGGTGCCCCCAGCGGAGCCCCTCCTTACATCAGGTGCCCCCAGCGGAGCCCCTCCTTACATCAGGTGCCCCCAGCGGAGCCCCTCCTTACATCAGGTGCCCCCAGCGGAGCCCCTCCTTACATCAGGTGCCCCCAGCGGAGCCCCTCCTTACATCAGGTGCCCCCAGCGGAGCCCCTCCTTACATCAGGTGCCCCCAGCGGAGCCCCTCCTTACATCAGGTGCCCCCAGCGGAGCCCCTCCTTGCATCAGGTGCCCCCAGCGGAGCCCCTCCTTGCATCAGGTGCCCCCAGCGGAGCCCCTCCTTGCATCAGGTGTCCCCAGCGGAGCCCCTCCTTGCATCAGGTGCCCCCAGCGGAGCCCTTCCTTGCATCAAGTGCCCCCAGCGGAGCCCCTCCTTACATCAGGTGCCCCCAGCGGAGCCCCCCCTTACATCAGTGTCCCCACTCCAGCGGAGCCCCTCCTTACATCAGGTGCCCCCAGCGGAGCCCCTCCTTACATCAGTGTCCCCACTCCAGCGGAGCCCCTCCTTACATCAGTGTCCCCACTCCAGCGGAGCCCCTCCTTACATCAGTGTCCCCACTCCAGCGGAGCCCCTCCTTACATCAGTGTCCCCACTCCAGCGGAGCCCCTCCTTACATCAGTGTCCCCACTCCAGCGGAGCCCCTCCTTACATCAGTGTCCCCACTCCAGCGGAGCCCCTCCTTACATCAGTGTCCCCACTCCAGCGGAGCCCCTCTTTACATCAGTGTCCCCACTCCAGCGGAGCCCCTCCTTACATCATTGTCCCCACTCCAGCGGAGCTCCTCCTTACATCAGTGTCCCCACTCCAGCGGAGCCCCTCCTTACATCAGTGTCCCCACTGCAGCGGAGCCCCTCCTTACATCAGTGTCCCCACTCCAGCGGAGCCCCTCCTTACATCAGTGTCCCCACTCCAGTGGAGCCCCTCCTTACATCAGTGTCCCCACTCCAGCGGAACCCCTCCTTACATCAGTGTTCCCGCAGCACAGCCCTCCTTCATGTCGCGTCTGTCTCTCCCCTTCAGCTGCAGCTACTTCCTGTCTTTCTCCATGTGTTCAGTGGAGAGGGGAGGAGATGGGAATTAGCTTTTTCTGTTTCTTGGTAACAAAAACCGTACCCCACGATATTGGTCGTGATTCAAGATAATTCCTCCGTCAACTCTACATATCTTATTTGGGATGGGAGGGTGCCCCGATTGAGCTTTTGAGTATCCTACATGCAGGCTTGGAGCATGGTCATTGTATTCTGATATTTACTGCTAATCTGCTTTACGACTTGATCCAGGGAAACCTATGATATTTACTGTCAGTGCCTTATCTGCATGTTGACCTTGCTTATATCTTCCTATCTTCCTCCTGCGTTGTGAGATTATATATATTTCTTACTTGAAAGACCACTTCCTTTGTTATAGTTATTAAACTATAGAAAATGCTTTTTCAATATTTTTTTTACCAGTATACTAAAGTCAAATCATTGTCCTCTGCACAGCCTCACTGAATAAAGTTGCTTTCAATGGTAAGGCAAGTTAAGTCCCTAGAAATTTACCTGCAGCCGCGTTTTTATTGTGCTGCACCAAACACTGGTATTAGGTGCTTCTTTGTCTCGGTGCATAGTCAGACATGATCAGCGTATGACTTAACATAAGTGTCCTTTTACTTGCTCTATGGCTCTGTATTATGTGCCTGGGAACATGCCCTTCCACTATGCAAAGGGTCAGTGACTGTCGAATCACAGAAAAACACAAAATCACTTTGCCTTCTATTTACAAACCTTTAAGTTCTCCAGCAGTAGCTGAGGCAGCTTCCAGATTTCTTGAAATAATAGCAACTTTATAGTCTTTTTGAACTAGTAGCTTGGCAATGGCTTTTCCAATCCCTCTGGATCCTCCAAAGACAGCACACACTTTACTCATCTAGAATACACAACAAAATATTACATACATTTTTTTTTGACTCGTGGCCACTCATTACAATTAGAAGAAAAGAGGTTTAAAGCGGAGCGCCACCGAAAAATTTGTTTTTAAAAGTCAGCAGCTACAAATACTGCAGCTGCTGACTTTTAAAACATGGACACTTACCTGTCCAGGGCGCCCGCGATGTAGGCACCCGAGGCCGAAGCGTCTCTCCGTCCTCAGGGGGCTGCCGCCTCCATTTTCGGTAAGGGAATCAGGAAGTGAAGCCGTGCGGCTTCACTTCCCGATTCCCTACTGCGCATGCGCAAATCGCTCAGCGCAATACGGATGGTCCCTGCTGCCTCTGGGACCCGTGTGTTTCCCAGCAGGCAGCGGGGAGGGAGCAGGAAGTGGCGTAAATACCCGCAGATTCTGCGGGTATCTATGCCGGAAGTGGGTACAGATACCTGTAATATACAGGTATCTGTACCCCCCCCCTGAAAGGTGCCAACTGTGTCACCGGAGGGGGGGGAGGAATCTAATGAGTGGAAGTTCCACTTTTGGGTGGAACTCCACTTTAACCTTAAACTAGGTAGAGGGTTCTTTACTGTAAGAGCGGCAAGGATGTGGAATTCCCTTCCACAGGCGGTGGTCTCAGCGGGGAGCATTGATAGCTTCAAGAAACTATTAGATAATCACCTGAATGACAGCAACATACAGGGATGTATAATGTAATACTGACACATAATCACACACATAGGCTGGACTTGATGGACTTGTGTCTTTTTTCAACCTCACCTACTATGTAACTATGTAACAATGATCGCAAGAAAATACATTTTACATGTAGATTTGTTTTCTGTAACCATCAAGAAAATCCATGAAGGTAATTTGCAGTTAAATTATTCAGTTTGTCACATTATCACAAAATTACTATAAGAACATTCATATTTAACCACTTCCAGCCCTTAGGTTATACTGGCTGCCGTGATCCTGGTATTAAAATTTTAAGCTAGCGACTGTCTTTCATGTAAAAGTGATCGAGTGGCTCTAAAGCCATCCGATCACTTTTACTGGGCACTGAAGGGCCCCATCCCCCTTCTAACACCATTCCTGGGCTCCCCTGTGCTACTGGGGAGCCCGGGACCACTGCATGCAGTCAGAGAACAGGGAGGAACATCTGTTCTTTTCCTTCCTCTGTGACGAATGAAGCCAGAAGTAACATGTATTACATAATTTCCCGTTTCGGTTCTCTGTTTACTGGCTCAGGCATGTTTGCAACTCCACGTGCCCACGCCCGCCAGGAAGCTGACACTGCGCAGCCCTAATCACAGGTAGTAAGACATTCCCTGATCTGGGCAGGGAAGTGTCTCATTGCAGTTGCGAACATGTCTGAGCCCATCCTTACTGGCCAATATAGGCCAGTGAAGTAGCCAATCAAACCAATCTTGGCTTGATCAGCTGCTTTGGAGGGCAGAGGAGAGATCAGGGGTCTAACAGTCCCCAGGTCTATTCATAAAGAGGACCTGTCACTTCCCATCTATCATAAGGATTGTTGTTCATCCCTTGTGATAGCAATAAAGTTAAATTAAAAAAATGAAAAGAAAGTGTGAAAAAATAAATACATTTTAATATTATTTATATTAATATAAATAATATTAATATATTTATTATATTTATAAAATATTAGTATTATATTTATTATAGAATATAATATTTATATTAATATTTAAATAAAATATCAAGTAGCCCTGTTCCCCCCATGCTCTTGTGCAAATGCTAACGTGCACGTAGGTCCCGCGTGCATAATAACAAATACACACACCCACACAGGTTGAACTGGACGGACTGGTGTCTGCATTCAACCCTTTACAACTATGTAAATATGTTTATGAAAACGGTCATTGTACCACATTTGTGAGGTATCCCCGCGAGCATCGGCATGACAGCAATATTTATAGCACCAGGGTTCATGTTTAACTCTAAACTGGTAAACTGTAAACTCTTTTAAAGTGTGGCCTATAGAAATTTGTAGGCCCTAAAATTTGTCGCCTGTGTGAAATTTTAAATCTTGACATGCTTGCTATCAATTTACTCGGCACAACATAATTTTTTATATTTGTAATAAGTAGCAAAATAGTGTAGTGCTCCTCTAAGTGCCAAAAACAATGCAATATTCTTCCCCAGCATCAATGCTTGTGCTAAACTATATGATACATCCAAAAACCTGTATTTACATTAATATCTTGTGTAAGTCAAATGTGCAAATACACCAACATAAATATCTTGTAGGTCGCACCATAAATCATCTCATGTACCCATACAGTGTGCAAGAAAGGTTTTGCAAAAGTCCCAAAATATGAATCACATAAAAATTCTCTGCAGCCTCATTCCACAAACTCTATGAATCAGCAGCATTGTGATATCCACACCGTGTCACCCATGGGCACTCTTGGATGTGCGCTCAAATATTTTGGTGGACCTCGGTCTTAAACAGGAGGTCAGATACAGCTTTAGAAGTCACTTTCCAGGGGTCTCTCTCTTATTTACAGTATATCCATCTTCTGTTGCTGCTTGGGAACTCAAATACCGTATATACTCGAGTATAAGTCGTTCCGAGTATAAGTCGAGGCCCTAATTTACCACAAAAAAAAAAAAAAAAAGGGAAAAACTTATTGACCCGAGTATAAGACGAGGGTGAGAAATGCACAGCTACTGCAAGTGGAAAAGAGGGTCAACAATGCCCATTTGCAGCCTCACTGTGCCCATTTGCAGCCATAGGTTCCCTGAACTTCAAACTCGGTAGTTAAGGGTTCCTAGATGCTTCCTAGCTACAGCCAAAATTTGGGGTCTCTGAACCCAAAGGGTCCTGAAATGACATTGCTGCTGATGGACACAGTTGACCAAATTTGGGGCCCTGTATATCGGGGCCACTTAGTGCTAAGAACCCCAAATTTGGTGTGCAAACCCAGTGGAACTAGCAACATAAAATTTACAAAGCTGGGGTTTCCAGCACCAAGTGGCCCTGAGATATGGGGCCCCAAAGTCGGTTCAGAAAATGTCAAGCACTTTTCTGCAGCAGAGAATGACATTTTCCGAACCGATTTTGGGGCCCCGTATCTTGGGACCACTTAGTGCTAGGAACTTCAGCTTTGGATAGGTTATGGTACCATTTCCACTGGGTTTGCACACCAAATTTGGGGTTCCTAGCACCAAGTGGCTCTGAGATACGGGGCCCCAAAGTCGGTTCGGAAAATGAAATTTTTTGCTGCAGAAAAGTGCTTGACTCCAGTATAAGTCGAGGGGGGCACTTTCAGCACAAAAAAAGTGCTGAAAAACTCGACTTATACTCGAGTATATACGGTAAACATAAAAAAGTACTCCATAGTGCTCACTGATTGTTTAATAAGAAAGAGTTTACAATGTTGCACTGACATCTGTGTAGATATGTACTGTACATGCGATTCCACAGTATCCGCAATAGTTACCAGGCTGATAGTACCCCTAAGCGGTGCTGCGGGCCCACCCAGCATAATGACGTCGATGGACCACGTGGTTGAAGAATTCCCAGTCCTGTAGCGACAAGTATACAAGGAGCGTGTATACGTGCGGCTGTAGGGAATGCCTAAACCCCTTAGGATTGGCCCAGTACAATGAGTGTTTTGGGCACTTGGGAGGAGCAGTGCACTATTTTGTTGTTTATTGTTATTCATGTATTTATTAAACTGAGCATCAGAACGGGCAAGAAAGGGCTGGTCTGAGTATTTCAAAAACTGCTGATCTACTGGGATTTTCACACAACCATCTCTAATGCCGCGAACACATGAGCGGACTTTACGGCAGACTTGGTTCCACGATCTTTCCGACGGACTTTGTAGCGTAGGTGCGCCGGACTTACAAACGGACGGACTTGGACACACACGATCACACCAAAGTCCGACGGATTCGTACGTGATGACGTACACCGGACTAAAATAAGGAATTTGACAGCCAGTAGCCAATGGCTGCCCTAGCGTTGTTTTTTGTCCGTCGGACTAGCATACAGACGAGCGGATTTTTCGACCGGACTCAACAACGGACTGAAACAAGTTACATTTCTAGGTCCGTTGAACTTTTGGGAAAAAAAAGTCCGCTGGAGCCCACACATTATGCGACGGAGTCCGGTCCGCCGGACCAAGTCTGCCGTAAAGTCCGCTCGTGTGTATGCGGCATAAGGTTTACAGAGAATGGTCCGAAAAAGAGAAAATATCCAGTGAGCGGCAGTTGTGTGGAAGAAAATGCCTTGTTGATATCAGAGGTCAGAGGAGAATGGACAGACTGGTTGGATATGATAGAAAGGCAACAGTAACTCAAATAACCACTTCTTACAACCAAAGTATACAGAATACCATCTTTGAATGCACAACACATTGAACCTTGAAGCAGATGGGCTACAGCAGCAGAAGACCACACCGGGTGCCACTCCTGTCAGTTAAGAACAGGAGACTGAGGCTACAATTCGCACAGGCTCACCAAAATTGGACAATAGAAGATTGGAAAAACATTGCCTGGTCTGATGAGCCTCCATTTCAGCTGTGACATTCAGATGGTAGGGTCAGAATTTGGCTTAAACAACATGAAAGCATGGATCTATCCTGCCTTGTATCAACGCTTCAGGCTGCTGGTGATGTAATGGTGTGGGGGATATTTTCTTGGTACACTTAGTACCAATTGAGCATAATTTAACCACTTGCTGCCCGCCGACCATCAAATGACAGAGAGACAGTGCGGCTCTTATTCTAGGTGGATGTCATATGCGTCGCGGCTCTTTAAATGTGTGATCGGCTGTGTCCAATCACATGTAAACGAGGAAGAGCTGTAAATCAGTTCTCCTTGCCTCACACTAACAGAGTGTGAGGCAAGGAGAGCTTATCAGCGGCATCTCCTCGCAGGGGAGAACAGGGAAGGTAATCAGGGCACCGATCATCAGTGCTCTGATTACAGAAAAAGCTGCAGCAGTGCCAATGAGTGCCACCAGTGTCCATAAATGCCACCAATCAGTGCCCATAAGTGACACAAATCAATGCACATTACTGGTGTCAGTCAGTGCCTGCTCATCGGTGCTGCCTATCAATTCCCATCAGTGCGGCCCATCAAAGCCGCCTATCCGTGCCCACAAGTGCAGCTTAATAGCGCCACCTATCAGTGTGGCATAATAGTGCCGCCTCATTAGCGCACATCAGTAAAGGAGAAAAAAATTATTTATTTACAAAATTTACTGACAGAAACTAAGAATAACTTTTTTTTTTCCTTCAAAGGTTTCAGTCTTATTTTTACCAAAAAAAAAAAAAAACCAGCAGTAATTAAATACCACCAAAAGAAAGCTCTATTTGTGTGAAGAATGATTAAAAATGTCACATGGCGTGAACCCAATGTTTAATATTTGAAATTTCATGATATTTACCTATATAAACCCTACTGTAATACAATGAGCTTACTTTATAGATCCTTGTAAACTTACTTTATGTATCTTTATAATATTGTATACTCAATAAACTTCTTTTGACAAGGAAAAATGTCACATGGTTACAGTGTAGCATGACCGTAAATTGTCATTCAAAGTGTGACAGTGATGAAAGCTGAAAATCGGCCTGGGCAGGAAGGGGGTGAAAGTGCCTGGTATTGAGTTGGTTAAACGCCACGGCCTACCGTATTGTTGCTGCCCATGTCCATCCCTTTATGAATACAGTGTTCCCATCTTCTGATGGCTACTTCCAGCAGGATAATGCACCATGTCACAAAGCTCAAATCATCTCACCACTGGTTTCTTGAACATGACAATGAGGTCACTGCACTCCAATGGCCTCCACAGTCACCAGATCTCAATCCAATAGAGCACCTTGGGGATGTGGTGGAATGGGAGATTCGCATCATGGGTGTGCAGCTGACAAATCTGCAGCAACTGCGTGATGCCATCATGTGAATATGGACCAAAATCTCTGAGGAACGTTTCTATGCCACGAAGAATGAAGTTCTGAAGGCAAAAGGGGGTCCAAGCCAGTATTAGCAAGGTGTACCTAATAATAAAGTGTCCGGTGAGTGTGTATTGCACCGTGCTCTCATTTATAGCCCTTCTCTCCATTCCCTTTACAGAGCAGATAATAATCAACACAAGTCTTAATATAATAGAGCTAGCACTCCTCTCCACCCAAGTCCCACAATGCATCAGTACTGTACTGGTGTCCCACAATGCATCAGTACTGTACTGGTGTCCCACAATGCATCAGTACTGTACTGGTGTCCCACAATGCATCAGTACTGTACTGGTGTCCCACAATGCATCAGTACTGTACTGGTCACCAGTGCTTCCTACAGCTTCACTAGTCCCACAATGTATCAGTACTGTACTGGTCACCAGTGCCTCCTACAGCTTCACTAGTCCCCCAATGCATCAGTACTGTACTGGTCACCAGTGCTTCCTACAGCTTCACTAGTCCCACAATGCATCAGTACTGTACTGGTCACCAGTGCCTCCTACAGCTTCACTAGTCCCACAATGCATCAGTACTGTACTGGTCACCAGTGCTTCCTACAGCTTCACTAGTCCCACAATGCATCAGTACTGTACTGGTCACCAGTGCTTCCTACAGCTTCACTAGTCCCACAATGCATCAGTACTGTACTGGTCACCAGTGCTTCCTACAGCTTCACTCCTATCCTTATACTGGACACAATACAGCCCCCCGCAATCTACATGTATGTCAGACTCCTCAGAAGTTGCTGCAGCTATATTGTACATAGTAGAGGTCACAGTTTTGTTACTGCTGCTCCCTCCATCGCCTTTGTAGATGAATCATAAACCATGACAGTACCACTCTGCAGGGCTGCCTTCCAGTCCGTCCTTCGTGTACAAACCAGCTCCACACCTCTTCCTGTGTTCCAAGCCTCGCTCTGGCTCTTGGTGATCTCACAGCTCACGTGACTGCATTCTCTTCTGTATAGAGCGCTCTTCCTCATGTGGTGAAATGACACAGTCTAGTCTGTGAACTGCACTCGCCTCTCCCTTGTTATTAAAGATAAGAAGTCTAGGTAAGCTGTGAGACAGTAGCTGTGCTACAACTACAAGCCCCAGGGCAGGCACAGCATGGCTCACACTGAGACTGGCTAGTATTAGAGCCAGATACACACAGGTTACATACGCCGCCATCGTTAGAGCAAGAGCAATAATTCTAGTACTAAACCTCCTCTGTAACTGTAAACATGTAACCTGTAAAAAAATGTTAAAGTGTCACCTATGGGGATTTATAAGTGCTGAAGTTTGGCGCCATTCTACAAGTTCAATTTTAACCACTTGCCTACCGGGCACTTACACCCCCTTCCTGCCCAGGCCGATTTTCAGCTTTCAGCGCTGTCACACTTTCAATGACAATTGCGCGGTCATACAACACTGTACCCAAACTCATTTTTTATCATTTTGTTCCCACAAATAGAGCTTTCTTTTGGTGGTATTTAATCACTGCTGGGTTTTTAATTTTTTACAAAAAAAAAAGACCAACAACTTTGAAAACATTTTTTTTACTTACCGTATATACTCGAGTATAAGTCGTTCCGAGTATAAGTCGAGGCCCTAATTTACCACAAACAAATGGGAAAAACTTATTGACCCGAGTATAAGACGAGGGTGAGAAATGCACAGCTACTGTAAGTGGAAAAGAGGGTCAACAATGCCCATTTGCAGCATCACTGTGCCCATTTGCAGCCATAGGTCCCCTGAACTTCAAACTCGGTAGTTAAGGGTTCCTAGATGCCCCCTAGCTGCAGCCAAAATTTGGGGTCTCTGAACCCAAAGGGTCCCGAAATGACATTGCTGCAGGTGGACACAGTTGACCGAATTTGGGGCCCCGTATCTCGGGCACACTTAGTGCTAGGAACCCAAAATTTGGTGTGCAAACCCAGTGGAACTAGTACCATAAAATTTTCAAAGCTGGGGTTTCTAGCACCAAGTGGCCCCGAGATACAGGGCCCCAAAAATCAGTTCAGAAAATGTCAAGTACTTTTCTGCAGCAGAGAATGACATTTTCCGAACCAGATTTGGGGCCCAGTATCTCAGGGCCACTTGGTGCTAGGAACCTCAGCTTTGGATATGTTATGGTACCAGTTCCACTGGGTTTGCACACCAAATTTGGGGTTCCTAGCGCCAAGTTACCCTGAGATATGGGGCCCCAAAGTCGGTTCAGAAAATGTCAACCACTTTTCTGCAGCAGAGAATTACATTTTCCGAACCGATTTTGGGGCCCCGTATCTCGGGGCCACTTAGTGCTAGAAACTTCAGCTTTGGATATGTTGTGGCACCAGTTCCACTGGGTTTGCACACCAAATTTGGGGTTCCTAGCACCAAGTGACCCTGAGATACGGGGCCTCAAAGTCGGTTCGGAAAATTAAATTTTTTGCTGCAGAAAAGTGCTTGACTCGAGGGGGGCACTTTCAGCACAAAAAAATGTGCCGAAAAATTCGACTTATACTCGAGTATATACGGTAGTTTCTGTCAGTAAATTTTGTAACTAAGTAATTTTTCTCCTTCACTGCTGTGCGCTGATGAGGCGGCACTGATAGGCTGAACTGGTGGGCATTGATAAGGTGGCACTTATGGGCACTGATTAGGTGGCACTGATATGTCGCACTTATGGTAAGGTGACCAGATTTTCAAAATGAAATCCGGGGACATATTTTTTTTATTTTTATTTTTTGGCAAATGGTAAACTATTTGATAAGCATATTTTCCTCAAATGATATATGCAGTGTATGTGGTATATGTTTATGGAATTATTGTATTGTATTGTATGTTATATTAAAATTATTTCTCACATTTTGTCCATGAGATGAAAAAAGAAATACTTCTTACCACTGTCCAGAGCACTGTGTATATTACAGGCCTCCTCTCAGACCACTGTCCAGAGCACTGTGTAAACTACAGGCCTCCTCTCATACCACCATCCAGAGCACTGTGTAGCCCCCCAGTCTGTACAATCCCCCCAGCCCAGTCTACATGTACGTGATTTGCCTCCCGCGGGTGGGGGGTCCGATCGGACCCCCCCCGGTGCCCGAGGCGGTCCTGTTTTGTCCCTCGGCGATCGGAGGTGAGGGGGAGGCCATCCGTTCGTTGCCCCCCCTCGCGATCGCCGCCGGCCAATCAGATCACTTCCTTTGCGGCTGTATGCTAAACAGCAGCAAAGGAAATGATGTCACCTCTCCTCGGCTCGGTATTCCGTTGCAGTGCCGAGGAGAGAAGACTTCACTGTGAGTGCACAACACTACACACACACAGTAGAACATGCCAGGCACACAAAACACCCCGATCCCCCCCCCGATCGCCCCCCGATCCCCCCCAATCACCCCCCCTCCCTGTCACAAACTGACACCAGCAGTTTTTTTTTTTCTGATTACTGCATTGGTGTCAGTTTGTGACAGTTACAGTGTTGGGACAGTGAATATTACCCCCCTTTAGGTCTAGGATACCCCCCTAACCCCCCTAATAAAGTTTTAACCCCTTGATCACCCCCTGTCACCTGTGTCACTAAGCGATCATTTTTCTGATCGCTGTATTAGTGTCGCTGGTGATGCTAGTTAGTGAGGTAAATATTTAGGTTCGCCGTCAGCGTTTTATAGCGACAGGGACCCCCATATACTACCTAATAAATGTTTTAACCCCTTGATTGCCCCCTAGTTAACCCTTTCACCACTGATCACCGTATAACCATTATGAGTGACGCTGGTTAGTTCGTTTATTTTTTATAGTGTCAGGGAACCCGCCGTTTATTACCGAATAAAGGTTTAGCCCCCCGATCGCCCGGCGGTGATAAGCGTCGCCCCAGGCAGCGTCAGATTAGCGCCAGTACCGCTAACACCCACGCACGCGGCATACGCCTCCCTTAGTGGTATAGTATCTGAACGGATCAATATCTGATCCGATCAGATCTATGCTAGCGTCCCCAGCAGTTTAGAGTTCCCAAAAACGCAGTGTTAGCGGGATCAGCCCAGATACCTGCTAGCACCTGCGTTTTATCCCTCCGCCCGGCCCAGCCCAAGTGCAGTATCGATCGATCACTGTCACTTACAAGGCACTAAACGCATAACTGCAGCGTTCGCAGAGTCAGGCCTGATCCCTGCGATTGCTAACAGTTTTTTTGGTAGCATTTTGGTGAACTGGCAAGCACCAGCCCCAGGCAGCGTCAGGTTAGCGCCAGTAGCGCTAACACCCACGCACGTACCATACACCTCCCTTAGTGGTATAGTATCTGATCGGATCAATATCTGATCCGATCAGATCTATACTAGCGTCCCCAGCAGTTTAGGGTTCCCAAAAACGCAGTGTTAGCGGGATCAGCCCAGATACCTGCTAGCACCTGCGTTTTGCCCCTCCGCCCGGCCCAGCCCAGCCCACCCAAGTGCAGTATCGATCGATCACTGTCACTTACAAGGCACTAAACGCATAACTGCAGCGTTCGCAGAGTCAGGCCTGATCCCTGCGATTGCTAACAGTTTTTTTGGTAGCGTTTTGGTGAACTGGCAAGCACCAGACCCAGGCAGCATCAGGTTAGCGCCAGTACCGCTAACACCCACGCACGCAGCATACGCCTCCCTTAGTGGTATAGTATCTGAATGGATCAATATCTGATCCGATCAGATCTATACTAGTGTCCCCAGCAGGTTAGGGTTCCCAAAAACGCAGTGTTAGCGGGATCAGCCCAGATACCTGCTAGCACCTGCGTTTTGCCCCTCCGCCCGGCCCAGCCCACCCAAGTGCAGTATCGATCGATCACTGACACTTACAAAACACTAAACGCATAACTGCAGCGTTCGCAGAGTCAGGCCTGATCCCTGCGATCGCTAACAGATTTTTTGGTAGCGTTTTGGTGAACTGGCAAGCACCAGCGGCCTAGTACACACCGGTCGTAGTCAAACCAGCACTGCAGTAACACTTGGTGACGTGGCGAGTCCCATAAGTTCAAGCTGGTGAGGTGGCAAGCACAAGTCGTGTCCCGCTGCCACCAAGAAGACAAACACAGGCCCGTCGTGCCCATAATGCCCTTCCTGCTGCATTCGCCAATCCTAATTGGGAACCCACCGCTTGTGCAGCGCCCGTACTTCCCCCATTCACATCCCCAACCAAATGCAGTCGGCTGCATGAGAGGCATTTTTATGTCCTCCCGAGTACCCCTACCCAACGAACCCCCCCAAAAAAGATGTTGTGTCTGCAGCAAGCGCGGATATAGGCGTGACACCCGCTATTATTGTCCCTCCTGTCCTGACAATCCTGGTCTTTGCATTGGTGAATGTTTTGAACGCTACCATGCACTAGTTGAGTATTAGTGTAGGGTTAAGCATTGCACAGACTAGGCACACTTTCACAGGGTCTCCCAAGATGCCATCGCATTTTGAGAGACCCGAACCTGGAACCGGTTACAGTTATAAAAGTTATTTACAAAAAAAGTGTAAAAAAAAAAATATATAAAATAAAAAAAATAGTTGTCGTTTTATTGTTCTCTCTCTCTCTCTCTATTCTCTCTCTCTATTGTTCTGCTCTTTTTTACTGTATTCTATTCTGCAATGTTTTATTGTTATTATGTTTTATCACGTTTGTTTTTCAGGTATGTAATTATTTATACTTTACTGTTTACTATGCTTTATTGTTAACCATTTTTTTGTCTTCAGGTACGCCATTCACGACTTTGAGTGGTTATACCAGAATGATGCCTGCAGGTTTAGGTATCATCTTGGTATCATTCTTTTCAGCCAGCGGTCGGCTTTCATGTAAAAGCAATCCTAGCGGCTAATTAGCCTCTAGACTGCCTTTACAAACCGTGGGAGGGAATGCCCCCCCCACCGTCTTCCGTGTTTTTCTCTGGCTCTCCTGTCTCAACAGGGAACCTGAGAATGCAGCCGGTGATTCAGCCAGCTGACCATAGAGCTGATCAGAGACCAGAGTGGCTCCAAACATCTCTATGGCCTAAGAAACCGGAAGCTACGAGCATTTTATGACTTAGATTTCGCCGGATGTAAATAGCGCCATTGGGAAATTGGGGAAGCATTTTCCGATCTTGGTGTGGTCAGATGCTTTGAGGGCAGAGGAGAGATCTAGGATCTAATAGACCCCAATTTTTTCAAAAAAGAGTACCTGTCACTACCTATTGCTATCATAGGGGATATTTACATTCCCCGAGATAACAATAAAAATGATTAAAAAAAAAAAAATGAAAGGAACAGTTTAAAAATAAGATAAAAAAGCAAAAAAATAATAAAGAAAAAAAAAAAAAAAAAGCACCCCTGTCGCCCCCTGCGCTAAGGCGAACGCAAGCGGCGGTCTGTCGTCAAACGTAAACAGCAATTGCACCATGCATGTGAGGTATCACCGCGAAGGTCAGATCGAGGGCAGTAATTTTAGCAGTAGACCTCCTCTGCAAATCTAAAGTGGTAACCTGTAAAGGCTTTTAAAGGCTTTTAAAAATGTATTTATTTTGTTGCCACTGCACGTTTGTGCGCAATTGTAAAGCATGTCATGTTTGGTATCCATGTACTCGGCCTAAGATCTTCTTTTTTATTTCATCAAACATTTGGGCAATATAGTGTGTTTTAGTGCATTAAAATTTAAAAAAGTGTGTTTTTTCCCCAAAAAATGCGTTTGAAAATCGCTGCGCAAATACTGTGTGAAAAAAAAAATGAAACACCCACCATTTTAATCTGTATGGCATTTGCTTTAAAAAAATATATAATGTTTGGGGGTTCAAAGTAATTTTCTTGCAAAAAAAAAAATAACTTTTTCATGTAAACAATAAGTGTCAGAAAGGGCTTTGTCTTCAAGTGGTTAGAAGAGTGGGTGATGTGTGATATAAGCTTCTAAATGTTGTGCATAAAATGCCAGGACAGTTCAAAACCCCCCCAAATGACCCCATTTTGGAAAGTAGACACCCCAAGCTATTTGCTGAGAGGCATGTCGAGTCCATGGAATATTTTATATTGCGACACAAGATGCGGGAAAGAGACAAATTTTTTTTTTTTTTGCACAAAGTTGTCACTAAATGATATATTGCTCAAACATGCCATGGGAATATGTGAAATTACACCCCAAAATACATTCTGCTGCTTCTCCTGAGTACGGGGATACCACATGTGTGAGACTTTTTGGGAGCCTAGCCGCGTACGGGACCCCGAAAACCAAGCACCGCCTTCAGGCTTTCTAAGGGCGTGAATTTTTGATTTCACTCTTCACTGCCTATCACAGTTTCGGAGGTCATGGAATGCCCAGGTGGCACAAAACCCCCCCAAATGACTCCATTTTGGAAAGTAGACACCCCAAGCTATTTGCTGAGAGGTATAGTGAGTATTTTGCAGACCTCACTTTTTGTCACAAAGTTTTGAAATTTGAAAAAAGAAAAAAAAAAGTTTTTTCTTGTCTTTCTTCATTTTCAAAAAGAAATGAGAGCTGCAAAATACTCACCATGCCTCTCAGCAAATAGCTTGGGGTGTCTACTTTCCAAAATGGGGTTATTTGGGGGGGTTTTGTGCCACCTGGGCATTCCATGGCCTCCGAAACGGTGATAGGCAGTGAAGAGTAAAATCAAAAATTCACGCCCTTAAAAACGCTGAAGGCGGTGATTGGTTTTCGGGGCCCCGTACGCGGCTAGGCTCCCAAAAAGTCCCACACATGTGGTATCCCCATACTCAGGAGAAGCAGCTAAATGTATTTTGGGGTGCAATTCCACATATGCCCATGGCCTGTGTGAGCAATATATCATTTAGTGACAACTTTGTGCAAAAAAAAAAAAAAAAAAAAAGTGTCACTTTCCCGCAACTTGTGTCAAAATATAAAATATTCCATGGACTCAATATGCCTCTCAGCAAATAGTTCGGGGTGTCTACTTTCCAAAATGGGGTCATTTGGGGGGTGTTTGTGCCACCTGGGCATTCCATGGCCTCCGAAACTGTGATAGGCAGTGAAGAGTGAAATCAAAAATTTACACCCTTAGAAATCCTGAAGGCGGTGATTGGTTTTCGGGGTCCCGTACGCGGCTAGGCTCCCAAAAAGTCCCACACATGTGGTATCCCCGTACTCAGGAGAAGCAGCTAAATGTATTTTGGGGTGCAATTCCACATAGGCCCATGGCCTGTGTGAGCAATATATCATTTAGTGACAACTTTTTGTAAATATTTTTTTTTTTTTGTCATTATTCAATCACTTGGGACAAAAAAATAAATATTCAATGGGTTCAACATGCCTATCAGCAATTTCCTTGGGGTGTCTACTTTCCAAAATGGGGTCATTTGGGGGGGTTTGTACTGCCCTGCCATTTTAGCACCTCAAGAAATGACAGTCATAAACTAAAAGCTGTGTAAATTCCAGAAAATGTACCCTAGTTGACATTTTTTTTACCAAAGACATGTGGCCGAATACATTTTGGCCTAAATGTATGACTAAAATTGAGTTTATTGGACTTTTTTTATAACAAAAAGTAGAAAATATCATTTTTTTTCAAAATTTTCGGTCTTTTTCCGTTTATAGCGCAAAAAATAAAAACTGCAGAGGTGATCAAATACCATCAAAAGAAAGCTCTATTTGTGGGAAGAAAAGGACGCAAATTTTGTTTCGGTACAGCATTGCATGACCGCGCAATTAGCAGTTAAAGCGACGCAGTGCCAAATTGGAAAAAGACCTCTGGTCCTTAGGCAGCATAATGGTCCGGGGCTCAAATGGTTAATATGTGTTCGGGTTTAAAGGGATGAGGTGGCAACCCTCTCACCAGTCCAGAACTAGTGCCCCCAATTGGAAGATTTCCCCTTGATTACTATTCTGGGGACAACCCAAAATTTAGGATTTTCTTTTTTTTTAAATCAGAAAAGAAATTTTATTTTTGACTTTCACATAACATAGTATATGACAGTCGATGTAATACAATATCATGGCAATATGGAACATACATCTTCAACAACACATCATCGGATATTACCGGATATCAATGTCCTTAAGAATGTGTTTTCCTGTTACATTGTCATAGCCATATAAAGAGAGCAAAGAGAAGAGTATAGAAGGGTAGGAACAGAAATAAAGAAAAACAAACAAACAAAAAAAAAAAAAACTTTTCTCGTTTCTCTTTTTTTTTTTTTGGCTTTTTCCTACTCAAGCTTCCCCAATACCCTGAGGGTATGGAGTACCAAAATATCGTAAAAGTTGCCTCAGCCCACCATGGCATGTTGCTTCCCCTGGAATCACACATTTTCTTTTTGCCAAGTATTTGGCTACCTCATTACCAATGCAGTTAAAATCTTACATTTGTAATAGCCTATCTTTAATTAGCTGATGTGGTGCTAAACCCGGAACATCTAGCCAAGCCTGCCACAATGAGTAGAACTTGCGTGGAACTTTTCTGTGTTGGTATGTTAGTTTCTCCCTGATTAGTAATTTGTTAACCTGTTCCACCCATTGTTTGCTAGTGGGTACTCTGGGAGTGATCCATAGTTGAGCAATGAGTTTACGTGCAATGTATAGTAGTCGAAGGACCGCTGTATGTGCCGAGGGGGTTAGGGCCTCCTCATCCAATGCTCCTAATAAGCACACTACTGGCTCTCGTGGAATATTGAACATATAAACTTGTGATATTATGTCTAGAACTTCCTTCCAGTAACGAAAAAGTTTGGGGCATCTCCATATCATATGGATTAGGTCCCCGTGGGCACCCTCACATTTCGGACATAATGGAGTCTCTCTAATCCCCCATTTGTGCAACCTGACCGGAGTCTTGTAAACCCTGTGCAGCAAATATAGATGCGATAGCTTTTGAGATGCGGACACTGAGACCAAGGGTGCAGAGGATAGACACAGGTTCCATGTCTCCCCGTCTATGTTCCCTATATCCTCCTCCCAGCCACGCCGACAAGGAAGACCAGATGGGTCCTGCATGGCATTGAGAAGTATGTTATATGCTCTGGAAATCATTCCTTTCTTATTGTCTTCCAAGAAGATCCCCTGTATCAGTGTATGGTCAGTCAGATGTAATGGAGTACGTTGCGATTGCGTTTGTAACGCGTGTCGCAACTGCAGATATTTGAAGAAATTGGTACGAGGAATATTAAATTCCGCTTGAATTTCCATAAAGGATTTAAAATTTGGTCCATTATACAATTGAGACAGGTATCGGATTCCTAACAGTTCCCAATTTCCAAATCCTTTTAACTTTAACAACTCTTTGTAGTTGGTATTATGCCATATTGGTGTATGCGCTATGAAACCTCTGATCCCCCCTATTTTTTTCGTGTGAGCCCACAATGTTTTAAGCATTCTCACTGTAGGGGCTTCAGGGTCAAGATGCATGTAGCCCGCCTCCAGGCACTCCAGAGCCGTCACACACTCATCCTGTACAGCTAGCAGTCTGCGGATAGGGTCCGCTAGATCTGTCACCCCCCAGCCCCCCAGTTGCTGGAGCTGGGATGCTAGGTAATAGGCCCTAGAGTGAGGAACTGCCAACCCGCCCTCATCCTTCCTATACTGTAGTGTCTTTAAGCTAATCCTTGCCGTCTTTTTGCTCCAAATCAGTTCCCTGAATTGGGAGTCTATCCTGTCAAACCACTTTCTAGGGATCCAGACCGGGGAGTTGTTAAATATATACAAGAGCTGCGGTGCCCATACCATTTTTATCAAATTAATTCTTCCTACCACTGAGAGTGGCAGTTTGCACCAGGACGTGCATTTTTCACGGAATTTACTAAGTAAAGGGACTAGGTTGAAATTTATATATTGGTATGGGTTTGGGGATATCTGTATACCTAAGTAACGAAAGGCTGGTACTATTTGTATCATCTCAGCTCCTTGTGGTAATGGTTCAGTTATGGGATCTACCGGCATCAACACTGATTTAATCCAGTTAATGGAAAAGCCTGACAGGTTTCCGAATTCTTTAAGGAGGGACATAACATGCTTTAATGTATCCTGTGTGTCACCCAAGTACAGTAAAGTATCATCCGCATACATGGAGACGACATCTGTGCCCGTATTTCGTTTGAATCCTGTTATGTTTGGGTCCCCCCTTATCTTTGCTGCCAGAGGTTCCAGGGCCAAGGCAAACAGCAGGGGCGACAAAGGGCACCCCTGCCTAGTGCCTCGAAATAAGGAAAATGGTTCTGACAGTTCACCGTTAATTCTAATCCTAGCTGAGGGCGCTGCGTATAACAGTTGAACCCATTTAATAAATGTTGCTCCCAGGCCCATATGTTCAAGTACCTTCCACAGGTAAGGCCACTCGACACTGTCGAAGGCTTTAGCTGCGTCCAACGAGAATATTGCTCTATTGCCAGGATTATCCACAGGAATCTGTAGGTTCAGAAAGAGCCTCCTGATATTTTGGGCCGTGGATCTGGTTGGAATGAATCCTGATTGATCCCTATGCACTAGTTTGTGTACAACCTTGGCTAGTCTGGTTGCCAATATCCTAGCCAGCAGCTTCACATCCGCTGTAAGCAAGGATATAGGTCTGTATGAGTCTGGTGATGTTGCATTCTTGTCTGGTTTCAACAGTACGATAATAATCGCTTCATTCATGGAATCAGGAAGTTTACCTTCCCTTAATCCTTCATTGTATACTTTTAATAATTCAGGGAGCAATGTATCTGCATATCGCTTATATACCTCGGATGGGAGACCATCTATTCCTGGAGATTTATTATTATGCGATTGTGCTAGAGCGATAGATAATTCTTCCTCAGTCAGTTGCGCATTAAGCATATTAACATCCGAGGCTGACAAGCGAGGCAGCTCACACTGTTCTAGAAAATCATCTATCTGTTCCCCTGTGGGTTGTACCTGAGAGGTGTAAAGGGAGGCATAAAATGACTTAAAAATTTGTAATATGTTTGCGGTCTGGTATTGAGGGGATCCCTGCTCGTCACAAATGGTCGAAATCAGGGAAGAGGGCCGCTGCGCACGCGCCATCACAGCTAGCATGTGCCCAGTCGCCTCACCCTCCTCAAAATGGCTCTGTTGTAGGAAAAAACGCTTGTTTTCGGACAGTTGTAACGCCAGCTGGGTGGACATGGACTGAGCTCCCAACCATGCTCTTTTTGTATCTTCATTAGGGTCAGCTATAAATCTATCCTCAGTCTCAGTGACCTTCTCCCTTACCAGTGTTTCCCATGCCTAAGTGTCTGTTTTAATGCGATTTATTATTCTGATAAATTGGCCATGTAAATATGCTTTTGCTGCATCCCATACTATACTGCGCGTAGTACTACCCAGGTTGTCCTTAAAAAAAAGTTGTAATGAGACCCGTATGGGGTCCTGTTCTGGGAACAATGAAAGCCAGAAAGGGTTTAACTTCCACCCTGTCCTTTTCTCTGTGCCGGGGAGTAGAATAGTCACCCAAAAGGAGGAGTGATCTGAAATATGTCTGTCACAATAATCTGACTCTGCTACCAATGGCAGCATTGCGAGATTGCCGAGACCCAGATCTATTCTGGACAGACCCCCATGTGATGCTGGTTCACACGCTGGATTAAGGATCTATCCAGCGCACCAATTAAGGTCGGAAACAAGGGCATTGCATTCATCTTAGTAAATGACCCCCACTGTGTGTGTGTGTATATATATATATATATATATATATATATATATATATGTATACAGTATATTTGTAAAAGCTATTGGTAAATTGTCTCTACCGTATTTATCGGCGTATAACACGCACCGGCGTATAACACGCACCCCAATTTAGGAGGGAATTTTAAGGAAAAAAAACTTTTAGGAGGGAAGTTGAAGGGAAAAAAACTTACATTTAAATGCCCTTCATTGCAGCCTTGTCAGTGCAGCCATGTCAGTGCAGCGATGTCAGTGCAGCCATGTCAGTGCAGCCTTCCCCAGTGCAGCCTTGTCAGCCTTGTCAGTGCAGCCTTCCCCAGTGCAGCCTTGTCAGTGCAGCCTTGTCAGTGCAGCTTTCCCCAGTGCAGCCATGTCAGTGCAGCCTTGTCAGTGCAGCCATGTCAGTGCAGCCTTGTCAGTGCAGCCTTCCCCAGTGCAGCCTTGTCAGTGCAGCCTTCCCCAGTGCAGCCTTGTCAGTGCAGCCTTCCCCAGTGCAGCCTTGTCAGTGCAGCCTTTCCCCAGTGCAGCCTTCCCCAGTGCAGCCTTCCCCAGTGCAGCCTTCGTCAGTGCAGCCTTTCCTCAGTGCAGCCTTTCCTCAGTGCAGCCTTCCCCAGTGCAGCCTTCCCCAGTGCAGCCTTGCCCCAGTGCAGCCTTCCCCAGTGCAGCCTTCGTCAGTGCAGCCTTTCCTCAGTGCAGCCTTTCCTCAGTGCAGCCTTCCCCAGTGCAGCCTTGCCCCAGTGCAGCCTGGTATCCCCTGCCCCTGCTTCCAGGGCTTCAAAATCGCGGTCCGCGATTTGAAAATGGCGCCGCCGGCGCCGAAGTACAGAGAGCCGGTCCTCGGCTCTTTCCGGCGGCTCTCGTTTACTTTCGGTTTCACTCGTAGTCCGGAGCGGAGCTATCCGAGTAGGTTCGGATAGCTCCGCTCGGGACTACGAGTGGAGCCGAAAGTAAACGAGAGCCGCCGGAAAGAGCCGAGGACCGGCTCTCTGTACTTCGGCGCCGACGGCGCCATTTTCAAATCGCGGACCGCGATTTTGACATTTTGACAGATCGGGATCGGCGGGGATCGGCGTATAACACGCACCTGCGACTTTCCCCTGATTTTAAGGGGAAAAAAGTGCGTGTTATACGCCGATAAATACGGTATATAAATCCATATAATAGATAAAAAAATAACAATAAAACATGAGAACTTGGATGAATTTTCCTACCAGGGACACAGACAGCAATAGAAACCTGACAGGTTTTTTAATCCTTCTCCTATATCCAATACTAGAGTAATCTTTAATTGGGGCTGATTAGGGTACACGGGTGCCTTTATTTACCAAAGGCAAATCTACTTTGCACTACAAGTGCACTGCAAGCGCACTTGGAAGTGCAGTCGCTGTAGATCCGAGAGGAACATGGAAGGAAAATAAAAAACAGCATTTTTGCTTGTACATGATTGGATGATAAAATCAGCAGTTTCCCCTCATTTCAGATCTACCCCTCAGATTTACATCGACTGCACTTTCAGTGCACTTGTAGTGCAGAGTGGATTTGCCTTTAGTAAATCAACCTCTAAGAGGTTAAAGTGTTACTAAACCCACAACAGTAAAATCAGTCTGTATATGCAGTAAAACTTGCTTGTTATATGCACTGTAGAACCTAAGGGGTTAATTCTCCGCATTTGTGTAAAAAGGCTGTTTGATCCTGTCTCCTCTGATCCTCCCATTTGTCCACTGTCCCCAAGCCATCTCCTGATACAACAGATCCTTTGGATGCACTCTGCACATGCTCAGTTTGGTGTGTATTGCTAGAGAGTTTTTTTCTTTTCTTTGGAGGGTGCATGAGATCAGCACAAGCCCAATCAGCACTGTCCAGACAGAATGTCAGGGGTCCTGAAACCTCATAGGACAATCAGGGGAGAATGAAGCTCTTCCTACAAGCTTTAGCAAGACAACGATAGAAGTCACAAGACTGCTATATACTGCTGATGAGAAAAGGTATTTAGCAGTTTATATTTACTAAATAATTGCATGTGCTGTATGTGTTCTGTGTACTGTGAGTGATCAGATATAGTGATTGCAGGGTCCTGGGTTTAGTAACATTTTTAAATATGAACAAATGTTATTTTTTAACTTGAGGTTGCTTTAGCTGACATCATATGCATATCATCATGCTGCATTTTTTCTGTAGTGGACTGTACTGGAACGCGGTAAAACGCATCAAAAACGCACTGGAACACACATGTCCTTATCTTAGGTTAAGAAATAAGAGGGGGAAAATCCACTGGACTGCATCAAAACGCATTAAAAATGCACTGGATTGCACAAAAAACACGCATGCAGAAAAGAATCCGGAACGCATCCGGACTGCATTCCTATGGTGTGAATTGGTCCTCAGTGCCTTTGTCCATGCACACATAGGCTGTCTTTTAGCAGCATTTAGTGGCAGGGGCTTTTAGAGACAGGAAAAAAAAAACACTGCCAGGGCATGCAGGCGCAGCAGAGTTTTGGCAGAAAAAAATGCTTGATGCTGTTAAACGCTCCTAAACAGTAGGCACATTTAGTGCATGAGCATTAATTTTCTTCAATGGCCAGAAAAATTATTATTATTGCCAATTAAATTAGTTAACGCCTAAGCTCTTGGTGCCTGTAAATGCGCTTAAAAGCTTGTAAAAGCTTTAGACACTTTTACAAGTGTCAGGCTTATTTTCTGCCAAAACACTGCTGCCAGGCGGAAAAGGCTTCTAGGAGAGTTTGCAAAACGTCCTGTGTGCATGAGACATTATCAGTGATCCACTGTTTAGCATATGGCGGTTTGACTTTGCCAGTGGTTAAAGTTCCTTTAGGCTGGGTTCACACCTATGCGAATTAGATGCGGGTTCATACATCTCCGCAGCGTCTCTGGTGCGAATTACGCAGGAGCCCTGTGTGTCTTCTGTTCCATTTCAGGTCTGAATTCAGCCAGAAATTTGGGGGTGAAATCTGACCTAAACTGTGAATGGAGACGCACCGGACTTCTGCTGTGAGCCGCTTCGTGCTCCAGTGTGAACCCGGCCTTAATGGGTTATGCCATCAAGTGCAAATTTTGGGTTAGTCTAACGCCTGTCTGCATAGCTGTGGCAGCCTTTTGCATTAGGGTGTGCACCACAAAGTTCAAAGCAGTGAATGGTATCAGTCAGTGGTGGCTGGTGCTCAAAATTTTTGGGGGGCGCAAACAAATTGAAAAATAATGAAAAAAAACCCATCAATTGCAGCCTCACTGTGCCCATCAAACGCCGCCACTGTGCCCATCAAACGCCGCCACTGTGCCCATCAAACGCCGCCACTCTGCCCATCGAACCATGCCACTCTGCCCGTCGAAAGCTGCCACATCTGCCCATCAAACGCTGCCACTGTGCCCATCAAATGCTGCCACTGTGCCCAACCAATTCTGCCACTGTGCCCATCCAATCCCGCCACTATGCCCATCCAATGCCGCCACTGTGACCCCCCCCGCCTGCTCACTGTCTGCCCGGGACTTATCTGGGCTCGGTGGGGCAGCGGGTGACGGCAGTGAGCGGTGTCCTCCAAGCGGTGTCCTCCATTAGTCTCCTCCCGTCAGGCGTCCAATCACAGCGCCTGTTGTTTCAGCAAATCAGGTGACGAGTAACAGACCGGAGCACCTGATTGGTGGAGAGATGGTTCAGTGTTAGATTGTGGCAACATAAGGGTAGGGAAGGAACTAGCATAGTGTAATACTGTAAAACAATTTTTTTTTAAAAAACACAAGCAACTATTCCACTCACATTTAAGAATGCACTATCCCTGGTGCATACAGGTGATGAACTTGAACATATACAGATCCGTCCCTGGGGTCACAAATTACTCTGCAAGTCCTTGGCCCTGCTGCTCCTATGGGTGATCGTATACTTCCTAAAACAACGTGGGGCTTTTGACGTCATTGCGTCGTTGTAGGAAGTATACGATTACCCATAAGGGCAGCAGGGTCGAGGTCTTGCAGATGAATTTGTGACCCCAGGGACGGATCTGTATATGTTCAAGTTCATCACCTGCATGCACACTTCCACTAGAGGGCGCTATTTTCACTTTGTTTTTTCATTATTTTATTTTATTAATTCTGTAGGGAGGTAGTGCTTCATATTTATTTTCATTTCTATAATAAGGCTTACCTGTAGGTAAAATTAATATCTCCTAAACCTGTACAGTTTAGGAGATATTCACCTTGCATGCAGCCACTGACATCAGCGGCGCATGCGCTCTGAAGGTCCGGCGGATGCTACTGGAAAATCAGAGCTCCTTGCCGGAAAGAGGACTCACAGCGCCGGAGCTGCGAACCCGGAAGAAACGCTGAGGGAACATGTCAGCTCCCTCAGCGGTGACCGGGAGGCGATGCCATTGCTTCGTTCTAACGTAGGCATTTCATAATAAGCCTTTGCCTTACAGTTTTTTGGGGGGTTTTTTTGTGGGCATACAACCGGTTTAATGCATTATTAAAACAAAAAAAAAAAAAAGACTATATGCGAGCTCTTTTTGATTTTTTTTTTTAAGGCATTGTGAAGCAAGCCTAATTAATCAAAATTATGGTCTACCTCCATGAACCTATCTAGTGCTATCAGTGAATCCTAATATTGATATTACCTACAAGATATGAAATGTGTTATTAATAGCAAATGAGCAAATTGCAAAATTAGCTTTCATTTCTGCCCCGACACTTACCCCACTGTGCCATCCATCAACCCACTACTGCACTTGCCCAAACTCCCTCCCATCCCTTTTACCACCAAGTCCACCTGCAAACACCCCCTTTCCTTCTGACACCAATATGCTTCATGCCCCCCTCTTACCACTGCGCCTTACAGCCTCATCTCCTCTCCCATTTCTGCTGTCACAACTCATCCCCCAGCCACCACACCACCTGCAGAAACCACCCTCAGTACCTATCACTACTATCCAATCCCCCCAGCATGTATGAGAACAGAAGAGGTAAGAAGAGGAGATGAAGTGCCTGACAATTTCTATACCCTGCACTGTTTGTGGTAGATAGAGTAAGTGTGTGTCAAATAACTTTTTATCATTTTTTTCCCACAAATAGAGCTTTCTTTTGGTGGTATTTAACCACTTCAGTACCCGCCCATAGTCAAATGACGGCCGCAGATGGAATCTCCCATCCTGGGCGGCCGTCAGATGACGTCCTGGCCGTCTAGGGGGCGCGCGCGCGTGCCGTGTTACTCAGGACCCGGTGCATGTGCCCGGCGGCCGCGATGTCCGCCGGGCACCCGCGATTGCCCGTTAACCGAGCAGGACCGTGGATCTGTGTGTGTAAACACACAGATCCACATCCTGTCAGGTGAGAGAAGACCAATCTGTGTTCCCAGTACAGAGGAACACTGATCGGTCTCCTCCCCTTGTGAGTCGCCTCCCCCTACAGTTAGAATCAATCCCCTAGGAAACACATTTAACCCCTCGTCTCCCCCTAGTGGTTAACCCCTTCCCTGCCTGTCACATTTATACAGTAATCAATGCAATTTTATAGCATTGATCGCTGTATAGATGTGAATGGTCCCAAAAATGTGTCAAAAGTGTCCACCATAATGTCGCAGTCACGAAAAAAAAAATCACAGATCGCTGCTATTACTAGTAAAAAAATAAATAAATATATATTTTTTTTTAAATGCCATAAATCTATCCCGTATTTTGTAGACGCTATAACTTTTGCGCAAACCAATCAATATACGCTTATTGCGATTTTTTTTACCAAAAATATGTAGAAGAATACATATCGGCCTAAACTGAGGAAAAAATTAGTTTTTAAAAAAAAAAATTGGGATATTTATCATGGCAAAAAGTAAAAAATATTGTGTTTTTTTCAAAATTGTCGTTTTTCTTTTGTTTATAGCACAAAAAATAAAAACCGAAGAGGTGATCAAATACCTCTAAAAAAAAGCTCTATTTGTGGGAAAAAAAGGACGTCAATTTTGTTTGGGTACAACGAAGCACGACTGCGCAATTGTCATTTAAAATGCGACAGCGCTGAAAACTAAAAAATGGTCTGGGAAGGAAGGGGGTGAAAATGCCCTGTATTGAACCGGTTAAACACCTCTGCGGTTTTTATTTTTTGTTAAAAAAATTGAAAAAGACCGAATTTTTTAAAAGAATTTTTATATTTTTTTATATTTTGTTATAAAAATTTTGCAAACAGGTAATTTTTCTCCTTCGTTGATGTACGCTGATGAGCTGGCAGTGAAGGGCACCGATAAGTGGCAGTAATGGGCACTGATGGGTGGCAGTGATGGGCACTGATGGGTGGCTACTACTAAGACGAAATTAGCAGAAGGAGACCAAAGGGTGGCGCTAAAGAGCTGAAAAACTTCGTAGTACGTCACTACGTTCGTGATTGTTGGCCAACAATTGTGTGCCGTGTGAATGCAAGACAAGTTTGGGCCAACGCCCTTCAGACAAAAGTCCACGGTTTTGTTGGCCAACAATCCGATCGTGTGTACGAGGCTTAAGGCAATATTTGCCTTATTCTTTCTTAAGGACTACACACCAAGCAGGAAAACCTGTATGTTGTGAGATCAAATTGGCCATCCTTGTGCCCCTGTTCCAACTCTGTCACAATCTTTCCAGGAACAACCGACTCAAACTGGAAAGCTGATTTTAGGTTGGTGGACATGCAAAATAAAAATGCCATAAAAATATCCAAGTTTGTAGACGCTATAACTTTTGTGCAAACCAATCAATATACACTTATTGAGATTTGTTTTACCAAAAATATGCAGCTGAATACATACTGGCTTAATTTGATGAATTAGATTTTTTACTTTTCTTATTGGATATGTATTATAGCAGAAAGTAAAAAATATTGTTTTCATTTCAAAATTGTCTGTCTTTTTCTGTTTATAGCGCAAAAAAATAAAAACCGCTGAGGTGATCAAATACCACCAAAAGAAAGCTCTATTTGTGGTAAAAAAAGGACATCAATTTTATTTGGGTACAGCGTCGCATGACTGTGCAATTGTCAGTTAAAGTAATGCAGTGCCGTATTGAAAAAAATTGCCTGGTCATTAAAGGGGTAAAACCCTCCGGGGCTGAAGTGGTTAAAGGTCAAAAACTCAGGTGGATGATTTAGGCAAGCACTGGCGTGGGCGACACACAAGGTTGGCCTGCAGTGAATTCACTGTGGTGATTGTTTTTATGAAGAGTAATAATGGGAAATATCATAGCTTTATAAAAGGGAAGTATGGGAATTAAAAGAACAAAACATTTATACTCACATAGGTGGATTGATGCTGCATCTTTCCTCCCCCACCCCCCAAGACTGATAAGACTTAGTAGAGATGCAGGACTTTAAATGAGGTCTATGACGTATAGGTCAATGTTACCTCCATCCCTAAATTTGAGAAAAAAAAAACTAAAAAGCTTTTGGAACTTTAAATGAAGCATGCAATTGGAGAATAAGTAACAAACTGTAACAGGGTGAACAATTTTATTGCATATAACCATAAAAGGTCAAAAACTGGTACAAACGTACACATAAATATAATGGCAATTTTCATATATAATGCACATCATAAAAATACACATCAATGCAAGGACACAATACTTCATAGTGGCTAGCACATATTGTGTTTAAAATCATGAATGGTTGGTAACATAATAAAATTAAGTATCTAATACAACAAGGGTCAGACATGTTAAAACATGTATCTAGAATAGATGTTACTCTAAATGGAAAATGCCTGGGTATAGCATCCATGGCTCGACGCGTTTTGTGGTTAATTACCACTCATCAGGAGCAGGTGCTGCCAGGGTGTAGGTTGGCCATGAGGTTCAAATGTGGCAATAATCACTGAGGGTGGGTCTAAATCATGATCAGGCATGGGAGTAGACAATCTATGGAGATGTGGGGTTGGTCGTCCCATACATCTGTGGTCTGTGTGAGTGAGTGAGTGAGTGAGACCCCCACGACTGAGAACTGAGTGATCAGAGACCGCTGATCGGACAGTTCTCGATCTTCATTAAGCAGAGAGCTGATGACTCTCCAGGGCTCACTGAAGCACCGGGCTGTGCAGGGGGTGGACATTGAAGTTGGGATCTCTCCAGAGCCTGGACTTGCTGAGTGATGTCAGCCGACAGCGGACTTTAGCCCTATTTCAGCTCATTATGGGTCACAGGAGTCCAGAACTAAATGCACTCCTGTGATCCCCAGGAGAAGTAAGGCCAAAAGAGATTTGTTTTTGTTTACAATTGGATTGATACATTACAATAAATTGTTAAGTGTTTCAAGGTTTATGTAGGAGGATTTTGTTTGGATGGTTGCACGTTTCCAGATTTGTGCATGAGGATTTTTTTGTAAAGTTGTTCATGGACAGTTTATTTATAGTTATGCACTTAGGACTTTTTAGTAGCTAGAAATACTATTTATGCTTCTTACTGCTTGTTACTGTTTTTTTTTTTTTTACCTCCTTGTAATCTACTCCATGAGCTCCTGAACCTTTCCTTTTCCCTCTCATTTCCATTTGTTTGGAATGAGCATTAGTTGCAGTCATTTCCACTGCTCTATACACACTACAAATCCCATAAACCATAGTCTTTAGTCCATAATCCTTATTGGGAGCAGGCAAGAGAGGGTGGCTACATTCCAACATACAGTGAGACGACAGCAGTAAAAAAAAAAAAAAAAAAGTATTGGAGAATTTGGAGTAGATTGAGAGCAATAGAAGGTACTTTTCTGAGTTAAGAATACATATATGAATACATTTTTGTGAGTTTGGTGTCACTTTAAAAACATAAAAATTCAATAAGATCTCACATAAAGCCTTTATTAAATATTGCATTCGTTTTTTATCCTGGTGAATCAGTAGAAATGTGCCCTTAGGACATGGCTCAGCATAGATACGATTTCCTCTCTGTTTGCTCTGTAGTTTCAAGAACAGAAACGAAACTAAGCATACAAATCACGCCTCTTGCACACATAACAGTGAAAGCTTTACCATTCAGCAAGCAGACGTCTTCTTCATCTCATGCCATCAGCTGCTTATACCTGGCTCTGTTTTGGACACAGGTTAGTAGAACACACCTATAAAATAATGAACTTGTCATAAATGTACAATAGCTTTGTTAGGACTCTTTCACACTTGCGTTAAATTTTAAAGCAGCCCAAAAGCACAATATCGCACCTATAGCATTAATGAGCATATAGGATATATTTTAATGGCGTTCATATTGCGTCAGGCAACACTTCTCAAACTCCCTGTGGTTTTCTTTTTTTCACAAGGCTAAAATGGTAAATTATCATTTTAGACTGCACTGTGAATGCACTATAAATGCCATGGCGCATTTACAGTATGTTTACCCGCTTCAGCCCCTGAAGATTTGGCTGCTGAATGATGAGGCCATTTTTTGAGATTCGGCACAAAAAATTACAATTGCGCGGTCGTGAGGCACTGCACCGAAACAAAATTGACGTCCTTTTTTTTGCCACAAATAGAGCTTTCTTTTGGTGGTATTTGGTAATCTCTGCGGTTTTCATTTTTGCGCTATAAACAAAAAAAGTGCGACAATTTTGAAAAAAACACAATATTTTGTACTTTTTAAAAAAAAGCTGATTTTTTCTCAGTTTAGGTCGATATGTATTCTACATATTTTTGGTAATAAAAATCGCAATAAGCGTATATTGATTGGTTTGTGCAAAAGTTATAGCGTCTACAAAATAGGGGATAGATTTATAGCATTTTTATTTATTTTTTTTTTTTACTAGTAATGGCAGTGATCTGCGTTTTTTATCGTGACTACGATATTATGGCGGACACATCAGACACTTTTGACACATTTTTGGGACCATTGGCATTTATACAGCGATCAGTGCTATAAAAAGGCACTGATTACTGTAAAAATTTCACTGGCAGGGAAGGGGTTAACAATAGGGGGCGATCAAGGGGTTAACTGTGTTCCCTCTCTGTGTTCTAACTGAAGGGGGGATGGGACTGTCTAGGGGAGATGACAGATCACTGTTCACATAGCTCCCAACTGTCCCTGATTTCGAGGGACTGTCCCTGATTTGGAACAATGTCCCTCTGTCCCTTGTTCCATCTTATTTGCCCCTCATTTTGGTCTGATCTATAAAGTTGCATATAAAATGCACTTTTTATCTTTTAAAAAGTGTTTATCAGTGCTAAACCTTTCATCCAATTTCTAAATTGCTGAATTTGTGAAAAGCCAATATAAAGGAATAGTAGTGGTAAAAAAGTACTTGTGGGTTTAACGAATTAATTATTTTGATATCATTCTCCTTTAAGGGGGCGTGTCAGGGGGTGTGTCCTATGCCTACATACCTTTGCTAATAGGTGTCCGTCATTCCCTTATTAAAAAGTTGGGAGGTATGCTGTTCATACTTTGTATGAACACACGATCAGTCTCTTTTCCCCCCTCAGAGAACCGGGATCTGTGTGTTTACACACACAGATCCCGGTTCTCTGTGAGTCACGAGCGATCGTGGGAGCCCGGCGGTCATCGCACCCGCTGGGCACTCGCATCGGCTCTGGGGGTGAGCAGCGTGCGCCCCTAGTGGCCACAGGGTGAAGTGACGTAACATAACGTTGTTTCGCCCAACCGTGCCATTCTGCCACAGTAAAACTGCGGCGGCTAGACGGCAAGTGGTTAAGGTGCGGTTGTGGTGCGTTTCAATAGAAGTGAATGGAGGCAGTTGCAAAGCTTTGATCAGCCTGCCAAACTCTGCAGTTAGTGTTATTTTTTGCCTTGCAGCAACGCTAACGCTGCAGTGTAAACACCTCCATAGGCTCCCTATTTTAACAATTCTGTGTGGCATTGATAGGCGTTCAGGAAGTGTTAAAAAACATAACCTCCTATTTTCAATGCATGTGTGAAAGAGCACTTTATTAACAGTCTACAAATAAAGCAACTGAAAACAAGTGGGCTTAAACCGGCCATAGATGGTTTGAATTTCAGCTGCTTCAGCATGAACCAGCCAGGATTCAAATCATGTATGGGAAGGCTGATTGTACCTGGAGTTGATCGATCAACTAGGGTACAACCAGCCTGTTGGATTTTTCGTGTGATTATTGCTAGCAGCTTTAGCCGTTGGCATTACTCACTATGTGTTCTTCCAGCTGGGATGGCTGCCTACGACCCCCACCTGGAGAACACAATAGCTCTGCGGGACGGATTCCCCCATCAACACTGTCTGTGTTGTTGGGGGAATCGAGCGATTATCTTTCCTGCAACCCGTGGTTTGAGGAAAGAAAATCGCACTGTCTATAGCCAGCTTTAGTTTAGGTTCATAGTTTTTTTCGAGGCGTTTTAGTTTTATTTTAGGTGTTTTTTTTTTTAGATCAGAGTCCCCTATATCTAAACCTCTTTAGAGACAAACCGTCAGTCTCTAAGGGGGATGCTGATATAAGGGGACTGTAATATAATGGGTTTCTCTGAGGAGAGGGAGGAGGAGGTAATATAAGGACGAACTGATCTAATGAGGGTGCTGATATAAGGAGAGTTTCCTTATTTAGTAGAGGTCTCTAGGGAGGGGGTGCTGATCTAATGGCAGGTGCTGACTGCTGATCTAATGGGTCACCAGCAGTCAGCACCACCTCTACATTAGCTCAGAGTCCCCTTAACTTAGCAACCCCTTAGATATCTCTAATAGATCAGTGACCCCTCCCCCCCATCAGTGTCCCCTGCCCCTAAAGACCTCCATTAGACTGCCTTACCGAGAGACGTTTAGAGTCAGGAAGTGTGGGAGCCGGATTTTGGGGGTGGAGCGAAGTTGCTCTTCTGTAGTGCCATTTTCCTTCCTTCCATTGTGTGAAGGGGCTTGGGGAGAAGGCAAAGTAGGCAGATGCTGCATCGCTGTGCCCACTGTGTCGGCAAGACACATTTGAACTGGTACACTTACTCACAGGGCTGCTGTTAGGAATCATGGGGCCTCAACCCCCTGAGGGGGGAAAAGAGGTGGGGGGAGGGAGGTGAGAAAGGGGAGGTGAGAGAGGAGAAGGAGGCAGGAGAGAGAGGGGTGCTGACACAGAGGGGGGTGGTGCTGACAGAGAGGGGTGCTGACAGAGGGGGGGGGCACTGACAGAGAGGGAGGGCTGACAGAGAGGGTGTGGGCTGACAGAGAGGGGGTGGGCTGATGGGGGGTGCTGACAGAGAGGGTGTGGGCTGACAGAGAGGGGGCGCTGACAGAGGGGGTGAGCTGACACAGAGGGGTGCTGACAGAGAGGGTATGGGCTGACAGAGAGGGGGGTAGGCTGACAGAGAGGAGGTAGGCTGACAGAGGGAGTGAGCTGACACAGAGGGTATGGGCTGACAGAGAGGGGGGTGAGCTGACAGAGAGGGGGGTGCTGACAGAGAGGGGGGGGGTGCTGACAGAGAGGGTATGGGCTGACAGAGAGGGGGGTGAGCTGACAGAGAGGGCGGTTCTGACAGAGAGGGGGGGTGCTGACAGGGGGGGTGGGCTGACAGAGAGGGGGGTGCTGACAGGGGGGTGGCTGACAGAGGGGTGGGTGCTGACAGGGGGTGGGCTGACAGAGAAGGGGTGCTGACAGAGAGGGGGGGTGGGCTGACAGAGAGGGTGTGGGCTGACACAGAGGGGTGCTGACAGAGAGGGGGGTGGGCTGACAGAGAGGGGGGTGCTGACAGAGACGGTATGGGCTGACAGAGAGGGGGGTGAGCTGACAGAGAGGGCGACGCTGACAGAGAGGGTGTGGGCTGACAGAGAGGGGGTGCTGACAGAGGGGGGGGTGGGCTGATAGAGGGGGGGCAATGACAGAGAGGGTGTGGGCTGACAGAGCGGGGGCCCTGACAGAGAGGGGGGTGCTGACAGAGAGGGTATGGGCTGACAGAGAGGGGGTTGGGCTGACAGAGAGGGGGGTGCTGACAGAGAGGGGGGTGCTGACTGGGGGGGTGGGCTGACAGAGAGGGGGGTGCTGACAGGGGGGTGGGCTGACAGAGAGGGGGTGCTGACAGGGGGGTGGGCTGACAGAGAGGGGAGTGCTAACGGGGGGGGGGGCTGACAGAGAGGAGATGCTGGCAGGGGGTGGGCTGACAGAGAGGGGGGTGGGGTAACAGAGAGTGGGGTGCTGACAGAGAGGGGGCGCTGACAGAGGGGGTGAGCTGACACAGAGGAGTGCTAACAGAGATTGTATGGGCTGACAGAGAGGGGGTGGGCTGACAGAGAGGAGGGGGTGCTGACAGAGAGGGGGTGCTGACTGGGGGGGTGGGCTGACAGAGAGGGGGGTGCTGACAGGGGGGTGGGTTGACAGAGGGGGGGTGGGCTGACAGAGAGGGGGGTGCTGACAGGGGGGGGTGGGCTGACAGAGAGAGGGGGTGCTGACATTTATTGACATTTTTTTACCAAAGACATATGGCTGAATACATTTTGGCCTAAATGTATGACTAAAATTGAGTTTATTGGATTTTTTTTATAACAAAAAGTAGAAAATATAATTTTTTTCAAAATTTTCGGTCTTTTTCCGTTTATAGCGCAAAAAATAAAAACTGCAGAAGTGATCAAATACCACCAAAAGAAAGCTCTATTTGTGGGAAAAAAGGATGCAAATTTCGTTTGGGTACAGCATTGCATGACCGCGCAATTAGCAGTTAGCAACACAGTGCCAAATTGTAAAAAGTGCTCTGGTCAGGAAGGGGGTAAAACCTTCCGGGGCTGAAGTGGTTAAAAACTGCATCCATCCCTTTTTTCTTTATAGTCGATTTCTCAAGATCTTTAAATACTAGGTCCCTGAAAACTCCCACTGATGGAGCTGAATGGCTCGGAGGGTTGAACAGCGAGGCATTTGACAGAGTGGTATGTTGAAACTCAGATGGAACCATAGTCCTATTACGAATAGGATTAGAGATAATATATCTCTGTACATTGATTTTATGGATATCCATATAAGTTTCAAATTTATTTAAGGGGTGGGGGGGGGGGCAAACTTCAGGCCATGATTCAGCACAACCTTTTCTTCATGAGAAGGAGAAGCTGTACTCAAGTTGAATAGTCCATTGTCTGCTAGACCCTCCTTTTTTTTTTACCTTGTCCTCCTCCCCCCTCTGGTCCCTCGTTTGGTTCTATGTTTCTTTTTAGACTTGATCCTTCCGTGGGAAAAAAATTATCATTATTTACATGATGACTGGTAGATTGGGTAGGTGTATAATGGTAATATTCCCAATATTCATTACCACCATTGTCCCTTTCATATGCATAGGGAGCCCTTGGAGAAAAAATTTCCACGTTGCCTCCAAGAGTTATTGAAATGGCTGCGCGGGGGTCCTTGTTGAGGACGTTGTACAATGTACCTGTCGCTACCTCCATAGCGCTCGTCCTCTCTATAGAGGGGTGCAAACCTATTATGGGTGTCGACAGGCTCATGATGTGAAGGACGGCCACCTCCACTATTACCCCTTCTGGGGCCTCCTCTACCTCTAGAGTTGTTTTTAGGTGGTTGTCCATGTACAGGTTTGATTGAATCTAAATTTCTACCTTGGTATGTGGAAGGCTGTAGAGGACCCGGAGTTCCCTGTGATTGACCAGGTATTCCATTAGTCCCAACTGCCACCCCCCATTACTCGTGGTATTAACCTTCTCCATACTCTGCCATCTAAAAACATTATTGTTCTTATAATCTCCAATATCACAAACATATTTCTTTTTTTTTGTTTGTTATCTGTTCTGCTTCCTCCTTTTCTAAATGTTTTCTAAGATTATCAGATTTTTTTTTTTTATAGTCCTCAAGGTCTCTAAAAGGGACTAGTTTTTCTCTAAGTTTAACAATCTCATCATCAATGTTTGTCAATTTCCTCTTTTTGCGAGTGATCAAAAAATCAAGAAGTGCTAATCCTGCCTTGTTGAAATACTGAAACCACTCAGAGGTATCAACATCATCATTGTATGGAGTCAATTCCCATCTAAGACTCCTAGGAACTATTTTTGCAGAGATATATCTCTCCAAAAACGCCACATCCCAATTAATGTGCAATTCTGTGCTGAGCAGATTTTTAAGTCGCATAAAGATGCCACCAATGTCATTCTGAAGTTCAACAGATTCACTAAAGACACTTTCAGTGTCAATGACATGGGTGGCTCTAAAGTCAAGGATGTCCATGATCACACAATAGAGCAGCAAGTGAAATAAAGGTACCAAAAAACAACAATAAATTCAATATTGATCATTGCGCTAGTAATGGTAATAAAGCAGCTGCATAAATTGTATGGTGACAATAAGAAGCACGAAAAATATAATGATATGCAGTGCTATAAATGTAGTATTACAAATAAAAAGTCCATAGTGTTTGAAATAAAGTCCTTGTTCAGGAGAAAACGCTGGAATCACCCACAGTGTAGACAGAAATACAATTTAGGTGAATACTAGCTTATCCTCCACCGAACATCAACACACAAGGCCACTTACTAAAAAGAATAGACCACTTAATCACAGGTGGTCAAACAGGCATGATAAATTCACAGAGCCAAGAAACCATTAATGGAGATCACAGATGGCTGGGTATTCCATCAGATAAAAACAAGCATGTAAAAAGCAGCAGTCTGTATAAGCAGCATTTGTTTCCAACCACAAAGATGGGCGCAGTCGTCACGTTGCAATGTCGTGACGTCAGAACTCCTCCCAATGCGGCGTTTCGTCCAAACGAACGTTGCCAGGAGCGTGGTTAAAGTTCATACTGACTTCTTTAAGGAGGAAGGGCGGAAGTAGACACGCCCATTCCCCTGTGTTCCAAGCCTCTCTCCCATCCGCAGGAAGCGGAACCACAGACAACCGGATGTTTACATCCAGGTCTCAAAATACATGGCTTGAAACACCCACGGTGGCCACGTTTAGGGAGACTAGATAGGAAACACTATAAATGTATCTATATAATCTCTGAGAGGGGAAAGGAAAAAGAAACCGGGCCAAATTGGAAATAAGATTAATAATTAATGGAATAAATTAAGAATACTTAAAAAATCCAAAGATGGAAATATTAAGAGTAATTAATAAAATTACAGTTTATTCAAAAAACTTCCTCTATAGTAGACATAATGCTGCCATCTTGTGGTTGAAAACAGGTATAACAGGAAAATCAAATATATAAAAGCAACATTCTGTGGCCTACATTATGTGGGTCGCACCATTCGCAAGTTGGAAACTAGGCTCAAGGAGCATCTGGCAATTCATAAGGGCTTCTTGAACCATACTTTATGTAAACACTATGCCCTATGCCATGGTAAGAGTCCAAAGGGCACATCTTTTATGGCCATAGACAAGTTTGATCCTCATTGGAGAGGCAGCCATATTAGGAGAGAGATTTCAAAGATAGAGACCTGGTGGATTTTCTGTTTAAAATCTTACAGACCATTTGGTTTGAACATAGAATGGGATGTGAATGCCTTTATTAACAACAGCTGAACCCCCCGACTGTTCTCCTTTTTTTCGATTTTTTATTATCTTTTTATATTTATGTTTTCTGTAGGTTGCTTTTATATATTTGATTTTCCTGTTATACATGTTTTCAACCACAGGATGGCAGCATTACGTCTACTATAGAGGCAGTTTTTTATTTTGAAGTTTTTTGTACTTCTATTAATTACTCTTAATATTTCCATCTTTGGATTTTTCAAGTATTCTTAATTTTTTCCATTTATTCTTATTCTTGTTTCCAATTTGGCCCGGTTTCTTTTTCCTTTCCCCTCTCAGAGATTATATGAATACATTCATAGTGTTTCCTATCTAGTCTCCTTAAACATGGCCGTCATGGGTGTTTCTAGCCATGTATTTTGAGACCTGGATGTAAACATCCGGTTGTCTTTGGTTCCACTTCCTGCGGATGGGAGAGAGGCTTGGAACACAGGGGAATGGGCGTGTCTACTTCCGCCCTTCCTCTTATATGAAGAAGTCAGTATGAACTCTAACCTCGCCCCTGACAACGTTTGATTGGATGAAACGCCGCATTGGGAGGAGTTCTGACGTCACGACACTGCAACGTGACGACCGCGCCCATCTTTGTGGTTGGAAACAAATGCTGCTTATACAGACTGCTGCTTTTTACATGCTCGTTTTTATCTGATGAAATACCCAGCCATCTGTGATCTCTATTAATGGTTTTGTGGCTCTGTGGATCATCATGCCTGTTTGACCACCTGTGATTAAGCGGTCTATTCTTTTTGGTAAGAGGCCTGGTGTGTTGATGCTCAGTGGAGGATAAGTCCGTATTCACCTAATTTGTATTTCTGTCTACACTGTGGGTGATTCAAGCATTTTCTCCTGAACAAGGACTTTACTTCAAACACTATGGACTTTTTATTTGTAATACTACATTTATAGCGCTGCATATCATTATATTTTTCATGTTTCTTATTGTCACCATACAATTTATGCAGCTGCTTTATTACCGTTACTAGCGCAGTGATTAATCTTGAATTTTTTGTTTGTTTTTTGGTACCTTCATCTCACTTGCTGCTCTATTGTGTCATCATGGACATCTTTGACTTTAGAGCCACCCATGTCATTGACACTGAAAGTGTCTTTAGTGAATCTGTTGAACTTCAGAATGACGTTGGTGGCATCTTTATGCGACTTAAAAATCTGCTCACCACAGAATTGCACATTAATTGGGATGTGGCGTTTTTGGAGAGATATATCTCTGTAAAAATAGTTCCTAGGAGTTTGAGATGGGAATTGACTCCATACAATGATGATGTTGATACCTCTGAGTGGTTTCAGTATTTTAACAAGGCAGGATTAGCACTTCTTGTTTTTGTGATCACTCGCAAAAAGAGGAAATTCACAAACATTGATGATGAGATTGTTAAACTTAGAGAAAAACTAGTCCCTTTTAGAGACCTTGAGGACTATAAAAAAAAGATCTGATAATCTTAGAAAACATTTAGAAAAGGAAGAAGCAGAACAGAAAACAAAAAAGAAAAAGAAATATGTTTTTTTTTTTTTTTCAATTCTTTATTTAATTATAAATATAATCATACAAAGGTTAAAATTGGACATATACATGTACAATAACACACCCCTTCATATTCCCAATCCTACCCCTCCCTCTTCCCCAAAAAAACAAAACCCCCCCTCCCCTCCCCTCCCCGCAGACTCTTCTCCTATACTTCCAACAAGGAACACTCGCCTCACCAACTAAAGCTGGCATCAGTTTAATTCAACATTCCTTCAGTATATCTCACAGACTTCTTAAAGGCTACCCAACTTGCCCATCTACTTCCCACTGTCTCTTGCTCCCCATTCGGAGGGTCTACTACCTCACTCTTCTCCAAATTATATGTTTCCTAGACCCTCAGGAACCAATCACGAATCCTAGGACCTTCTACTTTCTGCCATTTTTTAGGGATTTCGCTTTTTGCTGCATTCAAGAACACGGGGATAATGGATGACTTATACCCTCTATTCCCTCCCTCCGAGCCGTGGAACAGGCAAACCCAAGGATCGTAAGGGATAGATTTACCCGTAATCTCCTCTATAATCTGAATTACCTCTAACCAGTATTTTTTGACTACTGGGAAACTCCACCAAAGATGGGCCATAGTCCCCTGGACCCTACATGCTCTCCAACAATTTGGGGACCTGTCTGGTTGGAATTTGCTAATTTTCACCGGTGTTACGTACCATCTAGTTAGACACTTAGACACTCTAGAGGTAGAGGAGGCCCCAGAAGGGGTAATAGAGGAGGTGGCCATCCTTCACATCATGAGCCTGTCGACACCCATAATAGGTTCGCACCCCTCTATAGAGAGGACAAGCGCTATGGAGGTAGTGACAGGTACATTGTACAACATGCTCAACAAGGACCCGTGCACGGCCATTTCAATTACTCTTGGAGGCAACATGGACATTTTTTTCCAAGAGCTCCCTATGCATATGAAAGGGACAATGATGGTAGTGAATATTGGGAAGATTACCATTATACACCTACCCAATCTACCAGTCATCATGTAAATAATGATAATTTTTTCCCACGGAGGGATCAAGTCTAAAAAGAAACATAGAACCAAACGAGGGACCAAAGGGGGGAGGAGGACAAGGTCAAAAAAGAAGGAGGGTCTAGCAGACAATGGACTATTCAACTTGAGTACAGTTTCTCTTTCTCATGAAGAGAAGGTTGTGCTGAATCATGGCCTGAAGTTTGCCCCTCCCCGCCTCTTAAATAAATTTGAAACTTATATGGATATCCATAAGTACATCCGAAAAATCAATGTACATAGATATATTATCTCTAATCCTATTCGTAATAGGACTATGGTTCCATCTGAGTTTCAACATACCACTCTGTCAAATGCCTCTCTGTTCAACCCTCCGAGCCATTCAGCTCCATCAGTAGGAGTTTTCAGGGATCTAGTATTTAAAGATCTTGAGAAATTGACTATAAAGAAAAAAAAAGGATGGATACAGTTTTTAAAAGAGGTCTGGATTCCTTTAAACAGAAGAATGACATTACCGTCCGCCTGGCTGACAAGGGGGGTATTGTCATTCTTGATAGTACTGCCTATGTGGGAGAGATGAACAGAATCTTGTCTGACACGGATACTTACCTTCCTCTTTGAAGCATTCCGACTCTAAAATATAAAAAAGAAGTTCAGATAATAGTAGATGAGGGTTTCAATAAGGGTATTTTGAAAAAAAAAATAAAAAATGTTCTTGATCCCGTAGCTCCCTGCATCCTGGTGATCTATTATTTACCAAAAGTCCATAAGAACCCCCTAAATCCACCCGGCCGTCCCATTATTAGCAGAATTGATTCTGTTACTTCCAGGATTGGGAGATACATAGATAACTTCCTGCAGCCCCTTGTTTTTAAAACTCCATCCCACCTTAAGGATAGTACACAGGTCATTAATATTTTGAAATAGATCACGTGGAAGGAAGGGTATATTTTGGCCACTCCAGACGTGGTCTTTTTATACACTATCATTTTTCATCGTCATGGCAGAGAGGCCGTGAAATGTTTCTTGCAGAGGGATTCGAGCATCTGTAGGTTGCAGCGGCAGTTCCTTCTCCACCTCCTCGGCTTTGCCATGAGCCACAATTATTTTTGGTTTAATGGCTCTTATTATCTGCAAGGTCGAGGAGTGGCGATGGGTGCCAAGTTTGCACCAAGTATGGCCAAATGGGAGGAGGACGTCATCTATGATCAATGGAGGACCAACTTTCTTCTGGGGTCGATACATTGATGACGTCCTCCTCCTATGGGAAGGAGATCGCGCCTCTTTGGATCTGTTCATTGGTGAACTCAACTCCAATGATCGGGGCATCATTCTCCAGCATGAGGCCAGCACCTCTGCCATACATTTTTTAGACCTACAAATCAGGGTAGAAAATTATAGACTTGTTACATCCACATATTTTAACCACTTAAGGACCGGAGCATTATGCTGCTTAAGGATCAGAGGACTTTTTCCAATTTGACACTGCGTCGCTTTAACTGCTAATTGCGCGGTCATGCAATGCTGTACCCAAACGAAATTTGCGTCCTTTTCTTCTCACAAATAGAGCTTTCTTTTGATGGTATTTGATCACCTCTGCCGTTTTTATTTTTTTGCGCTATACACAGAAAAAGACCGAAAATTTTGAAAAAAAAAGATATTTTCTACTTTTTGTTCTAAAAAAAATCCAATAAGCTCAATTTTAGTCATACATTTAGGCCAAAATGTATTCGGCCACATGTCTTTGGTAAAAAAAAATGTCAATAAGTGTATATTTATTGGTTTGTGCAAAAGTTATAGCGCCTACAAACTAGGGTACATTTTCTGGAATTTACACAGCCTTTAATTTATGACTGCCTATGTCGTTTCTTGAGGTGCTAAAATGGCAGGGCAGTACAAAACCCCCACAAATGACCCCATTTTGGAAAGTAGACACCCCAAGGAAATTGCTGAGAGGCATGTTGAGCCCATTGAATATTCATTTTTTTTGTCCCAAGTGATTGAATAATGACAAAAAAAAAAAAATTACAAAAAGTTGTCACTAAATGATATATTGCTCACACAGGCCATGGGCATATGTGGAATTGCACCCCAAAATACATTTAGCTGCTTCTCCTGAGTATGGGGATACCACATGTGTGGGACTTTTTGGGAGCCTAGCCGCATACGGGGCCCCGAAAACCAATCACTGCCTTCAGGATTTCTAAGGGCGTAAATTTTTGATTTTACTCCTCACTACCTATCACAGTTTTGAAGGCCATAAAATGCCCAGATGGCATAAAACCCCCCCAAATAACCCCATTTTGGAAAGTAGACACCCCAAGCTATTTGCTTTGAGACATGTTGAGTCCATGGAATATTTTATATTTTGACACAAGTTGCGGGAAAGTGACACTTTTTTTTTTTTGCACAAAGTTGTCACTAAATGATATATTGCTCACACAGGCCATGGGCATATGTGGAATTGCACCCCAAAATACATTTAGCTGCTTCTCCTGAGTATGAGGATACCACATGTGTGGGACTTTTTAGGAGCCTAGCCGCGTACGGGGCCCCGAAAACCAATCATCACCTTCAGGATTTCTAAGGGTGTAAACTTTTGATTTCACTCTTCACTGCCTATCACAGTTTCGGAGGCCATGGAATGCCCAGGTGGCACAAAACCCCCCCAAATGACCCCATTTTGGAAAGTAGACACCCCAAGCTATTTGCTGAGAGGCATGGTGAGTATTTTGCAGCTCTCATTTGTTTTTGAAAATGAAGAAAGTCAAGAACATTTTTTTTTCTTTTTTCAATTTTTAAAACTTTGTGACAAAAAGTGAGGTCTGCAAAATACTCACTATACCTCTCAGCAAATAGCTTGGGGTGTCTACTTTCCAAAATGGGGTCATTTGGGTTTTTTTTTGCCACCTGGGCATTCCATGGCCTCGAAACTGTGATAGGCAGTGAAGAGTGAAATCAAAAATTTACGCCCTTAGAAAGCCTGAAGGCGGTGCTTGGTTTTCGGGGTCCCGTGCGCGGCTAGGCTCCCAAAAAGTCCCACACATGTGGTATCCCCATACTCAGGAGAAGCAACAGAATGTATTTTGGGGTGTAATTTCACATATTCCCATGGCATGTTTGAGCAATATATCATTTAGTGACAACTTTGTGCAAAAAAAAAAAAAAATGTGTCTCTTTCCCGCAACTTGTGTCACAATATAAAATATTCCATGGACTCGACATGCCTCTCAGTAAATAGCTTGGGGTGTCTACTTTCCAAAATGGGGTCATGTGGGGGGTTTTGAACTGTCCTGGCATTTTATGCACAACATTTAGAAGCTTATGTCACACATCACCCACTCTTCTAACCATTTGAAGACAAAGCCCTTTCTGACACTTTTTGATTAGATGAAAAAATTATTTTTTTTGCAAGAAAATTACTTTGAACCCCCAAACATTATATATTTTTTTAAAGCAAATGCCCTACAGATTAAACTCGTGGGTGTTTCATTTTTTTTTTCACACAGTATTTGCGCAGCGATTTTTCAAACGCATTTTTTGGGGAAAAAACACACTTTTTTAAAATTTTAATGCACTAAAACACACTATATTGCCCAAATGTTTGATGAAATAAAAAAGATGATCTTAGGCCGAGTACATGGATACCAAACATGACATGCTTTAAAATTGCGCACAAACGTGCAGTGGCAACAAAATTTATACATTTTTAAAAGCCTTTAAAAACCTTTACAGGTTACCACTTTAGATGTACAGAGGAGGTCTACTGCTAAAATTACTGCCCTCGATCTGACCTTCGCGGTGATACCTCACATGCATGGTGCAATTGCTGTTTACATTTGACGCCAGACCGACCCTTAGCGTGAGAGCAGGGGGGACAGGGGTGCTTTTTTTTTTTTCTTTATTATTTTTTTGCTTTTTTATCTTATTTTTAAACTGTTCCTTTCATTTTTTTTTTAAATCATTTTTATTGTTATCTCAGGGAATGTAAATATCCCCTATGATAGCAATAGGTAGTGACAGGTACTCTTTTTTGAAAAAATTGGGGTCTATTAGACCCTAGATTTCTCCTCTGCCCTCAAAGCATCTGACCATACCAAGATCGGTGTGATAAAATGCTTCCCCAATTTCCCAATGGCGCTGTTTACATCCAGCGAAATCTAAGTCATAAAATGCTCGTAGCTTCCGGTTTCTTAGGCCATAGAGAAGTTTGGAGCCACTCTGGTCTCTGATCAGCTCTATGGTCAGCTGGCTGAATCACTGGCTGCATTCTCAGGTTCCCTGTTGAGACAGGAAAGCCAGAGAAAAACACGGAAGACGGTGGGGGGGCATTCCCTCCCACTGCTTGTAAAAGCAGTCTAGAGGCTAATTAGCCACTAGGATTGCTTTTACATGAATGCCGACCGCTGGCTGAAAAGAATGATACCAAGATGATACCTAAACCTGCAGGCATCATTCTGGTATAGATATTTAAAAGAGAATGATACAGCGCTGCGCTAAAAAGAACTAACTAAGGAAGCAGCCAGCACACCCGTAGACTCAGGGAAAAATAACAACTAAAGATTCACAGTGTGGCGCTGTTGAGTGAATACAGTATAAAGAAAACTAAACATTAAATACCATCAAATAATGAAAATCTCACATGAACACTTGTGACAGTGACTGGTGAAAAAATAATACATCTATGTGTTTAGATGAATTAAACATCAAAGGACAAAATCAAATATAGAGTCCATAACACCAAGAAAAAAAGTCTGTGATAACAGTGTATAAATAGTATGCAGTTGTTTTTCTTGTACGTGCAGGAAGATCAATTAAACCCGGTAGCCTGGTAGATGAATGGACCATAAACGACCAGAGGTGCACAGAAATTTGAAAACGGTGCCAGGACCATCACCAGAAGATATGGAGGCTTACCAGAAGTAGTGGCCTGAAATAGCATATGCCAAAACAGGTCAAAAAGGCTTGATGACCAATTGGTCTAGATGTATTGTCTGGTCAGATGTCATCACCGCACCAACGGAGGGGAGGGGGGGAAGTAATCAGCACGACTTCCTCAATAGTAATCACACCACCATAAGCCAAACGAGAGATTCGTATAACATGTGAGGGATGAAAACACTTACATAGTGTAATAACGTATTAACTTGGATTTATTAAAAATAGCAATAAAAAACAAACTCACATTTTTTTCAGATCAAACAAGCATGTAATATCGTGTAGCGGTAGTTGTGAGGGGTCCACCCTCATTCTGGTATAACCACTCAAAGTCGTGAATGGCGTACCTGAAGACAAAAAAATGGTTAACAATAAAGCACAGTAAAGTATAAAAAATTGCATACCTGAAAAGCAAACATGATAAAACATAATAACAATAAAACATTGCAGAATAGAATACAGTAAAAAAGAGCAGAACAATAGAGAATAGAGAGAGAGAGAACAATAAAACGACAACTATTTTTTTTTATTTTATATTTTTGTTGTGTTTTTTTTTTTTTACACTTTTTTTTGTAACTGTAACTTTTATAACGGTAACCGGTTCCAGGTTCGGGTCTCTCAAAATGTGATGGCATCTTAGGAGACCCTTTGAAAGTGTGCCTAGTCTGTGGAATGCTGTACCCTATGCTAATACTCAACTAGTGTATGGTAGCGTTCAAAACATTCACCAATGCAAAGACCAGGATTATCAGGACAGGAGGGACAATAATAGCGGGTGTCACACCTATATCCGCGCTTGCTGCAGACACAACATCTTTTTTGGGGGGGTTCGTTGGGTAGGGGTACTCGGGAGGACATAAAGAAAATGCCTCTCATGCAGCCGACTGCATTTGGTTGGGGATGTGAATGGGGGAATTACGGGTGCTGCAGAAGCGGTGAGTTCCCAATTAAGATTGGCGAATGCAGCAGGAAGGGCATTATGGGCACGACGGGCCTGTGTTTGTCTTTTTGGTGCCAGCGGGACACTACTTGTGCTTGCCACCTCACCAGCTTGAACTGCACTTATGAGACTCGCCACGTCACGAAGTGTTACTGCAGTGCTGGTTTGACTACGACCGATGTGTACTAGGCCGCTGGTGCTTGCCAGTTCACCAAAACGCTACCAAAAAAACTGTTAGCGATCGCAGGGATCAGGCCTGAATCTGCGAACGCTGCAGTTATGCGTTTAGTGTTTTGTAAGTGTCAGTGATCGATCGATGCTGCACTTGGGTGGGCTGGGCTGTGCCGGGCGGAGGGGCAAAACGCAGGTGCTAGCAGGTATCTGGGCTGATCCCGATAACACTGCGTTTTTGGGAACCCTAAACTGCTGGGAACGCTAGTATAGATCTGATCGGATCAGATATCGATCCGTTCAGATACTATACCACTAAGGGAGGTGTACGCTGCGTGCGTGGGTGTTAGCGGTACTGGCGCTAACCTGACGCTGCTTGGGGCTGGTGCTTACCAGTTCACCAAAATGCTACCAAAAAAACTGTTAGCGATTGCAGGGATCAGGCCTGACTCTGCGAACGCTGCAGGTATGCGTTTAGTGTTTTGTAAGTGACAGTGATCGATCGATACTGCACTTGGGTGTGTTGGGCTGGGCTGGGCGGAGGGGGCAAAACGCAGGTGCTAGCAGGTATCTGGGCTGATCCCGCTAACACTGCGTTTTTGGGAACCCTAAACTGCTGGGGATGCTAGTATAGATCTGATCGGATCAGATATTGATGCGTTCAGATACTATACCACTAAGGGAGGCGTATGCTGCGTGCGTGGGTGTTATCGGTACTGGCGCTAATCTGACGCTGCCTGGGGCGACGCATATCACCGCCGGGCGATCAGGGGGCTAAACCTTTATTAGGTAATAAACGGCGGTTGCCCTGACACTATAAAAAATAAACAAACTAACCAGCGTCACCCGTAACGGTTATACGGTGATCAGTGGTGAAAGGGTTAACTAGGGGGCAATCAAGGGGTTAAAACATTTATTAGGTAGTATATGGGGGTCCCTGATGCTATAAAACGCTGACGGCGAACCTAAATATTTACATCCCTAACTAGCGTCACCAGTGACACTAATACAGCAATCAGAAAAATGATCGCTTAGCGACACTGGCGACAGGGGGTGATCAAGGGGTTAAAACTTTATTAGGGGGGTTAGGGGGGTACCCTAGATCTACAGGGGGCTAATACTAACTGCCCTAACACAGTAACTGTCACAAACTGACACCATGCAGTAATCAGAAAAAAAAACTGCTTGGTGTCAGCGTGACAGGGGGGGGGAGGGGTAATTGGGGGGTGATCGGGGGGGTTTGGGGGTGTAAAGTATGCCTGGCATGTTCTACTGTAAGTGTATGTGTTGTGCAACTCACATTGATGTCTTCTCTCCTCGGTGCCAGAACGGAAACTGCCGAGCCGAGGAGAGATGACATCACATTCCCTGCCTGTGTGTACTACACACAGGCAGGGGAGGATTCTCATTGGCTGGGAGCGATCGCGAGGGGGGGGGCCACGATCAGATGGCCTCCCCCTCATCTCTGATCGCTGCCAGACCAACGGCCACCGCCTCAGGCACCGGGGGGGGTCCGATAGGACCCCCCGCCCGCGGGAAGGCAATCACGTACCAGGTACATGATTTTTCCTGCCCGTGCCATTCTGCTGACGTATATCAGCGTGAGGCGGTCGTCAAGTAGTTAAAGACACTGACAGGAACGGCTACATAGGGACGGAGAGCTGCCACCATGAGTCCTGGCTTAGGTCTGTCCCTATGAGCCAATTCCTCAGATTAAGGAGGAATTGCTCCTTACAGGAGGACTTTCTGAAGGAGGCAGAGTTTTTGAAGACTCGCTTCCTACAGAAAGGTTATGCAGTCAATGACCTCGGTCGGGTCATAACTGATGTTGCATTGAAAAATAGAGAAGACCTGCTGAAGCCCAGAATAAGAGAAGGTGGGGATTTTTCCTCTCGTTTTTCATTCTATACTACTTACTTGGATCAGCATTTTTCAATTAAGAAGATTTTTGGAAAGCATTGGGGCATTCTAAAAAGTGACAGAATACTTGGTCCTTTGCTCCCTGAACAACTTAGGGTCACCTATAGAGGTGCACCCTCATTGAAACTTCAAGTAGCCCCAAATATAATTAGACCCCCAGTAAAACCAAGCTTCTTCAGCGATTTCAAGGGCTACTATTGTTGTAGAAAATGTGAAGTTTGTCTAAATAATTGCCTTAAGGAGAGGAAATATACCACTTTTAATGTTACTGGCCGATCATATGATGTGGAATCTTTTTATCACCTGTTCGACCAAGAATGTGGTTTATTTGATCACGTGCCCTTGCGGCCTACATTATGTGGGTCGCACCATTCGCAAGTTGGAACCGAGGCTCAAGGGGCATCTGGCAAATATTCATAAGGGCTTCTTGAACCATAGTTTATCTAAACAATATGCCCTATGCCATTGTAAGAGTCCAAAGGGCACATCTTTTATGGCCATAGACAAGTTTGATCCTCATTGGAGAGGCAGCCATATTAGGAGAGAGATTTCAAAAGATGGTGGATTTTCTGTTTAAAATCTTACAGACCATTTGGTTTGAACATAGAATGGGATGTGAATGCCTTAATTAACAACAGCTGATACCCCAGACTGTTCTCCTTTTTTTTGATTTTTTTATTATCTTTTTATATTTATGTTTTCTGTAGGTTGCTTTTATATATTTGATTTTCCTGTTATACCTGTTTTCAACCACAAGATGGCAGCATTACGTCTACTATAGAGGCAGTTTTTTTTTTTGAAGTTTTTTTGTACTTCTATTAATAACTCCTAATATTTCCATCTTTGGATTTTTTAAGTACTCTTAATTTTTTCCATTTATTCTTATTCTTGTTTCCAATTTGGCCCGGTTTCTTTTTCCTTTCTCCTCTCAGAGATTATATAGATACATTCATAGAGTTTCCTATCTAGTCTCCCTAAACATGGCTGCCGTGGGTGTTTCTAGCCATGTATTTTGAGACCTGGATGTAAACATCTGGTCATCTGTGGTTCTGCTTCCTGCGGATGGGAGAGAGGCTTGGAACACAGGGGAATGGGCGGGTCTACTTCCGCCCTTCCTCTTATAGAAAGAAGTCAGTATGAACTCTAACCACGCCCCTGACAACGTTTGATTGGATGAAACGCCGCTTTGGGAGGAGTTCTGACATCACGACACTGCAACGTGACGACCGCGCCCATCTTTGTGGTTGGAAACAAATGCTGCTTATACAGACTGCTGCTTTTTACATGCTCGTTTTTATCTGATGAAATACCCAGCCATCTGTGATCTCTATTAATGGTTTTGTGGCTCTGTGGATCATCATGCCTGTTTGACCACCTGTGATTAAGTGGTCTATTCTTTTTGGTAAGAGGCCTGGTGTGTTGATGTTCAGTGGAGGATAAGTCCGTATTCACCTAATTTGTATTTCTGTCTACACTGTGGATGATTCAAGCATTTTCTCCTGAACAAGGACTTTACTTCAAACACTATGGACTTTTTATTTGTAATACTACATTTATAGCGCTGCATATCATTATATTTTTCATGTTTCTTATTGTCACCATACAATTTATGCAGCTGCTTTATTACCGTTACTAGCGCAGTGATTAATCTTAAATTTTTTGTTTGTTTTTTGGTACCTTTATCTCACTTGCTGCTCTATTGTGTCATCATGGACATCTTTGACTTTAGAGCCACCCATGTCATTGACTCTGAAAGTGTCTTTAGTGAATCTGTTGAACTTCAGAATGACATTGGTGGCATCTTTATGCGACTTAAAAATCTGCTCACCACAGAATTGCACATTAATTGGGATGTGGCGTTTTTGGAGAGATATATCTCTGCAAAAATAGTTCCTAGGAGTCTGAGATGGGAATTGACTCCATACAATGATGATGTTGATACCTCTGAGTGGTTTCAGTATTTTAACAAGGCAGGATTAGCACTTCTTGTTTTTGTGATCACTCGCAAAAAGAGGAAATTCACAAACATTGATGATGAGATTGTTAAACTTAGAGAAAAACTAGTCCCTTTTAGAGACCTTGAGGACTATAAAAAAAAGATCTGATAATCTTAGAAAACATTTAGAAAAGGAAGAAGCAGAACAGAAAACAAAAAAGAAAAAGAAATATGTTTGTTTTTTTTTTTTTTCAATTCTTTATTTAATTATAAATATAATCATACAAAGATTAAAATTGGACATATACATGTACAATAACACACCCCTTCATATTCCCAATCCTACCCCTCCCTCCTCCCCAAAAAACCAAAACCCCCCCTCCCCCTCCCTGCAGACTCTTCTCCTATACTTCCAACAAGGAACACTCGCCTCGCCAACCAAAGCTGGCATCAGTTTAATTCAACATTCCTTCGGTATATCTTACAGACTTCTTAAAGGCTACCCAACTTGCCCATCTACTTCCCGCTGTCTCTTGCTCCCCATTCGGAGGGTCTACTACCTCACTCTTCTCCAAATTATATGTTTCCTAGACCCTAAGGAACCAATAACGAATCCTAGGACCTTCTACTTTCTGCCATTTTTTAGGGATTTCGCTTTTTGCTGCATTCAAGAACATAGGGATAATGGATACTTATACCCTCTATTCCCTCCCTCCGAGCCGTGGAACAGGCAAACCCAAGGATCGTAAGGGATAGATTTACCCGTAATCTCCTCTATAATCTGAATTACCTCTAACCAGTATTTTTTGACCACTGGGAAACTCCACCAAAGATGGGCCATAGTCCCCTGGACCCTACATCCTCTCCAACAATTTGGGGACCTGTCTGGTTGGAATTTGCTAATTTTCACCGGTGCTACGTACCATCTAGTTAGACACTTGTAGTGTGTCTCAATCATTTTCATGTCGACCGCCGTGCTGTGTGTTGCCTTCAGAATGTTTCCCACTACATTCTCCTTGAGAGTTACCCCCAATTCCCTTTCCCATTTTTTAATGAATGGCGGCACTTCCATCCCTCCTTTGTTTAACAATATTTTATATATCGCGGAGACATGCCCCCTTGTCTTTACACTACAAAACAGCTTCTCTATTGGTCTGAGGTCTTTTTCCTCTCTTATAGGCCCTGGGATACTTTCTACAAGAAATATGTTTGTGATACTGAAGATTATAAGAACAATAACGTTTTTAGATGGCAGAGTATGGAGAAGGTTAATACCACGAGTAATGGGGGTGGCAGTTGGGACTAATGGAATACCTGGTCAATCACCGGGAACTCCGGGTCCTCTACAGCCTTCCACATACCGATGTAGACATTTAGATTCTCCCAAACCTGTACATGGACAACCACCTAAAAACAACTCTAGAGGTAGAGGAGGCCCCAGAAGGGGTAATAGGGATGTGGCCGTCCTTCACATCATGAGCCTGTCGACACCCATAATAGGTTCGCACCCCTCTATAGAGAGGACAAGCGCTATGGAGGTAGCGACAGGTACATTGTACAACATGCTCAACAAGGACCCGTGCACGGCCATTTCAATTACTCTTGGAGGCAACGTGGAAATTTTTTTCCAAGGGCTCCCTATGCATATGAAAGGGACATTGATGGTAGTGAATATTGGGAAGATTACCATTATACACCTACCCAATCTACCAGTCATCATGTAAATAATGATAATTTTTTCCCACGGAGGGATCAAGTCTAAAAAGAAACATAGAACCAAACGAGGGACCAGAGGGGGGAGGAGGACAAGGTAAAAAAAAGAAGGAGGGTCTAGCAGACAATGGACTATTCAGCTTGAGTACAGTTTCTCTTTCTCATGAAGAGAAGGTTGTGCTGAATCATGGCCTGAAGTTTTCCTCTCCCCGCCTCTTAAATAGATTTTGAAACTTATATGGATATCCATAAGTACATCCCGAAAAATCAATGTACAGAGATATATTATCTCTAATCCTATTCGTAATAGGACTATGGTTGCATGTGAGTTTCAACATACCACTCTGTCAAATGCCTCTCTGTTCAACCCTCCGAGCCATTCAGCTCCATCAGTGGGAGTTTTCAGGGACCTAGTATTTAAAGATCTTGATAAATTGACTATAAAGAAAAAAAAAGGATGGATGCAGTTTTTAAAAGAGGTCTGGATTCCTTTAAACAGAGGAATGACATTACCGTCCGCCTGGCTGACAAGGGGGGTATTGTCATTCTTGATAGTACTGCTTATGTGGGAGAGATGAACAGAATCTTGTCTGACACGGATACTTACCTTCCTCTTTGAAGCATTCCGACTCTAAAATATAAAAAAAGAAGTTCAGATAATAGTAGATGAGGGTTTCAATAAGGGTATTTTGAATAAAAAATAAAAAATGTTCTTGATCCCCGTAGCTCCCTGCATCCTGGTGATCTATTATTTACCAAAAGTCCATAAGAACTCCCTAAATCCACCTGGCCATCCCATTATTAGCAGAATTGATTCTGTTACTTCCAGGATTGGGAGATACATAGATAACTTCCTGCAGCCCCTTGTTTTTAAAAACTCCATCCCACCTTAAGGATAGTACACAGATCATTAATATTTTGAAATAGATCACGTGGAAGGAAGGGTATATTTTGGCTACTCCAGACGTGGCCTCTTTATACAGTATCATTTCTCATCGTCATGGCAGAGAGCCCCGTGAAATGTTTCTTGGAGAGGGATTCGAGCATCTGTAGGTTGCAGCGGCAGTTCCTTCTCCACCTCCTCGGCTTTGCCATGAGCCACAATTATTTTTGGTTTAATGGCTCTTATTATCTGCAAGGTCGAGGATGGCGATGGGTGCCAAGTTTTGCACCAAGTATGGCCAAATGGGAGGAGGACGTCATCTATGATCAACGGAGGACCAACTTTCTTCTGGGGTCGATACATTAATGACGTCCTCCTCCTATGGGAAGGAGATCACGCCTCTTTGGATCTGTTCATTGGTGAACTCTACTCCAATGATGGGGGCATCATTCTCCAGCATGAGGCCAGCACCTCTGCCATACATTTTTTAGACCTACAAATCAGGGTAGAAAATTATAGACTTGTTACATCTACATATTTTAACCACTTAAGGACCGGAGCATTATGCTGCTTAAGGATCAGAGGACTTTTTACAATTTGATACTGCGTCGATTTAACTGCTAATTGCGCGGTCATGTAATGCTGTACCGAAACGAAATTTGCGTCCTTTTCTTCCCACAAATAGAGCTTTCTTTTGATGGTATTTGATCACCTCTGCCATTTTTATTTTTTGCGCTATACACGGAAAAAGACCGAAAATTTTTTAAAAAAATGATATTTTCTACTTTTTGTTCTAAAGAAAATCCAATAAACTCAATTTTAGTCATACATTTAGGCCAAAATGTATTCGGCCACATGTCTTTGGTAAAAAAATGTCAATAAGTGTATATTTATTGGTTTGCGCAAAAGTTATAGCGCCTACAAACTAGGGTACATTTTCTGGAATTTATACAGCCTTTAATTTATGACTGCCTATGTCGTTTCTTGAGGTGCTAAAATGGCAGGGCAGTACAAAACCCCCACAAATGACCCCATTTTGGAAAGTAGACACCCCGAGGAAATTGCTGAGAGGCATGTTGAGCCCATTGAATATTCATTTTTTTTGTCCCAAGTGATTGAATATTGACAAAAAAAAAATTACAAAAAGTTGTCACTAAATGATATATTGCTCACACAGGCCATGGGCATATGTGGAATTGCACCCCAAAATACATTTAGCTGCTTCTCCTGAGTATGGGGATACCACATGTGTGGGACTTTTTGGGAGCCTAGCCGCGTACGGGGCCCCGAAAACCAATCACTGCCTTCAGGATTTCTAAGGGTGTAAATTTTTGATTTTACTCCTCACTACCTATCACAGTTTTGAAGGCCATAAAATGCCCAGATGACATAAACCCCCCCCCCCCCCCAAATGACCCCATTTTGGAAAGTAGACACCCCAAGCTATTTGCTTTGAGGCATGTTGAGTCCATGGAATATTTTATATTTTGACACAAGCTGCGGGAAAGTGACAAATGTTTTTTTTTTTTGCACATGTGTGGGACTTTTTAGGAGCCTAGCCGCGTACGGGGCCCCGAAAACCAATCACCGCCTTCAGGATTTCTAAGGGTGTAAATTTTTGATTTCACTCTTCACTGCCTATCACAGTTTTGGAGGCCATGGAATGCCCAGGTGGCACAAAACCCCCCCAAATGACCCCATTTTGGAAAGTAGACACCCCAAGCTATTTGCTGAGAGGCATGGTGAGTATTTTGCAGGTCTCATTTGTTTTTGAAAATGAAGAAAGACAAGAAAAAAATTTTTTTTTTCAATTTTCAAAACTTTGTGACAAAAAGTGAGGTCTGCAAAATACTCACTATACCTCTCAGCAAATAGCTTGGGGTGTCTACTTTCCAAAATGGGGTCATTTGGGGTTTTTTTTTGCCACCTGGGCATTCCATGGCCTCCGAAACTGTGATAGGCAGTGAAGAGTGAAATCAAAAATTTACGCCCTTAGAAAGCCTGAAGGCGGTGCTTGGTTCCCAAAAAGTCCCACACATGTGGTATCCCCATACTCAGGAGAAGCAACAGAATGTATTTTGGGGTGTAATTTCACATATTCCCATGGCATGTTTGAGCAATATATCATTTAGTGACAACTTTGTGCAAAAAAAAAAAAAAATTTGTCTCTTTCCCGCAACTTGTGTCACAATATAAAATATTCCATGGACTCGACATGCCTCTCAGTAAATAGCTTGGGGTGTCTACTTTCCAAAATGGGGTCATTTGGGGGGGTTTTGAACTGTCCTGGCATTTTATGCACAACATTTAGAAGCTTATGTCACACATCACCCACTCTTCTAACCACTTGAAGACAAAGCCCTTTCTGACACTTTTTGATTACATGAAAAAATTATTTTTTTTTGCAAGAAAATTACTTTGAACTCCAAAACATTATATATTTTTTTAAAGCAAATGCCCTACAGATTAAACTCGTGGGTGTTTCATTTTTTTTTGACACAGTATTTGTGCAGCGATTTTTCATACGCATTTGTTGGGGAAAAAACACACTTTTTAAAATTTTAATGCACTAAAACACACTATATTGCCCAAATGTTTGATGGAATAAAAAAGATGATCTTAGGCCGAGTATATGGATACCAAACATGACATGCTTTAAAATTGCGCACAAACGTGCAGTGGCAACAAAATTGATACATTTTTAAAAGCCTTTAAAAGCCTTTACAGGTTACCACTTTAGATTTACAGAGGAGGTCTACTGTTAAAATTACTGCCCTCGATCTGACCTTCGCAGTGATACCTCACATGCATGGTGCAATTGCTGTTTACAATTGACGCCAGACCGACCCTTAGCGCGAGAGCAGGGGGGACAGGGGTGCTTTTTTTTTTTTTTTCTTTATTATTTTTTTCTTTTCTATCTTATTTTTAAACTGTTCCTTTCATTTTTTTTTTTAAATCATTTTTATTGTTATCTCAGGGAATGTAAATATCCCCTATGATAGCAATAGGTAGTGACAGGTACTCTTTTTTGAAAAAATTGGGGTCTATTAGACCCTAGATTTCTCCTCTGCCCTCAAAGCATCTGACCACACCAAGATCGGTGTGATAAAATGCTTCCCCAATTTCCCAATGGCGCGGTTTACATCCGGCGAAATCTAAGTTATAAAATGCTCGTAGCTTCTGGTTTCTTAGGCCATAGAGATGTTTGGAGCCACTCTGGTCTCTGATCAGCTCTATGGTCAGCTGGCTGAATCACTGGATGCATTCTCAGGTTCCCTGTTGAGACAGGAAAGCCAGAGAAAAACAAGGAAGACGGTGGGGGGGGGGGCATTCCCTCCCACTGCTTGTAAAAGCAGTCTAGAGGCTAATTAGCCACTAGGATTGCTTTTACTTTTACATGAAAGCCGACCGCTGGCTGAAAAGAATGATACCAAGATGATACCTAAACCTGCAGGCATCATTCTGGTATAACCACTCAAAGTCGTGAATGGCGTACCTGAAGACAAAAAAATGGTTAACAATAAAACACAGTAAACAGTAAAGTATAAAAAATTGCATACCTGAAAAGCAAACATGATAAAACATGATAACAATAAAACATTGCAGAATAGAATACAGTAAAAAAGAGCAGAACAATAGAGAGAATAGAGAGAGAGAGAACAATAAAACGACAACTATTTTTTTTTATTTCATATTTTTGTTTGTGTTTTTTTTTTTTTTTTTACACTTTTTTTTGTAACTGTAACTTTTATAACGGTAGACCCTGGGAAAGTGCGCCTAGTCTGTGGAATGCTGTACCCTACGCTAATACTCAACTGGTGTATGGTAGCGTTCAAAACATTCACCAATGCAAAGACCAGGATTATCAGGACAGGAGGGACAATAATAGCGGGTGTCACGCCTATATCCGCGCTTGCTGCAGACACAACATCTTTTTTGGGGGGGTTCGTTGGGTAGGGGTACTCGGGAGGACATAAAGAAAATGCCTCTCATGCAGCCGACTGCATTTGGTTGGGGATGTGAATGGGGGAATTACGGGTGCTGCAGAAGCGGTGGGTTCCCAATTAAGATTGGCAAATGCAGCAGGAAGGGCATTATGGGCACGACGGGCCTGTGTTTGTCTTTTTGGTGCCAGCGGGACACTACTTGTGCTTGCCACCTCACCAGCTTGAACTGCACTTATGGGACTCGCCACGTCACCAAGTGTTACTGCAGCGCTGGTTTGACTACGACCGGGGTGTACTAGGCCGCTGGTGCTTAACAGTTCACCAAAACGCTACCAAAAAAACTGTTATAGGGCGTACACACGGTCGGACTTTGTTCGGATATTCCGACAACAAAATCCTAGGATTTTTTCCAACGGATGTTGGCTCAAACTTGTGTTGCATACACACGGTCACACAAAGTTGTCGGAAAATCCGATCGTTTTAAATGCGGTGACGTAAAACATGTACGTCGGGACTATAAACGGGGCAGTGGCCAATAGCTTTCATCTCTTTATTTATTCTGAGCATGCGTGGCACTTTGTCCGTCGGATTTGTGTACACACGATCGGAATTTCCGACAACGGATTTTGTTGTCGGAAAATTTTATCTCCTGCTGTCCAACTTTGTGTGTCGGAAAATCCGATGGAAAATGTCCGATGAAGCCCACACACGGTCGGAATTTCCGACAACACGCTCCGATCGGACATTTTCCATCGGAAAATCTGACCGCGTGTACGGGGCATTAGCGATCGCAGGGATCAGGCCTGACTCTGCGAACGCTGCAGTTATGCGTTTAGTGTTTTGTAAGTGTCAGTGATCGATCGATACTGCACTTGGGTGGGCTGGGCTGGGCCGGGCGGAGGGGCAAAACGCAGGTGCTAGCAGGTATCTGGGCTGATCCCGATAACACTGCGTTTTTGGGAACCCTAAACTGCTGGGGACGCTAGTATAGATCTGATCGGATCAGATATCGATCCGTTCAGATACTATACCACTAAGGGAGGTGTACGCTGCGTGCGTGGGTGTTAGCCGTACTGGCGCTAACCTGACGCTGCTTGGGGCTGGTGCTTACCAGTTCACCAAAATGCTACCAAAAAAACTGTTAGCGATCGCAGGGATCAGGCCTGACTCTGCGAACGCTGCAGTTATGCGTTTAGTGTTTTGTAAGTGACAGTGATCGATCGATACTGCACTTGGGTGGGCTGGGCTGGGCCGGGCGGAGGGGCAAAACACAGGTGCTAGCAGGTATCTGGGCTGATCCCGCTAACTCTGCGTTTTTGGGAACCCTAAACTGCTGGGGACGCTAGTATAGATCTGATCGGATCAGATATTGATCCAATCAGATACTATACCACTAAGGGAGGTGTACAGTGCGTGCGTGGGTGTTAGCGGTACTGGCGCTAACCTGACGCTGCCTGGGGCTGGTGCTTACCAGTTCACCAAAATGCTACCAAAAAAACTGTTAGCGATCGCAGGGATCAGGCCTGACTCTGCGAATGCTGCAGTTATGCATTTAGTGTTTTGTAAGTGACAGTGATCGATCAATACTGCACTTGAGTGGGCTGGGCTGAAAACTGCTGGGGACGCTAGTATAGATCTGATCGGATCAGATATTGATGCGTTCAGATACTATACCACTAAGGGAGGCGTATGCTGCGTGCGTAGGTGTTAGCGGTACTGGCGCTAATCTGACGCTGCCTGGGGCGACGCATATCACTGTCGGGCAATCAGGGGGCTAAACCTTTATTAGGTAATAAACGGCGGGTGCCCTGACACTATAAAAAATAAACGAACTAACCAGCGTCACCTGTAACGGTTATACGGTGATCAGTGGTGAAAGGGTTAACTAGGGGGCAATCAAGGGGTTAAAACATTTATTAGGTAGTATATGGGGGTCCCTGATGCTATAAAATGCTGATGGCGAACCTAAATATTTACGTCCCTAACTAGCGTCACCAGTGACACTAATACAGCGATCAGAAAAATGATTGCTTAGCGACACTGGCGACAAGGGTGATCAAGGGGTTAAAACTTTATTAGGGGGGGTTAGGGGGGTACCCTAGACCTACAGGGGGCTAATACTAACTGCCCTAACACAGTAACTGTCACAAACTGACACCATGCAGTAATCAGAAAAAAAAAAACTGCTTGGTGTCAGTGTGACAGGGGGGGAAGGGGTGATTGGGGGTGATCGGGGGCGATCAGGGGGGGGGTTTGAGGTTGTAAAGTATGCCTGTCATGTTCTACTGTAAGTGTATGTGCTGTGCAACTCACATTGATGTCTTCTCTCCTCGGCGCCGGAACGGAAACTGCCGAGCCGAGGAGAGATGACATCACATCCCCTGCCTGTGTGTACTACACACAGGCAGGGGAGGATTCTCATTGGCTGGGAGCGATCGCGAGGGGGGGCCATGATCGGATGGCCTCCCCGTCATCTCTGATCGCTGCCAGACCAACTGCGACCGCCTCAGGCATCGGGGGGGGTCCGATCGGACCCCCCGCCCGCGGGAAGGCAATCACGTACGAGGTACGTGATTTTGCCTGCCCGTGCCATTCTGCTGACGTATATCAGCGTGAGGCGGTCGTCAAGTGGTTAAAGACACTGACAGGAACGGCTACATAGGGACGGAGAGCTTCCACCATGAGTCCTGGCTTAGGTCTGTCCCTATGAGCCAATTCCTCAGATTAAGGAGGAATTGCTCCTTACAGGAGGACTTTCTGAAGGAGGCAGAGTTTTTGAAGACTCGCTTCCTACAGAAAGGTTATGCAGTCAATGACCTCGGTCGGGTCATAACTGATGTTGCATTGAAAAATAGAGAAGACCTGCTGAAGCCCAGAATAAGAGAAGGTGGGGATTTTTCCTCTCGTTTTTCATTCTATACTACTTACTCGGATCAGCATTTTTCAATTAAGAAGATTTTTAGAAAGCATTGGGGCATTCTAAAAAATGACAGAATACTTGGTCCTTTGCTCCCTGAACAACCTAGGGTCACCTATAGAGGTGCACCCTCATTGAAACTTCAAGTAGCCCCAAATATAATTAGACCCCCAGTAAAACCAAGCTTCTTCAGCGATTTCAAGGGCTACTATTGTTGTAGAAAATGTGAAGTTTGTCTAAATAATTAAGGAGAGGAAATATACCACTTTTAGTTCTAATGTTACTGGTCGATGTGGAATCTTTTATCACCTGTTCGACCAAGAATGTGGTTTATTTGATCACGTGCCCTTGCGGCCTACATTATGTGGGTCGCACCATTCGCAAGTTGGAACCTAGGCTCAAGGGGCACCTGGCAAATATTCGTAAGGGCTTCTTGAACCATAGTTTATCTAAACAATATGCCCTATGCCATTGTAAGAGTCCAAAGGGCACATCTTTTATGGCCATAGACAAGTTTGATCCTCATTGGAGAGGCAGCCATATTAGGAGAGAGATTTCAAAAGATGGAGACCTGGTGGATTTTCTGTTTAAAATCTTACAGACCATTTGGTTTGAACATAGAATGGGATGTGAATGCCTTTATTAACACCAGCTGAACCCCCAGACTGTTCTCCTTTTTTTTGATTTTTTTCTTATCTTTTTATATTTATGTTTTCTGTAGGTTGCTTTTATATATTTGATTTTCCTGTTATACCTGTTTTCAACCACAAGATGGCAGCATTACGTCTACTATAGAGGCAGTTTTTTTTTTTTGAAGTTTTTTGTACTTCTATTAATAACTCTTAATATTTCCATCTTTGGATTTTTTAAGTACTCTTAATTTTTTCCATTTATTCTTATTCTTGTTTCCAATTTGGCCCGGTTTCTTTTTCCTTTCTCCTCTCAGAGATTATATAGATACATTCATAGAGTTTCCTATCTAGTCTCCTTAAACATGGCTGCCGTGGGTGTTTCTAGCCATGTATTTTGAGACCTGGATGTAAACATCTGGTCGTCTGTGGTTCCGCTTCCTGCGGATGGGAGAGATGCTTGGAACACAGGGGAATGGGCGTGTCTACTTCCGCCCTTCCTCCTATATAAGGAAGTCAGTATGAACTCTAACCACGCCCCTGACGACGTTTGATTGGACGAAACACCGCGTTGGGAGGAGTTCTGACGTCCCAACACTGCAATGTGTCGATCGTGGCCATCTTTGTGTTTGGAAACAAATGCTGCTTATACAAACTGCTGCTTTTTACACGCTCGTTTTTATTTGATGAAATACCCAGCCATCTTAGATCTCCATTAATGGTTTTGTGGCTCTGTGGATTTATAATGCCTATTTGACCACCTGTGATTAAGTGGTCTATTCTTTTTGGTAAGAGGCCTGGTGTGTTGGTGTTCGGTGGAGGATAAGTCCGTATTCACCTAATTTGTATTTCTGTCTACACTGTGGGTGATTCCAGCATTTTCTCCTGAACAAGGATTTTATTTCAAACACTATGGATTTTTTATTTGTACTACTACATTTATAGCGCTGCATATCATATTTGTCATGCTTCTTATTGTCACCATACAGTTTATGCAGCTGCTTTATTATCGTTACTAGCGCAGTGATTAAGCTTGAATTTATCATTTGTTTTTGATGTTTTTATGCATTTAGTGTGGATTCCCTATTAATCTACTGTATGTCTTTATGGTGGTGCTTTGATTTCCGCTTTAAATAAAAAGGAGTTTTTAAATAGGTTTGAAGTATATGTTTTAATTTTACAGGCTTAGATTAGTAATAAGAAGTCATGGCTTCTAGAGGATCTGAGTCGGAGGAAGATGCGTCGTCATCTGAAAGTGAAGCCCCATCTGAGAGTGATGACTTTTCTGAAGATGACACAATTTCTGAAAGTTCAGAAAGTTTACAAAATACAGAATCTGAAAATACCAATACTTCCGAATCTACTACTAAACAAAAGGAGGAGGCTTCAGGTACAGATTGTTTCATAGATACATTTACCAATATTATTTTTGAGCATTTGTGCAGTTTGGTATGCTTTACCATACATACACATTTTCTTATAGTATTTCCTACTGTTCTTCTTTGGTGAGGGTACCTACCTATTAAAGTGTCAAGGCTCGCCTATGGTCAATGTCTAGCGACAGCTTTGTTTCAGCCTTTCAGGTCCGAAAAAATTCTGCTGCACGTTGTAAAGGAATCCTAAAGATATAAGATTCAGAGATATCATGTTATGGACATATATCAGTTTATAAGCCGGACTATGGTTTATTATAGCAATACCTACATTATGGACACTATGCTTTAAAGGCTAAGTTCACTTTTTTTTTCTAAATTCCAGCTTCGCTATGTACCAATATAATATTAATGTATTTCTTTTGCAGAAATAAAACAGCTTTTCATTAATTCTACACACGCTTACCTCACTCTTTCCATGGCTGTTAAAAAACACTTCTCCAATACTTCTGCCTCACTTCCTGGACAGACTATGGGTCATGACACAGGAAGGAGTTGACCAGCTGACCACATTAGCACACACCCTGCATCATCTACCCTCCTACCTACGCACCTGCTTCCAGGTGCACGTTGCATGAAATGCAAGCAGTCAGTGACCACTGTTCTCACTAAATACACAGGCATTGATTTTTTTTTTCTACCTTTCACAATCTGATTGTACAATCTCCTTTAGATCTACCATTAACTATGTAGTGTAATGGCCAGCCTGACTGGATACAGAGTGATTGGCTAGATAGGTGTCTCCTATTATATGTTTCTGGTAAATCTAAAGGAGATTGTATAGGGATTGTCCAATCAGATTGTATAGTGTATGGCCACCTTTATATAGATGAGGTAAGCGTGTGTAGAATATATGGAAAGCTGTTTCATTTCTACAAAAGAAGTACATTAATGCTATATTGATACATAGGGGAGCTGGAATTTAGAAAAAAAATGTCCACACAATAAATGTTGTAAGTAATCACTTTAGTTATTCAGTCATGTGAAAAGCCTCACTTTTAATACCCAATAATGTACAGATAAAATAAACACACATTTACTTTTCAAGTAATTGCATAATTGAAAAGTAAATTTAATTAACACACTGGGGTTGATTTACTAAAATTGGAAAGTGCAAAATCTGGTGCAGCTCTGCACAGAAACCAGCTTCCAGGTTTTTTTTTTATGTCAGAGCTTAACCACTTCAGCCCCAGAAGATTTTACCCCTTTCCTGACCAGAGGATTTTTTGCGATTCAGCACTGCGTCGCTTTAGCTGACAATTGCACGGTCGTGCAATGTTGTACCCAAACAAAATTGACGTCCTCAGTTTAGACTGATATGTATTCTTTTACATATTTTTGGTAAAAAAAAAAAAAAATCACAATAAGCGTATTTTGATTGGTTTGCGCATAAGTTATAGCGTCTACAGAATAGGGGATAGATTTGTGGCATTTTTATTATTAATTTTTTTTATTAGTAATGACTGCGATCTGTGATTTTTATCATGACTGCGACATTATGGCTGCACATATCGGACACTTTTGAAACTATTTTGGGACCATTGTCATTTATACAGCGATCAGGGATGTACAGGTACGCCCATTTGCCTGCCTGTGCCATTCTGCCGATGTACATCTGTGTGCAGCGATCGGCAAGCGGTTAAAGTGATTGTAAACCCTCACCTTGTAAAGCAACCAATTACCGTATTTATTGGTGTATAGCACGCGCCGGCGTATAACAAGCACCCCAAGTTTAGGAGAGAATTTTAAGGAAAAAAACTTTTAGGAGGGAAGTTTAAGGAAAAGAAACTTACATTAAAATGCCCATCAATGCAGCCTCATCAGTGTTCATCTGCAGCCTTGTTAGTGTCATTGCAGCCTTTTCAGTGTCAGTGCAGCCTTGCCCCTGTGCAGCCTTGTCAGTGCAGTCTTGTCAGTGCAGCTTTGTCCCCAGTGCAGTCTTGTCAGTGCAGCCTTGTCCCCAGTGCAGTCTTGTCAGTGCAGCCTTGTCCCCAGTGCAGCCTTGTCAGTGCAGCCTTGTCCCCAGTGCAGCCTTGTCAGTGCAGCCTTGTCAGCGCAGCCTTGTCCCCAGTGCAGCCTTGTCAGCGCAGCCTTGTCCCCAGTGTCCATGTCTACCGCCTACCGCCTGCCGCCGCCACTGCCATACACATGCTAGTAGTTTTAAATATGGCGCCGCGGAGTTCGGGGGGACTCGGCGCCGGCGGAACTGAACGAACGCCGCCGAGATACACATACCCGAGTGTATTCGGCTCTTTCCGGCGCCGCTCACAGTCCCGCCCAGTCCCACCCTATGATGGACATAACACAGGTCCAATGGCGGGACTGGGCGTGACTGTGAGCGGCGCCAGAAAGAGCTGAATACACTCGGGTATGTGTATCTCGGCTCTATGATTTCGGCGGCGCTCGTTCAGCACCGCCGAGTCCCTCCGAACTCCGCAAAACTACTCGCGATGTGAATGTCGGCGGCGATCGCCGACATTTACATAGCGATAGCGGGGATCGGCGTATAACACGCACCCACGACTTTCCCCTGATTTTAAGGGGAAAAAAGTGCGTGTTATACGCCGATAAATATGGTAATTTTAAATTGAAATAAAAAAAGGCAAAACATTTTTATATAGATATAAAAAAATATTATGAATACCTTTTTTAATCCTTTTTTATAAGTGATCATATTCCCTCTGTTCTCAGCTGCATAAGAGCAGTGTTAATTTTGGCAGCAAATTTCGATTTAGTTTTAGTCTTATGCCCCGTACACATGATCGGACTTTCCGACAACAAAACTGTTTTTTTTTCCGAAGGATATTGGCTCAAACTTGTCTTGCATACACATGGTCACACAAATGTCGGAAATTTTGAATGTTAAGAACGCGGTGATGTACAACACGTACGACGAGCTGAGAAAAATGAAGTTTAATAGCCAGTGCGGCTCTTCTGCTTGATTCCGAGCATGTGTGGACTTTTGTGCATCGGACTTGTGTACTTGTGTTGTATGTCACAGCGTTCTTGATGTTCGGAATTTCCGACAACATTTGTGTGACTGTGTGTATGCAAGACAAGTTTGAGCCAACATCCTTCGGAAAAAAATACACGTTTTTGTTGTCGGAAAGTCCGATCGTGTGTACGGGGCATAAGAGTTATAACAGACAATAGGAGTAATACGGCAGCATTTAAACAAACCGCAGCAGAAGAACCACCCAGCTCTAGTGAAGAAGACTCCCCCATGACTGAAAGTGACTGTGAGACTGAGTCCAAAATTAATGATCTGCAGTGAGCCATTTTTATTATTCTTTTACATGATGACGCTACAGTCAATTATCAAATGGATATGAGATGAATGATCTTGGAGCCGTCTGCTCTACTGGTGTATCTTTTTTATTGTTCCACTTTATTTGTATCTCGTGTAAAACTATTCCCATAAGATGTTGGACCGGACACTGTGTGTGGTCTCGTCTGGTGCATGGAGGCAGGTGTTAAAATAATATTTGATAAAGCAAGATTCGGCTTAAGAATTCCACCATCCTCTCCCCCTGCTTGGAATGAAAGGTCCACTTCAGATTCTGATACCTCAGATGGCCACAGCCAGCTTATCTCCATCTCCTCTTCTTCTTCAGTAGCAGAAGGCTCAGGCCTAATTCTGGTCACTGGTCTGTGTACAACAGTGGAGGTGGATGGCAGCCCCTCTTGTGCGGTAATTCTGACTGCTTCCATGAGAGGCAGGAGGTGATTACGGTGCCAAGTCTTTAATGGTCCAGTGCTTCCTTCTGGCCCAATTTCATATACTGGAAGTTCTGGAAGTTTCTTGCACACAATATATGGTTGTGATTTCCAGCGATCAGCCAGTTTGTGCTTGCCTGGGATTCCCAAATTCCTTAACAGAATTCGGTCACCAGGTTGTAAATCTTGAACCCGTACTTTGAGATCAAAGTTCTTTGTGTTTGTGTACCCTCTACGATCTGATGTAACTTGAGCTTTATCGTAAGCAATTTTCAAACTCTTCCTCAACCTATCAACATATCCTCTGTGAGAAGTCACTGAGGTATGATCCAGACTGGTTCCAAAAGCCAAGTCCACTGGTAGTCTAGCTTTTCTTCCAAACAGGGGAATATCATGTTGCATCACACTTTGTACTATTATATGCATGTACTAGTGCAGTGATGTGCCTGCTCCAATGTGTTTTTTTTTCAGATGTCAGGGTACCCAACATGTTTAAAAGAGTCCGGTTAAATCTCTCCGGCTGAGGGTCGCCTTGTGGATGGTATGGGGTGGTTCTAGATTTCCGAATACCTAACAGATCCAACAGCTTTTGAATCAGAGTACTTTCGAAGTCTCTCCCTTGATCGGAATTAATTCTTTGTGGTAGACCATAATGGACAAAGAACTTTTTCACTAGAACTTCCGCCACTGTAGAGGCCTGTTGGTCTTTAGTAGGAAATGCTTGAGCATAACGAGTAAAGTGATCAGTAACTATTAGAATGTTCCCCTTTCCACACACAGGAAATCTATACAGACCAGCTCCATTGGCCCTCTGCAATTTGAGTGACATCACAGTAACACTTAGGCACTCCGGCAGCGGACGCTCCAACTTCTTCTGTTCTAGCCCCACCTTTACTCTGCTGTTGGGCTCCATCACAAAGGGCTCTCACTCCTTCTGGGGTGAGCTGGGTCCATTCTTCTGTTTGAGCCTGAGAGCAGTGAGGTTGTCTTGATAATGCATCTGCATCTCTATTTCCAATTCCTGGTCTATATTTCAAGCTGAATGTAAAAGCTGAGAGTGCAGCCAACCACCTATGGCCAGTGGCATCCAACTTTGCTGTGGTAAGCAAGTAAGTGGGTTATTGTCTGTCTTAACCATGAACTCTGCACCATACAGGTAATCCTTGAGTTTATCTACCACAGCCCATTTTAAAGCCAGGAATTCCAGTTTGTGAGTGGGATAGTTCCGGTCAGCAGGGACCAGACTTCTGCTCACATAGGCGATGGGTTTTGTTGTCCGTCATGTTCCTGATGAAGCTCTCCGCCCAGCCCATCTCGGATGGCATCTACATGCAATTCGTAGGATTTAGTAGGGTCTGCATAAGCTAGAACCGGAGCAGTGGTAAGGCTCCATTTCAGCTGTCTGAAAGTCTCTTCACACTGTGGAGTCCATTCTTCTTGGATGGACTCCTTGTTTCTGGGGCCTTCCTTTGGCTTCCACAAGCCTTCTGAGTCTGAGCCAGTTCCTTCTTGATTCTTCAACAGCTCAGTGAGTGGGTGGGCTATCTTAGCAAACCCTTCCACAAACCGCCTGTAATAAGAACAGAACCCTAGAAAGGATCTAAGTTTAGTCACATTGGTCGGTCTAGGCCAAGAGGTAACAGCCTCCAATTTCTGCAGGTCTGTTGCCACTCCTTCAATGGATACGATGTGGCCCAAGTAATTCACTGAGGGTTGGTAAAAGTGACAGCTCTCCAGGGAGAGCTTCAGGCCTTCGTCATGTAATCTCTTCAAGACCTTCTTCAGGCGCTCTTCATGCTCCTCCAGTGTTCTGCCAAACACTATGACATCGTCTAAATAGGCCAACACCTCGATCAGGTTCATGTCACCCACTGTCTTCTCCATTAATCTCTGGAAGGTTGCTGGGGCTCCAGACAGACCTTGAGGCATTTGATTAAACTCGAAGAATCCTACAGGGGTAATAAAAGCGGTCTTCTCTCTATCTTCAGGGCACATGGGGATCTGATAGTACCCACTCATAAGAACTAGCACACTGAACCACTTTGCTCCTGTTAGACTCTGTAGGGCATCCTCTATCCGAGGTGTGGTGTACTGATCTGGGATGGTATTCCGATTTAGTGTCCGGTTGTCGATGCATAGTCGCAAAGAGCCATTTTTTTTTTTACAACTACTATCGGAGAGGCATATGGACTCCGGTACTCTCGGATAATCCCCGTCCTTTTTAGCTCAGCCAGCTGCTCCAGTAGATCTTCCAGATCTCCCAACGGGATCCGCCTTACCCTCTCACGGAAGGGTTTCTCTTCTTCTAATCTGATTTTGTGTTCGGCACTCTTGGCAAGCCCCACATCGAACTTACTTCTTGAGAAAGCAGTCCTCCATCTCAGAAGCTGGTTTTTCACTCTCTCCATCCAGGCAGGGGTAAGAGGTGTGTTCTTTGGGTAGAACCCTTCCAGGGGAATCTCTCCATCCTGTTCTCCCATGATGCCACACGGTGAGACTGGGGTTGCTTGACTGACCTGCCCCAGCAGCACTCTGGCAGGTACCTTTACAGGCAAAGCTGTTGTGTTACGAACACTGACTGAGATACGTCCTTTACTTCTCTTCAGCGCCTTGGTTGACAACACTTCAGGAATAACTTCCAAGCCCTTGTCTTCTTTCTGCCTGTCCATCTCAAGAATGATGAATGGACCGGGCTGTTTCCAACTCAGCTTGATAGAGGCCTTTAGGCAGACTACCTCACCCGGTTGCACCAGCTTTTCCCTCTTGTCCAGGCGCCAGACTTTTCCCACCCCTTCTGGTGGGGCCTCATGTTCATGCACAAGATCCTTGTACACCTGTGTTAGCATGGGGTGCACTCCCTTGGCTGGAGTGTTCTTCTCCTGTACAAGTGAAGTTAGAAGTCTTCGTACCAAGTCAGTTTTGGTGCCAATAATAAGGGAACCTCTATCAGCCCCAGCTGGGCAAGGACACACCACTGCCAAGGTGTCGAAGGTTTTGGCCTTTCCTGCCACAATTGGATGAAAGGTAAGCTTGATGGGTATGTATCCATCATAGGGGAAATTCTGTGTCCCTAACCCCCATATTTCCAGCTCTTTCAGCTTCTTTAGGGGAGATGTTTGAGATATTTCTCATAAAAGTCTTTGTATAGCAGAGTTACTTGAGCTCCAGTGTCCAACAGAGCTTTCGTGTATATTCCTTCTATCTGAATCGGGACAATCGGAGAAGGTCCCACTAACTTGGGAGGAAATACATTTACTTTAGTACGTTTACCCCGTTGAGTGGCTTGTACCTTCATGCCTTGCTTACGTGAAGTTTCTTTCCTCTGTTTCGACTTAGCTGTGGCCGATTTAGCCTGATGAGTACAATTGGGTTTGGAGTTGACTGCTGTGACAGGGCGCCCAGTTGACTCCTTCACTGGGGCCCTCGGAAGTTTTCCTGCCGGCTTTTGTGGTTTTGCTTCAGGTTCTGTTGAACTTGGACATACTCGACGGCAGTGTCCCGCTCCTCCATAAAGCAGATCTTCTTCTTCATTGGTTTCACAGTCTGATTAATGTTAGTACTTGTCAGAGTCTTAATGGTCAAAACTTTATTCTCACGTGGCATAACCAGTTTAGCAGCCAGTAAGGTCATCATCTCCAACATTTCTTTCTGCATTTGGAGCAGTTTCTCCAGACCAGACTCACATGTCGACAGATGTTGAGTAGATGAAAGCCAAGATGTCTGATCTGCACTCACCATCAAGACACTGGGTTCCTTATTGCCTTGTAACACATCTAACTACTGTCCTTTTGTCCTGGTTATACTGGGAGTCTTTCATTGTTTCTTGTCTTTTTCTACCTCCATTTTGGCTGCCTCATTTATCTCCTCAATGAGAACCTCATCTGGTGTAGATAGATCTTCTAGGTGCTGCCTCAACCGAAGTTTGATATAGTCGCTCCTCAGCCCTGTAGTCACGGACCTCAGGAACTTCTTCTGGACCAGTTCAACTCCAAAGTGTTCCTCAGAGCCTTTTCCCATCGAGACAGACAACAGATGGTCCTTCAGCTCAATGGCTCTGAATAAAAAGTTCTGAGGAGTCTCCTGACTACTCTGTGTCATATTTATCAGTTGATGAAACAGTTCAGCAGCATCTTCCTCTTTATAATAACTCCTCAGAATTCTCCTGAGTTGAGTTAAAGTCAGTCCATTCTTCATCTCCAGCATGCCCTTAATGCTTAGGCCTGGACTAATGGCGTTGATCACAGCCTCTACAATCTCAGACTCCAAGTATCCCCTCTGTAAGCCCAGTTCAATTTGGTGCAAGAGTTTTTGGTAAGAGAGCTTATCCTTCTGTCCCCTCTCTCCTATCTGACCATCAATCTTGAAATTTTTCCTGATAGTCACCTCTGGCAGGCGGTTATGAGGGCACCTTTTCATTACTAACACCGGTCTAGATATCACTTGACTGTCACCCAGGTCTCTGCATGTGACAGTTAGTCCCTTAATGTGTTCTGCAATCATGTTGGAAGTCTCCTGAAACCTCTCTTGTATTTCCTTGTATTGCTGTTTTAATTCAGTTAACTGTTGCTCTGACTCTGAATTCCTCTCAGAAACTCCAACTGTTTTAATAGCTGCCCTTTTCTTTGTGGGAGGGGACCCTCTGCCACTTTCCCTTGGGATAGACTGGAGACTGAATTCTTGCTGAGTGAGCTCTGTCTCTCCCTGCTTGGCAGGATGTGTCAAACAGAATTCTGTTCTATCAGACAGTCTCACACTGGTGCCTTGAAAATTATCAGGAACCCCCTTCCTCCATTCCAGTAAGGCATAAGTGCGGGAGGTCCCATGGTCTGGCCTCACAGCTATCACCCAGGCCTTCCTCTCTGGGGATAGTACCTGCACCACTTCTTTCACCTGTTTCTCCTCCCATCCTTCTCCAGGGAGTTCAATTGCCACGCTCGCTTTGAGCGTGCGCCTTCAGCTTCGCACCACTGGACCACAGTAACGGGGTCCATTCTGATGTGGGTTTGTCTTCAAAGTAACAGGATCCCGGACGAGCCCTCACATGTAGCACTGACCCCTGAAGGAGCTGCTGTATTTTAATTGGACCTGTACTCTGCTTAATTACCCCTTTGATTTCTCTCAATCCCCCTGACACAGCTGTGGAGTAATATAATGTGCGGTAAAAACCTTAAAGACAATTTCACAATATACAATGTAATATACCTTTTTGTCTTTTACCTTTGGTCTCCAGTCTTCACTTGGCTGATAATGTAAACGAAAACAACACTCCCACAGAATCACTTAAACAAGAACTTTGTTTACTGTATTTATGATTTAAAGTAGAACACTACAATAGTTGTACTGTCAGACCAACGTAGCGTGACAGTCAACAGATTTCAGATTACAAAGATATTATACAGATGAAGAGTGTTTGAATTAACTTGCCAGTAATGTACTAAGGAAAATAGGATAAATGACAGAGTGAACTGATTTCACTCTGAGCACTGTCCCATCCTTTGCACGCTGTAAAACTACAAGGCAATCAAATGCTGATTTGATAAAATATAATACAATATTTAGGGAGCTCCCATTACTTGGTATCACAGTAACTTCAATATGGCAATGAAACACAAAGCCTTGTGTTTTATTAAACAGTCCTTCTTTTCTTCTTTCTTCTGCTAGCTATGAATAACATGAATTTGTAATCCAATAGTTAATGACTCCTGATCAAAGCAAGCTGAATGTTGAATCAGAGTTATGGTACAGCAGCACTGCAACTATCTCTGATGCCAATGACACAGTACCAGATCCTCAGTGAGATACAGGCCCGAGGCCTAGTTTTAGCTCTGTCTAATCCTTTGACTTTGCTTGCGGGACTATGGATCCCAGCAACTCTGTATTGTACAGGTGAATGTGTAAAAGTGCACCAAGGAAACTTTTGGGCAACAGCCCTCTCACCCAACCAGGTCAGTGTTGTCATAAAGTTCTATTCCGGTGTATAGGGTCCGGTTCCCGGCTGGCCGACACTGTTGCGCTGCTCCGCTCCGCACAACGAGACGTTCCGGAACTCCAGATGGCTCCAACAGGCTCCTCTGGCTCCTTCCCAGCCTTGCCCTGCCGTCAGCCCAGCTCACCGGTATGTCACAGTGTTGCTGCTCGGATTGCTTCTTCCATGGAGGTAGGCTGCGCTGCTCTGGAGACTTCACACATATCCTCCCAGGCTGGCCATGCGTGTCCAAGAGACCTAAAATGGCCGCGCCGAGCCCTTTTATAGTCTTCCCACAATGCAGTTCTGTTCCCCTGATGTTCATGGGAGTCAATGGGCATTATGGGTAGATCAAGTTAACGTCCAATGTAAACAAACAAAACACTTCCATGTCAACCTCTTGAACAATGAAAAAAAAAAATGCAATCCTTTTATATTTTGGCCACTAGATGGCGCCAGATGCTAAGCTATAACATAACATTAATTATATATCAAAAATGTGTAAAATGAGAATATTGAAAAATCACAGGAAGTGGAAGAAGCACCATCCACATAAAAGCAGCCAGTCTTTCGGTTTCTTTCAAAATCCTACAGAAGACCCAGGCAGAGCATCTCCCCAAACAGACAACATAGAGCAGCAGATCAGTCTGACTAATCCATTTTGCTATGGCCTTCTCCCTGGTTTTAGTGCCATGTTGTTCCTTAGAGTCAATTTTGTATTTTTTTTAAGCACTTAAAAGAGCAGTGCAAATAGTTTGTTGTGGTGGTGCACTGGCTTGACTTGGCCCATCATTTGAGGTTTTATGTATCTGTGGGGTTGAATTAAGGGTAACAAATCAAGTTATTCTGATTTTACTTTCTCTCTCACCCCACACAGTCAGCTCCAAGTTGTCTCTCTATAATATGCTACATGTCTGGCACCTTCCCAGGGCCGGCCTTAGGCTTTTAGGCACCCCATGCCATGCAAAAATTGTTGACAGTGCCCCTCCCATTGACCCCATCACTCTATATATATTTTGGTGAGATACTTCTATTTTGGGAAAGTAGCAGCTGATAGATCAGAAATCACTCCCATAAAGATTCAGTGACTAAGTGCACAACATGACAGACAAACAAACAGCTATTACCTTGTTGCAGTCAGATTGCATAACTTTTGTTATTCTGAAGTTCAGAATAATAAAAGGTATGCAATCTGAGTGCAACAATGTTTGTTAAAAAAAAATCTCAGCAATGTACATATAATCTCTCCTCCATGTTATCTTATCAGTACATGTACACAGGGTCATTTGTAGTTGTTTCTAGGCAGTTGAGTGTAGAAGCATTTTTTGGAACGCAAAAAAATGTGTTCAAAACGAATGTTCAGAGGCATTTGAAACGCCAAATGCTTGTAACAGCTTGTAAATGAGTCTAAGCCTGGTAACTCGCATTTAGCCGCATTTAGTTTACAGGCGTTTTTTCATTTTTGGCTATTTGAAAAAAAAAAATAAAGATTTTTTTTTTAAAACCCTTTTAAACGCGAACACAGCAAAACACAGCACGTAAACGCGGCAAAACACATTTTAAACGTCGGTTACTATCTGTCAAGTTAAATCATTCAGGAGAGGTTGTAAAAACGTCCCGTGTACATGAAGCCTAATGCTGCACAGTGCTCTGGACGGTTGTCCGAGGAGGCCTGTAATGCTACACAGTGCTCTGGACGATGGTCTGAGGAGGCCTGTAATGCTGCACAGTGCTCTGGACGGTGGTCTCAGGTCTTAAGGAAGGCCTGCTGTAATGCACAGTGCTCTGGATGCCGGTGGTCACTGATTAGAGACAGCCTAATGCTGCACAGTGCTGGATGGAGGTCTGACTGAGATGGCCTGTAATGCATGCATAGTGCTCTGGATGCTGGTGGTCAGAGGAGGCCTGTAACGCTGCACAGTGCTGGATGGTGGTCTTAGGAAGGTCTGAGGGATGGCCTGTAATGCACAGTGCCCTGGATGCTGGTTGTCAGAGGAGGCCTGTAATGCACGCACAGTGCTCACTGTTCTGGACAGATGGTGGTCTGGGGGGAGGCTTCAGGCCTGTAATTGTAATGTACTACACACTCACAGCACATGCTCTCTGCTCTGGACGGTGGTTGTCGTCGTGACTCGTGAGTCAGGACTTGGAAGTGGGACTCTCCTCAGGAGGACTCGGGAGGTCTGTAATGCACAGTTCTACTCTGGACGGTCGTCTGAGGACTTGGAGGCCTGTAATGTTGGCTGCACAGTCGCTTACTTGCTGGGAGCAGAAGCAGGTGGAGCTCTGTGGAAATCGGAAGTTATTTTCCCGGTGGTAAATGTCCCTGCCTTACGTTTTCATTTTGTTTTCGTTCGCTAACAAAAATGCAATTGATTGTGGTGTACTTTTCGTTTTAGTTTTGACAAACTTTTTTGTTGACGAAATTAACATTGCATAAGAGCTGGGGGAGGAGAAACAGCAGCATAATAAGCTTCAAAGTAAATGGCTGTGCGAGGGGGTGGGGGCGTGTATGGACATTGATCATTGGAAGGGAGCAGGCTTAGTTCCCAGCATAGCTAGTATTGACCATGGTGTACTCTCCTGCTTAGTGTGGTCAGTTTTTAATAGAAAAGCAGCAACTGGTAGGAACATCAGGGATTTTACACAAATTAAGCAATACAAAGAGAACAGGATACTTTTGCATACAAATACATGGTACAGGAGTCACATATCAGGAATATGAAATGTTGAGTTTACATATTCTTTATTTGAACAAGCTGAAGCTGAAAGTGATACTAAAGTGGTTTTGCACAGAGCAGCCCAGATCCTCCTCTTCTCGAGTCCCTCTTCTGTGCTCCTGGCGGTCCCTCCCTCCTGTTGAGTGCCCCCACAGCAAGTGGCTTGCTAAAGGGGGCATACGAGCTGAGCCGCAGCTCCATGTGTCCATTCAGATACAGAGTCGCGGCCCCGCCCCACCCCCTTTCCCTTCTCATTGGCTCACTGACTTTGATTGACAACAGCGGGATCCAATGGCCAAGGAGGGAGAGTCTCAGGCAGCTGAGTCTCTCGTGCAACATCACTGGATCGAGATGGGGCTCAGCTAAGTATTAGGGGGGCTGCTGCACACAGAAGGCTTTTCATCTTAATGCATAGAAAGCATTACGATGAAAAACCTTCTGCCTTTACAACCACTTGAAGTTAGAAGCTGATTGGCTACCATACACTTCTGCACCAGATTTTGCATTTCTCCAATTTTAGTAAATCAACACCAATGCATTGTGTGAAGACAGTCAACTCTTCTAGTAAATCAGTCTGGACATCCTCAAAGCTTTGCCAGTCGCTTATGTGTATTATTATGTCTATTATGTGCCTATCACTTCCTGGGGAGCCAGTACCTTTAGAAATAAAGAAAGTAGGATACACACACACTTATGTATAAAGGAGTAAAAAGCTGCTTAAAGGCATTATAAACCTTTCTTCCTGTACCTTGTGTTTTTCACCTCCATAAGATGTACATTGATCATAATCCAGGAACAGAAGGGGGGAAGAGATCACCGCTCCAGGTGGATGTATGGAAAAGAGGACGCTCCTCTGGATTGGAACGCCAGGTGCAGGCTAAGCATTTAGCAAATGAGGCAAGAAGAGGTTCTGGACAGCCGCACTCCAGAATATAGCCTTTATTATAAAAAATCAAAAATACAAGCCACAGCAGAAATTGGGACAAACAAGCTCAGCTATCATTAAGCACTGTTAAGTGTAAAATGCGTCAGCTCGTTTGTCCCAATTTCTGCTGTGGCTTTTATTTTTTTATAATAAAGGCTATATTCCGGAGTGCGGCTATCCAGAACCTCTTCTTACCTCATGTACATTTATCATGTCGTTTCATGGAGTCAGTCTTCACATTCTATTTGCCTGTATATGCAGCATACCATGCTTGCTTTACTCACTGTGGAACTTAAGGGGTTAATCCTCTGCATTGTGTAAAAAGGCTGTTTTATCCTGTATGCACAGATCCTTCCCTTCTTGCATTGTCTATCTTGGGAAGGCCAGCTAACACACAGGCAGTAGCCAACCTGCACATGCTCAGTTGTGTCTTTTATGCTGGAGAGAACATTTACTTGTTCTCAGAGATAGCCAGGTCACATGATATTGGCATCACACATGTGGTCATGTATACAGGCTGCAGTTGAAATTTCCTCCTACCTGAACTCTCAGCACTGGAGAAACTGTGCAGTTTATCACTGACCGTGGTATACAGATCAGCCAAAAAGGTATATAGCGGCAATATTTTAATGTAAAAAGAAGATTTATAAGCTGGGGGGGTCAGATGAGCTATTTTCATATTACTGGGTTTAGTAACACTTTAACAGTACAGGCTTACCCCACTTTTAAGTATGCAATGGACTTTATTTACTAAAGCTGGAAAGTGCAAAATCAGGCTCACTTCTGAATAGACACACACGTGATAACAAAAGCTTGCCACCACCCTCATCTATAGCTGGCTATCGCAGTAAGCGGCATTGGAAAGCTAAAACAGGTACCAACAAAGTCTGGGGAATGCCCAGGAAAAAAACAAAGCCTACTTACCACCAGCTCGCAGACAACCAAATTGACCTGTCTAACAGTATGCATTAAAAACCCCTGTTTTTAACGCATACTGTTAGACAGGTCAATTTGGTTGTCTGCGAGCTGGTGGTAAGTAGGCTTTGGTTTTTTCCTCGGCATTCCCCAGACATTGTTGTTACCTGTTTTAGGCTTCCAATGCTGCTTACTGCGATAGCCAGTTATAGATGAGGGTGGTGGCAAGCTTTTGTTATCACGTGTGTTTGTATTGGTCCAGCAACGCACCAACACCTTTGCAGCCATTGTGCTATTGTTGTGTGTTTGGTGTGCTCCTGTACCTTTTAAGAAGGGGTGGGCTCTCCTTCAGTCCACCTGCTCTCATCTATCCATCAGAATGCATGTGCCTCCACTGTGGGGACACTCATATATTAGTGTTAGGACCACAGATACCAGGGTGCCGTGATGTGGCTCTGTGGCCCATGCATGCGTTTGCAAATGCGTGCGGACTAAACCCCTGTTTTTAACGCATGCTGTTAGACAGGTCAATTTGGTTGTCTGCGAGCTGGTGGTAAGTAGGCTTTGTTTTTTTCCTGGGCATTCCCCAGACTTTGTTGTCACTTCTGAATAGAAGCCAATGAGCTTCCAGGTTTTATTACCAAAGCTTAATTGAACAAGGTGAGGTTAGAAGCTCATTGGTTTCTATGCAGAAGTGAGCCTGATTTTGCACTTTCCAACTTTAGTAAATAAACCCCATTGTGTACTTTAAAGTGGGGTATGTCTGTATATGTATCTGACACAGACACAAGCAGGCAGAGCAATTAACAGAATGTTATGCAGTGTTTTATAACATTACCACTCCCACATTTGTGATGCAACACAGAGGAAATGTTGGGGCATGGGCTGTGACCCAGAACAAGAAGTTGACTGTCCCATTAGCAAATAGGGACAAGCTAGGTGAATGAATACATGGGCATAGGGAAATTGATCAGCTACACCATGTGTGCCTTACAAGGTAAGGCACAAAAAACAACAGAGGGAAATAAAATTTAAATCAATTTATAACTACCAAGTTTTATAATTCAATACAAAAATTCCTGGCACTGCATCTAAGTAATTATCACAGAAAATGTTATTATACATGGTTTTTAATATTTGGAAAAACAGAGGTTTCCGTTTCATACATTTACAAATACACACAAAGCCACACTGCTGCACCAAGACATTTTACATTGGAGCTTTACAATGTAAACCATCCTCCTTAAAAGCACACAAATGTGATTCTTTAGATGGATTGAGAAGGACTGGACTTTTTGCATGTTCTGTATAATAAATATTTGTATTGATTTATTTATTCTCTGCTCACAATTTTGTCTGCTTCTAAATGGTTGACTTTTTGTTTCTTTGTACTATTTCTAAAAAAATTATATTATTCACATAGGAATGAAGAAACGTATTTGCTTTTCTGATGTAATATTCCGCATTCTCTCACAACAACTATCAAGATCAAAGTAAGTATATCTTGGCTTAGCAAACCAATTAGGGATGAGGTTCAATTTCACCACTACCATGGGTTTCAGGTGAATCCTGTGCAAAATGTGTGGTCCCGGTGAAAATATAAATGTTTTTGAACCATAATGCACTGCATGGCCTTTGAACTAATGCCAGCAGGCTTAAAGGGGCCAACGACTTTGGTTAAGCCAAACCCCTCCCTATTAAAGGATATATGAGGCTTTTATTTTGATTGAACTGCTTTTTTTGCGAGGCTTTAAAAACATATTTCACATCAAGACATTGATTAAAAAATGGGCATTTGTCACTATTCTCCAAGACAGGGTTGAATATTTTGCAAAGTTATGTCAACCATGGGTATAACACTTTTTTCACCCTCATTTTGATGACTCCCTACTCCTTTCTTGATATATTTAAGTGGCCCTTATTGACTCAAATTTGACCTGTCTGTAAAGTCTACATTGCAATTGAAGTTGCCATTCTGTAACTGTATTATATGCTCTAAGTTCACATTGTATATTTCATGTTAATATGTTGTGAGCCATGTACTATGGTGTATTTGACTCAATAGAAAACAATAAACAATAAAAAATGGGCATTTATGAATTTTTTTGCATTGGAAACAACAAAGCATTGTAACTGTGATCAGTGGATTGTGGGTATTATGCACAGGCTTCTGCAGACTATTTCTTCAGCCACATGTCCTTACTGATAGTCACATGTTTTTCACAGGCTTCATCCAGGTTTTGGGTGTTCAGCCATATTGATTGACCAGCGGGGGACGATGTGAATCCTGTGTATGCTCACAGGATCAATTTTTCCTGGCACACAGGCACTATGCGTTATCAAGGGAGACCCCTTAATAACGTCCTATTGGCCAAAACATGTCGGGTGGAGATTCTAATGCTGATGTCATGCCGCTGTGTGATCCCAGGTCAGCAGTGGCTTTACATGTGAGTTTCCTGGATTTATTGCTCTGTTTTTTATGCCATTTTATCCATACAGTGAATAAACTTACTACACTATGAGATATTCCTTTAGGCTCTTGGTCAGCTTTATTTATCCCTAGCTAGAATATACTAGGAGGTACCACTGGGAGCGAGTTGCCACACTGATTCCTGTTGGATTTAATTAATACCCAGGCATATATGCTGCTGTAATGTTAACCACCTATTCTGATGAGTTCTGAAATCACTTGATGTTGGTGATTGGTCACTTGAGCACTGTCTGAGAAATACACCTGTTATCATCGGTGTTGCTGTAACAAGTCCTTTTTATTTTTATTTACACCAAACACACCGTGAGACTTTATTATTTGTCACTTTTGCACTTTCTATTAGTCTATTTTGCTTTTTTGTACCAGTTATTTCATGTCATTATATGGTGTACATTGCACGTTTATTTGTTCGTTTTATACATTGGCGCTGCACTACTTTTTAATATTTATGATTTGAGGTCAGCTATACTACCTTGTGTGCTAGCAGCCTCATTGTCACTATTAGATTTTTATTTCACAGCGCAGATTTTGTCACATTTATAGCTATACTGTTTAACATCCAGTAATGCATTGTCTCACCCTCCTCTGCCCACGCCCAGTTGCTTTCTATTCTCAACACTGTGCCTAACATCATAATCACTAGAAGCCAATCTGCTGACAGAACAAAGATTTACTGCTGAGGGGGAGGAAGAAAGAGGAATAACACAGGCTGTGCCAAGAGAACATAGATTATGGAGAAAGAAAAATAAAGCAGAGAAGGTGACAGGACAAACTCTGTTGCCGGAGAGACACAAAAGAGTTAAACTTACAAAGACAGTGTTTGGGCGGGGCCTACTTGCCCTGCACGCAGGGTACCTTTTGCGTGGAACACACTCATTAATGCCCAGGACCAGGTGGAGACTGCGGTCATGTGAAAAAACTTACATTAACCTCCCTGGCGGTATGATTCTTTCGAATTTTAGGTGCTGAAAGCGGTACAATTATTTTGCATGGAAATTTGGCGTTTTATATTGTAGGTCTGTAATTCTTAACAATAACACACTTAAATCTGTCCAAACAAGAGTCTAGTAGATATCCCGGGTATGATAAAGTTTGAACATAAATTATAATATAATAAATAAATAATTAAAAAAATAAAACTAAAAATAATAATAAAAAAAATGATAAAGTTTGAACATAATTATAATATAATAAATAAATAATTAAAAAAATAAAACTAAAAATAATAATAAAATACATTTCCCCACGATTCACTATCGCTCAATTCTGCAAGTGTTCTAATTTACTATCGCTGTTTTCTAGCTGGTCTAAAGCCACTTTTGACGTAAAGGGACACTTTTTGGTTGCTATGGACAATCTCCAGTTTACAGGCAGAAAGAACAGTATATATCATATAAAACTGCATGCAGGGCATGGGCCAAAGCACTGGGGACAAAAGGGATGTGAAATGATTTCATACAGTACTGTAATCTGTAAGATTACAGTACTGTATGTGTTATGATTTTTACAGTTTTTTGAATTTGCCGCCAGGCTCCTCCCCTGTGCGTTGCGACGCTCGCAGGGAACGGAGCCTGGCAAGGAGAGGCTTCGGAGGAGGACAGAGCCCACGGACACTGCAGGGGACATCGCAGGATCCTGGGGACAAGGTAAGTAACGCCGCACCAGGATAGTGCAATGTAATCCCGAGTGTGGCTCGGGGTTACAGCTAATGGGACTGAAATTTTAACCCCGAGCCACACTCAGGAAAACCGCCAGGGAGGCTACGGCATTTTCCCAACTTAAAGATGAACCTTCACTGTGTGCAGTAAAATAACATACAGAGTTCCTCTGAAAAGTGCTGTTCCATGTCACTACACACTGTATCTTATGTATGATGCATTAGGAGGGACGTGCTGAGCCTGTGCCCACTCCACCAGTCAAGTGCACCCCTGTTACCTCACCCCAAGTAACAGAATGGGGTCCTGCTGTGCAACTAGCATGGACCTCATGTGTGCACTCATTAACTCCCTCACTTCCTGTACCTCGTGACCAGGCCAAAGATCTCCATAACGTGGGTTTGGATCCAATTGCTATTGGATACCGAGCTCTAGGGAGGGAGCCAGACAACAACCACCCTTGCTATCGGAGGAAATGTCCCCTTACCAGGGACAATGCCTAATGACTGGTTGCTTTGTGTCTCAAAATTGTACTTGGTTATTCTTAGCAACTGCACTCCTCTTCTCATCTTGCCAAGTTAACCCTTTGTAGTGCTGTTACTTCATGCCCCGTAGTGCGCTACAGACCCTGGTACTTTAGATACTCCAGAATCAACATGCACACCTTTAAATAACTTCAGAACAGGCTCATAACGGTTAACGTACTTTACCAAAAAAGTGTAGCAGAACAGTTCAGTATGAGCAGTGTCTTTCCCCTAACTCTAACTATAGTAGTGTGGCTGCCCAGGCATACCTCTGTGAGGCGAGAGCCCATTCTGGCATTGTCAATGCTTTGGCTGTCTCCGAAAGTCCCAGTGTCTTCAATCCGCTTCCAAGAACCGACAGCTAAGACAGTTTGACCATGCAGAGAATCCCAAAGAAGAGAGCCCAGGACCTCAGCCTTCCCCTTTTTATATCATAGGTGGGCCAGCAAAGACCAAAAAGCCCAGGAACAGAAATTCCACAAGTACACCCCATTCCCCCTGCCTGGACAAGCCAGTTGAGCCAAACACAGTTTAACCTGCTTTCAAGTGTCTTATCTCATCTCCCTGATTTTTTTCTCCTTCCCTTCTCCACATCAGCAGCTGTGACCATGAGCACTGTCAGCTACTGCAGCCTTCCCCTCTAGCTGAGCTAAGACATACAATAAAGGCTGGAAATGCACTCATTTTAATGGTAGAAATTGACATAAAGCCTTTAAGACCAAGGAGAGCGGGAGAGTTCTCAGTAAGGAAGTGACTGCTCTGGGCTTCAACAAAATGGCGGCATCAAGCAAGAATAAACAGGATAAATGCTGGAAGCAATTACACATACTAATTTTGGTAGCATAACTATTAATGTGAACTGCATGTTCCTTGCTAAAGAACATCATTTTTTATGAAACTGTTATGGGTAAAGTTCCACTTTAAGTAGGACCACTTCTACACTAAATGTGAAGTTTAAAACTCCCTATGCTTCTTAATTCAAAGCTTTCATTCTAATCACAAATATTGGCTTTGAGTCTGCATGCAGGATTACTGTGTGTGTTTAGAATTACACAAGCAGCAGATGGGTGTTACCTATTCTGTTTCTAAACAGTGCACAAAAAAAAAAAAAAAAAAAAATTGGGTCACCTTATCCACCCTAGGTATCACAAAGCCTGTTTCTGTGAGTATGCACACATGTGGCTTATTAAAAAACACATTACATGATAGACATCTGATCATTTACTAAAGATGCTCAAACTGGTCACTTACCAAAATGAATGTTCGCTTTTCAAATTGCATGTTCATTGAGCTTAATAAATAAGGTAAATACTATCATGTACAAGGCAAAATCCAGTATTTTCTAATTGCCCTTTCCAATGGTCAGATATTCAATCTTTACCTTATGTCAGTAAAGTATAGACCCCAATATAGACAGCAGGACACAAAATAGCGAATGTTACATTTAGTAAAATACAGTTTAGTTTGACAGAATACACTTTTCCATAAGTTTTCTCTTTTTTTAAGGCTGATGTCAGATGTGTGATTCTGCCACTAGAGACGAATCACCAATGGCAGGATCCCTAAAGAGACTGCTTGCCAGTCCGTATAGAATCGCCAGGGCCGGTACAAGGCAGGGGCGGAAGGGGCAGATGCCCTGGGCGATACAGTTTACTGCAGGGAGGGGGGCGCAGGTGAAGTGGGCTTCTAAAAACTGGCTGTGTGTGTAATTGTACATACCAGCCGCTAATAGCTGCAGTTGCAACGATGTGCCGAGTGTGCTCCTGCACCCGGCACAAGCTAACATGTCAGCCCTTCATTGCCTTCCCTGTCAGTGGAGATACTCGGACCCCCCCCCGACAGGCGCTTTGTGGTTCCGGCCGGCCCGGCGTGATGTCACTTACTGAGAGGCCGGGTGTCTTGTCCTCCATCGGATAGTATCTGCCCTGTACTACGCAGCGCTTGCGCAGTACGTAGGACAAAGGAGACGGCGAAAGTTTCAGAAGATTAACAGCTGTTCATCAGCTCTACACGGAGACTTTCGGCGTCTCCTTTGTCCTACGTACTGCGCAAGCGCTGCGCCTGAGCAGTACAGGGCAGATACTATCCGATGGGGGGGCCCTTTCTTGTCAGAACACCGGTGATGATGGGAGGTGGGATTGGAGGACTCACAGGAGCATCATACAGTGCTGCTGAGGCTGTGACCAAGAGGAACCGAGGAGGAGGAACTAAACACTGAGTGACTGCAGTGTGTATTGCACAAGTAAGCAAAGAAGATGATTGCAGCTTAATTAACTCTGTAGATTTAGGGGGGGGGGGGGGGGGTTGGAGGTGGCTGAGGGGAGGCTAATAATTACCAATTGTATTACATTTCAGTAATGTACAGCATGGAGGGGGGTTAATGTATTGCCATTGGTCACTGATGCAATAGTGATCAGTAGCAGTTAATTAACCCCTCTGTGCTGCATTGGTGGCACCAGTATCAGTGTTATGCTGCAGCACAAATGGGGTTAATTAACTGCTACTGATCACTAATGCATCAGTGACGAATGGCAATACATTAACCCCCCTCCATGCTGTACATTACAAATTGGGTCAAACACCAGTGATAAGAACAAAGTCCCAATTACTCGATTGCATGGACCTCCTATCACATGTAATCGCATAAGGATCAAAACAAGCTGGCTGGCTAATCACAGCTACCCGTCCTTCCGGGACTCAAGAAGCGTAGTGACGTCAGGTAATGGAGCGAATCCCGGAAGGACAGGTAGCTGCAATTAGCCAGCCGGCTTGTTTTGATCCTTATGCGATTACATGTTTTTGCTGTAAAAGCAAAATTTTATACTTTCAATAAAGTTTTAAAATATTTTTACAGTATGGCTAGCAAGCCTTTTTGTATTTTGGGGACCATCTGTGATATTGTTTCCTGGATGGTGGGTCTACTTGCCATAAGGGGTTCCTTGGATGGTTAAAGGACCTGGCTGGGTTTAGAGCCACAAGTGTCACTGACCTTCCCTGATAGGAGGTCTGTGTAATCTGGTAAGCAAGCACTTTATCTATGGTGGAGGTTACTGTCACAGGATCACTCAATTGAAGGTGCGGATGTTGCCAAAGAACTTTTTTTATCACATGGGGACTTTGTTTTTATCACTGGTGCTTGACTCAATATTAATTAGTGCAACTCTGTTTATGAATTTATGATTTGGGACTGTGTTATATCTCACAGTAGAGTTTAGAGCTACTTTAGATGTTCGTGTTTATTTTAGAATAATTAGCACCATTTTTTGCTTTATTTGATGCATATTACAAATGCCATTGGTAAGTAACCACTTGCCGACCCATCACAGTACATATACTGCTATGGGATGGTAGCTACAAGCGTATGATGCTGCCTGTTTCAGGGTGTCGGGCGCATGCTCCCACCCACCTACTCACCTGTGATTTGACACATCACGACTGTCAGCAGATCCCAGCCAACGATTCATGGCTGGGACATGCTGATCAGCTGTGTCAAATCACAGCCCAGAACTTGACAACCAATACAGGGGCTCTTTACAGAGGGAATGATCACTTTTTTTTTCTTTTCCCTGCAAAGCACTGACTCTTTGTTTACACGGGGGGGGGGCCCTGGGCACCAAATGACCTTGTCCCGGCACTGAGAATCGCTACCTCTGTAGCCAGACGCAGTGAGATACCTTTGACCAAGATGCTGCTGAATCTCAAACACTAGCAATGGGAGTGACACCTCACTGCTTCAGCTACAGAAGGAGCAATTCTTTAGGAACAAACAGGCAGCTTTTTACTAATCCTGCTGCAGGAAAAATGTCAAAATCGCTAGCGGCATAGTCACCCTTCTGACATCAGCCTAACGCATATGTGAATGTATACAAACTTCTGAGAGGTATTCTATAATGCTCAATGATTTGCTACAATGTTTTATAACAAGTTCTCCCTTTTTTTTTACTATAGATTTGTGAGTTTACTCAATGACTATGTGGAGTCTGAGTTCTTTGTCATTCATGGAGACTCCTTAATAATCACGTGTGCTGCAGATAGTTCCTTGTTACCAGGAGAGAGCTTACACTTTTTTTTCTTGGTGGAAAAGTTTCTGTTCAATTTAACAAGCAGGCACGCCAGATATGTCATTGTGTTTTTTCAGGTATGTACATTACATGGTTACATAGTAGGTGAGGTCGAAAAAAGACCATCAACCGCAACCTATGTGTGATTATATGTCAGTATTACATTGTATATCCCTGTATGTTGCGGTCGTTTAGGTGCTTATCTAATACTTTTTTGAAACTATCGATGCTCCCCACTGAGACCACCTCCTGTGGAAGGGAATTCCACATCCTTGCCGCTCTTACAGTAAAGAACCCTCTACGTAGTTTAGGGTTAAACCTCTTTTCTTTTAATTTTATTGAGTGGCCACGTGTCTTAAACTTCCTTCTGCGAAAAAGTTTTATCCCTATTGTGGGGGTCACCAATATGGTGTTTGTAAATTGAAATCATATCCCCTCTCAAGCGTCTCTTCTCCAGATAGAATAAGTTCAGTGATTGCAACCTTTCTTCATAATTAATATCCTCCAGACCCTTTTTTAGCTTTGTTGCCCTTCTTTGTACTCGCTCCATTTCCAGTACATCCTTCCTGAGGACTGGTGCCCAGAACTGGACAGCATACTCTAGGTGCGGCCAGACCAGAGTCTTGTAGAGCAGGAGAATTATCGTTTTATCTCTGAAATTAATCCCTTTTTTAATGCATGCCAATATTCTGTTTGCTTTGTTAGCAGCAGCTTGGCATTGCATGCCATTGCTGAGCCTATCGTCTACTAGGACCCCCAGGTCCTTTTCCCAGGTCCTGTGACATCTGTTTTTGGATCACAGTTTGAATAGAGAAGTCGTCAATTTTGTGTCATTGTAGTATGTAGCTTAAAGTAGAACTATAGGCAAAACTTTTCTTTACATTTTGGATAGAGCAAGTGAGGGTAATAACCCCTGTCAGATTTTTTTCACCATCTGTGTCTCATTGTGGAAATTTCCCTTCACTTCCTGTCCCATAGCCAAACAGAAGATGAGAGAAAATCCTGTAAATTAAGGGAATTCCTTGGGGACCCCCATGTCACCGAAACTAGTATCCCCATTGGAAGATTTCCCCTCTATTACTTTTCTGGGAACAACCCAAAATCTGGGGTTTTCGTTTACTTTCACTTTCAATGATAATGGTAAACAGGACAAATAGAGAGGGTGAATCTCCTTAACCGCTTGACGCCCGCCGGCTGTCATATGACGGCCGTTCTGGGAGGGCGTCAAATGACGCCCTCGCCTTTCCGGCCCACCGGTGGGCGCGCGCGGGCCTCCGGCGGCAATCGCGTGTGCCCACCGTGTCACTGGGCACCTGATGCGTGTGTCCAGAGGCCGCGATGTCCGCCGGGCACCTGTGATTGCCCGATAACACAGCAGGACCATGGATCTGTGTGTGTAAACACACAGATCCACGTCCTGTCATAGGAGAGGAGACCGATGTGTGTTCTCAGTATAGAGCAACACCGATCGGTCTCCTCCCCTTGTGAGTCCCCTCCCCCTTCAGTTAGAAACACTCCCTAGGAACATAATTAACCCCTCGATCACTCCCTAGTGTTAACCCCTTCCCTGCCAGTCACATTTATACAGTAATCAGTGCATTTTTATAGCACAGATCGCTGTATAAATGTGAATGGTCCCAAAATAGTTTCAAAAGTGTCCGAAGTGTATGCCACAATATCGCAGTCATGATAAAAATCGCCTATTTTGTAGACGCTATAACTTTTGCGCAAACCAATCAATATACGCTTATTGCGATTTTATTTTACCAAAAATATGTAGAAGAATACGTATCGGCCTAAACTGAGGAAAAAATTTGTTTTAAAGAAAAAAAACATTTATATTTATTATAGCAAAAAGTAAAAGAAAGTGTTTTTTTTCAAACTTGTCACTCTTCTTTTGTTTATAGCGCAAAAAATAAAAACCACAGAGGTGATCAAATACCACTAAAGAAAGCTCTATTTGTGGGGAAAAAATTATAAAAATTTCATTTGGGTACAGTGTTGCATGACCGCGCGATTGTCATTCAAAGTGTGACAGCGCTGAAAGCTGAAAAATGGCCTGGGCAGGAAGGGGGTGAAAGTGTACTTTATTGAGATGGTTAATGAGGGCACAGACAGCAATAAAAATGGACAGGTGTTCTAATTTCTCTCCACTCTATCCAAAACTAAAGTCTTTAGTTATACTTTAAGTTTGGGTAAAAATATAAAATTTTTTCATATTGCTCTTACATATTTTTGTTACTAGATTAAATAACAAAGTATGTTGATGTAGCGGTACCCTCGTAGGGGCTGCTGAAAGTTGTGGTCCACCTGTCACCCTGCCCAGTCCAGCATTCACTTCCCAATCACCTTGGAGACAATGAATAGTCCATGTGTTTGTTTTTGGATTTGAACTTGGATAGGGACGGGAATATATGGGATGCCCAGTAGAATTTTAGAACAGTCAATTTGGGACAGAACTATGTACACTCTTTGTACATGACGCTTCTCCAGACTCCCCCTGCACAACACTTGCTTGCAGACTATCACTCTCTCTCTCTCCTGCACAACACTGCACTTCCAGGTACAGCTAGCACATGGTTAGGCCCAACGCTGACTCAGTCAGGCCAGAGAAATTGCCATTTGCAGGCAGGGACCGCGGGTCCCATTTTAATGTAGCAGAAATAGAATAGGAAGTCTTTAGTGCTAGCTGACCTACTGCTCTCAGCAATCCCTCTTCAGGCCCTGCCAGCCCTCCTGGTTGCTGCCACCCGACTTCACTGCCCGTGACATTGCAATCCTCACTGGCTCCACACCAGGTTGGATTTGATTCAAATCAAGTCGATTTAAATCATGATTTAAATCGCTAGTAAAAAGGCTTGATTTAAATCATAATTTTTAAAGAGCAACTGTCATTTTCTGTCCCGCAGCAGATTCTCCTCTGACCCGCTGTTGAATCACCGATGGTTCACTTTAATGGGACGGCTGGTGATGAGGCAGTGACACAACAAGGTGAGGGACGTGGCGGCAGCAGGTGAGTGGATGTCCGCTAACAGGCGCTGCCATGATGGACCTGAAATGACAGGTGCTCTTTAAATGTAAGGACTTATTCTTGCTGGTAGTAGAATCTTTAATATTTGCAAACAAAAAGGAAGGTTTCCTATTTAGAATAAAAAGGTGTCAGGTTAGTAAAACAGCGATATCAGAACCGATTCAGTCATACAGTTTGTAGTATATGAAGGAATATTCCTGAACTTTGGTTTATCTCATGGTTACAGTGAAATTGTGTGAATGCATCAATGCAGCGCATGCTATCTCAGCTTGCAGAGCTTGGATTCATTGAATGAGTTTACCAAAAATGTAAATATTGCAGAATATACAGCCTCATGCTACATAACTAAGCTCCATTTCATGCTGAATAAACTAAATTATTAATGTATCTTAAATAGAAAACTATCTTTTGATAGATTTTACTCCAAAAGCATTTTATTAAAATAAATTTAATAAAAATCAAAAAAATCGATTTAAATCCAAAAAATCTGATTTTTACTAGCTCCTGCTGTCCTCTCTAACTCCTCTCTCTTAAGAATGGAGATACTTTACAATATCATTAAAATCAATCAACCTATTAACATGTATGTAAATGGTACTATATTAAAAATTGTTTTTCAATCAAACCAATCTCAAGGACAATTGTCCCACTCTCACTGAAATTAATCATGTGAGAAGTAAAAAAAAAACTGGAGAGTGCAAAATTTAGTGTAGCTCTGCATAGAAACCAATCAGCTTTCAGTTTTTTTTGTCAAAGCTTAATTGAACAAGCTGAAGTTAGAAGCTGGTTGGCTACCATGCACAGCTGCTTCAAATTTTGGATTCTCCAGTTTTAGTAAATCAACCCTCTTGCATCTTCCCCCAACCTCTCATCATATAAAGAAAAACACACACTCACTTGTCCCAAGATCCAGCGATGTGGTCACCAAAACCATCGCTTCTCTCCCTCTCCTCTCCTCTCCCTGGCGCCAGCATTTTAACTGTGGGCACATGTGCGAATCGCGCTGCACCTGCTGAATGGTCTGGCAGTCTTCTGGGACCTGTGACGTGTCCCAGAAGACTGAAGGTAGGGAAGGGGAGAGGGGTTCTTAAAACAGAACTTCCCTTTTTGGGTGGAGCTCCACTTTAAGGGGCTCTGGACAATCCATCATATATACCTGTGCTCAGCAGTAGTAAGGGAGTGAAAAAAATAATTATTCTGTAATATGTTATCTAATACAAACATAAACCCCTTTGTTAGGACATCATATGCATGACCACTCCTAGTGGGACTGAATAGGCCAATATACTGTACAAATTTTAATGGCGGCTGTGTTTACACTGCTCTCAAGCTCATACTGCTGTATTTTATCCCCAGGATTTCGAACACTCTTACCCCTTTTTGAGATGCCTGCGCACACAACTCAAACTACACCTTCAGAAAAATACAAATATTGCTGTTCACACATTTTCAAGCTTTCTGTGTGAAGAATGGAAAACATTTCTCAAAAAACAGGCTCCATACTTCTTCATGGTTTCTGACGAAGGAATGGACAAACGTCAAACACTGTATTTAAATATGTTAATACTTCACGCTCTTGGAAATCAGATTGACATTGCGCTCACTGATGCACAGGATTCGGATCACCTCAGAGTCTATGGATACTACATCAAATCGACTATTATAATTAAGCAATTCATACAAAAGGTAAGTGAAGTCATTTTTAATGTATTAGAAACTATTATGTTTCAAAAGAAGAAACAATAACAACAACCCATCAGTCACATTTAATCAGCTACCATTTATCACAGCTAGGCTTATTTAAAGAATATCTAAATCCAAAACTTTTTTGGGGGGAAAGAGCAGGAAAGGGTTGATTTATTTACCATGTATATACCTTTGGGGATAGCTCTGTTCACTTTTTATTCTATAGATACAACAGAAAGTAAAAAAGAATCACTCATGATTGAGGGAAATCCCTCAGCGGACAGTTGCCAACCTTCCAAAACTGTTCTTTTTTTTTTTACTGACAAAACATACAAAATGTACTAACAAAGCATATTTTGTGCTAACAACCTGAAGTTTGACAGAAGCTCCTATTAAAAGCTTAAATTAGGGTAGTATCGGTATCAGTGCAAATACTAAGCATTTGCTTGAATATCGATACTCATGCAAATGCAACGATACTAGAAACCAATACCTTCAGGCTCGGTTCTGTGGGGGAATCCTGCTGACAGCTGAAAGAATGCCAGCAATTATTGGTTGTTAAGTGGGCCCGCTGCATCCTTAACAACCAATGATATTTCAGCTGTCCCCTCCCCGCCCCCTTCTCCCCTCTGACCAGCTGTCACCTCTGCCGGGTGCCATCCCCACCTACTCCTCCCCTCCGGCCAGCTGCCATCTCTAGCGGGTGCCATCCCCGCCTCCTTCTCCCCTCCGGCCAGCTGTCATCTTTGGAGGGTGCCAACCCCGCCTCCTTCTCTCCTCATTTCAGCTGTCCCCTCCCCGCCCCCTACTCCCCTCTGACCAGCTGTCACCTCTGCCGGGTGCCATCCCCACCTCCTCCTCCCCTCCGGCCAGCTGTCATCTCTAGCGGGTGCCATCCCCACTGCCTCCTCCCCTCAGGCTGGCATTCATCTCTGGCGGGTGCCATCATGCCTCCTCTGATTGAATTGTGATCCATTCAATCCTGCCCAGCAACAGCATAGCTAGCTTTCAGAACAGGCTGTGTATGAAGGGGTTTCCTTCTTGAATAAAGCTGTGATCTGTAAGTTGGGGCTTAGGAGGTTTGGAATCATTCTGTAGGTGTGACTGGGTGGGATTGAATGCTAATTACAGACTTTCCAAGTCTTCCCGCGAGGTGCAGGAATCTTCCGCATTTAGGCTGTGGCTCCTGGACACCCATGAGTGTCATGCGATATCCTGGATGCAGGGCCCATCCTGGGCGGCAGTGGGTTCACAGCCAGGGATGATTGGTGCGGCGGGAGGGACAGCTGTGAGCACGGACGTGATGTTCGGTCACGGACTCCTCTCCATCGACATTTTGCCTTCCCCTGAGAGCTTTCTGCGGGAGTAGATATACAAGAAAGCGGCAGGGCGCAAGATCATTCCCCCCTGTGAAATACAGTTGGACAGCTCGGTGCCGGTGGGCGATATTCAAGGGAACTGGGGAGTGGTGAGATTTGCTGTAACTATCTTCCCCAGCTGGGGATATGCTATCATCTCACCTGTTGTACCGCCTCACCTTCATACCCCACTGCACACGAACCATAGCCATTGCAGGACTGTTTTCCATTTTGGCAGCCTTGTATGGTGGTTAAGTGCAGGGACCGGGACTTCTCCCCACTGTCTTAGCCATGAACAGCATTATTACACCCAGTGCAATTTTCATTAACACGGATGCTCTATCCTCATGTGTTTACCTCTAACCCAGGACTATGGCAATTGAGCTTAGTACTTATCCTGGGATCATGCTAGGCTTGTTCCACACATGCATACCATTCATTGCAAAACTGTCTAAGTTGACGTGTGTTCTATCACATTGACCCCCTCCCCATGAGCCCCTCCCCATGAGCCAGTGCTCGTTTTGGTCTGTGACCACCCCCATTCATCCCAGGATCCTTGGTCATTAGTTGTATTGCAGCCTTGTATGTATGTGGATGAAGATTTGTCTGTGGTAGTTACCAGTGTTTTATGACAACGTTGTCATTTTTTATTTTGATTATATGGTGAAGGTGTATTTTTTGGACCAAATAGATACTGTGAATTTCAATAAAGCTTTTGTATTTTTCTAGTTACAACCAGCAGTTCCTTGTTGATGATTTCTTGTGGATCTTGTCCTCTTTATACTTATGCTGTTGGTAATCTAGAGGAACACACTCTATTATATCCCTTAATTTTTTAGAGTGACGGTTTATTTTGATACCAGGTTTGAGGCATATACTGGCCCCTTGGATCCATTTATAGAGGTGTAGTTAACTAATTACGTTTTCTTTATAGCGTGCATTTTGCACTATGTAAGTCATCCCAGACTCTATTAAACCACAGCCCTTTAAGCCATGCCCAATATGTAGGAAAATTGAGGGAGGTTACATCATTTGCAGAGTCTGAAAGACTACAAAGGGCAGTGTTTTGCCGCGTACACACAACCGGTTTAGCCGTCGGAATAAACTCCGAAGGTTTCTCTGATGGAACTCTGACGGAATTCCATTCAAGCGGTCCTGCCTACACACGGTCAATCCAAAGGCCGACCAAAGTCCGACCATCCAGAACGCAGTGACGTACAGCACGTACGATGGGACTAGAAAAAGGTAGTTCAATAGCCAGTAACCAATAGCTTCCGTCTCGTACTTGCTTCAGAGCAAGCGTCGTTTTTGGTCCGTCGGAACAGCATACAGACGAGCGGTTTTCCCAATAGGAATTGGTTCTGTCGGACATATTTAGAACATGTTCTATTTCTGGGTCCGTCAGAATTTTTGAAAAAAGAAGTCCGATGAGGCCTACACACGATCGGAATAGACGATGAAAAGCTTCCGTCTGACTTTTTCTGTCGGACATTCCGCTCGTGTGTACAGGGCATAACAGACTCTAGCTGCTGCATGAAGTGGCTATAGAAGGAACAGAGTCTTCCTTAACTACTGTACTATTTCTGTGAGACAAATATAAACCTAAAGGACCATTTTAATAACAAAACAAAATATAGACAGGGCTGACACTTTTGATTTTGTTTGCTAAATGAGTTGAGAATCTTCTCACAAAAAATTGTGATTATAAATTCATTATACAAAGGTGCAGATGAAAAAACTAATACTGCACCGTATGTATTAAACATCAAAGTATGATCTGCTAGACAGTAGAGCTGCACAATTCTGGCCAAAATGAAAAAAACTATTTTTTTGCTTAGAACAAAAAGATTATGATTCTCTCACGATTCTCACAACGTAAAATCTTTCACATTATACAAAAAAAAATGGGCTAACTTTACTGGTTAGAAGGAAGGAGAGGGGACCACCCTATAAGTATCTGCCTACAAAGAAGTCACAAGGTCACAATTTTCCACCCAATGCCTCTCCTCAGAGTTGGAGGCCGTATCCGTAACCCAAAACAGTCATACTATCAAAGGAAAGGACCAGGGGGAAGCACAAGGGAGTGATCTCCCTAGGTCCAAAAAGTGGTTACCATGGATATGGTGGGCAATAAAGGGAAGGAAAAGGATGTATGTAAAAATATAAAGGTTTATTGAATAAGTCTAAAATAAACAAGTGCTATACCATAGACAATAGAACACATGTATGGAGCTGATCCACCTGACACAATTTAATGGGTCCGTCCAGTGCAAACAGCACGGGGCGCGCCCATCAACCTACAACACACAAACATACAACATATACACATATAAACATATAAAATAAAACATATAGTGCAGGCGCCTTTATACCCACAGATGCATGAGGTCCCTGTGGCCAATCGCCAGATCAAAAGGAAAATAATGTTTGTTTGGATGTGATAATAAAGGGACCTAGTGCATGTGTGGTCCCCCGGGGAGATGGGGAAAGTGGATAGGATATGTACAAATGGATGCCTAACTCAAAACCTCGCTAGATATCATCTACGTAGGCTGTATGGATACTGCAGCTAGATTGGTGGGTCAGGGGGACTCATACATTTTGTTGCATGCGCATGCTAAAATAATGAATGTTGCTGAGAGTCCATTCCTGTAGTTAGTGGGGATGAATATATAGCTGAGAGTCTCTGTAGAGTTTAGGGGATATAGAAACCGCACGGTGTAGTGAATGCTGTTTGTACCAGGAACAGATCACATGACCTCTCAGGGTGGCCCGATATCACTCGGGACTGCCAGTGTATGAGGGTATGCTGGAAGTCTAATAGCGCTGAATGTCACTGTGCACTTCTGTCCACATTGGTCAGGGCCATATCACTACAGTTATTAAGTGTTCAGAGTCACCACTGCATATAGGAGCTAAAGGGGTTACATTACCACCTCTCTGTCGTACGAGTATTAGCTGTGTCTAATGTCCTGCAGCTGCTCCACCGCTCCGTGGCCTCTGCGCTGCCAGTGCCGACCGTGATATGCTGTATTCACCAGGCGTGCGGGTCCGTAGTAATCCTTTCACTCGCTGGAGCACACTACAACTGTGCCTGTGTGGTGGGTTCTCTCCCCGTATGTGTGGCGGTCAGACTTTTCAAGTTTCCACTGAAAGGGAATCCCATCTCCTGATCACTGCGGGAGATAGCTTCGGCGTCTGCACATCTTGGTTACGTCGACACGTTTCGCAACGTCATTGTTACGTAGCTTCAACAGGACGTACACATGCACCACACATGCACTAGGTCCCTTTATTATCACATCCAAACAAACATTATTTTCCTTTTGATCTGGCGATTGGCCACAGGGACCTCATGCATCTGTGGGTATAAAGGCGCCTGCACTATATGTTTTATTTTATATGTTTATATGTGTATATGTTGTATGTTTGTGTGTTGTAGGTTGATGGGCGCGCCCCGTGCTGTTTGCACTGGACGGACCCATTAAATTGTGTCAGGTGGATCAGCTCCATACATGTGTTCTATTGTCTATGGTATAGCACTTGTTTATTTTAGACTTATTCAATAAACCTTTATATTTTTACATACATCCTTTTCCTTCCCTTTATTGCCCACCATATCCATGGTAACCACTTTTTGGACCTAGGGAGATCACTCCCTTGTGCTTCCCCCTGGTCCTTTCCTTTGATAGTATAACTTTACTGGTTAGTTTTTTTTTTTTTAATTCATTAAAGTAATTTTTTCTAATAAAATTGCATTTGAAAGACCGCTGTGCAAATACAGTGTGACATAAAATATTGCAACAACCACCATTTCATTCTCTAGGGTCTCTACTAAAAAAATATATATATAATGTTTGGGGGTTCTAAGTAATTTTCTAGCAAACAAAAATTATTTTAACTTGAAACCAACAAATGTCAGAAAAAGGTTCAGTGTTTAAGTGGTTAAACTTTTCTCAATTAGGCCCCTTTCACACTGAGGCGCTTCTAAACCACCAGTAAAACACTGAGTGCTTTTGAAGAGCTTTTCAGGCGCTTTTGAAAAGCTTTCCATTCATTTCAATGGAGAGGGGTGTTTTTTTAACGGCCCTGCCAGCACACTACCCCAGTGTGAAAGCATTCATTGATTTTAATGGAAATAGGTTTTCGTGAGCTTTTCAGGCGCTTTTTTAGCGTGAAAGCGCCTCAGTGTAAAAGGGGTCTTACACACAAGTCTATTCCATTGACAAATTGTTACAATGTTTATACTTAAGTTCAACTGCTAAAGAATGTTGTGATTCTTGGCAGACTGCCCAGTTTTTCTCTTCCTTTCTTTTGACAGCTGTGGCTTCAGCAGAGCAGAGAGAATTCTTTGCATAGCAAGAATCGGGAAACACTTTTTTCAAGATCGCAACGGGGAAAAAATTGCGATAACAATTCTTGGCGATTAATCGTGCAGCTCTACTAGACAGATTCATATATTGTAATCTCTGTCAACAAGTACATATGATTGTGAATGAGGGACTTTGATGCAAGGATTCCATAATGAGAACTCCCTCTTGGGGTTACCAGGAACCTTTTCCCCAAAATAATTTTTTCTTTCCTGGGTACCTGGCTAGCCATGAATTATACCAGCTACCCTTTCCATGCAATTAGGGTTGTAGGGACTGTTTCTGGGACCCCTTCCAATACTTGAGCGATGTGTTATATGCAGGGGGTGAATTCCAGCACATGTGCTGTTAAGAAACTTTTTCTGTTACAGGTTTCCTGGCCACTTACTGTAAGGTGACCAGATTTTTAAAATGAAATCCGGGGACATTTTTTATTTATTTTTTGGCAAATGGTGAACTATTTTATAAGCATATTTTCCTCAAATTATATATGCAGTGTATGTGGTATGTGTTTATGGAATGATTGTGTGATATATACGTTATTTCGTTATTTCTTCCATGAGATAAAAAAAAGATACTTCTTAGAATTTTTTGGGATATGACTACCAAATGTTAAGCAGATAAGATAGAGAATTTTTTTTATAAAGTATTAGAGGGGAGCAGAGTGTATGGTGGTGAGTGGTATGTGTAGGAAAGGAGTTTGGAGTGTATGGTGGTGGGTAGTATGTACATGAGAGGGGTGCGGAGGGTATGGCGGTGGGTGGTATGTGCAGGAGAGGAGTGCAAAGTGTATGTCGGTGGGTGGTATGTGCAAGAGAGGAGTGTGGAGTGTATGGTGGTGGGTGGCACGTGCAGGGGGGGTGAGGACTGGATGGATGGATGGTGTATGGGGGGGTGTGAGGACTGGATGGATGGTGTATGGGGGGTGAGGACTGGATGGATAGATGGCATATGGGGGGGGGTGACGACTGGATGGATGGTGGATTGGGGGGATGAGGACTGGATGGATGGATGGTGTATTGGGGGGGTGAGAACCTTTTCTTGAATTCCTGACATACACAATAGCCCAAACACTTACTGTACAAGTCTCCGAGCGCGATCTCTGCACAGTTTTCAAGAGAGCACCAGGTAACATGGAGGCTCCGCCTGCAACCCCACCTCCATGTGCCTTCTGCAGCTAGCCAGAGCCCAAAGCAAGATTAAGGTTCTGCCTCCGTGTCCTGTCTGCAGCCAGCCAGAGCACCCGGCAATATGGAGGCTCCGCCTCCACCTCTCTGCCCCGTCTGTAGCACACTGAACGCATGGAGGTGCCGAGTGCAGGGGGTAGATGAGGAGGGAGTGATTTTGGCCAGTGTTCTGTCAAATTAGCCAACTCGTCAGAAAATCCAACCACCTCAATTCCGGTTTCTTTAAACCATCAGTAATTGGAGATTTCGACTAATTGCTGTATGGACACAACAATGGCAACCGAATACAGTCTGGTACAGGAAGATTTTGCTGTTTTGACACCACAGCGGCTAACGAGGACAAAGTTGTCGCCGCCTCGGAGGCGGCAATTTTGTTGGTTAGTGTAGGAGCGAGTAACAATCTGCACTCATAATATCATGCAGCGGACTGTAAATGGTTGCCGGTGTTGTGTCCAAACAGCAATTCGTCTGGTCACCCTAGCCTAGAGTAACATTACCATCTACCAGCAAAATGCAGAGAAACAGTGCTGTGCCAGATGCTGACAAGCTCTCTGCATTACAGCATCTGGTACTGAATGAAGCTAGAACTGTCAGGTGGAGTGATTTCCATCCAACAGTTTAACTATAGTACCGGCTTGACTGGCAACCCTAAGTCCGCCCTTTCAAACCGGGGACAAAACCGGCGACAGTCCTGGGCTGGGGACAGTGTCCTCAGTCCGGGGATTGTCCCCGGAAACGGGGGACGTCTGGTCACCCTAACTTACTGGGCACACCTCCCCAGGGATTGGCTGTATCCCCATAAATAATAAATGCCCCCTTGTTTCTTCCTCCCACTATAGTTCTACAATCCTCTAAAACTGCAATCTCCAACTGGGTGTAAGCGATTTTTCGCAGGCAATTTGTCGGGGCGATGGCTGGTTAGCGCTTCAATCATCCCGGCACCATGGTTGATATAGTGTCAGGGTGATTGAAGCGCATTAATTCTTTTATTACATTGTAATAATAAATTAAATAGTTCCACTCACCATAATGCAGAATCAGTGGGAGCCCTGAGCGTGTCGCTTGCCACTGTCACCTGCCACCAGATGCAGCTTGTCAGTTGCCGCATTGCCTGCCACCAGATGTGGATTGTCACTTGCCACATTGCCTGCCACCAGATGTGGATTGTCACTTGCCATGTCGCCTGCCACCCGATGCAGATTGTCATTCGCAATGTCGCCTGCCACCAGATGCAGATTGTCACAGAGAGAGATGATGTCATCTCTGCTCACCCGCCCATTTCTCTCATCCGCCCACCCGCTTCTCTCATCCACTCGGATTGCCCATTCGCCCGCCCGCCTGGCTCTCTTATGCTTATCTCTTTGCTTTAAGGACATAATACATAATGGCATTCATCACTGTATTCTACTGGGCAACAAATATAAAAGAACAAATGTAAAACCTGGGTGGCTAAATACTTACATAAAAAGACATATTAAAAGAGAAGTATGTTTTTTTTTTTTTTTCACCATTATACTTACCTAGGTGGATGCTGCATCTGTCCCTTGACATCTCTGCACTGAGAACCAAGCCATCGAACACTGCCGATGGCTCGGTTCTCTCAGCTCCCTGTCAGTCAGCAGCTCTCCGCTCTGCCCCCCCATGCTCATTGGAGCGCTGAGCTGTGAGGGGCAGGGAGCAGCCGTCTCAGGCTCTCAGCGGCTCACTGAGAGGCTGAGACAGGCATCAGTCCAGGCACCTGGCGGATCCAGACTGATTCCTGTGACGTCAGCAGAGAGTGGACTTCAGACCGCTCTCTGCTGAAAATGGGTCACAGGAGTGCAAAACGAATTGCACTCCTGTGATCCATAGGAGAACCCCAGCCAAATGAGCTCAGGCTGGACTTCTCCTTTAACCACTTCAGCCCTGGAAGAATTTACCCTCTTCCTGACCAGAGCACTTTTTGCAATCCGGCACTGCGTCGCTTTAACTGACAATTGCGCGGTCGTGCGTCGTTGTACCCGAACAAAATTGACGTCCTTTTTTCCCACAAATAGAGCTTCCTTTTGGTGGTATTTGATCGCCTCTGCGTTTTTTATTTTTTGCGCTATAAACAAAAAAAGAGCGACAATTTTGAAAAAAACTAAATATTTTGTACTTTTTGCTATAATAAATATCCCCATTTTTTTTTTAAAAAAGCACATTTTTTCTCAGTTTAGGCCGATATATATTCTTCTACATATTTTTGGTTAAAAAATCGCAATAAGCGTATATTGATTGGTTTGCACAAAAGTTATAGCGTCTACAAAATAGGGGATGTATTTATAGCATTTTTAATATATATATTTTTTTACTAGTAATGGCGGCGATCTGCAATTTTTATCGTGACTGCGACATTATAGCAGACACATCGGACAATTTTGAGAAATTTTTGGGACCATTGGCATTAATACAGCGATCAATGCGATAAAAATGCATTGATTACTGTAAAAATGTCACTGGCAGTGAAGGGGTTAACACTAGGGGGTGCTCAAGGGGTTAACTGTGTTCCCTGGGAAGTGATTCTAGCTGAAGGAGGAGGGGACTGACTAGAGGAAGTGACAGATCGTGGTTCCTAGCTAAAAAGAACACACGATCTGTCACTCCTGTCAGAACAGAACAGGGAAGTATGTGTTTACACACACTCATCCCTGTTCTGTGTCTCCTGCTCACGATCGCTCGTGCCCGGCGGTCATCACGATCACCGGACACGAGCATCGGCACCCCCGCTGTGCAGCGGGCGCGCCTGCTAATCCCAACCTTGCGAGCCAACGTATAGCTACGTAGTTTCGCGCAGGGGAGCCCACCTGCCACAGTGTAACTGCGGCGACTGGTCGGGAAGCGGTTAAAGAGAAAAAAAAGCAGTCCTTTAATAAATGCAGTATAAGGTCAAAGGGGCTTCATTGCCATTCCAAAATGATAAAGAATGCAATCAGAAATGCAAGAGTGCAATTAGAGCAGCTAAAATAGATAATAAAACATATGGATGAGGAGAGTAAAAATTCAAATAATGCATGCGGTAACAATTGTGCAAGTGTTCAATTCATTAAGAATTTTGCGTCAAATATCGAATGCGGTATTTGTTTGATTTAGCGGTAATTACCGCATTACTTAATGTGGTAATTTACCACATTGAGCTGGTTGCTAAGGAGTGGGCTGCTGACAGCTGAACGTAAAAAAAAAAATGATGAAAAAAAAAAACAGTGTGGGGTCCCCCCCCAGTCCATACCAGGCCCTTCGGGTCTGGTATGGATTTTAAGGGAAACCCCACGCCAAAATGAAAAAATAAATTGCGTGGAGCCCCCCCCCTAAATTTCATAACAGACCCTTATCCAAGCATGCAGCCCGGCAGTTAAGGAAAAGGGGGGGGGCACATGCCCTTAACATGGGGGGGTGCTTGACAAGGGCCTCATCCCCACAACCATGGCCGGTGGTTGTGGGGTTCTGCAGGCAGGGGGCTTATCGGACTCTGGAAGCCCTCTTTAACAGCCCCAGATCCCGCCCCCCATGTGAATGCGTATGGGGTACATAATACTCCTATCCATTCACCAAAAAAGAGTTAAAAAGGAATAAAAACACAGAGACAGTTTTTAACAATTCCTTTATTAAAAAATAAAAAAACAATGTCCCCCAAATGTAAATCAATCGTCAATCACACCGCCCGCACCTACTGCCGACCCGAAAAACAAAAAAACCCCTCCCGCTCCCGCTGTCCATGAAGGCTGGCCGCCTACTGCAGGTTCCGCCGTTTGACAGTTCTTATATAGGTAGGGGCGGGGCCACCTGGCTATGTCACCTGGTGGTTCAGCCCCCTTGTGAAGTCACTGACCCAGCATGCACCAGTCCGTGACGTCATAAGGGTGCGGGACCACCAGGTGAAATAGTCAGGTGGCCCCGCCCCTTACCTATATAAGAACTGTCAAACGGCGGAACCTGCAGTAGGCGGCTAGCCTTTATGGACGGCGGGAACATTTTTTATTTAATTTTTCGGGCTTGGCGGTTGGTAATTTTGGCGTGGCGTTTCCCTTAAACTCCATACCAGACATGGAACTTTTTTTTACATTCAGTTGACAGCTGAGTCATCCGTTGTTAAGGACAAGGCGGCCGGCTTCTCAGCCCGCTCCTTAGCAACCAACTATTTTGATACCGCCAGCAAAACCCTGGTCCATTGGTGAATTGGACTTAAGAGCTTTTTAGAATGATATTTACTGGCACATTTTTTTTTTCTGCGTTAAATACCACATAATTGAAATTTTTTTTTTGAGTCATGTGATCACGTTATTGTGAATTGATCCCCATATCTAAGAATTTGCTGATGAAAAAAGTATCATTAGTAGCAACCAATGTGGATTTATGAAAAACGTTCTTGCCAGACCCACCTTTTAAACATTCTATGACAAGGTAAGCTGTAATTCAGATAGAGGAAGGCCTGTGGAAGTAGTTTATCTATATTTTGCTAAGGCATTTTATACAGTACCCCATACGCAAGGCATTTGATACAGTACCCCATATGCACTTAATTTACAAATTAGGGTCATCGGCACTGATGAGATCGTATGTACCTGGACAAAAAACTGGCTGCAGGAGCGTGTCCAAAGGGTAGTAATTAATGGCAAATTTTCTAAACGGGCTGGAGTTGTGAACGGGATTGCCCCAGGGCTCTGTACTGAGGCCAATTCTATTTACCTTGTTCAGAAATGATGTAGAGCTTGGAATAAATAGTTTAATCCCAGTATTTGCTGATGATACAAAACTAAGCAGGGCAAAAAAATTCACAGCAGGGTAAAGCACCTTCACAAGAAATCCTCGATAAAATAGAGGGCTGGGCAGCTAAATGGCAGATGAGGCTTAATATAGAAAAATGTAAAGTAATGCACTTGGAAGCTAAAAATATGCATGCAAGTTACATGCTAGGGGGAGAACCCCTGGGGGATTTGAGGATGGAAAAAGGATCTGGGGTCCTGGTAGATCAGAGACTGAGTAATACAATGCAATGTCAAGCTGCAGAAAGTCCAGCAGACTTAGCATGCATTAAAACAAATCAAACTATAATTATACCACTCTAAAAAAGGCGGTCACTAGGGATGGGCTTCATGTTCGAGTCGAACATGAGTTCAACTCGAACATTGGCTGTTTGCCCGTTCACCGAACAGCGAACAATCTGGGGTGTTCGCGGGAAATTCGAAAGCCACGGAACACCCTTTAAAAGTCTATGGGAGAAATCAAAAGTGCTAATTTTAAAGGCTTATATGCATGGTATTGTCATAAAAAGTGTTTGGGGACCCGGGTCCTGCCCCAGGGGACTTGCATCAATGCAAGAAGTAAAAACGTCCGTTTATTCGGGAGCAGTGATTTTAATAATGCTTAAAGTGAATCAATAAAAGTGTAATAGTCCTTTAAATTTCGTACCTGGGGGGTGTCTATAGTATGCCTGTAAAGGGGCGCATGTTTCTCGTGTTTAGAACAGTCTGACAGCAAAATGACATTTCTAAAGGGAAAAAAAAGTCATTTAAAAGTGCTAGAGCTAGTGCCGGCTATAATGAATTGTCGGGGAAAAAAAATCATTTAAAAGTGCTAGAGCTAGTGCCGGTGTTCTGCCGAGAAAGTTCCCCACAGTGGATAAAGACTCCCCTGTACTGTGCAGGCGCAGCGCTTGCGCAGTACGAGCCACCGAAAATAGCCGAAGCTGAACACCTGTGAGTCAGCTGTACACGGCGCCTTTAACAGGGCCCCTCGCCACGCTTCGGGCACGGCCTCACTTCGCTCGGCATATTTTTATTCTGACTCTATGTCCACCTGGATGGTGGGGCTTGAACCTGGACTCAATGCGCAGGCGCCGTGTAGAGCTGACGATCAGCTGTTCAACTTTGGAGACCTTCGACGGCTCATATTACGCAAGCGCTGCGCCTGCGCAGTACAGGGGGGTCCTTATCCGCCGGGGGAACTTTCTCGGCAAGATACCGGCTATAATGAATTGTCAGGAAAAAAAAGTCATTTAAGAGTGCTAGAGCTAGTGTCGGCTATAATGAATTGTCAGGAAAAAAAAGTCATTTAAAAGTGCTAGAGCTAGTGCCGGCTATAATGAATTGTCGGGAAAAAAAGTAATTACAAAGTGCTAGAGCTAGTGCCGGCTATAATGAATTGTCAGTCCGGCAATACACATAAAAGTTCATTGATAAAAACGGCATGGAATTTCCTCACAGGGGAACCCTGAACCAAAATTTAAAAAAAAAATGCGTGGGGGTCCCCCTAAATTCCATACCAGGCCCTTCAGGTCTGGTATGGATATTAGGGGAACCCCGCGCCAAATTTTTTTTAAAAAATGGTGTGGGGGTCCCTCTCAACATCCATACCAGACCCTTCAGGTCTGGTATGGATTTTAAGGGAAACCTCACGCCAAAATTAAAAAAAAAAAGGTGGGGTTCCCCCAAAAATCCATACCAGTCCCTTATCCAAGCACGCAGCCTGGCAGGCTGCAGGAAAAGAGGGGGGGACGAGAGAGCGGCCCTCCCCTTCTGAACCGTACCAGGCCACATGCCCTCAACATTGGTAGCGGCCCCCCCAAAGCACCTTGTCCCCATGTTGATGGGGAGAAGAGCCTCATCCCCACAACCCTTGCCCGGTGGTTGTGGGGGTCTGCAGGTGGAGGGCTTATCGGAATCTGGAAGCCCCTTTAACAAAGATCCTACCCCCCCTGTGTGAAATGGTAACGGGGTACAAATGTACCCCTACCATTTCACAAAAAATGTGTGAAAATGGTAAAAAAAAGACACTACACGCCTTGGGACAAGTCCTTTATTAAAAAAACAAAAATTAAACTGTCTAGGGCTGCAACTAATGATTATTTTCATAATCGATTAGTTTGTCAATTATTGTTTCGATTAATCGGTTAATAACCTTAACATAAAGTGGGGTGTATAATTTAGTTGATATGTAAAGTTTAAAAAAAAGGCAATTTATTCTTAAATATCTCTATGCAGTGGTAATTATAAAACAACCAACTATATGGTTAGGGAGCAAAATATCGAATCCACTCTGAGAATAACAGACAGAAGAGATCTACTGTATATACACTATTAGAGGGGAGATATACTGTATATACTATTAGAGGGGAGATATACTGTATATACTATTAGAGGAGAGATATACTGTATATACTATTAGAGGAGAGATATACTGTATATACTATTAGAAGAGACATACTGTTTTTTGGCCAATTTATTATTTGGCAGATTAAAAAACACAAATTGCTGCAAAAACGTTTTACATACTTTTCTGCAGCTTCTCCATTGAAATATATTGAACCAAAAAAGCACCGCTTCGCGTTAAAAAAAAAAAAGTCCTTGACCCTTTCCAAATACGCAGCGACTGAAAAAAAGCACAGATGTGAACGTGTCCCATAGGAAACCATGTTAAATGAACTGTAGTGTGTTTCTGCAAAAAGCACCAAAAAAACACATAGATGTGAACCAGGTCTAAGACGTTTAGTAACATAATGGGGTTAAAAAAACTAAGATGAGCCCTTTATAGTACAAAAAAAAGCCAATACTACTACTGTAAGGGTTTCATTCTTTTACTGTAGAACTGTGAAAATAATATTTACAGTAACGATTATTTGCTCTTTTTGTACTATAAAGGGCTCATTTTATTTTTTTTTAACCCTATTATGTTACTGGCCGATTATTCGATTATGAAAATAGTAATCGATTAATTTCACAATCGATTAGTTGTCGATTAATCGATTAGTTGTTTCAGCCCTAAAACTGTCCCACGTAGTCTTCTTCTTCTTGCGTTCCGACGGACCAAAAAATAAAAAAAAAAGCCGCAAGCCGCCTACGATCTGCCTCCTACGATCTGCCTCCGTAATGATGGGCCTCTCAGGTGACAGTTCTTTTATAAGTGAGGGTGGAGCCACACTATGTCATCGCCGTGTGACCCCGCCCCCTTCTGATGTAAGGGGATATCCCTATGGCTTTCCGTAGCGTCAGAGGGGGGCGGGGTTACTCGGTTATGTGAAAGAACTGTCACCTGAGAGGCCCGTCATTACGGCGGGTGCCTCCCTTGGAGGCAGATCGTAGGCGGCTTGCGGCTTTTTTTTTCGGTCCGTCGGAGCGCAAGAAGAAGAAGAAGACTCTGTGGGACAGTTTTATTTTTTAATAAAAGACTTGTCCCAAGGCATGTAGTTACCGTTACCATTTCACACAGGGGGGCCGAGATCTGGGGGTCCCCTTGTTAAAGGGGGTTTCCAGATTCCGATAAGCCCCCGCCCGCAGACCCCCACAACCACCGGGCAAGGGTTGTGGGGATGAGGCCCTTCTCCCCATCAACATGGGGACAAGGTGCTTTGGGGGTGCCGCTACCCCAAAGCACCCTCCCAATGTTGAGGGCACGTGACCTGGTACGGTTCAGGAGGGGGGGCGCTCTCTCGTCCCCCCCTCTTTTCCTGCGGCCTGCCAGGTTGCGTGTTTGGATAAGGGTCTGGTATGGATTTTTGGGGGAACCCCACACCTTTTTTTTTAATTTTGGCACGGGGTTCCCCTTAATATCCATACCAGACCTAAAGGGCCTGGTATGAAATTTAGGGGGACCCCCACGCATTTTTTTAAAAAATTTCGGGGTTCCCCTGTGGGGAAATTCCATGCAGTTTTTATCAATGAACTTTTATGTGTATTGCCGGACCGACAATTCATTATAGCCGTCACTAGCTCTAGCACTTTTAAATGACTTTTTTTCCCCGACAATTCATTATAGCCGGCACTAGCTCTAGCACTTTTAAATGACTTTTTTTCCCCGACAATTCATTATAGCTGGCACAAGCTCTAGCACTTTTAGATGACTTTTTTTTCCCTTTAGAAATGTCATTTTGCTGGCAGAATGTTCTAAACACGGGAAACCTGCTCCCCTTTACAGGCATACTATAGACACCCCCCAGGTACGAAATTGAAAGGAATATTACACTCTTATTGTTTCACTTTAAGCATTATTAAAATCACTGCTCCCGAAAAAACTGCCGTTTTTAAAACTTTTTTTGCATTGATACATGTCCCCTGGGGCAGGACTCGGGTCCCCAAACACTTTTTAAGACAATACATGCATATAAGCCTTTAAAATTAACACTTTTGATTTTTCATGTTCGTGTCCCATAGACTTTAATGGTGTTCGCGTGTCCGGACACATTTTTTGCCTGTTCACATGTTCTGGTGCGAACCGAACGGGGAGGGGGGGTTCGGCTCATCCCTAGCGGCCACACGGCCTTGGATGAGAAGAAGTTCAATCTTAAACTGCATAAGGGGTTTTCTACTGTTATGCCCCGTACACACGATAGGATTTTCCGACGGAAAATGTTCTAGGAGCTTGTTGTCGGAAATGTAGGCTCCATCGGACATTTTCCATCGGACTTTCCGTCACACAAAATTTGAGAGCTGGTTCTCAAATTTTCCGACAACAAAATCCTTTGTTGTAAATTATGATCGTGTGTACACAATTCTGACGCACAAAGTTCCACGCATGCTCTGAATCAAGCAGAAAAGCCTGCACTGGCTATTGAACTTCATTTTTCTCGGCTTGTCATACGTGTTGTACGTCACCACGTTCTTGACGTTCGTAATTTCCGACAAAATTTGTGTGACCGTGTGTATGCAAGACAAGTTTGAGCCAACATCCGTCGGAAAAAAAACATGGATTTTGTTGTCTGAAAATCCTATCGTGTGTACAGGGCATTAGAGTGGAAATGATGTGGAACTCCCTTCCGCAGTTGGTGGTGTCAGCAGGGAGTGTAGATGAATCTAAAAAAAAAAAACTTTTAGATGTGTTTCTTAACAGTGTACAAGGATATGGAAAACAGTAAGTCACATACCGGACACATTGACCGGACGTCATATGACGCCACGCATCGCAGCGATCCTTGTTGCGGTGTGTCAGTCTGACACAGCGTAACTCCGATCTAGGTAAAGAGTCTCTGACAGAGACTCTTTACCACATGATCAGCCATGTCCAATCATGGCTGATCATGATGTAAACAGGAAGAGCCATTGATCGGCTTTTCCTCACTCGCGTCTGTCAGAAGCGAGTAGAGGAGAGCTGATTGGCTGCTCCTCTGACAGGGGGGTCTGTGCTGATTGAGTAATAGCGCAGCTACCCCAAGGATGCCCACACTGGACCACCAGGGACGCCACCAGGACCACCAGGAATTCACCACCAGGTATGCCACCCTAGACAACCAGGGATGCCAATCAGTGCCCATAATGGATGCCAATCAGTGCCACCTATGTGTACCCATCAGTGCTGCATATCAGTGCCGCATATCAGTGCCCATCATAAGTGCCCATCATTGCCACCTCATCGGTGCCCATCAGTGCCGCCCCATTGAGTGTCCATCAGTGAAGGAGAAAACTTACTTATTAACAAAGTTTTGTAACAGAAACATAAAAAACATTTTTTTCAAACTTTTCAGTCTTTTTTTTATTTGTTTAGCAACAAATAAAAATCCCAGAGGTGATCAAATAACACCAAATGAAAGCTCTATTTGTGGGAACAACATGATAAAAATTTAATTTGGGTACAGTGTTGCCTGACCGCGCAATTGTCATTCAAAGTGCGACAGCGCTGAAAGCTGAAAATTGGTCTGCGCAGGAAGGTGCCCTGTATTGAAGTGGTTAAAATTTTGATTCTTTTATTTACTTTGTAGTCTAGCCGCCACCAAAACTTCTATTTTTGGCTTCGATAGAGTGGGAAAAGGCAAGAACCTCCACCAGCCTTTTGTTGCAATGTATGTCCTCACTGGGGAGACTTGCCTTAGGGATAAAAAGCGAGGGAAAATATCTCTAGCAGACAACAATCAGGGGTTCTAATTAAAGGTTAACAGATGTTTCTAATCTCTCCCTCTCTATTAAACAAAAAAAAAAATTTAATTGCTGAGACTGTGGTTTAATGTTACTAAAAATAAATTTAATTTTTTTTTCATCTACACAGAATGCTATCCTTTTTGAGAAAGTACTTCAGGGATTAAATGCAACTTTCCAAAAGCACGCAGAGCAGAGTTTTTTTCTTCAGTGCATACAGGAGATTGCTGACAAAGAACAGGTTGGTTTTCATGTTTATTGTATTAACTTTGGAAAATGAGTCGCATTTTGTCTGTGGCAAGACTGCAATTACCATTACACAGAGAGGGCTCTTAACCAACAGTAACATAAGATAGGTTTCTTTTTTATTACCTATTTTATTTCCATTAAAGTGGACCCATCAGTAAAATGATAGTCTGGCAGGCATGCAGTGAATCATAAGGTTTGCCAAGGCCTGAATATGTAATAAGCAAATTATGTACATGGAAAACTATAAAGCCTACATAAAAACACATTTTTTAATACATAAGATAAGATTAAGATAAATTGATCTCTTTCACATGCATAACTAAAATCATTAAAAAGGCTATAGTATCCCCATGCATAAAAAGAAAAAAAATCATAGATTCACATTAATATGAAGCATATGTGAATCTGAAACCTTTTTAAAATTTTGAAGGGAAACTTTTCCAAACTGAATTCAAATTTCATCTTGAAGAGTTGTCACAGAAACAGGTGTCCCTATTGGAGAGTTTTCACCCACCTATTGCTTTGGTGGCAAGTCAAAATTGTTTGATTTCCCCTCACTTTCTGTATTGGTGACAATGGTCTTCAGTACAAATAGAGGGGTGGAATCTCTCAATAGAGACATGGACAAAAAAAAAAAGGTAACAAATGGTCTAACCCTTCCCTTCTCTACAACTTACCATAAAATCTTTTTCATAAAGTCCATTGAGGGATACAGGATTGTACTAATTTAGGAAAAAAATCTTATTTTCTTTATCGGCCAAAGGGCATGGGATTTTAGTAATCTTATGCCCTGTACACACGGCCGGTTTTGCCATCGGAATAAACTCCGAAGGTTTCTCAGACGGAACTCCGACGGAATTCCATTCAAGACCAAAGTCCGACCGTCCAGAACGCGGTGACATAAAGCACGTATGACAGGACTAGAAAAAGGAAGCTCAATAGCCAGTAGCCAATAGCTTCCGTCTCGTACTTGCTTCAGAGCATGCGTCATTTTTAGTCCGTCGGAACAGCATACAGACGAACGGTTTTAAACATAGGAATTGGTTCTGTCGAAAATATAAATATTATATATATATATATATATATATATATATATATATATATATATATATAATATTAATATATATATTTATATTTATTTATATATATATATATATATATATATATATATATATATATATATATATATATAATATATATAAATATAAAGCAGTGCAACTGTGGAGAGGGCAAAGCCTCAAGAAAAGCAAGAGATGTAGAATGACACCAACATGAATGCCTGTATAGGGGCTTGATGGAAAAGATTTTACCAACTATGGCAAAAGACATTTCCAGGAATGACATTACGGATCAACCCAATATTTCAGGTCATAAGAGATAATCTCAGATGGGGAAACTGAAACCTACAGGAGGGATGACTCCCAACTTACAATGTGGAGAATAAGCAATCATCCATCTTAAGGAAAACACTGGTGGAATGATAACAAGCAACAGGAAAATAAAAGTTAAATTAGTCTTTTAGGGAAGTTACTAGACATAGGCTTAGATCTGGTATACCAAAACCCTTGATAACAGGAAAAGGAATATATAGACAGATGTCCAGAAAAAAATTAATTAGTTTACAACTAGAGGCTTTGGTAGCGTACCCTTGACACTGTGTTCAAGGAAAAGGGGGTCCATAATATAAGTTCGAAAATAGGAAAGATATCTCTAAAAATATATAAGTATGGGTATATATTTGTCTGAGTAAGATATAAGAAAGAGTATTAATCCACAATCCCAAAAGGGAGAGGCAGGGATGATAACAACACCCACACAAACAGGGTAAATAGTGTACACTTGAAGAAATCAAGTGTTAAAAAGGTATTCGAAAATAATTTCTGTTAATGTACGCAGTAACAAAATGTCTGCAGAGGGGAGAGATCTTAACGAGAAAAAAGCACAATCCAAATTCTGGGAAAGAACTCTACTACAAAAAATGTGGGGGTAGGTGTTTGTTATGCACACAAGAAAGAGTTTCTATCAGATTAGCCACCCAAGATGAAAAGGTATAGCAACCCCGATTAAGTTCTGTAAAAAAAGCAAAAAATAGGTATAAGAATGCCACAAGATGAAGTCAACTAAAGAAGGTTGACCTAATTTTTAAAATTAGGCTACAGGAGAGCCTGAGAATCAAGATTTTTTGGGATTTAAATTAATAATTAAACTAGCAGAATAACACCTCCACAAAGAAAAAGTGAGGGTGTAGTGTTATGTAGAGGGCTGGCTTCAAGAACTGGCACTTACAGGGCAGAAAGACTGAAAATGAATACAAGGAACCTCTGCAGAACCAGAAGAAAAATAAGGTTCAACCACCTCACCTAAAGACCTTCTGCGGTGGAAGAGTTTTTCACTCCAACTAGCAGAGGTATCAGGAAGGGCGGGGTTGCAGAAAAAAATATATTTTGACTCCCCCATCAACACTGACTGAATCCCTCCTGCGGAGCTATTGTGTTCTCCTGGTGGCGGGAGGGGGTAGGGGGGAGTGATAAAAATCACTGAGAAATCAGTGATTATTGGTAGCGGCTATAGCCGCTGGCAATAATTGCATATAAAAATCTGCTAGGCTGGTTGCACCTAAGTTGATCTACTTGGGTATAACCAGCCTGCACATAGAGGATTCAAACCTCAGCTGGCTTAACTGACTAACTGACACTGACATCAATAGTGACACTAATACAGTGATCAGATAAAATACTGTAAAGTGTACACTATATTATTGACACTGGCTGGGAAGGGTTTAACATCAAGGGGCAATTAAGGGGTTAACTGTGTGCCTAAAAAATGTAATATGTGCTGCTTTTACTAACAGATCTGGCTGTTTTTTCTCCCGGCTTTCCAGAGAGAAGAATTAGCCAGATCGCTGATCTGTGTACAGAGCCCTGTGTTTGTAAACACAGGAGTTTGTGCTGTGATAGGCTACACCTGATCAGCACGTCTCAGCCATAAATCATTGGCCTAGATCTGCTGAAAAAATTTCACGGTAGCCAGTGGGTTAGCAGCAGGCGCATGCATGCGCACCCCTAACCCGGAACAGGCTGGATGACGTGCATGTATGTGATCCAGCCTGCCTGTGCCATTCTGTCGCAGTAAATGTACTGAGGGTGGGCCACAGGCAGTTAAAGGGGAAAGCTTGGGGGTGGTAAAAATGCAGTGTAAAGTAACATTCCACTGTGTCTTATGATCATTAGCATTAGGCTCCTTTCACACGACAGGTCTGATCAGATCTGCCTGTCCATTTTTCAGGTGGACCTGATCTGACCCTCCATTTACTTACTATAGAGCGATGAATGTAAACAAACACCCGCCTACCTCCAGTCCAATCCGCTTTCCAAAACGGAAAGAGATCTGTTCACCTCATCCTTCCCGATCAGATTGGAGGGCATTCGGCTGTAAACTGACAGTCGGTTTGTTTATACCAGCCACCCTTAGAGCAGAGAGGGCTGCGTCCGTGTCCACTCTGCATAAGCTGAGTGGACATGGACCTGTCATCTGCCCACTTCGCTCAGCGGGGGATCAGCAAAAAGGTCCCCAGCTGAACATGTGGATTCTGCCCCGCTTGAAAGAAGCCTTATGATAAAATATAGCACAGGTTAAGATCATCAGCATTATGATAACACACATGCATCAGTCAGAAGGTGCTCTATATTGGCTGGTTCAGTCACAGTGTGTTACATGACATGGCTGTTGGCATAGCTCCCAACTGTCCCTTATTTCGAGGAACTGTCCCTGAATAGGAGCAATGTCCCTCATTCCTCCTCATTTGTCCCTCATTTTGGTCTGATCTTTAGAGTTGATAATAAAATGCACTTTTTATCTATCAAAAAGTGTTTTCCAGCCCTAAACCTTTCATCTGATTTCTAAATTGCTGCATTTGTAAATTCCAAAAGCCAATATAAAGGAATAGTAGTGGTAAAAAAGCACTTGTGGGTTTTACCAATCTTGTTTTTTTTTTTGTACAATTCTCCTTTAAGGGGGCGTGACAAGGATTGTGTCCTATGCCCGAATACTTTTTCTGATAAGTGTCCCTCATTTCCATCTCAAAAAGTTGGGAGTTATGCTGTTGGGTGCTGACCTTGTTAACATGCTGACTGCAGTCTGTGTGTTATATCATCTTAGTAATACGGTGTATCATCATATTCACCCGGGTACCCCTGTGCAGCAGCCACAAAGTCCTGCTCCTTGTCAGCTGCCTGCCGCTGCCTGCCCGCCTGCCTCATATAAGCCTCTCGGGCTCGGCTACTGAGTATGAAGCTAAGCAGAGCAAGATCACTCCACAAGGGAAGGCAATGGGCAGCCGCAGTGGCACGCAGCCGGGACTTGAGCAGCCAGCAATATGAGCAGTGGGTGTGGAATGCAAAATGGTTGTGGAATGAAAGAAAGTCCCTCCACTGCTCCCACCATCACATCATCAGAGGGGCCCAGCAAATAGTAATAATACACCCCCCAAGCTAGTAGGAGCAGCCAAGCAGGGGTGTAATTTAGAAAGCCCTTTTTTCTTATTATTCTGCACTGAACTGGCGATTGCTGAGCCGAGGCCAGGCCTGGTATAACAAGGCCGGTTGTGCTGGCTTATCAGCGGCCCTGATTCTAATCAGTAATTAACAGAACTGAAGTGCATTTACCTAGCAAAAGTATACAAAGACAGTCCTAACTTGCTATAACAGTCCCAGGTTGATTGAAAGTTGGGAAAGTTGGTTGAAGAAAGCACAACAGTTCCTAGCAGACAACAAATTAACATATATGATGTTAGTCTCTCACCAGTCCCAGGGCACCCTCTTCTTGGTCTCTGGCCACATGCCATGTCAGTAGAAGTCCAGTTATAGTCAGACAGGGTTATACGTACAGTGCCTTGAAAAAGTATTCACACCCCTTGAAATTTTCCACATTTTGTCATGTTACAACCAAAAACGTAAATGTATTTTATTGGGATTTTATGTCATAGACCAACACAAAGTGGCACATAATTGTGAAGTGGAAGAAAAATGATAAATGGTTTTCAACATTATTTGTGAAACGTGTGGCGTGCATTTGTATTCAGCCCCCCCCCCTTCCCGAGTCAATACTTTGTAGAACCACCTTTCACTGCAATTACAGCTGCAAGTCTTTTTGGGTATTGTTCTAACAGCTTTGCACATCTAGAGAGTGACATTGTTGCTGATTCTTCTTTGCAAAATAGCTCAAGCTCTGTCAGATTGGATGGAGAGAGTCTGTAAACAGCAATTTTCAAGTCTTGCAGATTCTGAATTGGATTTAGGTCTGGACTTTGACTGAGCCATTCTAACACATGAATATGCTTTGATCTAAAACATTCCATTGTAGCTCTGGCTGTATGTTTAGGGTCGTTGTCCTGCTGGAAGGTGAATCTCCGCCCCAGTCTCAAGTCTTTTGCAGACTCTAATACCGCGTACACACAGTCGGACTTTTCGACCGGACGGGTCCGACAGATTTTCCAGCGTACTTTCGACGGACTTTTGACGGACTTCCGACGGACTTTCTAACGAACGGACTTGCCTACACACGATCACACCAAAGTCCGACGGATTTGTGTGTGATGACGTACACCGGACTAAAATAAGGAAGTTGATAGCCAGTAGCCAATAGCTGCCCTAGCGTCGGTTTTTGTCCGACGGACTAGCATACAGACGAGCGTTTTTTTGGGTCCGGTGGAGTTACGACGTAAAGATTTGAAGCAAGTTCCAAATCTAAAGTCCGTCAGATTTGCGACTGGAAAAGTCAGATGAAGGTTCCGGTGAAGCCCACACGATCGTATTGTCCGCCGGATTTGGTCTGTCAGACCAGTCTGGTCGAAAAGTCCGACCGTGTGTACGCAGCATAACAGTTTTTCTGCTAAGATTGCCCTGTATTTGGCACCATCCATCTTCCCCTCAACTCTGATCAGCTTCCCTGTCCCTGTTGAAGAAAAGCATCCTGACAACATGTTGCCACCACCATATTTCACGATGGGGATGTTCAGGGTGATGTGCAGTGTTAATTTTCCACCTCCACATAGCATTTTGCTTTTAGACCAAAACCTTCAATTTTGGTCTCATCTGACCAGAGCACCTTCAAAGCTTGGGATATTTTTTTATAACCTAACCCTGCTTTAAACTTCTCCACAACTTTATCCCTGACCTGTCTGGTGTGTTCCTTGGCCTTCATGATGCTGTTTGCTCACTAAGTTTCTCTAACAAACGTCTGAGGGATTCACAGAACAGCTGTATTTATACTGAGATTAGATTACACACAGGTGGACTCTATTTACTAATTAGGTGACTTCTGAAGGCAATTGGTTCCACTAGATGTGGTGTATCAGAGTAAAGGGGCTGAATACAAATGCACACCACACTTTTCAGATATGTATTTGTAAAAAATTATGAAAACCATTTATCATTTTTTTTCCACTTCACAATTATGTGCCACTTTGTCTTTGTTTATCACATAAAATCCCAATAAAATACATTTACGTTTTTGGTTGAAACATGACAAAATGTGGAAAATGTGAAGGGGTGTGAATACTTTTTTCAAGGCACTGTAAGTTGCTCTTTCATTCAATCCTGCTGAGAGTCCCTTTTTTTCCCTTCCTTACAAGTGGTGGGAGTGCTCTTTAGTACAGTCTGATCTCACCAGACACCCAAATCATACCCTCCCAGTGAGAAGGTTCTCAGTTTCTTTCCTTCTCTAAACTCTCACCTGGGTCAGCTATGGCAGGGATCCATTCATCCTGTGGCAGCAGCAGCTCAGTCTCCTTCCCGCACACCTCCTTGCTTCCTTCCTTCCACTCACATGCAGCATTGTACAGAGTATGAAGGCAACAGCAGTGTCTGATCATCCTTCTCCTGGGCAGCACAGCCCCAGCAAACTCTGGCAAAATGGTTGCAGCAGCACATGGTCCCCACAGTGTCTTCCTCCCTGCATTCTACAGGCTGGTGGCACAACAGAGCTCACTTTCACCAGCAGCTCAGGTAAATGTCCCTTTTGGAGGAATGGAGTGGCCGGTCACACAGGTAATGTTAGTAACAAATCACCGGGATCACTCAGAGACTTCCTGCCAACCTCTATGGAATCATAAAACGTTATTCCTCAGCTGTCCTGTCACTAGCGAGCAAGATTCGGCAATGTTTGGGGGAGTGTTCCCACAGAGTTTGGAGTGGTACTGACTGAACCAGCTGGAGATCGGCACCTGCACTTCATTATAGAGCCCAGCGGTGGCTCCAAAGCGTGTTTAGAAATAGTTTAGCTACTGTGTCACACGCTCTGAGGTGAGCGCATATGCTTTTGGGGGGTCACTGGAGCGCACTGAAGCATGGTTTTGCAGTTACACACATTGGATGAGCATGCTGGATGACACCATTAATGGACACTGTGTTATAAATTTGATATTTTACATCCATCACTTATGAACATTCATTTATCAATTTTTTTGGAAATATTGTGCACTTTTGCAGTATATGTATGCACTTTGGTTCCAGCGTTATTATCTATGCACGCTGCACTTTAATAATTAGTTTTTCATCACGGATTGAATTATTGTTCAGTATTTATTAATATTTATTTTTGTATTTGTCACTCATAGATTTATATTTGAATTATACACTTTGGATACATATTTATTTTATTTTTTTCTAGCGCAACGCATTTATTTATTTATTTCAAGTGTGGGAAGATGCACACCAGCATCTTAAATGCTGATGGATGGTTAAAAGTTGGAGGGAAGTTCTCCTGGAAGATAGTATTTAGGATTTCTGCGAGAGAGAGTCCTAGATATTTGAGTTTGTCTTCCGCCCATTTGAATGGAAAGTTCAGTTTTAGGTTAATAGGTGAGCCAAGGGGGGATGTTTAGTGCCTCGGATTTTGAAAGGTTAATTTTGTAGTTGGAAAGTTGAGAATAACGATCTAGCTCATCTAGATCACCTAGACCTAGATTGGAGATTGTTGTTTCTGGACGAGTAAGAAAGAACATCAAATCATTAGCATATGCTGCCACTTTACACTGGGATTCAGTCATCTTCACCTCTTAATATCGGTATTCAATCTGATGCGTCCTAAAAAGGGCTCCAGGATTAATATGAAATTAGGTGGTGAAAGAGAGCAATCCATTTGCCATTCACCAAAGGGAAGTCACGGGAAAGAGCCGCAAACAGCTGATATTGGACGGTCAGATAACCTTTAACACATTAATCCACTTTATCATATTACCCTTATCCCGATGTCTAAAAGCTATAAGGTATAAGGGTCCAGCCTCTAAATTGAGTGATCACTTTTATAGGCATTAATCCACTCTGACATAGATGCAAAATCTAAGTGACTGCCAATATGGATCAAATAATTATACCAGATAACTCAAACTGACACCATAAGATGGAATCCAGGCAAAAATCTGTAAAATCCTGAGTGAAAACATTATCAGTCTGTTTGATGGTATGCTCTTTAAGGTGAATGACTAAAGCATCTACTGTAGGCAGGGACCACCATTTGTCAATTAATGCTCTTGGAAAAAGAAAGCAGGCCTCTATATTATTAGTAGGCAGAAATCCACAGATTTATTCCAGTCCTCATGGAGTACAGATTTACAGAGTATAATAGGAAGGTCTTCCAAGTCTGATTTCTATAAGACCCAATGCCTGGAACAGGAGGCTAATCCCCTAATTGCAGGGTGGACCAAAAATACATATGTAAAGCACCGAAACAAATAATCTAATGTATATATGTATTTAATATGTTTTTTGTATGTGTTATACAGGTGCAGGAATGCATTTCTCTACTGTCCACAGTTTTTAATGAGAATTGTGATGTGCGTTTTGCAACTTGTGTTTTTTCATGCTCCTTGGCACTGAGAATACATGCAAGAACAGAAAACTCCCATTATCAGGTACAATAGTATTACCTAACCTATTTCTGACAGTTTAGTTTACATGTAATCTCAACAATTTACCATATAAATTGTGTATTGACTAAGTCTTTGTTCACACGAGCGGCTATTCACTTCTTGGAGCCAGAGCATTAGACATGATTGGTACACTTGAATAGGGCATCACTTTTTCAACATTTTGTTATGTTACAGCCTTTTTCCAAAATGGATAAATTCATTATGTTCCTCAAACTTCTACAAACAATACCCCATAATGACAATGTGAAAGAAGTTTGTTTGAAATCTTTGCAAATTTATTAAAAATAAAAAACTAAAAAAAAATCACATGTACATAAGTATTCACAGCCTTTGCCATGACACTCAAAATTTAGCTCATCATCCGCTGATCATCCTTGAGATGTTTCTACAACTTGATTGGAGTCCACCTGTGGTAAGTTCAATTGATTGGACATGATTTGCAAAGGCACACACCTGTCTATATAAGGTCCCACAATTAACAGTGTATGTTAGAGCACAAACCAAGCCATGAAGTCCAAGGAATTGTCTGTAGACCTCCGAGACAGGATTGTATCAAGGCACACACAGATCTGGGGAAGGTTATAGAAAAATTTCTGCAGCATCAAAGGTTCCAATGAGCAAAGTGGCCTCTATCATCCATAAATAGATGAAGTTTGGAACCACCAGGACTCTTCCTAGAGTGGGCCGCCCAGCCAAATTGAGCAATCAGGGGAGAAGGGCCTTAGTCAGGGAGGTGACCAAAAACCAGATGGTCACTCTGACAGAGCTCCAGCGTTTCTCTGTGGAGAGAGGAGAACCTTCCAGAAGAACAGCCATCACTGCAGCACTCCACCAATCAGGCCTGTATGATAGAGTGGCCAGACGGAAGCCACTCCTCAGTAAAAGGCACCTGATAGCCCACCAGGAGTTTGCCAAAAGGCACCTGAAGGACTCTCAGGCCATGAGAAACACAATTCTCTTGTCTGATGAAACAAAGATTGAACTCTTTGGCCTGAATGGCAAGTGTCATGTCTGAAGGAAACCGGGAACAACTCATCACCTGGCCAATACCATCCCTACAGTGAAGCATGGTGGTGGCAGCCTCATGCTGTGAGAATGTTTTTCAGCGGCAGGAACTGGGAGACTAGTTTGGATTGAGGGAAAGATGAATGCAGCAATGTACAGAGACATCCTTGATGAATCCTGCTTTAGAGGGCTCTGGACCTCAGACTGGGGCAAAGGTTCATCTTCCAACACGAGAGGGACCCTAAGCACACAGCCAAGATAACAAAAGCGTAGCTACTGGACAACTCTGCGAATGTCCCTGAGTGGCCCAGCTAGAGCCAAAACTTGAACCCGATTGAACATCTATGGAGAGATCTGAAAATGGCTGTGTACCGATGCTCCCCATCCAAGCTGATGGAACTTTAGAGGTCCTGCAAAGAAGAATGGGAGAAACTGCCCAAAAATAGGTGTGCCAAGCTTGTAGCAACATACTCAAAAAGACTTGAGGCTGTAATTGGTTCCAAGATGCTTCAACAAAGTATTGAGCAAAAGCAGATGTACATTTTTTCGTTTTTTATTTTTAATAAATTTGCAAAGATTTGAAACTTCTTTCACATTGTCACTATGGGATATTGTTTGTAGAATTTTGAGGAAAATAATGAATTTAATCCATTTTAGAAAAAGGCTCCAACATAACAAAATGTAGAAAAAGTGAAGCGCTTTGAATACTTTCCAGATGCACTGTATACTATACAGACAAGTCCACTGGTAATGGTAATTTGCCTGTGGATGGTCGGGAAGCAGTAAAAATGCAGATCAACTGTCTGTTTTCACTGCGCCTCTGCCACGACATCCCCAGTTCAGCTTGCATATCGCACTGTGAACTAACAGTTCGGACATGAATAGGATCGCATATGTGTTCACACGCGATCCAATTCTGGTCCGAACAGAAAAAAGGGTCCTGTGCGTGTTTGGACCGAATGCGGTGCAATATCAGCCATACTATCTGTATGGCTGATATCGCACCGCACAGACATCGCATGTAATGTGAACAGCAGTGCGCTGCGAATTACATGCGGTGTCTGGCATCGCACAAGTGTGAACCGGGCCTGAAAGTTAATGGATGGCAATGAAAAGTCAGAGGAGGGTTACAAGTGCGAACTGAAGCAGACGGAGGAGTCTAGAAAGCCTCTTTATATGCACTCATAAGCACAATAAGAAGGTAGTTTTACACTAGTTATACTTAAAGTAAATCTGTCAGAAACCTAGCCTCTCAAACTAAGAATGTGATGCAAAAAATATCTGACCAGTGGTGTTGAGATCACATGTCAAAATGATCAGTAAATGCCAAAAGAGAAGTTCAGGGGCTAGGAGCAGTGGCACCAAACTTGTGTTTACAGAAAAATGTACCGTATATAAATTAAGTGTCCCGTATCTTGAACTACTAATTGTTTATACATGCTGTTTTTCACTGAAGGTAACCAATAGTTCTGCAGTTTTTCATCACAGGCTTCCTTTAAGCTACATGGAATGAAATGTATATACAGTGCCTTGAAAAAGTATTCATACCCCTTGAAATTTTCCACATTTTGTCATGTTACAACCAAAAATGTAAATGTATTTTATTGGGATTTTATGTGATAGACCAACGCAAAGTGGCACATAATTGTGAAGTGGAAGAAAAATTATAAATGTTTTTCAACATTATTTACAAATACATTTTTGAAAAGTGTGGCGTGCACTTTTTGTAGCTGCTGACTTTTAATAAACAAAAAAAAGCCTGAAACTCCACTTTAAAAAGCAGCCCATCAGTTATAACCAGCTCCAGAAGTGGGATTTGGCGGTGGCTTGGTATAAGTGGTCTCACCCGGGGTTGACCTCACAGGGACCATGGGGAGGAAGCAGCAACGGAGCAGGCCTGACGGCCACTGCACAAAGGCTTGATGTAAAATATGTGCATATTTGGCATCTTTCAAATTCTGTGTACCAAAAAAATATAAAAGATAAGTGAATGTAATGATGTTATTAACAGTAAAGAGACCACTTATACCAGACCACCGTCAAATCCCACATCTGGAGCTGGTTATAACTTATGGGCTGCTTTGTAAGTAGTACAGAAATTTGCCTTTTCCTTTACCCTTAGGGAAAAGTGCACTTTTTTAGATAGTTTATTAAATTGTTGCATATATAAATTTTTCCATTATTTTATAGTTTAATTCATGCATCCAACTCCTGACGATTGGCAACAGGCCATGAAACGCGTTGAGTACTCATCCAAGGATGCCAAATTAAGCTTGCTGCAATAATTGCAATAAATCATCATGTTTATCATCTGTATATATTATATAAATTATATATCCATTACCTTTATGTACTTACATAGTTACATAGTAGGTGAGGTTGAAAAAAGACACAAGTCCATCAAGTCCAACCTGTGTGTGTGATTATATGTCAGTATTACATTGTATATCCCTGTATGTTGCGGTCGTTCAGGTGCTTATCTAATAGTTTCGTGAAACTATCAATGCCCCCCGCTGAAACCACCACCTGTGGAAGGAAATTCCACATCCTTGCCGCTCTTACAGTAAAGAACCCTCTACGTAGTTTAAGGTTAAACCTCTTTTCTTCTAATTTTAATGAGTGCCCATGAGTCTTGTTAAACTCCCTTCTGCAAAAAAGTTTTATCTCTATTGTGGGGTCACCAGTATGGTATTTGTATATTGAAATCATATCCCCTCTCAAGCGTCTCTTCTTCAGAGAGAATAAGTCCAGTGCTCGCAACCTTTCCCCATAACTAATATCCTCCAGACCCTTTATTAGCTTTGTTGCCCTTCTTTGTACTCGCTCCATTTCCAGTACATCCTTCCTGAGGACTGGTGCCCAGAACTGGACAGCATACTCTAGGTGCGGCTGGACCAGAGTCTTGTAGAGTGGGAGAATTATCGTTTTATCTCTGGAGTTGATTCCCTTTTTAATGCATGCCAATATTCTGTTTGCTTTGTAAGCAGCAGCTCAGCAATGGCATTGCATGCCATTGCTGAGCCTATCATTTACTAGGACCCCCAGGTCCTTTTCCATCCTAGATTCCCCCAGAGGTTCTCCCCCAGTGTATAGATTGCATTGATATTTTTGCCACCTAAATGCATTATTTTAAATTTTTCTACATTGAACCTCATTTGCCATGTAGTTGCCCACCCCATTAATTTGTTCAGATCTTTTTGCAAGGTTTCCACATTCTGCCAAGAAGTTATTGCCCTGCTTAACTTAGTATCATCCGCAAATACAGAGATTGAACTGTTTACCCCATCCTCCAGGTCGTTTATGAACAAATTAAATAGGATTGGTCCCAGCACAGAACCCTGGGGGACCACACTACCCACCCCTGACTATTCCGAGTACTCACCATTTATCACCACCCTCTGACTCGCCCTTGTAGCCAGTTTTCAATCCATGTACTCACCCTATGGTCCATGCCAACGGACCTTATTTTGTACAGTAAACGTTTATGGGGAACTGTGTCAAATGCTTTTGCAAAATCCAGATACACCACATCTACGGGTCTTCCTTTATCTAGCTGGCAACTCACCTCCTCATAGAAGGTCAGTAGACTGGTTTGGCAAGAACGATTCTTCATGAATCCATGCTGATTACTGCTAATGATACCGTTCTCATTACTAAAATCTTGTATATAGTCCCTTATCATCCCCTCCAAGAGTTTACATACTATTGATGTTAGGCTAACTGGTCTGTAATTCCCAGGGATGTATTTTAGGCCCTTTTAAATATTGGTGCTACATTGGCTTTTCTCCAATCAGCTGGTACCATTCCAGTCAGTATACTGTCAGTAAAAATTAGGAACAATGGTCTGGCAATTACTTGACTGAGTTCCCTAAGTACCCTCGGGTGCAAGCCATCTGGTCCCGGTAATTTAGTAATGTTAAGTTTATCAATGCTAATTTTAATTCTGTCCTCTGTTAACCATGGAGGTGCTTCCTGTGATGTGTCATGAGGATAAACACTGCAGTTTTGGTTACTGAAGCCCCCCCGATTCCCTCGTGAAGACTGAGGAGAAGAATAAATTCAATGCCTTCGCCATCTCCCCATCCTTTGTAACCAGATGTCCTTCCTCATTCTTTATGGGGCCAATATGGTCTGTCCTCCTTTTTTACTGTTTACATACTTAAAGAATTTCTTGGGATTTTTTTTACTCTCCTCCGCTATGTGTCTTTCATGTTCTATTTTAGCCGTCTTTATTGCACCCTTACATTTCTTGTTGCATTCTTTATAAAGTCTGAATATTTGACTTTTTATGATTCTCATTGAGTCACAAATCATGTCTAGTAATGAATTATTTATTATAAAATATATTATTACATTATGAATTATATTTGATCTTTTTATGATTATATTTGATATCATTAACGTTTTTTCTTACTGGTTAATCATGCTTACCATCGTTACTATCATGAATTGCCCCTAGGGGATTGTGACATTCAATCTATTTACATTAATAATTATTTCATACATCATCATACACATCAACATGCCTCATGTAAAGTCCCAACTCTATTTTCTCATTTTCTGAAGGCAATTGGTTCCACTAGATTTTAGTTAGGGGTATTCGAGTAAAGGGGGCTGAATACAAATGCACACCACACTTTTCAAATATGTATTTGTAAAAAATTTTGATAACCATTTATCATTTTTTTCCACTTCACTATTATGTGCCACTTTGTCTTTGTTTATCACATAAAATCCCAATAAAATACATTTACGTTTTTGATTGAAAAATGACAAAATGTGGAAAATATGAAGGGGTATGAATACTTTTTCAAGGCACTGTATTCCTCTCATGTATAATTACACATAATAACTGTGCTTTTTATTTTCCAGAATGATAATGATCCACGCGTGACCCTGGAAGAAGCAGCTGACCTATGTAGAATGCAATGCCTTTCTGTGGCAATGAGGATCATTTTGCCACTTTGCCAGAGAGCAAAATTAAGAAGAATAAAAGCAGAATGGAACAGAGATGCTCTCTTATTTTTACGCATGGTAAGAAATGATTGGTCTTACTTCATTTTATTTGTTAACTAACAGATGGTACCATTTCGCATAGTCCCACACACCAGACTTTTTTTATGGAATGCAAAGCAGTAGTTGAAATTTGTTTCTATGTTAATTATCATTTAAGTAGAGGATATATGTCCCAGATAGCTTAGGATATTTGTTCATCGATTGATTTCTGTCTCCTGATTGGTTCTATTGTCTCTGTCCCAGCTGTATATAATGGCACTAGAGCTGTAATAATATTTTCCTATCTTACCAATGAAAGACAAGTGTTGTTGCCCTAGGCCTAGTAGTGTATGTGGCCTTTCCAAAATCGAAACTTTATTATTATTATTATTCAGGATTTTGTAGCACTTTACGAAATAAAGGGAGGCAGTGCTGTTACAATGTAATTCCATACAAGAGGGTTCTGGGGTTTTGCTTATGAGGGCTTTAAAAGGGAGGGACAAGTGATAGATAAGGTCATAACTGTGTGGGAAACGTACAGTTTATTTTGTGGAGGTGGGATAGGCTTCCCTAACTACATGAGTTTTCAGGGAACCTCTAACGTTAGATAGAGTGGGAAATAGCTGAACAAATTGGGGTAGGGAGATCCTGATAAAGGGACCGATTCTGGAGAATTCCAGGAGGTGGGCATGGGAGAAGGGGGCAAGGGAGGAGCAAAGAGCATGGTTTGGGTGATATTTTGAAGTGAGGTTGGTGATGTAGCTCAGGGCAGAGTTTCTAAAAGTTTTGTATGTTGACAGTAGTTGTCATAGGTGTGCGCAGCCTAATGCAATAGGGTGTGCACCCTTAAGCTCAAACACACATGTATGTGTATGTATCTACATATATATGACCCCGGCACATTGATCTCCCTGCTGGCACAGTGAAAGAGAAAAGGATAAACACTTCTCTTATGGCAGAGCCGGTAAGAGAGAGATCTTTCCCATGATCCTGTTGCTACACAGAACAATAACATTAATGCGCATGGGGGGATAAGGGTGTGCCTGGGCACACCGGCACACCCTGTGCGCATGCCTATGGTAGTTGTATTTGTTTTAGCAAGGGGAAACCAGTGGAGGGATTGACAGAGAAGGTGGGGGACACTGAGCAGTTGGTGGGTGAGGCAGCAGCATTAATGATAGACTGAAAGGGCGATAGCCTGCATGAAGGTAGGCCAACAAGTAGGGAGTTGCAATAGTTGAGGCAAGAGATAACAAGGGTGAGAATGAATATCTTTGTGGTGTCATTGGTAAAAGAAGGGGGGTATCCCCCAGATCTAATACTAAAAACGATGGAAGACTTTTACGAAACATTATACCACCCGACCTCGGAGTATAGTTCTGGGGAACTATCTAGTTATCTGGATGAGATTGTTTTCCCGACCCTCTCAACCTCTCAAAGTAAGGATTTAGACTTTCCATTAACTTTGGAGGAGTTACAGGCAATGGTGGCAGAGTTTCCTAATTGTAAAGCTCCGGGGGGGGGGGGGGGCGGCATCCCCATGGAGATCTACAAACACTACTCTGAGATATTATTACCCAAGTTGCTAGAGGTGTTTAAGGCTGCAAGGGAGCAAAATGTCCTTCCATCTTCTATGTCTAAGGCCCATATTGTGCTAATCTTAAAACCAGGTAAAGACCCAGTGGACCTGGCCTTGTATAGACTGATTTCGCTACTACAATCAGATATAAAAATACTGGCAAAAGTACTAGCTCTCAGGCTAAACAATGCAATTACTTTAATCATACATCCTGACCAGGCGGGATTTATGCCCAACAAATCCACGGCAATAAACCTTAGAAGACTATTTGTTAACATGCAATCCCATGCTGATAATACGGGTAAGAGGGCTCTTCTGTCACTTGATGCTATGAAAGCCTTTGACAGTGTGGAGTGGCCATATCTCTGGGAGGTAATGAAGCGATTCGGCTTTGGCGAAATGTACATCTCCTGGGTGCGTCTGCTATATCATTGCCCCCAGGCGATATTTGGAGATGTTACGCAGTGTAAGATGGCACAATTTGGACAGTGATTGGATATGGGGCTGAAATGAGAGGTCAGCATCTAGGATTACACTTAGCACCCTGGCATGAGCGGTAGAACGGATAGTTGCACTGTTGATCTTGGAAAAGTAGGGGGAGCAAATAATATGAGCTCTGTTTTGGAAAAAATAGGATTTTTATAACAGCTTACCTGTAAAATCCTTTTCTTTTGAGGTACATCACGGGACACAGAGCCTCAGTAATTACTGATAGGGTTATATGGTATCACAAGGTGATTGGACACTGGTCACACCCTAGACAGGAAGTTCAACCCCCTATATAACCCCTCCCCTTACTGGGGATACCTCAGTTTTGTAGCAAAGCAATATAAGTGTATTAGAAGAGGGGCGGGACCTCTGTGTCCCGTGATGTACCTCAAAAGAAAAGGATTTTACAGGTAAGCTGTTATAAAAATCCTATTTTCTTTCTCGCACATCAGGACACAGAGCCTCAGTAATTACTCATAGGATGTCCCAGAGCAATGCTATTTGAGGGGAGGGGACCACACAACGTAGGGTGTAATCAGACCTGAGGACCTCGTACCACTGCCTGCAGCACACTACACCCAAAGGCGATATCCTCATGCCTTCCCACATCCACCTGATAAAATCTGGTGAATGTATAGACTGAAGACCAGATTGTGGCCTTGCAGATTTGAGCCATAGAGGCCCGGTCGATGCACCGCCCAAGAAGCACTAATAGCCCTTGTGGAGTGTGCCTTGATTTGAAAAGGAGGAGGAGGGTTATTTAATTGACTCAGATACGGGCAACTTAAATGTGGAGCGGACCAATCCAGCAAGAATTTGCACTAACACCTTCTCATCCTGAGAAGCTGAAGAGGGCCCTTCTCCACTTGATTCCTCAGAAGAGGAATCATAAGTCTCATCCCAATCCTCTGAGAGGGATTCCTCTCCTTTTTCTCAGAGTTCCTCTGCTTGAGGGTCTTGGGTAACAGAGGGAGACCTAGTGCGTTTTATTCCATTGAGTGAAGATGCGATTAAGGCCATTAGTCTTTCCTCTAATCCATTAATGGTTGAGGAAAAAACCTCCTGCGTAATATATACAGGGGCTGAAGTGCCAGAAGCAGATGCAGCCCCTGACCCTGATGGCTCACCCTGGCCAGCCATCCCAGGCCCTTCAGGGGGGAAGGTGCTGCAGAAGGGGGATCCTCAGAGCCTGAGGGAGATCCCCTAGAGCCTCTGGTTTTTCGGGGTATTTGTACCTCTTCTACCCATAGTGCAAAGCAACAAAAGGTGGAGGTACCACAAACAAACACTGAATGCTGAGCGATGTAGTTCAGCAACTGCCGCTGCTACCAATGCTCAGTAAATGCTGCCTGGGAGAATGCCTGTGTCCCACCTCACATGCGCCCGTCAGCTCTGTGTCCCTCCATAGGCTGTATGCAGTGCACCTGAGAGTGCACTTTATAGCCTGTGTAGCCAGCGATGTGGGCGTCTAATGACGCCGGACGTCGTGTTAATGTTCCGCACCCCCCTCCTCCGACCACTCCTCCCTTCCCCCCCTCGCTTTTTAAAAAAATGTGTGCTTTCCCGCGCGAGCCGAGGCTCCGATCCTCGGGACAAGCATGCAGGGGAGGCTGGGGTGGAGGAGAGAGAAGGGCCGGTGGATTGGGAACCTGTCAAAAATGCAGTAGCGGCGGTGGTGGCAGTGGTGCGGTATACTACTGCTGTTTGTTCAGGCCACCCCGGCCCCCCTAAATCATGGGGGGAAGCATCCCTAAGGAGAGAACCCCCCAACCCATCCTACCTGGAGCCTGGCTGGAGGAACGTACAGCGTGGACACTGAGACAGACAGAAAAAGCATGAAAAGGTATGTGCTCTTGGCAGCCCCCCGGTGGCGACAATAGGCATAGCATACATTTACTTAAAGGAGAAAACCTACTAGAATTAAAAAATTCCTGAGGAGTCTCCCTTACCTTATCCAGCTGCAGGGTTCTGTTACACAGACCCAATCTTCACCTCTCACAGTGGGCTCCATTTGAAAAAACCTTCAGAGACTGGGGCCCCCTTGATAGGAGGATCCGCAGTTCTGGCCCCGTAAAGCACCCCACCAGGGATATGGCTGAAAAAAACAAATACTGGATCCCGGGGTCCAGGTCTCTAAAAAGAGAAGCGTTACAGGTAAAACTTTGTTTCTTTGGACACGAGGCCCGGGTACCATCCAATTTGGCCTGAAAAAGCACTTCGAATGGATCCGGTTGCATGGCTTGCCCCAGTGTAGGATATTCCTTTGGAGCTCAGCACAGCACATCTTATACATGACCAACACCTAAGACACTGGCGAAAAAACTGAGGTATCCCCAGTAAGGGGAGGGGTTATATAGGGGGTTGAACTTCCTGTCTAGGGTGTGACCAGTGTCCAATCACCTTGTGATCTTGTGATACCATATAACCCCATCAGTAATTACTGAGGCTCTGTGTCCCATGATGTACGAGAAAGAAATTGAGTTTGGGGATATATATATATATATATATATATATATATATATATATATATATATATACACACACACTATATTACAAAAAGTATTGAGATGTAGTACTAAATGTATCGAGCCTTTACACGCACTGAATTTTAATGGCATCCCAGTCTTAGTCTGTAGGGTTCAATATTGGGTTGGCCCACCCTTTGCAGCTATATAACCTTTTACTCTTCTGGAAAGGCTATCCACAAGGTTTAGGAGTGTGTCTATGGGAATGTTTGACCATTCTTCCAAAAGTGCATTTGTGAGGTCAGGCACTGATGTGGATGAGAGGGCCTGGCTCGCAGTCTGCACTTTAACTCATCCCAAAGGTGCTCTATTGGGTTGAGGTCAGGACTTTGTGCAGGTCAGTCAAGTTTCTCCACCCCAAACGCATTCATCCGTGTCTTTATGGACCTTGCTACAGCTACAGCTACAGCACAGCAATCAAAGAACCTCTTTCTTTCCATGGTTTGGTCAGATTATGATTATACCATGATAGATCTGGTAGGGTTTTCACTTTGTGGCTGGAAGACCTTATGGCTAACCTTTCCTAACTTTATACTGTACACCGCCAACACTGGCTAAATATTGATACCCTTGTAACTGATAATATAAAACCCACAAAGTCCATAAGACTTAGATATAGTAATAATACTCTCCATGTGTAGGCTCTTGAAATGTAGTAATAGTAGTTCTTTCCATATATGGGCTCTTTGGCTTATACAGCACTTCACCATCTGCCTTGGCTAAAAAAAAACAAGACATATGGTAAAATGGTGGCTGTAAATAATCTTTTATAGTAGTAAGATGCAAAAAAAAGAATCTCAGATGAAAGCTATCAGACTGTATTGATATAGCAAATTTCATCCAATAGCTTGGCCAAAACACCATGAAAACAGGGAGTCTGGCTCTGTGTTTGTAGAACATGTAATATATGAATGAATAAAGATAACTGTCCAGAACACCACCGGATCAAGGACTGGCTCTGTACTTATTGAAACTTCTATGCGGGTGACAGCAATCAAAGTACATCCATGTATATTCAAAACTGCTAAAGAAGCTTTAGAAGCTGGATAAAGGCTAGATAAATAAAAATAATGGGCACTTGTATCCCTGTAGCAAATTCTGTAAATGCTTCTAATTATGAATGGTATATAGAGTTTGATCCAACCATGCCTAAATTCATCAAATGTCCATAAAAAACATCCATAAAAACGAGTGCAGTAAACATTTAGGCAAAGATGCAATAAAAGCTTAGGCAGAGTTGAATATAAAGTATAATTATCAGTCCATCATATCCTATGTGGTACACAAGGCTGCCTCTTACGCAGCTGGTTGATACCAGCGAAACCAGTCAGGTTATGGATACCTAACCACACTGGCCCCTTGTGTAACATATGGGATATGATGGACTGATATGTATACTTTATACTAGCTGAATAGCTAGCTAACTTGGGTGACGTGCCCACCAAGTCCATGATCAAAAGGCACCTCTATAAATGGACACAGTACCAATGGACTGCGAAAATGGGTCGTCAGGGCAATTCTTTGACAGGTTGGGCAGGACTCACAGTAGTCCTTAATGTCCCGATATGCTCGGGGCCAATAAAACAGCAGCAAAATGCATTTTAACTGCCCTGAGGTGACCCTGAAGTACATGAGCATGGGCCAAATATAACACTTTGGGACTTAAAGGCCAGGGTACCAGCAGTTGTTCAATCACTTTGTGGTTTTCTTTAGTTACTCTCTACAGCAAATCATGATTCACAGCAAAATGGAGTAACTACATATACGCCTAGGTTGCTGTGGCTCACTATTTAGCACCTTGTGTTTTGGGATCCAAGTGGGGTCCTCCATCTGAGCACTTAGAAAATCTTTCTGGGGGCTCTTGAGATTTAACACGTTTGGCTCAGGGGAAGAACTCCCTGTTTCCAATCCTGCAAACACCTCTAGGGGACCTGGTTCAGTTTCTGCAGGTTCACATATCTCCTGACACATATAATCATTATTCACAAGCGGTAGCCTAGCTGTAACTACTTCATCTGGAGGTTCCTCCTTTTTAGGGGAGGCCTCTGGACCTTTCAGCTTCTGTTCATACAAGTCTCAAAATATGGGGCAGATTCACCCGATCAGCAAGTCACGTGGCTATTCCGGGATCACCCCAACTTTTAATGTAGCAGTTCCTGCTGATGTGGACAAGGTTAGTCAGGCCACTGGATAGTCTTTAACATCACTATTTACACAGCTGTGTACATACAGACACAGTCATGTGGATTCAGACTGTTCACAGCACATGCTGCATTAGCATACATAGAGAAATGTTGACACATGTCACATTCCATTTGCTCCTCCTGCTTTGGACACTAGGCCGCTAGATGACCCAGTTGATGGCAGGACCAACAGTGAACCTCACAGTGTTCTCTTTCCCCCTGCCAGCTCTCAGAAGGGTTAGGTGCTGGGGTGCTCCTGGTGGGAGTTTTATGCACCTGAGCAAACCTCATGCGGCCAACAGGTGGCACCTTGGCTCTGGAACATGCCTCCTTGGTCCGGCCCAGCTCTCTCCTTGCAGCAGGACCCTAGTGGAACTTTCTACACAGCTGTATCATTCGACAGTTGCAGCCATTCCATCCAGGGACTGGGGCTCCGACTGAGCCACCCATTGGTGCAGCTCCCTAGGAAGACCATGCAGAAACCAGTCCAGGGCAACCTGCTCCACAATCTGAGTAGCTTTCTTCTCCCCAGGTTTCAGCTAATCCTGGAGTAGGTGCGTTAGATGATACAGTTGCACACAGGCAGGCTTAGTCCTGTCAAAGCACGAGTCATAAACCCCTCTTGCCCTCAAGGCAAAAGTCACCCCCAGCCTGTCTAGTATTTTTACCTTTAGCAGTTCATAATCCTGTGCTGACTCTAGGTTCAGCACGGGACATTACTATGGGACACTATACTACAAAATACTCCCACAAATGCGGGCCATTGATTGCAACCAAGATTTGTTAATTTGCACACACAAAAAAGTATTTTTCCTAACAAATTAATTGAAAACCATGCTGCAAAATGACTACATCCCAATGAAAGTTATGAGTAAAGCTAATTTTTAGACAACAAAGGGGCAAATTCACCCCAAATGAAATAACGGCCTAAAAAATGCAGTAAAATACTGTATGTGGTAACAATTGTGCAAGTGTTCAATTAATTAAGGATTTTGCTTTAAATACCAAATGCGGTATTTGTGCGATTTCTGCAAAAGGAGTGTACTCATTTATATCAATATATCAAAGAATAGGCTTAATGTATAAAAACCCAGAGAGATAAAAAAAAGCAGAGCCCCTAGCAAGCACTTGTGCACATGTGCTTCACCATACCTAGGACAAATCACAGCTGGAATTTACAACAGACACTTTCTTCCATCTAATGTTTTTCTTGTGCATTATATATTTGAGTAGCATCAATAAGCACCCATACAAGTTGGAAATATATTCAACTAACGTATAACATATATAGAGCATTAAGTGTCGGAAGATGGTAGTTGTGATGAAGGGGGGGGGGGGGAGCTACAAAGATGACTAAAGTGGCAAAGTGAACTAAAAAAGCAGAAACGGGCCAATGCATGAATGGATCCTACATGCTAAAAGAACATGGTGGGGATGCAGTGCAGTGCAACATAGCTGATCAACATGACTATAATGTTGCAGGCAGACAAAACCTAATATATACAGTAAAGGTAATTGTGAAACAGTGACTGCTTGAATATAGCAAAGCAAAAATGCATATACTAACACAAATAGGATGAATAATGACACAATGCAAAAAAAAAAATAATAATGCAAGAAAAATATAAGTGGGCTAGTGCCCCATTAGCAAAAACGTGCCAAATCCTGGTGAACTACAAGTGACAAATCCCTAGGGCAAACATGAATATTAGTTCTATCATCCAGTCCAAAGAACAAAAACTCGTGATGAGAAACACAAAACAATTCCAATTGTGAAGGGAAGGGGGATCTTCAGTGAGGACACCTCCGTGTTTGCAAGCCGCTTACCTTACAGCTGTAAGGTGTACAGCCTGTGTTGCAAATGACCCGCAGGTGTAGACGTTCCGTGTATAAGGTAGTGACAATGATGAACATGCCAAGCGAAATATAAAAAATAAAAAGTATACAGCATGTAAAATAACTCTGCGACGACCACAGTGGAGGGGGGGCAAGATCCCCCTTCCCTTCACGATTGGAATTGTTTTGTGTTTCTCATCACAAGTTTTTGTTTTTTGGACTGGATGATAGAACTAATATTCATGTTTGCCCTAGGGATTTGTCACTTGTAGTTCACCAGGATTTGGCACGTTTTTGCTAATGGGGCACTAGCCCACATATATTTTTCGTGCATTATTTTTTATTTTTTTTGCATTGTGTCATTATTCATCCTATTTGTGTTAGTATATGCATTTTTGCTTTGCTATATTCAAGCAGTCACTGTTTCACAATTACCTTTATATTTTAGGTTTTGTCTGCCCGCAACATTATAGTCATGTTGATCAGCTACGTTGCACTGCACTGCATCCCCACCATGTTCTTTTAGCATGTGTGATCCATTCATGCATTGGCCGTTTCTGCTTTTTTAGTTCACTTTGCCACTTTAGTCATCTTTGTAGCTCCCCCCCCCCCTTCATCACAGCGCAACTACCATCTTCCCCCACTTTTGTCTCATTTGTCCTGCCTTGGATCAGTACTTAGGTGTTGCAGCAGTGTCCTTTTAGCGTAGCCCCCCCCCCCCCCCCCCCGACAGCGCAGGAGTTTCCACTTTCATATATAGAGCATTATACTAACTGGATACAGCCTGCTAAAAGAAGTATACCTTATAGCACAGTAGGGGTATAGTAGAGGGAAAAAGAGAGGGATCAACAGGGTTTCACTTGGATGAGCCTCTTGAGAGTAGTTATTGCGGTGATAATAAATGTACTGATATGCAAAGAGGTATAGGAAGGAGGTGGGTGGAGAGCTGCACCAGATGGGTATAACTGCTTTTCCCAGTTAAAGGCAGAGGACTCCTGGTAAGGATTACATGCAGGCTGTTCCCTAATGTAGCTGTTATTTTGGGTAGTAGTCTTCTGTGAAGGTATATTTCAACCAGTAGAACCAGGTGGTTTGAAATTGCAACTTAGGGAACTGGTCAGGTCTTCCATGAGTTTAATCGTAAACACGACATAGCAATTGCTGTATAGTTGGAGGGAATGTAGATTTCCACAATACTGGAATACAAGAGTGTGCTGCATTAAGCAGGTGTCTTATTATTGAGTTTTTATAGGCCTTCAAGGGGACTGAATTGTAATGAAGCATCGGTTCTTTGGGAAAAAAAGCAGTCAGTAAACTTTTGAAAGACAGTGTGAATTTGTGACCAGAATGTTTGTAGTTTTGGACATGCCCAAAAAAAGTGTTACATATCACCTGGTTATTGGCCAGATCTCAAGCAGTTTTGGTAAATATTGTGTTTAGTACCGTATGGATTTGATACCAGCGAAAAGGTGGCCTGCAGTAGAGAACAAAAGTAATGAGATAACTAAAGGGCCCTAAAAGGGCCATAGGTGAAAGGTCAGGTCAAGTTTTCAAGACATAACAGGTTAATTGTCCCAATTTTCATGCCCCATAGGAATTTTGGGTTATCTAAGATGGGGAAGAAGAGGGGAGAGGACAAGGAAAGTCTGTATGTGTTAAATGCTTAGTCACACAAGTGGCAAGTTGGTGTGAGGGTCGGATGTTAGCGTAACTCCAAGGTCAATGGTTCAGGGCTCCTTGGAAGCTACATCTAACGGTATAAGAAAAAGGTTTGTTCTATGGAGACCCACTATTTTGTAGCTGAATTTCTGCACTAGTCAAGGGTTATTGCTCGATGTGAGGCTATTTGGTATAGTCTTACATCTGGAAGTGACATTACCCCCAATGTTTTTGTCCTATGGAGAATGGTGTGTCTGATACAGGCTGGCTTGTCGTTCCACACAAAATGATTAAAAATGGATTTAACAGACATGAAGTAGGAAGATAGTATCCAAAATTGAATTGTCTGTAATAAATAGAGGGTGTGGGGTAGGATGTTGTATTTTAAAATGTTGCATCTGCCCATCCAAGAAATACTTTGTGTCATTTAGGTTGCTAAATATTTCTGGAAAGTAGAGAGAAAAATGTTGTGAGTATAGTTTTGTGAGGTCATTTGGCAAAAGAATACCTAGGTACTTGATATGAGAGGTCTTCCACTTAAAGGTGAAATTAGTCTTGAGTTTGCTTGGGGTCATCTTTGGAATAGTTAAGTTGAGGGCTTCTGATTTTTGGTAATTTCTGTGAAATTTAGAGAGCTTTCCATAAGTATCATGTTCAACCTTAGGTTATGGATGGTGACGTATGTGTTTGCCAAGATTTTATGTTGATGAGAACCTTTGTGGAGCCTTTTAATATTGGGGCTCACTTGTATGGTCATTTAGAAAGGTTCAGTGTCAAGATAAAAATGAGAGGGGTCACCCTTGATGTGTTGTGTTTATGATTTTTGAATGATGATGAAAGAACTTTGTTTACCCTTATTTTGGCTGATGGGGTGGAATTTAATGAGCCAATCTAGTTGCTCATATAGGGACCTAGGCCTATAGCTTCTAGTGTTATCTGAATAAATTACCATTTCTCCCTGTCACAGGCCTTATCTGCGTCAGTATAGAGGACAAAGTATGGATCCACTCTCAACAGAGCCGTAAGGCAGCTGGCAGCCATTTTGGAAGCATACATAGGTACCGGGTTAGCATGGTAGTGTACCAACTGGCATATTAGTATAGCCCTCCATTATAGCCCTTGAAAACCTGGACCACAAATGATGGTGTGAGGGAAGGGCTCACCCTGTATAGCGGAAACCTATTGGTATCCCACATGGTTGTAGTGGATGTTGTAAGTTATAATACAGGTTATTGGTATTAAAGGGGAACAATTGTCTCTGTGAGTGTATATAAAAACAAATGGATCTCACCCATTGTCCTGAAGCCTTGCTTTATGGGGTCAAATGTTGATGGTGGAGAATATGGTGGTGCTAAAAAAAAAAGCATAGAACCTAAGGGTTAAGCAGAGTCAGGCTTGATAATAAACTAGCTCAGGGTTTGTTGGATGGTTGTGGGCAAAGGGGTCTCTGACAGTCTTCATGATTTCTCTCCTTTTTTGATGGAGCTAATTCCAACAAGGTGCAAAGCCAGTCCTCAGGCTGGAATGGATGTGTACCTGATCAAGAAGCATTGGTACATTGTCAGGCGTGCAGATTACAAACAATGTCATATCTTTGCGCACTATAATGTGTAAGGGATATCTCCATCTGTAAAAGGCTCCTACCACATGTAGCCATTATAGGAATGGTTTTAGGGCTGCTCTTTTCTGTAGTGTATTTCTTAAGAGGTCTCATAGAATCTGTAGCTGTGACCCATCAAAACCTATACATCACTGCCAAGCTTTGTCGATGACCCTTACCCCGTTACCCAAACCCCCCCCCCCCCCCCCCCCCGAAGGTGAAAAAATGCACTCGCACAGCACAGTTAATAGGGATTGTTGGTTCTGGGTCTGAGTGTCCCTGTACAACTCAATGTCTTCAAAACAGACATTGCCTAGATGTCTGCTGAAGATACAGAGTACAGTATCTCTTACATGAGTTGTCAGAGTGGGCTTTGGTAGTCGTCTGATTTGTACATTGTTCCTCCTGCTCCTATCTTCCATTTCTTTAATCTGGAGTTGGAGATGTGTTTTGAAAGGGTTGTAAAGTCTTGTGTTTGTATTCCAGGGTTAGAATCCGTGGTTACATGGCAGCTGAGGTAGCTTTGATAATATTGATGCAGATCACAAGCTGTGTTGTTGTTTGCTGTAGGGTGGTGATCTTCTCTTTCATAGAAGATTCCATTCATGTGGCAATGGCATTCAAGTCTGCTTTGGTTTGTATATATTGGTGACCAAAAGACCTATCTGGCTGGGTGTGTCATATACTTCCATGTTCTAAGGGATTAGAAGGTCTTGAAAAACATTTTCATGTGATCTAGGAGTTTTGTTCCAGGCTGTCTGGCCTCCTGAGTGGTGGTGCTGCATGTCAGCGCCATCTTGGAAGGAGTGGGGTCCAGGGATTTAGAAAGCTAAAATTAAAAGAGCTTTGTATGTTTGGCTCTGAGGTGTCTCTTTTTTGTTTCCGGGTTGGTTTACCCTTTGGCCATGGCAAGTTGCAAGAGCAAATCGTAGCATCAAATGCCACGTAAATTGAAAATAGTCTCTGGCGGTTCTGGAGCTCCGAGAAGATGCTGCCCACATTGCCATGCTACATACGCATCCCCCGATTTAGTGTTTTTTTAATACATGTAGATCTATGATAAACAAAGACCTCAAGTGCAATTTTACCTCAATTTGAATCAGTTAAAAAGTAGAAGGAACAAGAGGAAATGAGAGAAATGCAAAAATATTGGAGTATAGCTGCATCCAAACCTTTTTTTGAGTTACCGTATATACTCGAGTATAAGTCGAATTTTTCAGCACATTTTTTTGTGCTGAAAGTGCCCCCCTCGACTTATACTTGAGTCAAGCACTTTTCTGCAGCAAAAAATTTCATTTTCCAAACCGATTTTGGGGCCCTGTATCTCAGGGCCACTTGGTGCTAGGAACCCCAAATTTGGTGTGCAAACCCATTGGAACTGGTAACACAACATATCCAAAGATGAAGTTCCTAGCACTAAGTGGCCCCGAGATATGGGGCCCCAAAATCGGCTCGGAAAATGTCATTCTCTGCTGAAGAAAAGTGCTTGACATTTTCTGAACCAATTTGGGGCCCCATATCTCAGGGCCACTTGGTGCTAGGAACCCCAAATTTGGTGTGCAAACCCAGTGGAACTGGTAACACAACATATCCAAAGATGAAGTTCCTAGCACTAAGTGGCCCTGAGATACGGGGCCCCAAAATCGGTTCGGAAAATGTAATTCTCTGCTGAAGAAAAGTGCTTGACATTTTCTGAACCGAATTTGGGGCCCCATATCTCAGGGCCACTTGGTGCTAGGAACCCCAAATTTGGTGTGCAAACCCAGTGGAACTGGTACCCTAACATATCCAAAGCTGGGGTTCCTAGCACCAAAACCGGTTTGGAAAATGTCATTCTCTGCTGCAGAAAAGTGCTTGACATTTTCTGAACTGATTTTGGGACCTTGTATCTCGGGGCCACTTGGTGCTAGAAACCCCAGCTTTGGGAAATTTCATGGTGCTAGTTCCACTGGGTTTGCACACCAAATTTGGGGTTCCTAGCACTAAGTGGCCCAGAGATACGGGGCCCCAAATTCGGTCAACTGTGTCCATCTGCAGCAATGTCATTTCAGGACCCTTTGGGTTCAGAGACCCCAAATTTTGGCTGCAGCTAGGGGGCATCTAGGAACCCTCAACTACCGAGTTTGAAGTTCAGGGGACCTATGGCTGCAAATGGGCACAGTGAGGCATGCAAATGGGCACAGTGATGCTGCAAATGGGCATTGTTGACCCTCTTTTCCACTTACAGTAGCTGTGCATTTCTCACCCTCATCTTATACTCGGGTCAATACGTTTTTCCCATTTTTTTTGTAGTAAATTAGGGCCTCGACTTATACTCGGAACGAATTATACTCGAGTATATACGGGTAGTATAGAATGGGGAAGAATTAGAACTTCTTTCACAAAAGCAATCTAAAAATTGAGGACAGGCGGATGATTGATAGGTCCACCCCCTCCATTTATAGATCCTGTTTCATTCATAGAAGTAGTATGGATTCTATGAATGAAGCTGCTGGGTGGAAAGGGCAGTCATAGCCAAGCTCTCTTGATAAGAGCCTGTGACAACCCCGTATTAACCCCACCGCACTGGAAGATTACAGTGGCAGGGGTGGGGGTAGGAGTGGCATTGACAAACGAGGATTTCTACAAACAGAAGAGGAATTGGCACAAGAGACACTTCCGATGGACTGTCCCTTATGATGATTTTTCAGTTTTTTATTTTAGCTACACTTTAAATGTAATCTTTTGTTTTGCCCTGCATGGTTAAAAACACTTAAGCTATACTATTTTTTCTAATTATTCTTCTGGGCAACTACAGTAATATGTTATACGCTTCTTTTTTCAAAGCAACAAAGATGTGATGAGATTGCATTAGGTCTAATGAAAGAGCACTGCAAAGAGACAGAAATAAACTGGACTCATGTTTCCGACATCAGTGATTATTTACTGCTGAAGAACATCACCTATTACTGTGAAAAAGAATATAATGCAGGTATGTGCCATACAAAGAAAAGGTCTAAAAGAATATACAGTACTGCCGAAAGAATACACAGTATATGTAAATAAATGTACTGTACGTTAATTGAATACCTTGACCTTTTTCATTGACTACTGCCAGATATCTAAGCAGCAATATCAAACCCACAATTTTGGGAAACTGCAATAAAAAAAAAAAATAAATAAACCTTTTTTTTGCAAAAAGAGGAATTACATTAACCACTTGCCGACCACGCTATAGCCAAATGATGGCTACAGCATGGTCGTCCAGCTCTGAAAGGGCGTCGTATGATGTCCTCCCGTGATTGCGCTCGTCACACGCCCACTGCGATGCGCTGGCGGCGTGCTCTGTGATCACTGTGTCCTCCAGACACAGCTGATCACAGATCGAGATAGTCGAGGCCAATCATCGGCTCTTTGTAAAGTGATCAGCTGTGTCCAATTACAGCTGGATGTAAACAGGAGCCGGTTATCGGCATTCCTTTCCTCATGCTGACAGCTATCTTTTGTGAAAGGGACGTGTACACTGATAATCAGGGCACTGATTATATGTATCCTGATTATCAATGCAGTTCCAACAGTGCCCACCAGTGCTGCCAATCAGTGCTCATCAGTGGCCATCAGTGCTACCTATCAGTGCCCATCAGTGCCTCCTCATCAGTGTCCATCAGTGCAGTCCATCAGTGCACATCATTGCAGCCTATCAGTGCCCATCTGTGCAGCCACATCATCAGTGCACATCAGTTAAAGGGGAGAAAAATTGCATATGGGTACAGTGTTGCATGACTGCACAATTGTCATTCAAAGTGTGATAGTGCTGAAAGGAGAAGTCCAGCCTGAGCTTTTTAGGCTGGGCTGGGCTTCTCCTATGGGTCACAGGAGTGCAATTCGTTTTGCAGTCCTGTGACCCGTTTTCAGCAGAAAGAGGTTTGAAAGGCGCTTTCCGCTGATGTCACTGCCATCAGTTGAGGCAGTGTGTCATCCTTACTTCCAAGTCTGGATCCGCCAGCTGCCTTAATTGGTGGCAGTCTCAGCGGGTCGCTGAGAGGGCCTCTCCCCACCCCTCCACAGCTCAGTGCTCCAGTTAGTGTGGAGGATCAGAGAGGAGAGACGCTGACTGACAGTCAGCAGCTTTCCTCTCGGGGATCTGTGAGAACCGAGCCATCTGCGATGTTCAATGGCTCAGTTCTCAGTGCAGAGACAGCGGTGGACAGCTGCAGCATTGGTCTGATGCTCCATCCACCGGGGTAAGTATGAATAATAATAAAAAAAAGAAACCACATACTTCTCTTTTAAGGCTCCATGCACCCTGGAGCTCAAAAACGTCAGTTTTTTTGGCGCGTGGGCGTTTTTTTTAACAGCCCATGAACTCCACTCTATGTTATCCTATGTGTCCATGCACACATGGACGTTTTTTAGCTTTTATCAGCAGTGGAGTTTATGGGCTGTTGTCTGAACGCCCTAGGATCGCGTTCAAGAGCAGTCCTAAAAACGCCAGATGCTGGTAAAGCCTCGCCAGTGCGTTAAGCCTCGTCAGGCGTTTCTCTGCCTCTATTCAAAATCAATGGTTCCCTATGGGAGCCCATTGATTTGAATAGAAGTCGGATCATAATGATCCGACTTGCGGTGCGACTTGTGTGCTGAGGATTTTGAAGAGGAACCCCCCAGCCAAAATGAAAAAAAAAATTGGCGATACCAGACCGTTCGGTCTGGTATGGATTTTAAGGGGAACCCCCCACCAAAAAAAATGGCGTGGGGTCCCCCCCAAAACCGTTATCTGAGCACACAGCCCGGCAGGTCAGGATAAGGGGAGGGGACGAGCAAGCGCACCCCCCTCCTGGACCATACCAGGCCCCATGCCCTCAACATGGGGGGTGGGTGCTTTGGGGCCTGGAAGCCCCCTTTGAGAAGTGGGCCCCCAAATCCTGGCCCCCCAACCTATGTGAATGAGTATAGGGTACATTGTACCCCTACCCATTCACCTTAAAAAAGTGTCAAAAACAAACACACTACACAGGTTTTTAAAGTATTTTATTAAAGCAGCTCCGGCTCTTCTGCCTCTTCTGGCAACGTGTTCTCTCCTCTCTGGTTCTTCTCCCCTCTGCGCTGTGTTTTCTCCGCTATCTTCTGCTCTTTTGCTGGGTCTTCTCCCCTCCTTGGTTCTCTCCTCTCTGTGCTGTCCTCTCTCCGCTATTTTCTGTCTTTTTTTCTGGGTCTTCTCCCCTCTCCGGTTTTTCTCCTCTCTCCGCTATCTTCTGCTCTTTTGCTGGGTATTCTCCCTCTGTTCTTCCTCCAAAGTTGAGTCGACGCGATCTCCCGGTGTAATGCTGGGTCTGCCGTGTGCAATGACTTATATTGGCATGGGTCAGGGCCACCTGCTGATGTCATCCGGAGGCCCCACCTCCTTATGACGTCACCACCCAGGGCATGATGGGACAATGACATCATAAGGAGGTGGGGCCTCCGAATGACATCCGCAGGTGGCCCTGCCCCATCCCAATATAAGTCATTGCACACGGCGGACCCAGGAGATCACATTGAGTCAATATCGGAAGAAGAACAGAGGGAGAATACCCAGCTGTCATGAACAGGTGTGACCAGAACCGTGTGATCTGCGACAGAGGACACCCAAACGTATATAAGTGAACATATAATAATTTATTAAAGAAAGTGAGTAATATAATACAACCAACTCCAATATGACACAGTGCAATAACCAACCACAGACAGAGACCCACAAATAACAACAGACAGATAAGTGCAATAAATGGGAAATACCAGGTTCATAAACAATAGCCAGGCCAGGGTCATACACAGCAGATCAGCAGATGGACAGGGGATGTTCCAGAGACATAAACGTAAGCCAGGCCAGGGTCATACACAGGGAGGTCAGCCGATGGGGTATGGAACACAGGACAGGGAGAGGATGGATGGGTCAGACTGCAGGCAGGGATGCAAGGTAACAGGTGGGACAGGATAGGGTCCGAGACAGGGAGACAGGATCAGGTTGAGGGCACAGGATCAGATTGCTAGCAGGTCAGGAGGCACTGAAGAAATCAAGGCAAACATGTGAATGTTTGCCGGGTATTTATAGGCCTGTGATTGGCCTCAAGTGACACCTGATTGTAGGAGGTACTGTCTGCTCCACACTGCCAGGATCCATCCGCTGGTGGACGCCAGTACTGCGGCCCAAAGATGATATACTATTAACAGGGAAAAGATCTCCTGACAGTTCCAAACTGCCAGGAGACACCTGCTGGTGGACCTCAGTACTGCATGCAAAATAACCGGTCTTACCAGCGGATGGAACATTTCCTGACAGTACCCCCCCTCAAAGGAGCGGCCTCCGGACGCTCCAATTGGTTGTAATTGTCCATAGTCTATGGCATTAAGCAGAACAACAGATGGTGGCACAACAGGCAGAACAGGTGGTGGCACAACAGGCAGAACAACAGGTGGTGGCACAACAGGCATGGGCACTTCAAGCTGGGCAGCGGGCTCATCAAGCTGGAGAGCAGACACCGAGACATCAGGCTGGAGGGCAGACACCGGGACATCAGGCTGGAGGGCAGACACCGGGACATCAGGCTGGAGGGCAGACACCGGGACATCAGGCTGGAGGGCAGACACCGGGACATCAGGCTGGAGGGCAGACACCGGGACATCAGGCTGGAGGGCAGACACCGGGACATCAGGCTGGAGGGCAGACACCGGGACATCAGGCTGGAGGGCAGACACCGGGACATCAGGCTGGAGGGCAGGCACCGGGACATCAGGCTGGAGGGCAGGCACCGGGACATCAGGCTGGAGGGCAGGCACCGGGACATCAGGCTGGAGGGCAGGCACCGGGACATCAGGCTGGAAGGCAGGCACCGGGACATCAGGCTGGAGGGCAGGCACCGGGACATCAGGCTGGAGGGCAGGCACCGGGACATCAGGCTGGAGGGCTGGCACCGGGACATCAGGCTGGAGGGCTGGCACCGGGACATCAGGCTGGAGGGCTGGCACCGGGACATCAGGCTGGAGGGCTGGCACCTGGACATCAGGCTGGAGGGCTGGCACCCGGACATCAGGCTGGACAACAGGTACTAGAACTTCAGACTAGGCAGTAGGCACATCAGGCAGAACAGCAGGTGCTGGCACAACAAGCTGAACAGCAGGCACATCGGACTGGATAGCAGGTACTGGAACTTCAAACCGGGCAGCTGGTACTGGAACTTCAGACTGGGCAGCAGGCACTGGCACATCAGGCAAAACAACAGGTGCTGGCACAACAGGCTGAACAGCAGGTGCATCAGACTGGATAGCAGGTACTGAAACTTCAAACCAGGCAGCTGGTACTGGAACTTCAGACTGGACGGTGGGCACAGGTGCTGGCACATTAGGCAGAACAGCAGGTGCAGTGGACTGAATAGCAGGTACTGGAACTTCAAACTGGGCAGCCGGTACTGGAACTTCAGACTGGACAGTGGGCACAGGTTCTGGCACATCAGGCGGAACAGCAGGTACTGGCACAACAGGCTGAACAGCAGGTACATCAGACTGGATAGCAAGTACTGGAACTTCAAAACGGTCAGCCGGTACTGGAACTTTAGATTGGACAGTGGGCACAGGTGCTGGCACATCAGGCAGAACAGCAGGTACTGACACAACAGGTTGAACAGCAGGTACATTGGACTGGATAGCAGGTACTGGAACTTCAAACCGGGCAGCTGGTACTGGAACTTCAGACTGGACAGTGGACACAGGTGCTGGCACATCAGGCAGAACAGCAGGTACTGGCACAACAGGCTGAACAGCAGGTACATCGGACTGGATAGCAGGTACTGGAACTTCAAACCGGGCAGCTGGTACTGGAACTTCAGACTGGACAGTGGGTACAGGTGCTGGCACATTAGGCAGAACAGCAGGTGCAGTGGACTGAATAGCAGGTACTGGAACTTCAAACCAGGCAGCTGGTACTGGAACTTCAGACTGGGCAGCTGGTACTGGAACTTCAAACCAGGCAGCTGGTACTGGAACTTCAGACTGGGCAGCAGGCACAGACACTGGCACATCAGGCAGAACAGCAGGTACTGGCACAACAGCAGGCATCGGAACATCAGGCTGGGCGGCACACAGGAACACATCAGGCTGTAACAGATCAGCTGGCGGGGAGGCAGGATTGGACACTGGCATGATGGTATGGGTTGGATTAGCTGGTGCGGAGGCAGGTTGGGTTACTGGCAGGATCGTCTTGGTTGGAAAAAACTTTCGTTTTTTCTTTGGCTTAGCCACTGAAACTCTGTAGGTGAGGGGTGCAGCAGACTGGAAAGGAGGATTGGGATATGGCAAAGAAGAGGTAACAGTAGATGGAGGAAGTTCCTGTGGGTTTGTGGACAGCTGAGAAGAGGCAGGTGGGTTGAATGCAGGATAGGTGCAGCGGGTAGGGACAGGGTATCGATATTTGGTGGGAAGCAGGGTATATTGGGCCGAAACAGAGGTTGCCATGGGTGAGGGGAAAAAAGACTCCTGGGCAGGCAGGTGTCTAATAGCAGGTCTGGGTTGTGCAGAGCTGACCGAAGCTGGAGATAATAAGTCTGACCATGCCTGTAGTACAGGTTGAACAAACGTTTTCTTCACATACTGCCTGTCTAACCAGGGACTGCACCGAATCTATACAATCCACTAGCACCTGTTTAGGACAAGCTGAATAATGCTCCAGAAAGTATACAGCATCATCCTCCAACAGCCTTACCAGAGACTCCACCTAATCACTACTGAAGGGGGGAGAAAAATCATCACTTCCCTTAGGACTGCCAGACAAGGCTAGCTCAGCACACACCTGTAGCAGGGGCTGAACGTTTTCAAACAGTAATCTACCCTGATCAACCAGAGAATGGGCCAGACGGATACACTCCAGGAGCTGAACCCTGGCCCACTCTTTCAATACCAGACGACAGTAATTGTTATCCTCCAACACCAGTGAGGCAAGGAGAACAACTGTTTCTGATTGCATTTTAATAGCACTACAATGGTTCCTCTGCGCAGTCACTTCTGGTCAGAGATGGCCTTGATTTACTGTCATGAACAGGTGTGACCAGAACCGTGTGATCTGCGACAGAGGACACCCAAACGTATATAAGTGAAAATATAATAATTTATTAAAGAAAGTGAGTAATATAATACAACCAACTCCAATATGACACAGTGCAATAACCAACCACAGACAGAGACCCACAAATAACAACAGACAGATAAGTGCAATAAATTGGAAATACCAGGTTCATAAACAATAGCCAGGCCAGGGTCATACACAGCAGATCAGCAGATGGACAGGGGATGTTTCAGAGACATAAACCTAAGCCAGGCCAGGGTCATACACAGGGAGGTCAGCCGATGGGGTATGGAACACAGGACAGAGAGAGGATGGATGGGTCAGACTGCAGGCAGGGATTCAAGGTAACAGGTGGGACAGGATAGGGTCCGAGACAGGGAGATAGGATCAGGTTCAGGGCACAGGATCAGATTGCTAGCAGGTCAGGAGGCAATGAAGAAATCAAGGCAAACATGTGAATGTTTGCCGGGTATTTATAGGCCTGTGATTGGCCTCAAGTGACACCTGATTGTAGGAGGTACTGTCTGCTCCACACTGCCAGGATCCATCCGCTGGTGGACGCCAGTACTGCGGCCCAAAGATGATATACTATTAACAGGGAAAAGCTCTCCTGACAGTTCCAAACTGCCAGGAGACACCTGCTGGTGGACCTCAGTACTGCATGCCAAATAACAGGTCTTACCAGCGGATGGAACATTTCCTGACACCAGCAAAAGAGCAGAAGATAGCGGAGAAAGGAGAAGAACCGGAGAGGGCGAGAAGACCCAGCAAAAGAGCAGAAGATAGCAGAGAGAGGACAGCGCAGAGGGGAAAAGAACCGTAGAGGAGAGAACATGTCGCCAGAAGAGGGAGAAGAGCCGGAGCTGCTTTAATAAAATACTTTAAAAACCTGTGTAGTGTGTTTGTTTTTTACATTTTTTTAAGGTGAATGGGTAGGGGTACAATGTACCCTATACTAATTCACATAGGGTGGGGGGGCCGGTATTTGGGGGCCCCCTTCTTAAAGGGGGCTTCCAGATTCCGATAAGCCCCGCCCGCAGACCCTGACAACCAACGGCCAGGGTTGTCGGGAAGAGGCCCTTGTCCTCAACATGGAAGCTAGCACTGTTAAACACTCATTGACGCCAATGCAAAATGCTGATAAAATCGCGTTTTTAAATCCGCGTTTTCCTGCCAGCAATCCGACGACCAGAATGACTTTTTTGGAGCGTCCTGTGTGCATGGAGCCTAAAGCTGAAAATTGGCCTGGGCGGGAAGGGGTAAAAGTGCCCAGTAGGCAAGTGGTTAAGATGATGTCTAAAGAAACTTGGGGCCTTTACAATTGTTCTTGTCATTATTGTCGTCTGCTTTTTACTCACATCCTAGCCCTGGCTGTTAACATATTCAGTTAACTCATTTTTCATTCCACTTAAAAAAATGTAGTATACGAAAGCCTTTAGGCCCCTTTTACATAGGCTGGATCTGCTTTTCTCAGCAGGGGATCTGTCCGCTAATTCACTGCTGAGCTGAGCTAAGCGGGCAGATGACAGGTCCATGTCTGCTCCGCTTATGCAGAGCGACCACGGACACAGCCCGCTCTGCTCTATGAGCAGTCAGATGTAAACAAACCAGTTGTCTGTGTACACCTGACTGCCTTTCAGTCCGATCCAGCGAGACAGAGGGGAACAGATCCCCTTCTGTTTGTTTTTTCAGATCGGATCAGATTAGGGGTAGGCGGGTGTAAACGAACACACGTTCGTTTACATCCACCGCTCCATACAGAAGAATAGAGGGTCCGATCAGGTCTACCTGAAAAACAGACAGGTGAACCCGCTCTTATGAAAGGGGCCTTAGCCCTCAGTACATAAAATAAATTTACCGGATATGCTAAGCTTTTTCAATGCTAGTTTCCAGCTGATTGACTACAAGTGTATCTTTCAATCATTTACCCTTGTGTGCTAAAGGAATTATTCAGCTCTCCTGATAAAGTTAAAAACTCTAGAAAGGACTGGGCTTAGGCATATAGGTGGTTTGCCCAAATATGGAGAAATCGAAATAAGGGTTTGGATAGTTCAGGGCGAGGCTTGAATTGTATCAATTTAATTTTTTTTCAGATGTGAAGTTGGAGTTTGGGGAGAAAATAAATGAGATGTATACATGTCTATGGAACAGCATACTGAAATTATTTCCACAAGGAGAACATTTTCTGTCCTATGAACTAAGAAGAACAGTGAAAGATTTTCTTACACCGGAGTCATCTGTAAATAGTATGTGGATTAAACACATTTTGCAGTACTAAATAGCCAGTTCATAATTAGTATAATTGTAAAGTGAAATAAACTCTCTAGTTACAGTATATAACAATTAGTCTTAAATTCTAACCAATTTTTTTGTGTGTTCACTAAAGTACAACTAAAGGCTCCAGTATGACAGTCTAAAAAAGAACCAAATACTGCAGCTCACAGTGGGAGGGTTTTATCAAGAATCCTGCTGCCAATCCAGAAAGCAGCGGGAAGGACTAGGTGTGGTCAGGTGCTGATAGATAAGCTACAGACTTGTGAATCAGCAATGATGCCATGCTCCCTGCAACCCAATTTTTTTCCTGAAAATAAGTGATAAAGAGCTGCACAAATATTGTGCAACATATAAAATTGCAACTGCAGCCATTTTGTTCTACAGGGCCTCTGCTTTAGGAAAATATATAAAGTTTGGGGGATTACAGTAATTTTCTAGCATCAAAAGGTGATTTTTAATGTGTGTGCAAAATTTAAAAAATAGCATGGACACAAGGTGATTTAATATCATTTTTTTTAAACCAGAGTATAGCCTAATTTTAAGGGGTCTCAGCATGCATAACAAATACCCTAAATGTTTGTAATATGTGTTTAAAAGATTCCTTGTTGCCTTTTGCTGAGAGTATGTATCATTCTCCAACATTGGTTCCCTGGCAAAACACCATGTTCTTATGTTGACATGGAACCTCTTACCCATAACCCTGGCCCCATGGTTGTGTGGGATCTGCGGATAGGGGGCTTATCTGAATCTGGAAGCCCTTTTAAAAATAAGGAATCCCCCAGATTCCACATCCCCTAAGTAAATGAACAAAGGGTACATAGTATCTCTACTCATTCACCAAAAAAAAAAAGTCAATGGTAAATACACAAATACTATTTGGCAAGTAATTTAATTAAGAAAAAAAAATGACTACGATTTACCTCCATTCATGTCATTTACATCATCCAATGATGCAAACCACATCAATCATGATGCCCGACCCTCACCCACCTGTTGAACAAAAAAACTTTCTCCTATGTTGATGGCATATGGCCTGGTATACCTCAGGGAGGGGGGCGGCATGCTCCATTCGCTCCTTTTCCTGACCACCCAGGCTGCATGCTCAGATAAATGTCAGGTAGGGATTTTTTTTTTTTTATTCTTTATTTTTCATAGATTTCACAATACAATTCATCACAGTCTTACAATGTCTTTCTATAACATGCTTAATACTTCCATCTATCTATATACATTGTATTGCCTCTTGAACAACTCCTTAACTCAATATGAATTCTCTTTTTCTACTTTTCCCCACAATCCTGTCTAAATATTGCCTCCACCCCACCCAAAAAACAAACAAAATAAAACAATAAAAAGCAACACCTCCCTTCTCCTGCACCTCTCTCCTCTTCCCCCCTCCGCCAATCTCCTCACCCTTCTGTTCTCATCTCCTCTCTGTACGCCGAGTATGAGGCCCATGTGTTCCGGTGCCTCCCATCTTGATCTTTCATCGCCAAAGTAAGATTTTCCATTTGTTGGATTTCTACAATTCTAGCGAGCTACTGTTCTCTGGATGGAGGGTTATCCTTTTTCCACAGGACAGGGATACATGCCCTTGCTGCTGTAAGAAGGTGTCTCAGCAAGGAGTTTTTATATTTTTCCACTGATATAGGAATGTCAAGTAGCAGAAAAGCTGCTGGTCTATTTCCTATGGCCACTCCTGTTATTGTTTTAATGGTTTCAGCAACCATTCTCCAGAACTCTTCGATTTTCGCACATTCCCAAAAAATGTGCAGCATAGTGCCACCTCCAGCAGACCTCTGACATTTGGGAGTATATCTGGTGTAATACAGTCGGTGTTCTATACGACCTAGTAAGAATTTTATATCCCCCCTCCTGATATCTACTCGCTACTGATGCCTTTTGGTTAAATAGCATAATCCTATCCTTCTGCTCTTGGTAAGAATTTTGAAGGGGGCCTCACACTTTTGCTTTTTGTTTTTTGGGTGAAGTTCCCCTTTAAAATCCATACCACACTCAAAGGGTCTGGTAAGGAATGTGGGTATGCTATTTTTTTTTTTTTGTATGTAGTACCCGTTAAAATTTTTACCAGACCTAAAGAGCCTGCTATGAATTGTGTGGAGGACCTTATGCTGTTTTTTTTTTTACATTTTTTTCACACTCTCCTTGCTATTTGTTTATGATCACCTGTCAGCTGATGTGCCGGGAGGGGATGAGTTCCCTGGTTTTGATGCACTTTCATGCATGTGGTTAGTGCAGGGACAGGTAACCCATTTGACAGGGACAGCACTAGGGGTAGGGAGAGGTTCCGGAGGAGTAGGGAAAGCATAGGGCCTATATCTAATCAAATCAACAAAAAAGCTCCCCTTTGGGGTTGGACCGGCCAGGCTGCATTCTGCTTTCCTCAACAGATGCTGTCTTCTACTCGGGCCTACACACTACTGACCTGTACCAAGGTTATTGTAAGTGCACCAGATGGGAGGGCCTCCGTGCTGTGACTGTTGTTCTGTTTTCAAGTTCCGCAATACATCATTTTGTGTAATCCGAGACTCTGAGGTTTATTTACTAAAGGCAAATCCACTTTGCACTACAAGTGCACTTGGAAGTGCAGTCGCTGTAGATCTGAGGGGGACATGCAAGGAAAATAAAAAACAGCATTTTTGCTTGTACATGATTGGATGATAAAATCAGCAGAGCTTCCCGTCATTTCAGATCCTCCCCTTAGATCTAAAGCGACTGCACTAGCAAGTGCATTTGCAGTGCACTTGTAGTACAAAGTGGATTTGCCTTTAGTAAATCAACCCCTCTGTGTGCTTTCTGCCGCTGTATTACACTGCACCTACCCAACACACTGGTTTGCTCCTTCGCTCCAAAGACATGCTGGTAGGTTATTTGACTATTGTCTAAATTGGCACCAGACACCATACAAGCCCAGCATGTAATAAGCCATAGCAGCTTCAGCCTAACTCCATCCAGGACACGTCCCCGACATGTTTCCCCCCACCCATTAGGCTTAGTCATGGAGGTAAGGATATCCCTGTGATAGGAAGGGTATATATTGCATCATGGACCACTATGGGATTAATTAGCAAACAAACAGGTGAAATGGATTTGTATAACTAGCAGAAAACATATTATGTGTTGGCATGAATTTAAGAGCGCTCTTTATTTTCATTCTTATTTTTACTTTTTGTTTTCATTCCTGATGGGGGATCTTCCCAATTTCTTCCTTAATAGTTTGTGAGTCACATGCACTTTAAAATCCATGCCACAGGTGGTGGTCTCAGCGGGGAGCATCGATAGTTTCAAAAAACTATTAGATAAGCACCTGAACGACCGCAACATACAGGGATATACAATATAATACTGACATATAATTACACACATAGGTTGGACTTGATGGACTTTTTTCAACCTCCTCTACTATTATGTAACTATGTAACACATGATATATTTTTGCTACACATGAAGAAGACCAAAAGTTGCTGCTGGCTATACAAATCCATTTCAATTTTTTATCCTGTACAGCGCTCTTTGTTTTTCCTCTCTCCCCCTCTTTAGCCTTCACTTGTTTGCTAATTAATCACCATAGTGGCCCATGATGCAATATATACCCTTCCTACTACAGGGTTATCCTTACTTCCATGAATAAGCCCCGTGGGTGGGGTGAAACATGTCTTATAGAATTTAGGGGTCATACTCATGAGCACAGAACAGGAAACATCAGCCAAACGATTCTTTCTGCTGTTTAAACTTTTTTTTTTTTTTTATTTGTTTTTTTCCCCTAAGTGCAACAAGAGGATATGCTTCCTACAGGCTTGTTACCTATGCAAAGTGACATAATTGAAGATTATGCTGGGGATGCTATAAAGGAATTACCACTGTTGAGGTAAAACATGTTACTGTTACATATTTAATACTCTGTTACGAATACTGTGTTATGTCTTTTATGTGAAGAATGTTGGGACAATGTTGTGTTAAAATTCATGTAAACCCAATCACTAAAATCTTATATGAGCTTAACTTGTTGTAATTTTAAAAGTAATTTTCATTATTTCTAAATCTGGAGCTTTCTTTAAAATAATACCTGGTAATTCTGTGAAGAAAGTCCTTGTTTAGGCCCTTCCTGTTAAATATTCACAGCTCTCTATCCCTGTCGTTCAAGTGTGTCCATGTGTGCCCACCAGTAGGGATGAGCCGAACACCCCCCTGTTCGGTTCGCACTAGAACATGTGAACAGGAAAAAAGTTTGCTCGAACATGCGAACACCGTTAAAGTCTATGGGACACGAACATGAATAATCAAAAGTGCTAATTTTAAAGGCTAATATGCAAGTTATTGTCATAAAAAGTGTTTGGGGACCTGGGTCCTGCCCCAGGGGACATGGATCAATGCAAAAAAAAGTTTTAAAAACGGCCGTTTTTTCAGGAGCAGTGATTTTAATAATGCTTAAAGTCAAACAATAAAAGTGTAATATCTCTTTAAATTTCGTACCTGGGGGGTGTCTATAGTATGCCTGTAAAGGGGCGCATGTTTCCTGTGTTTAGAAAAGTCTGACAGCAAAATGACATTTTGAAGGAAAAAACTCATTTAAAACTACCCGCGGCTATTGCATTGCCGACAATACACATAGAAGTTCATTGATAAAAACGGCATGGGAATTCCCCAAAGGGGAACCCCGAACCAAAATTTAAAAAAAAAATGACGTGGGAGTCCCCCTAAATTCCATACCAGGCCCTTCTGGTCTGGTTTGGATATATAGGGGAACCCCGGCCAAAATGTAAAAAAAAAAATGACGTGGGGTTCCCCCTAAATTCCATACCAGACCCTTCAGGTCTGGTATGGATTTTAAGGGAAACCCCGCGCCAAAAATAAAAAAAACGGCGTGGGGTCCCCCCAAAAATCCATACCAGACCCTTATCCCAGCACGCAACCTGGAAGGCCGCAGGAAAAGAGGGGGGACGAGAGTGCGGCCCCCCCTCCTGAACCGTACCAGGCCACATGCCCTCAACATTGGGAGGGTGCTTTGGGGTAGACCCCCAAAACACCTTGTCCCCATGTTGGGCTTCATCCCCACAACCCTGGCCGGTGGTTGTGGGGGTCTGCGGGCGGGGGGCTTATCGGAATTTGGAAGCCCCCTTTAACAAGCGGACCCCCAGATCCCGGCCCCCCCCTGTGTGAAATGGTAAGGGGGTACTTACCCCTACCATTTCACTAAAAAACTGTCAAAAATGTTAAAAATGACAAGAGGCAGTTTTTGACAATTCCTTTATTTAAATGCTTCTTCTTTCTTCTATCTTCCTTCATCTTCTGGTTCTTCTGGTTCTTCTGGCTCTTCTGGTTCTTCCTCCGGCGTTCTCGTCCAGCATCTCCTCCGCGGCGTCTTCTATCTTCTTCTCCTCGGGCCGCTCCGCACCCATGGCATGGGGAGGAGGCTCCCGCTCTTCTCTTCTTCTTTTCTTCTCTTCTTCTCTTCTTCATTTTCTTCTCCGGGCCGCTCCGCACCCATGCTGGCATGGAGGGAGGCTCCCGCTGTGTGACGGCGCTCCTCGTCTGACAGTTCTTAAATAACGGGGGGCGGGGCCACCCGGTGACCCCGCCCCCCTCTGACGCACAGTGACTCGACGGGACTTCCCTGTGACATCACGGGGAATGCCACAGGGAAGTCCCGTCATGTCCAGTGCGTCAGAGGGGGGCGGGGTCACCGGGTGGCCCCGCCCCCCGTTATTTAAGAACTGTCAGATGAGGAGCGCCGTCACACAGCGGGAGCCTCCCTCCATGCCAGCATGGGTGCGGAGCAGCCCGGAGAAGAAAATGAAGAAGAGAAGAAGAGAAGAAAAGAAGAAGAGAAGAGCAGAAGCCTCCCCCCCATGCCATGGGTGCAGAGCGGCCCGAGGAGAAGAAGATAGAAGACGCCGCGGAGGAGATGCTGGACGAGAATGCCGGAGGAAGAACCAGAAGAGCCAGAAGAACCAGAAGATGAAGGAAGATAGAAGAAAGAAGAAGTATTTAAATAAAGGAATTGTCAAAAACTGTCTCTTGTCATTTTTAACAGTTTTTTTGTGAAATGGTAGGGGTAAGTACCCCCTTACCATTTTACACAGGGGGGGGCGGGATCTGGTGGTCCCCTTGTTAAAGGGGGCTTCCAGATTCCGATAAGCCCCCCGCCCACAGACCCCCACAACCACCGGCCAGGGTTGTGGGGATGAGGCCCTTGTCCTCATCAACATGGGGACAAGGTGTTTTGGGGGGCTACCCCAAAGCACCCTCCCAATGTTGAGGGCATGTGGCCTGGTACGGTTCAGGAGGGGGGGGCGCACTCTCGTCCCCCCCTCTTTTCCTGCGGCCTGCCAGGTTGCGTGCTCGGATAAGGGTCTGGTATGGATTTTTGGGGGGACCCCAAACCTTTTTTTTTTTTGGCGCGGGGTTCTCCTAAAATCCATACCAGACCTGAAGGGTCTGGTATGGAATTTAGGGGGAACCCCACGTCATTTTAAAAAAAAATTTGGCCGGGGTTCCCCTTAATATCCATATCAGACCTGAAGGGCCTGGTATGGAATTTAGGGGGACTCCCACATCATTTTTTTTTTTTAAATTTTGGTTTGGGGTTCCCCTTTGGGGAATTCCCATGCCGTTTTTATCAATGAACTTCTATGTGTATTGTCGGCAATGCAATAGCCGCGGGTAGTTTTAAATGAGTTTTTTCCTTCAAAATGACATTTTGCTGTCAGACTGTTCTAAACACAGGAAACATGCGCCCCTTTACAGGCATACTATAGACACCCCCAGGTACAAAATTTAAAGGGATATTACACTTTTATTGTTTGACTTTAAGCATTATTAAAATCACTGCTCCTGAAAAAACGGCCGTTTTTAAAACTTTTTTTTGCATTGATCCATGTCCCCTGGGGCAGGACCCAGGTCCCCAAACACTTTTTATGACAATAACTTGCATATTAGCCTTTAAAATTAGCACTTTTGATTTCTCCCATAGACTTTTAAAGGGGTTCCGCAGCATTCAAATTTGCCGCGAACACCCCAAATTGTTCACTGTTCGGCGAACTTGCGAACAGCCAATGTTCGAGTCGAACATGAGTTCGACTCGAACTCGAAGCTCATCCCTACCCACCAGTGTTGCCAACGGTCAGTATTTTTACTAGCAGCCAATAAAAAACAGGCAATTTTCTCATTCCAGTAGAAGAAAAAGGTTGCTGGTAAAAAATATGGCTGTGACGCTCGGCTTGGTCCGGAGCCAGCTGGGACCATCCGAGTGCTTGCTACAGTGTGATCGGGCGGCTCTGGCGGAGGCGGTGCCTGAGCATGTTGTGTGATGTCATGGTGCAAGGGAGCCAAGCAGAGCGGCCAGAGCCTCGTTTGCGGATCTGCAGGATGGGAGCAAGGCAGGCTGGGACCAGGACCGACAGTGCTGTTTAGACTGGAGTGGACTGGAGGGACCACTTGGCTTGGAGAGAGACTGTCACTGTGACTCAGGAGGGGACGTGTTGTGTCAGTGAGGTGTCATCATCATCTGTGCTGCCGCACACTCATGTGTTTATTCCAACAAACTGTCAGATATTGCTGATAGAAAGCTTTGTATACTGCCCTAGTCGTCTAAAGAATCCTCTAGTCATTGCCTAGATGTTCATACAGTCCAGCTGACTGTCTGATTATAATGCCCTGATCTTTGCATAAACTTATTTAGTTAAATAGTTTTTGCTTGTATATTCCCGCATATTCAAAAACCACATAGAAAAAAGAAACATTATTTTAATTTTTGAAGCAGTTATAAATAATCAAATATATTATATACTGGTTGATTTAATACAAACACATATATTTATAATGGGTTGTCTGGATACATTTAATGACCTTTTGTATTCATGTCCACAAAAAATGCTGCATTCATTTATTCTTTATTTATTTATTTTCTTATAATTTAGCGAAGATCCTGTTTTTTGTTCACTGGTAAATAAAAAAACATATGATGAACTCAAGCACTGGCATACAGGTCGGCTACTAAGTGACGACTATGACAGGACAAGGAATGAGCAACATGGTAAGGAGTAAACAGAACAAACTATATAGAGTCATTGTATTGATTTAATTACTGATTAGGTATAATAAAATCACATAGTAACTCAATTTAACCACTTCAGCTCCAGAAGGTTTTACCCCCTTAATGACCAGGCCATTTTTTGTGATACGGCACTGCATTGCTTTAACTGACAATTCCGCGGTCATGCGACACTATACAAAATTAAAATGTATGTCCTTTTTTTCCCACAAATAGAGATTTATTTTGGTGGTATTTAATCACCTCTGTGGTTTTTTATTTTTTGAGATATAAACAAAAAAATACCGACAATTTTGAAAAAAAACAATATTTTTACTTTCTGCTATAAAACATTCCCAATGTTTAAAAAAAAAAAATCGAATTTCTTCATCAATTTAGGCCAATATGTTTTCTGCTACATATTTTTGGTAACAAAATCCCAATAAGTGTATATTGATTGGTTTGCACAAAAGGTATAGTGTCTACAAACTATGGGATAATATATAAACAGTGTAGCGCTGGACTAATAAGAATACGCATATATGGGTGTATGCGAAATAGACAAGACACATAGGTGGTGAATGAAGTGAATATTATAAACACGTGTGTTGTAACACTGAAAATTAATCAAATAAACCTGCATATATTTAAAACGAAAAGTGATATGAAGGTATAAGTAAAAGTGGTGAACTTTAAGTGAATTATATAAACCAATATGACAACAAAAATGACATCAATGTATGATGAAAAAACTCTATTCACTAATAGTGTCAATTGATCCTTGTAATTAGTGATCACAAAAGAAAGAAATTGAAATAAATATATAAATAAATTAGGATAGTCCCAAAAAAAGGTCCAAAACGTAGTGACACTCCAACACAGATTCTGATTCAATATTCCACCGCAGCTGTTGCCCACCACCGAAGGATATAAAGTTGGAGGCTTACCGGACAGCCTGCGACCACCCTTATTCAGGGGGGTCAAAACAGGCTCAGTAGAAATGTATGGATCCAGAAGATGTCCTCGCCAATAATCTCCAGGTGTTCCCCAGATAACCTTATGGCAAGCCACAGGGGCTTCCAAACAGGGTGCAGCTAGGACTTGGCCACAGGATACAGCATTGGCCCCAGATGCCCCAAAAAAGAAAAAATACTCCAATAGTGCAGAGTGATCTGGCCAATTTATTTAAAAATGTAAAAAGAACAAATGAATCTATAAAAAGCAAAGCTTCTGACGGGGAGAAATGAAAACAAGCTCCACCGCCGTTTAAAATCCGATCGCGCATGCGCGATACGTGCTCACGTTGTGACCCTACGGCCGTTTCGTCACAACTGACGTCATCAGGGGTCATCAGTTGTGACGAAACGGCCATAGGGTCACAACGTGAGCACGTATCGCGCATGCGCGATCGGATTTTAAACGGCGGTGGAGCTTGTTTTCATTTCTCCCCGTCAGAAGCTTTGCTTTTTATAGATTCATTTGTTCTTTTTACATTTTTAAATAAATTGGCCAGATCACTCTGCACTATTGGAGTATTTTTTCTTTTTTGGGGCATCTGGGGCCAATGCTGTATCCTGTGGCCAAGTCCTAGCTGCACCCTGTTTGGAAGCCCCTGTGGCTTGCCATAAGGTTATCTGGGGAACACCTGGAGATTATTGGCGAGGACATCTTCTGGATCCATACATTTCTACTGAGCCTGTTTTGACCCCCCTGAATAAGGGTGGTCGCAGGCTGTCCGGTAAGCCTCCAACTTTATATCCTTCGGTGGTGGGCAACAGCTGCGGTGGAATATTGAATCAGAATCTGTGTTGGAGTGTCACTACGTTTTGGACCTTTTTTTGGGACTATCCTAATTTATTTATATATTTATTTCAATTTCTTTCTTTTGTGATCACTAATTACAAGGATCAATTGACACTATTAGTGAATAGAGTTTTTTCATCATACATTGATGTCATTTTTGTTGTCACATTGGTTTATATAATTCACTTAAAGTTCACCACTTTTACTTATACCTTCATATCACTTTTCGTTTTAAATATATGCAGGTTTATTTGATTAATTTTCAGTGTTACAACACACGTGTTTATAATATTCACTTCATTCACCACCTATGTGTCTTGTCTATTTCGCATACACCCATATATGCGTATTCTTATTAGTCCAGCGCTACACTGTTTATATATTGTTTGGTTTGTGTGCCCTTGTATTGGGGTTATTGTGTTTTAGCTGCAGGACTCACTTCACGTTTTTTTCAATTGTTTTTAATTTTTTGAACACTGAGCGCAATTTCTTTCCCTTCCCTTTTCCTTTTGCCAAACTATGGGATAGATTTAGGAACTTTTCATTTTTTTAAATATTTTTTGCTAGTAATACCGGTTCAGCGCTTTTTAGCGGGACAGTGCAGCGGACAAATCTGACATGAAGTGACACTTTTTGGGGACTAGTGACACCAATACAGTGATCAGTGTAATGCACTGTCACTGTATAAATGACACTGGCAGGGGAGGGGTTAACACCAGGGGCCATCAAATGGTTAATTGTGCTCCTAGGGAGTGCTTTATAACTGTGTGGGGAGTGGAAATGAGAGATCCATGTCTCAGCTTAGCTGAAACACAAGATCTCTCTTTTACTCCCTGACAGAACAGCGACCTGCCTTGTTTACATAGGCAGACTGCTATTCTGCCTTTCCTCCGAACGATCGGCGGGTCCTGACGGCCATCGCGGCCACCAGACCTCCTGGTTGGCTCCCACTGTGCCCCCTAGATCGCTTGCACAAAATCACGTACAGGTACGTGATTTTGCCCAGTCGGGCCGCCCTGCCGCAGTATATATGTGGTGGGCGGTTCGGAAGCAGTTAAAGTAACACAAGTTAAAAAATAGTGTTTTATTGTAATTGAGCTAGAAGTAGAAAACAAATCAATCCTCTGCACATTCCATAACCAGTTCCAGACTTTGGGCATGCTAGACAGGCCCCAAAAAAACTCCTGCAAAGTACTCTATGTGTGCCTAGAATATCCAGGCATGGTTCCCACACTTTTACACCTCTCAAGCTTATTCCCATGTGCGCTGAGGTGAGACCGGCTCGGAGGAGAAAGCAGAGCTTCCGATCCTATGATCAGGAGACAATAAGAGCGCTTTCAGCTGGAATGATCACTGTGACAGAAAACCACAGTGGTCATTCTGTGTAACTTTGTAAGGCTTTGTTCACACATATGGGCGTGCACATTTAAATCGCACATGTTCCCGCACCTACAGGTAACCACAGCCAAAACATGCTGCTGCAGACATAACTAATCTAAAAGATACGCAAAACCAATATCTCAATAGTGACCATTACAAAAATATGTGTGTTTAAAAGTAACGTTAACTCATATTAAACCATAATGAACAATGTGCATCAAATACATGGTGAAATAGCAGCCCCATAACATATAATTCACTTATGCATAACAAATAAGTTAACTCACATTTGCCTTATGTGCATAACATTAACAATATATTGATTAAAATGTTTCTGATCATGACTTAATTGGGTGCTGTCTTTGATTAAGCTTTTTTAGAGAAGAGTGTGCCTCATCCATGCTCCCTATATCTATTTGCTATAGACTTATTTTAGATAGATTCTTCTTTTCCTTTTTTTCGTATAGGTTATGGCTTTAATGCCTTCTTTCTTGTCTCCTTTATGGAGGCAAGTAGTACGTTCCTGTTTTATAATAGACCTATGCATATCACAACCTATTCTTTGGTATAACTTAATGGTGGTCTATCTGTTTTATGTTTGTTACTATGTAGTCATGGTTCACTACTACGTTGGATTCTTGTATTACTGACTTATTCTTTGTATTTCCCCTTTGAAATGCAATAAAAAAATTATATAAAAAAACAAAACAAAACAAAAACAATATGGTGATTAGACAAACCAAAAAAGTTAAAAAAGGTGGATATATCTCTACCATCAGACAAGTTAAAAAAAAACTTTCTTTTACCTGTTAAAAAAAGAGGTATGAATGACAAAACCAATATTAATAATAATGTATTTGTAGTTACATAGAAACATAGAAGAGTGATGGTTGAAGAATACCAATTATTCCATCGAGCCTGCCCCATTTTTTTTCTTTTTCTTTCTTTATCTGTATAGTTCTATGTTTGTCTCAAGCCTGTTTGAATCCACTTACTGTTGACTGACTCACTTCAGCTGCTGGAAGTCTATTCCAAGCATCATCTTCTCTTTCTGTAAAATAATACTTTCTAGTTTCCTCCTGCTAGTTAAAGGTGATCTCCCCTTTTTTATCATCTTACCTTCATAATGAAAATGCTTCCCTCCTGAACTGATGAGCTGAATTCCTTGAGTTCAGTTCAAGCAGGGTTCTGCAAACTTCTTCGATGGGCTAATATCAAAGGGTTGTAAAAAATAGCATGAAAGGGGTGGGGAGGCGGGGCACTGCCCTGAGTTACATGTACCAGTGCAACTTTTTTTTTTTTTATTCTATTTGACAAGGAGCAGTGATTTTTTTAAAAGCACTGACATTTACAAAGGAAAATGATTTTAAATTGCTGGTTAATAACATTTTTCTTCTGACTTCAATTTAAATGTAATTATACAAATATGGCCAGTGGCCATATTTGGCCAGTGAGGTCAATGCTATCCCCACCCCTTTGGTTATATGGCAGAGATTCCTGACCTTGCAAGAAATGTTGGTGACAGCGGTGGTTGCTAGAAACGCAGGAACCATTGACATGAAATACAACTTCTATATATGACGCTTGGCTTCCACTCAAGAGGGGGCCTAACAGGTGAAAGTTTATTGGCTCAGTTGTAAGAAAATAATAATACAGACATTATTAAATAATCTCAATATAATTATTAATCCATGCCCACTTATCACCATTCTTTTTAGGGGTAGGTCAGCAATAAAACACACAACACACACTGTAGGCGAAAAAGATTGTATTGCACAAAGAATTATTTGAACAGCTTTGTCACAGATAAGGAAATATTACTTAAAGTGGAGTTCCACCCAAAAGTGGAACTTCCACTCATCAGATTCCTCCCCCCCTCCGGTGACACAGTTGGCACCTTTCAGGGGGGAGGGGGGTACAGATACCTGTATATTACAGGTATCTGTACCCACTTCCGGCATAGATAGCCGCAGAATCTACGGTTATTTACGCCACTTCCTGCTCCCTCCCCGCTGCCTGCTGGGAAACACACGGGTCCCAGAGGCAGCAGGGACCATCGGTATTGCGCTGCGCGACTCGCGCATGCGCAGTAGGGAACCGGGAAGTGAAGCCGCACGGCTTCACTTCCTGATTCCCTTACCGAAGATGGAGGCGGCAGCACCCGAGGACGGAGAGACGCTTCGGCCTCGGGTGCCGACATCGCGGGCGCCCTGGACAGGTAAGTGTCCATGTTTTATTTTTTTTTAAAAAAAATTCTTTTTATTAAAGTTTTTCATTTATACAAAACCACTAGGCTGCCAACATGACAGAGCCTAGATTTGGCCTCGCAGGGCCTACAGTGTGTCTTACCCCCTAAATTCCTTCCTCCCTCCCCCAGGACACCCCCCCCTCCCTCCCTGTCACAGCCCAATGCCTATTCAAGTACCTAACGTATTCTTAATGACTCCTGTAGCATGAAGTTGTTACACCGCCGGGTCAGAGTGATTTGTTACATTATAATTCCCCACTCCCTCGCACTTCTATCATTCCTCCTTTTTCTGTGTTAGTTAGCTTTACCTCTCGTTAATAAGTTACGTCACTACCTGTCATTATTCACAGTGTAGTAGTATGGTTACCCTAATGTGTTGTCATCTCCATACCATGCCTGCCATACCTTGTCAAATTTATTTTTACATCCTCTAGCTTGATATGTAGATTTGTAATAAGGCATCATATTATTTACCAACTTTTTCCAAAATGCGACATCTGGTGCTTGGGGATCCTTCCATTTTAGTAAGATGGCCTTTTTGGCGTAGAAAAGCAGAATAGTGAGCAGTGTTCTTAAGGCTCTGGTTTGTACCACCTCCTGCACCAACCCCAGCAGGCACACCTTGATGTTTTGTGGAATAGGTATTGTGAGGAGGCCCGAGATACATGAAAGGACCCCCTCCCAATATCTCTTTATTTGTGGACAATCCCAGAAAATGTGGCTGGCATTTGCCGGGGAAAAAGTGCATCTCCAGCACTCCGCTGACGTCTGCCCAAAAATTTTCCCTAATCTTGCCGGGGTGTAATAACTCCTGTGAAGGAATTTGAATTGAATCAGCCTATCCCTGGCTGATACCAGATGCTTAAATGGTTGATCCCATACCTCCTCCCAATCCTCCCCCTGGAGTTCCGGAACTTCCATTTCCCATTTACTTCTGGTCTTTGCGATAGCTTTTGGTGTAATTTTGAAAAATGCTTTGTATGATCTGGAGAGGGGTTTGTCCAGAGCCTCCTCCGATAGCATTGACTCAAGATTGGATGTCAAAGACTCTACTTTACGTACCTTAAATTGCGACTGATAGGCATGTCGAAGTTGTAGGTAACGGAATAGATAGGCGTTTTCTAAATTGTGTCTTGATTTTAGTTGAGGGAACGTCAGAAGATCTCCAAAAGCTGTTATGTCACCCAATGTCTTAATCCCCTTTATTGCCCATATCATGGGGTCAGGCATATTGTAGAAGTGCTGTAGTACAGGATTCATCCACAGCGGCGTTGTGGGTGAATGACCATGGTAACTTGGGGATGCCAAGTGTATCGCCATGTCCCAAGCTTTTATTGTAGCCTTCATAGTTATAGTCAATGGTAAGTCAGACTTCAGTCCCCTGAACAGTGCCATACGCAAACTTTCATAGGACCCCAGGTGTGCCGCTTCCAACACCGTGGCTGCGTCCCCTTCGTCCATGTTTAGCCATCTACGGGCAAAAACCATCTGCCCTGCCAGATAGTACTTGTGCCAATCTGGGAGGGCCAGGCCCCCCTCGTCTCCCGGTTCCTGAAGTACCTTAATCCCAATTCTGGGAAGTTTTGGTGCCCACAAAAAGGAGCCCACTATACCGTCCATTTGCCGAAAAAAAGATTTTGGTATCCACACTGGAGCATGTCTCAAAAAGTATAATATCACCGGTAAGACCTTCATTTTGATTAGGCTGATCCTGCCTATCAAAGACAATGGAAGTCTGGACCACGCCTGCGTTTTTTGTTTGAGGAATGCTATCAGTGGAATAACATTAAGGGGCATATAATCTTCTATTTTTGCTGTGATCTTTACCCCAAGGTATTTCAAAGACGTTACCCATTTTAGTGGCAGATCTGGGTCAACCCCCTCCCTTGCTCTATCATCTAAAGGAAGTATTGAGGACTTGTTCCAATTCACCTGCAACCCCGAAAACCTGGCAAAGTCATCCAGGATTTCAAGTACCGCAGTTAGTGAATTTTTCGGGTCTGACAGAAACAGAAGCATATCATCTGCATAAAGTGCAACTGTTTCGTGTATGGTGCCAACTTTAATATCTTGAACCCTCCCGGATACCCTTAAGGCAATGGCCAATGGCTCCATCACAAGAGCGAACAGGAAGGGGGACAAAGGGCAACCTTGCCTCGTACCCCTTCCTATTTCAAAAAATGGAGATACCCTCCTACCCATACGGATCGCCACCTTGGGGTTGCTATAGAGCAGTGAAACCCATTTTCGAAACTGTGGTCCAAAACCCATGACCTCCAACACCTTATTCATGAACTGCCAATCTACCGAATCGAATGCCTTTGCTATATCAAGAGATACCACTATTTTTGATTCAGAGTCCGTGGGTGGAAGCTGTAGATGTGTAAACAGTCTCCTAAGATTTGTGTCTGTCGATTTTCCTGGCATGAAGCCGGTTTGGTCTATATTCACTATAGTCTGTATGACCTGGGCCAGTCTGGTTGCTAGTACTTTAGTTAAAATTTTTAGGTCTGAATTTAGAAGGGCAATTGGACGATATGATGCACATTCTGTCGGATCCTTCCCTGGTTTTGGTAGGAGAATCATATAGGCTTCCATCATTGAGTCAGGTAGGGAGGAGTGCTCTAGACCAGTGTTTCTCAACTCCAGTCCTCAAGGCGCACCAACAGGTCATGTTTTCAGGATTTCCACTATTTTGCACAGGTGATTTGATCAGTTTCACTGCCTTAGTAATTACCACAGCCTTTTCATCTGAGGGAAATCCTGAAAACATGACCTGTTGGTGCGCCTTGAGGACTGGAGTTGAGAAACACTGCTCTAGACAGTGTTCCAATAACCAATTGAATCTACCTGCTAGTTGTTCAATGTTGGCCCTATAAAAGTCCGCCGGTATACCATCTGGCCCCGGGGCCTTATTAGGCGGGAAGGCGCATATTGCGGCTTCTATTTCTTTTTTTGTTATTTTAGCTTCCAGAATGTTGCAGTCTTCTTCCGATAATCTAGGTATCGGTAGATTTCGCATTATATTATCCAACTCCTCCCCGTCATAAGGAGGAATGGGAGAATACAGCGACGAAAAAAAATCCACAAATTCTTTCATGATAAGTACCGGGTCACTGACCAGCGTCCCACTCCCGCTTTTGATAACCGGAATGTGAGCCATTGGAGGGCGATCCGCCACTAACATGGCCAGGAGCTTCCCATTTTTATCTCCCTCAGCGAAAATTTTATGTGCTCTCTGGGATTCCTCTATTTTTGTCTGTCCTTTAACCTGCAGTGACAGACGTCTTCTAACCTCAAGGAGGGATTCAAACAGATCCCTCGATGGGGCTGCTGCATATGCCCTGGCCCGATCTTTCTTTTCCTGTTGGATAGTTTTATATTCCTCATTTTCATTTACCCTAGCTGTCTTAATAGCCGATATGGATTCCCCTCTGACTACCGCCTTGTAGGCGTCCCAGACCATGGGTGGCTCTGCTGAATCAACATTGCTCTGCCAGTAGTTTTTTGTCGCATCTTCTAGCTGGGCAGCAACCTGTTCGTGCTGCAACCATTCAGGAGATAGGCGCCAACACCCCTTCTCCCTCCCCGTTTTTACGGCTAATGTGAGGAGGAGGGGATTGTGATCCGATAGACCCCCAGCTAGGTACTCTATACTAGACACATAATGTAACATGGTGTTATTTCCAAAAGCCAAGTCTATTCTCGCTGAGGAGCCATGTGCTGTCGATATATGAGAGAAACACTTTTCAGCTGGATGTTTCCATCTCCATATTTCCTCCACTCCAACCGTGGTGGCCCAACTCTTTAGGTCCTCTGAGCTTGTCCTGCCTGGGTTGGAGGAGTCCAAGGCCGCGTATAGCACAGCGTTGAAATCCCCCAACACTACCAGGGGCAAGTGTAGAAATTTTGCCAGTCTTGTTACCATGTCATATAAAATTTGGACCTGGAAGGGTGGAGGCATATATACAGATATTATCAACATTTGACTATTAAGAATGTCCACTATCACTGCAGCATACCTGCCCTCTGGATCAGTGATTACGTGATGAATAGTGCAAGAAACAGATCTGCTAATGAGAATGGACACTCCTCTTGCATACGTGGAATATGTGGAGTGGACCTCTTTCTGTATCCACCTTTTACGTAGGGCTAACACCCTACTTCCCTCTAGATGGGTCTCTTGCAGTACCACTATGTGAGGTTTGTGATGTTTTAAGTAACGAAAGACTGAGGCCCTCTTGAACTTGTTGTTGAGTCCCCTGACATTCCAGGACACTATGTTTATTTTATCCTTCATAGTTTATCCTGTTTAAATGTCCATTAAAAAGGAACATCAGGGGACCCAAACTTCTCCTCCCAGCAGTGTTTCCCATATTCACATACATTAATAGATCACCAAACCTTTTAAAACATTTAGACCTTTGGGCTGTGACAAATGTACCTTCCCTCCCTGCTATTATACCAGAAAAAAGTCCCCAACTAAACTCAAAAACAGTTCTGGTAGGTAGCTTCATCCCTAAAAACAACAAAAAAACCTTCTTGTGGACTTTGGTCGTTGCGATCAACAGTTCTGCAGCGCGGTGTCTACTCTGTTTCCTCTTCGCTCCCTTCCAAAAAAAAAAAAAATTGTAGTTTTGGAGCATCCAAAAACGAAAAATAAAAAATAATAATAGTTAGCATAGAAAAAGTACCTCTGCTCAAGGCGAGAAAGAGCCTTCCTTTCTTGCGAAAATGTTGAAAATTTCCGTAGAGACGTCCTCTGTCTGGAGTTATTGGATGTTAACGCCGTCTGTATCCCCAGTGGATCACTGTCATTTTGACGTATGATCTTTTGCACAGCTCCTGATACTCTGTCTTGTAGGTCTCCTGTATTGCTGGATCCTGGTTTTATGTAGTTATTCTCCATAGTATAGAGGCTTCCTTTGAGGTCCAACTTGTTGCAATCCGGGAGAATTGCAATTACATTTGCTCTTTGTTCTTCGATTCCCTGAGTATTAATGATGTAACTTGTGTCACCCAACAACGCACAACAGGTGCAACTTGTATCTCAGTTACATTTGTGTTCAGTCTCATGTAGTTTTAGGAAAGTTCCTTGTCTAGCCAATCACTGGCCTCTCCAGGATCTTCAAAGAATTTCACGCTGCCCTTGTGTTGAATCCTGAGCTTACTCGGGTATAGCATGCTGTATTGGATTTCTTTGTCTCTCAAACGTTTGCGTACATCGTTAAAAGACCTGCGTTTTTGCTGTGTGGCTGCCGAAAAATCAGGAAAAAACATTACTCTTGCGTTTTCATGTTTCAGCTCCGGAACTTGTCTGGCCTTGGCTAAAATCATATCTCGGTCTCTATAATTCAGAAACCTGACCAATAGGGGTCTCGGGAAAGCTCCTGGCGGTCTGCGCCCTGTTGGTACTCTGTGGGCTCTTTCCACAACATATGTTGGGGGCAAATCCTTCAGCGATAGGAGTTGTTTGAAGAAACCTTCAGCAAATAGTGCAGGCTTGTCCCCCTCTGCCCCTTCAGGTAGGCCCACCACTCTGACGTTGTTTCTCCTCTGACGGTCTTCTGCATCTATAGCTCTGCGCTGCAAGGCGAACACCATGTCTTTCAGTTCCGCTATATTTGTCCCCTGAGAATGTGTAATATCTTCCACATCCGAGACCCTCGTTTCAACCGTGGTAAGCCGCCCCCGGATCTTGTCTAAATCGTGCCTTATTAAGGTACATTCAGAGGATAGATGATCGATTCTACCCATGAGTTCCGACTTACTGGCATTTATGGCTTCTAGTACCGGACGAATTATGGCGTCTGTATCCACAGCTCCCTGATTCTCCTCTGCTTGATCCACTGCTAGCTCCATCTCAGCAGTTTCACTTTCCGTCGCCATCTTCCCAGGAGTCAGCGTGGCGCGCTTTGCTGATGTCCGCGCTGGCAAGATGGCGGGGGCGGAGTCTTTCGATCCGTCCTTCATAGAGCGGGTATGGCGCTGTTCGTTTGCTGCTTTCTGCTGCTTCTTTGAGGACGCGGAAGGCATCATTCCGCTCCTGGCTTCTTCCCCCACCTGATTATTAAATTTGGGTGGTATAGGGAATGCTCCAAATGCACGGATTTCGTCAGGATAACCGGAGCCTCTGGGAAACGCTTGCTGCCTCGATCACATCCGGCCACGCCCCAAGTGTCCATGTTTTAAAAGTCAGCAGCTGCAGTATTTGTAGCTGCTGACTTTTAAAAAAAAAATTTTTTCGGTGGCGCTCCGCTTTAAAGTGGATGTAAACCCGATTCATGAAATTTGAGCTGGAGTGTTTTCTTATCTCTCTCAAAAGCACTATGTCCGTAGCTGTCTCCTGCTCCGTTCTTCTGTTATCAGCCTGAGAACTCCTGACAAGTTCTGACAAGTTCTCAGTCACATATGATAAAAGCAGCAAGAGTTTTGTGTTTAGGAGGATGCTATAAATAGATTAGCAGAGCCCTGAAGGATTCAACAAACAGAGCTGAATGTCTCTACCTATGAGGAGAGGGGATGTGTGCCTTTCCTCCAATCAGCTTTCTTGGCTGTATGCCTAGGCTTCACTGAAGTGTTGAACAGGAAGAGAAAATCTCCAACACGATGTGCACTTTCTAAACAGTATATAAAACTGAAGACAGCAGATATGCATGTAAAATTTATGTAGGGAGATTTGTTTCCTCTCTGTGTATCATCTGAGGCCGTTCACTTCACTGGGTATATGTTAGGGTTTACATCCACTTTAAAATAATACTTTAGAGGCATAAACATTACAGACACATTAACAGCAGCACTTGATGCTAGCAAATAATACAACCTCTGCACCAAAGAAGAGAAATACTGTACTTATAAAACCAAAGACAAAATACTCCAGCAATCATAAACTGGAAATATATCTGGCTAGCAGGAACCTCCAATATTATCACTCTCCATAATCAGCATTCAGGTAAGGTCTCTAGTCCAGCTTCCCCTTAAGTCTCTCCTAATCTGGTCATTCAATCAGGGTCTCACCAGGTACTCCTCAGTCACACTCCCCATCAAGCTCCTCCGTTAAACTCTCCAAGTTTCTCCCAGTCAACCTCCCCACCAAACTGACTATCAAGTCAGGGTTTCACCCGCAGTCAACCTCACTCCCTTCTAGTTCCCCATCAAGCTCCCAGTCATGTCTCCCGCAATGTCCAATCTAGCTATTTTTATACTGCTTCTCTCCATTCGCTATCATTGAGAAATTTCCAATTGGTTTAAACTGCACAATCAAATCTTTCTTGAGAAAGGGATTGGATGGGCTTCAAGTCTACGTTGCTATGATGCTTAACCAATATTAAAGGAGTCATGACATCTGCTGCAGGGCTTTCAAGATTTAAAGGTTTGTTAACCTACTTCCTTCTATAAACAGTCAGCCAGCTTTGCATCCCAAAGCCCCATGAGCTATGGTGTCAAGGAGTCTAGAAAATAGCCGTCACCTATATTTAACAGCCCTCTAAAGACAAAGGGTAAACTCCATTGCCATGCAAAATTTTTCACTTTAGTATGCTATTGAAGGCACCAAGCAGAAGCTTTTGTCCACTGAGAGACAGGAAACATTCTTGTAAGCACAAAACAGGCCCATCATCATAATACCATAAAATATATTCATACATTTTCCCTATAAATATACATTTTATTGGGCATTGCTATTTCTTACATTCCCCCTTGAGGGCAGACAAATCCTGGATTAGAGAGCCCACACATTTGTCTAATTAATTAAGCTCCCCAATAATGCAGGTACAAGTTGGACCTGCCGACACTAAGGGAAATGTTCCCAACAGTTCAAAGTCCATGATTGCACCATTTCTTTTTTAGTCTTCTTGGAGTATTGCTCTCAACTTAGGAGTCATTTTTTGAATTGGTGCACACCTGGAGATACAAGAGTGTGGTTTGCTGCGACAGAAGTGCCTTTTATCAAAGAATTAATCTATATTATTCTATCCCCATTATTTAAACCCCTTAGCCACTAGATGAAACCCTTGTCGCTCACTGATCTTCTCATCCCAGGAAGTGCGTTTGTAGGCAATTTTCACAGTCCTTCTTTACTTGACTTTGTGAAGCATAGTAATCCAGTTGTGTGCAGGAAAGTACTGCTTTTTTATTTTTGGTAAGACAAAGCCCCACAGACTTAACTTAGATCTAGGCTCTCACTCTCCACAAGGTACTCATTGCCTGTAAAGGGAACACCAGTCACTTGTAATGTATCAGTGCCATCTTAGCCAACATAAACACAGCAAGGCCATAGTTGAATCATATTTTTCCACTTGACATTGTAAAATTTGTCTCAGCTGTAGCTTCTCTTATGGCTGTAGCCACATAGTATTCAGGCAACAAAACAGATTGCAAGCAGGAAATTCAGCAGTGCATCTTTGCTCAAGGATGAGAGGCTCCATAGCATCTTTGGAGAAGGCTGTGCAGGTCTGCAAAGCAATATCAGTGGCTTCCAGGTCCCCAACTATCTATTGCACAAATGTGCATTTTATGTCTAAAAACTAACGTATCTATGACCCCTCTGGCTCAGCACTCCACACCACTTGCAATCTGTTTAAACAAGCAAAATAAACATTAAGTGCTAATTCACACTAGACGCAGCCTAGTTCAGTTCCGTTCGCTTTTTTTTCTGCACAAAATGCATGCACAGTGTTTTCAATGTATTCCAATGGCTCTAGTTCACACCATGAAGTCAGTTTCAGGTCAGTTTTTGCACCAGACAACTGACCAGAATCTGCCTGTATAGTGTAAACTAGAGCCATTGGAATACATTGAAAACACTGTGCATGCATTTTTAGTGCAGAAAAAAAAAGCGAACGGAACTCAACTAGGCTGTGTCTGGTGTGAACTAGCACTTAATGTTTATTTTGTGTGTTTAAAAAGCGAACGGAACTGCATCTGGTGTGAACTGGCCCTTATACATAAATACAATTAAATCAATAATAACACAAAAACCTTTCTAAAATGTCTTGTTACTTAAAAAAAAAAAAAAACATACTGAATACTGCTTTCACATTTTTACTCTTTCTTCTACCTAAGGCTGGATTCACACCTATGCATTTTTAGTCATTTTTGCATTTTCCAGATTTGCACCACAGTCCATTTAACATGGTTTCCTATGGAACACGTTCTGTAGTGCAAATCTGCAAAATGCAAAAGGCACTAAAAATGCATAGGGGGGAATCCAGCCTTAGGCTCGATTCACATCTATGCATGTTGCTTTTGAGCGTTTTTGGAGTTTTTTTTGTGATGCTTGCCACGTTTTTGAGCAGGGTTTTTGTAGCGTTTTTGCGGCGTTTTGCGTTTTTTTTTTTACAGTTTTTTTAGACTGTATACAGTTAACAAAAAAACCCCACCAAAAACGCAAAACGCATTTAAAAACGCTGTAAAAACGCTGTAAACATGCTTCAAAAACGCTGCACTTGCGTTTTTGATGCTGGTCCATTGAATTCTATTACATGCAAAACGCTGCATTTTGCATGAAAAAAAGTCCCCGACCCTTTCCAAAAATGCAGAGGTACAAAAAGGCATTGATGTGAACATGTTCCATAGGAACCCATGTTAAAAAATTCCCATGCATTTCTGCAAAATGCAAAATGCATAAAAAAACGTGCTAGTGTGGATGGAGCCTTAGGCTCGATTCACACCTATGCATGTTGCTTTTGAGCGTTTTTGGAGTTTTTTTTCATGCTTGCCACGTTTTTGAGCAGCGTTTTTGCCGCGTTTTGCGTTTTTTTTTTTTACAGTTTTTTTTTGACTGTATACAGTCAAAAAAAAAAATAAAAAAAACAAACAAACAAAAAACAGTAAAAACGCATCAAAAACGCTGTAAAAACGCTGCAAAAACGCTGCACTTGCGTTTTTGATGCTTGTCCATTGAATTCTATTACATGCAAAACACTGCATTTTGCATGAAAAAAAGTCCCTGACCCTTTCCAAAAATGCAGAGATACAAAAAGGCATTGATGTGAACATGTTCCATAGGAACCCATGTTAAAAAATTCCCATGCATTTCTGCAAAATGCATCAAAAAACGCGCTAGTGTGAATGGAGCCTGAGTCAGGAAAAGCAAGAAGCATGCAGTCTGTTAGGCTCGATTCACACCTATGCATGTTGCTTTTGAGCGTTTTTGGAGGTTTTTTTTTCATGCTTGCCACGTTTTTGAGCCGCGTTTTTGCCGCGATTTTGCCGCGATTTTGCCGCGATTTGCGTTTTGCGTTTTTTTTTTTTTTTTTTACATTTTTTTTACAGTCTTCAAAAAAATTAAAAAAAACAAAAAAAAAAAAAACGGCAAAAACGCACCAAAAACGCATCAAAAACGCTGCAAAAAAGGTGCACTTGCGTTTTTGATGCTTGTCCATTGAAAACCATTACATGCAAAACGCTGCATTTTGCATGAAAAAAAGTCCCCGACCCTTTCCAAAAACGCAAAGAAACAAAAAAGCATTGATGTGAACATGTTCCATAGGAACCCATGTTAAAAAATTCCCGTGCATTTCTGCAAAATGCAAAATGCATCAAAAAACGCGCTAGTGTGAATGGGGCCTTAAACCAAATAAAACATGTTGCCACTTTGACATAATAATTAAACAAAAAGGAATTCAAAGAAAAAGAGCAACTCCAAACACTGCATGAACCACACACAATGTGGACAAACAAGGTTTTTTCTTTACACCAATAGATGGGGCTGCAAGCAACCGCCCTCCCTTGACATTATCATGCCAATGGCAACTCTCAGTAAAAACAAAAAAAGTTTCATTTGCTAGCTTAGGCTTTACCCAGCAACTCTCTTTCAGGTGGGCTAAAACTATAAACACTACAAATATAATTTGGAATTTATTTTCCACCTGGCTTTAAAAATGTACCAAATCATGAAGTCTTATCCTTGAAAACACAATAATCTATCAAGGTCCTCCATAATGTACTATATACTGAGGCCAAATCCCTGAGAGGAGTAGTTAAATCTTAATCTATGCCAAAGAACATAAACCAGAAAAACATGTACAACACATCCAACCCTCTAAGGGTTTTTAACAAAAGAGTGGTTCACCCCAGTGTGGTAGGTTGAATGAAGCCACCTTCATTTTCTGCACTTTAAGCTGCTCCATAAACTGATGACTTTCTTGCTTTTGCTGACTATTCTCAGAGTGAAACCTCAATATTTGGGTTGTAAAAGGCACCCGATTTGGGCGATTAAAGATTTTTCCCACCTCACAGAATACACTTAGTTACGCATTGGTGCAGTCTTGGGTATCAAGAGTTCCTCTGCTTACTACTATTATCAACAAATCAATACCATGCAATGTGCTCCAACTCTTTGCAAGCAAAGCAACTCAGAGCTGGCCTCCCTGCGCAGATCCTTCTCTGAGCATATTATGACTGAGACACATTACCATAACCGGAATCTCGAGACCTCACACTCTCACTGTCCGAGAAACATTCACCAACAACAGACTCATCTGATGTACTGTCACCGTATTACTATTTTCTCCTACATGGTCAGACCTATTCGCACGCCTAAATAAGTCTCAACAGCTGTTAAAAAACCATTGTCTAAATATTCATCATAGACCGTACTTGCAGCAACAACCGTACTCTGCTTCTTTAGAGACGCCATCTCTGCTAAACATTGAAAATGGTCAACCTTTGCCCGTTTAGAGCATATTCTCCCATATGGCAGCCTGGGCATCACTCAAACATTTCTTAACAAACGTAATCTCATTGCACAATTTTGTATTCTCATAAGCAATATGCTTACTCTTAGCGCTAAATGCAGCAGCCTGCTGGGCAAGAAATTTTCTCGACCAGATTTTAAAAACTTCTTCCAATTTCTGCTTCTGCTATAATAGAAATTTGTATTGCTCTGCTATCCAGCAAGCAGCAAAAAAAAAAGGGTATACTATGCTTTATGCTTATTCAACCTTTTGCCGCTAATCATCTCATGCATCCATTTTTGTGCATGCAGCCATGGATCAGTAGATTAAATTTCCTCCATTATTTCGACAAATCCAATTACTAAACACAAAAGTCACCAATGCAAGAGTAATGCCACCAAATGATGCTGCTTGTTGCGCAACATGCTATAACACCAAGTTACAAAGAGAATACTCATACAGTGCAACAAAGCAACACCAATCCACAGAAGAATTCATAAACAAAATATGGCAGCCACAGATATGCATCTAACTTGAAACATTAATGACCACACAATCCACTAAGGTTCACAATAATTGAGCAAATTCACTAACGGCACTCAACAAACCCTTATCAGCAAACAAAACTGTACATAAAATTCCAAGATACAATACACCACAGTTATGAATATGTATTTCAGTCACACCAAGCCCCTCCTACCTGGCTCACCAAATATGCTATTTCTTACAGTGTTCAAAAGCATAATGTATTTAAAGGCTTTAATCATTTCCCCCTTTCCTTTCTTTGCTCAAGACCATAAATATCAAGTTCCCGAAGTCCTTTCTTATATTTTATCACTCAAGTCTTCCACTTTTTTATACCCTAGACTTCCATTTTTATTCTCCAGACATGTTCTATCCTATCAATATCTTTTTGGATGTGAGCTCTCCAGAAATGGACACAGTATTCTAAATAAGTCTAACTAAAGATCTATATTAGGAAATCAGGGTCTCCTTTCTCCTGTTGGTAATTCCTCTAGTGATGCACTCTTGAATTTTGTTTGTTTTTCCACCGGTATAGTCACACTGTTTGCTCATTTTGCAAAAATCTGTCATAAGTACCCACAAACAGATTAAAAAGAAAAGGACACAGTACAGAGCCTTGTTGTACATCACAATTGACTGATCTCTGTTCCCATATATATCCACACACTAATATTACATTTTAGTTAGATGCATATCCACTGAAACATTCAAGGGTTGAAGTGGTAGTAAACGCCACTTTTTGATTTGTGTCTACAGGTAAGCCTTTAATAAGGCTTATATGTAGGTGCAGTGAATGTCTCCTAAACTTGTGGTGTTTAAGAGATATTTACACTTAAAGCAGCCAGTGTGCCAATCCTTCAGAGCCCTGTCTTCTGTGCACATGCGTGGGAGTGACAACATTGTGGTCTGCCCATTCAAATAGATGGAGAGCATGAAAATGGATGGAAGTGCCAAGAGTGGTGACAGCATGCCGCTGGAGGGCTTTATTGTAAGGTATGTCTGTCATAATGTAGTAGTGCCTGGAGGCCCACATGTTTTTGAATTTAACCACTTCCGGACTGCCTCACGCCGATATACGTCCTAACTTAGCTGCCATAACCCTGGTATCTTCTTCTTCGGTTGGTGGTATGGTTTCCGATAATAGTGGCCTCCCGCCGCGCTGCAGTGCCCTGCGCCGCTTACCGGAGCCATCGGCAGCAGCAGAGGCGATTGGATCCTTCTTCCTGCTAGGCATGGAGTCAAGTGAGGAGAAGATGGCCCCCACCCGTCTCCATACCATTGCAGGGCAGGAGCAACGTCAAAACTTCCGCCCATAGCTCTTAAAGGGCCATTTTTTTTTACCCCAGATCTCATATTTAAGAGGCCCTGTCATGCTTTTTTTCTATTAAAAGGGATGTTTACATTCCTTGTAATAAGAATAAAAGTGACACAATTTTGTTTTAAAAGAACAGTGTAAAAATAAAAAAGGTAAAATAAATAAGAAATTTTTTTTTTTAAATACGACCCGTCCCGCAGACCTCGCGTGCAGAAGCAAACGCATACGTGAGTAGCGCCCGCATATAAAAAAACAGTGTTCAAACCACACATGTGAGGTATCGCCACAATCGGTAGAGCAAGAGCAACAATTCTAGCAACCTTTAGAATTTTTTAAATGTCGCCTATGGAGATTTTTAAGGGTAAAAGTTTGTCGCCATTTCACGAGTGGGCGCAATTTTGAAGCGCGACATGTTGGGTATCAATTTACTCAGCGTAACATTATCTTTCATAATATTAAAAAAAATTGGGCTAACTTTACTGTTGTCTTATTTTTTAAATTCATATATGCGCATGTTTATAAGCGCTTGTAAGACCTCTGCGCAAATATGGTGTGACAGAAAGTATTGCAACGACCGTCATTTTATTCTCTAGGGTGTTAGAAAAAAATGTATAATGTTTGGGGGTTCCAAGTCATTTTCTAGCAAAAAAAATTGTTTTTAACTTGTAAACAACAAATCTCAGAAAGAGGCTCGGTCCTTAAGTGGTTAAGAGTTTACTACCGCTTTAAGTTCTGGCTTGTACAACTTTTTCATGAGACCATTATGTGGAACTGTTTTAAATGCTTTGTTGAAATCAAGATATGCTATTTCCACAACACCACCCTGGTCCAAAACATTAATGATATAGCCACAGAATTCAATTAGACTAGTCTGACATAATTTGTCCTCAGGAAAGGCAATGCTGCATTGGGCCCAGCAAACTGTGTGTTTTAAATTATTATTGATATTTCTTATTAGGAGTGATTACATCACTCTAATTATAACAGATTTAAGAGGTCAAGTATTGTAGGATGGGATTTTTAAGGTGCATTTTGAGTACCAAAAACCACAATTATATTGCATAAAAACATGAATTTTATTTTAACAAGGTTAAAAGGTTCTATGTGCATACATATAGTCATTACAGTAAAAAAAGACAAGTACAGACTTTTTTTATATATATGTTTGTTGTGTTGTTGATAATTCTAGGTGCACTTAATTTTTGTTCTACATGTTTTGCCAAGATGTCTTCTTCAGGAATTGTTTAAGTGCTAACAACATAAACTAAATAAAGAAAAAGCAATTAATAAACATACAATAGGAAATTAACTACAAATGTTTATACATTGTTCCATGTAGTTCAAGCCACATACCACAGATGCCATTGGCTATACCCAGATGAAGATGGGATTGATACCGTTAGTATGGGGGAGGGAGTACCCCCAAGATGGAATAAGACCCCTTTCACACTGGAGGCGTTTTTCAGGCGCTTTAGCGCTAAAAATAGCGCCTGTAAAGGGCCTGAAAAAAGCCTCAGCTGCATTTCCAGTGTGAAAGCCCGAGTGCTTTCACATTGGGGCGCTGCGCTTGCAGGGCGTCACAAAAAGGCCTGCCAGCAGCTTCTTTGCAGCGCTGAATACATCGCTCCCAAAGTGCCCCTGCCCATTGAAAACAATGGGGCAGCACCGTCCATACCGCCGGCAAAGTGCCGCCGCAGTGGCATTTTGCGGGTGGATTTAAGCCTTTTTCAACTGCTAGCGGGGCGGTTTTAACAAATAGCGCCACTAAAACGATGGTAAAGCAGCGCTAAAAAAAGCGCCACTTTACTGCCGACACCCGGGCGCTTTCCGTGTGAAAGGGCTCTAAGGGAAGTTTGGGGGATTAAACTGAAGCCTGAGGTGAGTGGCTCCACCCCCTTATTCCATCTTAGGGGTACTCCCTTGAACAATTCCTGAAGAAGCAATCTTGGCAAAACATGTAAAAGAAATTAAGTGCACCTAGAATTATCAACACAACAAGCATATACCAAAAAATGTCTGTACTTGTGTTTTTTACTGTAATAACTATATGTATATGTATGCATTTAGAACCTTGGTAAAAAAAAAAAAAAAAAAATATTTAATATAATTGTAGTTTTTGGTACTCCAAAATGCACCTTAACCACTTCAGCCCCGGAAGATTTCGCTGCTGAATGACCAGGCCATTTTTTGCGATTCGTCACTGCGTCACTTTAACTGACAATTGCGCGGTCGTGCGGCACTGCACCCAAACAAAATTGAGGTCCTTTTTTTCCCACAAATAGAGCTTTCATTTGGTGGTATTTGATCACCTCTGCGGTGATCGGTTTTTATTTTTTACGCTATAAACAAAAAAAGAGCGACAATTTTGAAAAAAACACAATATTTTGTACTATTTTTCTATAATAAATATCCCAATTTTTAAATTTTTTTTAAAGCAAATTTTTTCTCAGGTTAGGTCGATATGTATTCTTCTACATATTTTTGGTAAAAAAGAATCGCAGCAAGTGTATATTGATTGGTTTGCACAAAAGTTATAGCGCGTACAAAATAGGGGATAGATTTACAGCATTTTTATTATTATTATTTTTTTACTAGTAATTGCGGTGATCTGTGATTTTTATCCTGACTGCGACATTATGGCGGACACATTAGACAATTTTGACACATTTTTGGGACCATTGCATTTATACAGCGATCAGTGCTATAAAAATGCATTGATTACTGTAAAAATGTCACTGGCAATGAAGGGGTTAATACTAGGGGGCGATCAAGGGGTTAATTGTGTTCCCTGGGAGGTGGTTCCAACTGAAGGGGGAGGGAACTGACTAGAGGAAGTGATGGATGGTGGTTCCTAGCTAATAGGAACAGACGATCTGTCACTCCTGTCAGAACAGAACAGGGATTTGTGTGTTTACACACACACTTCCGTGTTCTGTCCCTCGCGCTCGCTCATGGCCGGGGGTCATCGCGACCGTCGGCCACGAGCATCAGCACCCCCGCAGTGCAGCGGGCGTGTGTGTGCACCTGCTATCCTGATCCCGCTAGCTGACGTACAGTTACGATGGTTCGCGGGATCGTGCCGACTTGCCGCAGTAAAATGATGGCGGCTGGTCGGCAAGCGGTTAAAAATCCCATCCTAAAATACTTGACCTCTTGAATATACAGTAACAAGGGATGTGGTGCAGTTAGAATCTCATACCCTCAGCAGTCAGGCTTTGTTTGTTTTTCTAATTATAACAGATGTTAAACTCACTGGCCTGTAGTTGCCAGCTTTTTGAACTTGACAGCTAGTTCATTCAGAAAAGTTCACTAATAGACCTTGCTATCTATGAATTCATACTATTATTCTTTAAATCTATACTTGCACAGCTCATTATATTAGAATAATTTGAAACCTGTTTTTGGGCAGACATGCTGAAAGACAAAAAGGCATTAAGAGAATACCAAAAACTCCAGCTACATAATCATCGATATGGACAAACATTAGGGGTGAAAACTTCAACAAAAATAGTAGTGCAAAAAGATCAACCAGAAGAGAAAAAGTATGTTCATAAAGCTCCTGATAAGAAAAAAACACCTCAGGTGAGTACCGTACAGATATTGCATTATAAATGGCTATTCACAATTAAAGAGAAACTATAATATTTGTCAATTGTATTTCATATCTTTAAAAAAAAAAGGTTTATATAAACTGATGTGTGTTCATTATTTGTATATTTTAATTTTTTTTTACAAACAAACATTTCTACTACATGCTTTTGCTGTGTTTGCAGAACATTCTGGGATTTCTAATAGGAAAGTCGAGCACTGGTTGGACAGTTGTTGACTGCTTTTGCAGACTGAGGGGGTTAGTCCCTCCTCTCACTCATTATATGTGTGTGTGCCTGTGTTTGTAAAAAATAAAAAATAAATATATATAAAAACTAAAATAAATAAATACAGTTAAATCTTTACTGTTGTAATTATTACCCAACTTGTTTCTATAAATAATGCTCGTTATGTTGCAAAAGGCAGCTGTCATGACTGACGTCGGAATTGTCTGGCAAATCAACAATATTGTACAATTATTTTATTGGAGTCTTGTAATACATTAAAATAGTATGTTGCACCATGCAAAATATTGCCACATTACAAGGGACTACAGAACACTACAGGCTGCCATATTACCAGAGAAAGGTGAAAATTAAAGAAAAATATTGCCACATTACAAAAGAAAGCAGTAGAGAATGTAATGCTTCCTAAATAAGGTGCAGAGACCTTCACAGTATAAGAAACTGCTGTATCGGTAACCCGTGGGAGGTAGTGTGCACAATTCTCATGCGTCCCCTGTGGTTTAAAAAAGTGACATAACATGCAAATTTTGGGAATGTGTCTCTACACGCATATACATTTTCCGACATGATCTTGATATACTGTTAGAAAAAGCAATACCCCATTCAAGCCAGCCCACAGAAGTAATATTCAGTAATCCAAGCTGAGTCATCAATAATTTCACCTTTATCTGCTCCCCAAAATTTATAACGAATATTGGCACATGCTCACTAAATGCTGTACTTCGGGGGGTCAGCAATCAGTAGATCGCAGTCTGGTGACTGGTGGATCACAGTCTGGGCTTGCTGACCCACCATTCCAGAGCATCAAACAGAGTGCAATGAAGAGGGACAACTTGTAAAGTTGGATCTGTAGTAGGGATCAAGAGCCACATAAGCCGATGCCTCCTCTGTAGTGCTGGCTCCTGTCCCATGCGGAGTGATAGCAACTGCACTCCACCTCTTATCCCGGCTAGCGGTCTCCAGAGTGGTGCCAGCAGCAGGAAAGAAGAGATCTTCAGGTCAGTGTGAAGCAATACACTGGTCATAATAGTATAGGGCTGCTTTCACACCGATGCACTGCAGTTTACCACACCTCAGGTGCAGTGCAGTGTAACTGCAGATTTCCTGCGGGTTTGCTGCACTTAGCCATAGACTTCTATTATATTCTGAAAGGGTAGTGCATGCAAGAGTTTTGGTGTGCTTTCAGAAAGTGCACCACACTTAAGGATATAGTAGAAGTCTCTGGCCAAGCGCAGCTGACCCAGGAAAGTTGCAGATGTACTGTGCTGCACCTGTGGTGTGGGTAAACCGCAGTGCATCAGCGTGAAAGCAGCCTTATAAGTGTTCAGAACAGTAAGGGTTCATCACAAGTGCAGCAGGCACTGCTGCTCCCCTTAAAAGTGATCCGAGTGTGTTTGACAGGTGGTGAGGAGGCAATATGATTGCTGTGCAATGCACGCGATTGCTACAAGGTAGTATGGCAATTAAAGGTTTAAATCAGGTGTAAGGAGGCAACACTGTGCCCGGTGATCTTTGACTTTCTCCCATGTCGTTCAGGTAGACTTCCACCTCTTTAAGGTTGCCTGCCCCTGCTGTACTTTATCCACTCTGGAATGTATTAGGACAGGGTTACCTTAAAGTATATGTAAACCTTCACCTTGTAAAACAACCCATTCAATATAAAATAGAAATAAAAGGAAAAATATTGGCATAGAGATATAGAGGAGCATAGCCAGGAGGAGTTCAGGCTGAAGCCATATCTTTACCGCTGGATTCCGGTGTGTGGTGTTTCCACATTCTGTCTTCTGATCTGTTTCAGCTCACATGCAGCTTTAAAAAACATCTGCATGGATAGCTGTACCTTGATTACATTTTCTACATGTTTCCTATGTTAATGTCTGTAGCCAGTAGCAAACGCAATATGGATACAATTACCCATCCTCTCATCCTATAAGACTGATCGCATACCTGGTAGGAGACTGAAATGTTCAGGGTGGTCTCTCTTATTTCTTTATCTCAAGTGCCCCTGGAAGCGAGAAAGATATTGCTGAGGTGCAGGAGTTACACGAGTGTTGGATGGAGTTGCTTCATGGATGGATGGAGATTCAATTGAAACAGTTGGGCAGAACCAGCGGAAAGCTCATCAGAAGCCACAGGCAGTGAGAAACGAAGAACTAGAGTATTAAAGCAGATAAAGAATGGCAGAGGCAGCCGGTGACATCAATAGGCAGGTAGTGGTGTTCCACAGAGGAGGCAGCAGTCAGATAACACAGTAGGCCAGTTGGGACTTCCAGTGGATATTGAGGTACCGAGACAAAGGTAGTTGATGAACAGGCTAGGGTCAGTAACAGGTTGACTATTAAATCATAGGAAGGATCAGGGTAAGAAAAATGGTCGAAGTCAGGAACCAGAGGATAAGAAGTCTAGAGACAGGTCAGAAGCAAAGCTGGGCCTGCAATTGTAAATACACAAGAAGCACAGGTCAGCTCATAGATAACCTGCTGAAGGCCAGCACTGACTCTGAGCTAGGCTGTGCTTTAAATAGGCTGTTTAAAACAATTGGTAATGCTGGGTGTGCTTGCGCACTGGTGCATGCACTGTGAAGCACAAGCACAAATGTATACATACAGTACCTGCACGCAGACACACACCCATCCATGAGTCTGTGAGCAGGGCCATGTGCTAGCAGATGGTAGATGCCTGAAACCGCTGGCTAACAGGTATTCCCTGAAATCTAAGCTTGCTAACTCTTTTAAAAACCAAGGCACAGAAAGCATTGACAAATTTGACTTTTGCCAAATAGAAAGGTAATGAAAAGAAATCTGACAAATCGAAAGAAAAGCAGCAATAAATGGTTGACATAGGTTACAACTGTGACAAACGCGGTGTCAAACCACTGCCCTTTTCACCAACTTGTGGTCAACCTCACACCATGCTGTCACTGTGTGTCAACAATGACACTCTCAGCCTCACCCTGCACAAAGATTTTCCAGCTTGTGAGGACCAAAATCTAAGTACCACGAGATTCAGAGCAATTGTTAATGGGTTTAGTTAACTAAGCAATTAACGCTTTAAACTGCCACAACCAACTACTTTTATAGAGAAGTAGTAAACCTTCACAAGATTAGCAATAGCAACTTATAAATTTCTATAACACACAGTCACCACAGACAGGTATATTCAGAGATTTACACTACAGTAGTGTTCTTCAAGAGACAGGGATTCTTTTAGTTTGTTAGCACATTAGAGACAATTTTAACACTTTTCAAAATATGGTTTAATAATGAAAGGGTCAAAATGTTGCAAATAAAATATTTACAAAAAAAAAGTATTACAAAGAAACAGAGACAATATTGCAACAGAGTAATAAAAAGGAGTTGAGGGTGAGAATGCCTAAAGTGTTACTAAACCTATATTAGTAAATCAATCTGTATATGCGGTAAAGCATGCTTGTTATACTCACTGTGGAACCTAAGGGGTTAATCATCTGCATTGTGTAAAAAGGCTGCTTGATCTTGAATGTACAGATTATCCCCTACCTGCACTGTCCCCCTGGACAAGCCCAGATAGGACAGAGCCTTTAGAGTCAGGCTACACATGCTCAGTTTGGTGTGTATTGCTAGAGAGGTTTTTTTTTTCTTGAGAGAGTGCATGTGATTAGCACAGGGCCAATCAGTATTGTCCAGACAGAGGGTCTGGAGCCCTGCAGCCTCATAGGACAGCCCCTACAAGCTTCACCAGGACAGCCCCTACAAGCTTCACCAGGAACTGATAGAAATCACAAGACTGCTATATACCGCTGATGAGAAAATGTATTTAGCAGTTTATATTTACTAAAATAGTAGCATTTCCATGTTCTGTGTACTGTGGGAGACCAGGTAGAGTGAATGCAGGGTCCTGGGTTTAGTAACACTTTAACAATGCCCTGGTTCAGCAGAGTCCAAGCGATCAAGCAGAATGGTACATTGGCTCTCATACGACTTAGCAAGTGTTCCTTGGTTTGATGTTAAATGAGAGCTGACCACTGCAAGGGCAGACCCCTTTTCTTGTTGGTAAGGGGGTATTGACAGAAATGACTTGATCAATCATCCAGTCTAGGGTGTGGTTGCTGGGATGTCACTATGTTAACGACCATGTCCCAGATACAGTTTTCTATAGGTATTAATATCTTTGAATACCAACTGGTTACAGTCTGCTAACTTGCATATTATTGCCCAGCATTGAATTACCTTTGAAATGAAAATAGATATGACAGGTTTCGGATGCCCAATTTGCCTGGGAGAGGAATTGGGCCGATTCTGCTCCAAGTACTCCCAGCGTAGCAGTGTTTGGGCTCAAAATTCTACAAATTAACTAAGGGCGGTAAATATGTCCTTATTCTGGCTGTGCTGTTATTATTTCATGAGTTATGAAATACAATCTAAGTCTGAACCATTTGATCTTGCTAAGTTCCTCTGAATGCATGGTTTAAAGTGTCAGCTCATCAAATATTATATTTTGTTTAAATATTTTGGTGTTTCATTCATTTATTTTGAGGAAAACTATAGTAGGAATGAGATTTTATGATAAAGTGAGAACTCAAGAACCAGATTTTCTGCAAATTATAAGATGACAGTAAGTAATTAATGACAGCTGAATTCACCCATTCTTTTGTCTCAGATGAAAAAAGGGGATCAAATAAAAGAAGAGAACACAAGGAACAGAGAAGCCATTAAGGAAAACAAAGAGCAAGAGAAATGGAACAACTTAACATCATCTTTAAAAAAACAACTCAGGGGAAATTTTAGCTCTGGAATATCAGAGTTGGAAAAATCCATGAATTCTTTGCAGACAAATGCGGTCAGATATCGTGCACAGATAGATGCGCTAACCATGTGTTTTGAAATATGGCTTGAACACTGCAAAACTGTGTGTACGTATTTTATGGTATAGTATTTACTGTTAATTGATAAAATATACAAAACTGACAATATTGCATGGTTATTGGGCTTTGTCCATACTTTAAACCAGCATTTCTGACAGAATACTTGGCTGCAGGGGCATAAATACATAATTTATATGTCTATGGCTATGCATTCACAGATGCCTGTGCTTTCTGTGCTGTCTCACCTTCCATTTCTTCTCTCTTCATTTCATTTCATTTGTTCCCAGATGAAAGGCAAAAAAAATCTCTTTTTAAGCTCCAAGCCAACATGAATTGTATGAATCTAACTACTCTTTTCCACTGCCCCTGCGTAAAAGTGATGTGCTATTTAAGCACCCAGCACTGCAATAAAGGAGGAAGACAAGAGAGTCACACATGCAGGGTCGTATGGTGGGCAAAAGGGACAGGAAAATGAACAGAAAATATGTACAATCATCAGCCATTCCATTTTGACCACTCGCCTGATATTTAGTAAGTCACCCTTTTGCTGCCAAAACAGCCCTGACCCATCAAGGCATGACTAGTTACTGAAGGTATGCTGTGGTATCTGGTACCAAGCCATTCAGTAGCAAATCCCTTAAGTCCTGTAAGTTGTAGGGTGGGACCTCCATGGATCAGACTTCCCATAGTGCATCCTGGTGCCATCTCCTCCCCAAGTAAGTGACGCCCACGCATCCAGCCATCCACATGATGTAAAAGAAAACACGATTCAACAAACCAGGCCACCTTTTTCCACTGCTCTGTGGTCCAGTTCTGATGCTCACATGCCAAGTGTAGGCGCTTTTGCCTGTGGACAGGGGCCAGCATGGTCACCCTGACCAGTCTGTGAATACTCAGCATTTTCAGCAGTTTGAGCTACAGTAGTTCTTCTATTGGATCAGACTACACAAGCCAGCTTTCGCTCCCCACCTACATCAGTGAGCCTTGGCCTCCATGACATGTTTCCGTAGGTCCTGACCACTGCAGACTGGGAACATCCTAGAGAAGTTCCAGTTTTGAAGATGCTCTTACTCTGTCTTCTAGCCATTGCGATTGAGCCCATGTCAAAGTCACTCAAATTCTTACACTTGCCCATTTTTTTCTTACACATCATCTTCAGGGACAACATATTCACTTGCTGCCCAATATATCCCACCCACTTTCAGATGCCATTGTAATGAGATAATCATTTGGTGGTTATAATGTTATGATTGATCAATGTATAAGCAGCATGTGGGAAGATGGACAATTAAGTGGACCTTTTCCTTTGCACTCATTTTAAACAAACCTTAAAGCCCATGTTTTGGGTTTGTGAGGCAGTCCCAATATGTGAAAACATTTTGTTTGTTTCAAATTCCTTTTTGCATTTTTACAGTTTTTCCAGTGCCGGGTTTTTGGGGTTCTTCTAGTGCACCTTACTGTAAACTTCGGGGCTTGTTCACATTTGTGCAAAGTCCTGCATTTTTTGCAGGTCTCCACAGGGCACTCAGAAAACAATTATTTTCTATGTGCCCTGTTCACACTTGAATGCAGCCTTTGGTTGCAGTGTCATGCAGAAATCTTTGAAAAATTAGAATCGCGCTATCGTAAAATATTCACCAAAAATCAAACTGATCTCATGAGTACATCTGATAATGGTGAAAAATTCATAAATAATAATAAAATCAAAATCAAAAACTCCCCAAAAACTAAAATATGCATGAACACATTGGATAGTGAAACCAAACATTAATAGGTCAGTGAGTATTGATTGAAGAGATAATATACGTACATCAATATAAAAAGAATTATAAGTCCATAATTTATATACTTGGATTGTGAATGTGAAAAAAGCAATCTAGTGAACAAGTAAATGAAAAACCACCTGTGCAAAAAATTAAAAGTCCATATAATACGAGCAAGCCATCCTCAGAAACACTGGATAAAAAACTGTGTTGAATCCACCACCAGATCAGCAGAAATGAACTCTTACAGAGTTCCATGATCCCCCATAACAGAGGATGAGGGAATGCGTGTAAGGAAACACTGTATGGCTCCAAGGGCATTGAGCACAATCACAGATGCCAAGTGGTCCCCTCCCAACTGATCAGATCATCATAAGGATCCTCCTCTGCTGCCACTTCCAGCAATGTCTCCTCAGGAGGAAGTAGAGAGGAGACATTGCTGGAAGTGGCAGCAGAGGAGGATCCTTATGATGATCTGATCAGTTGGGAGGGGACTGCCTGGCGTCTGTGATTGTGCTCGATGTCCTTGGAGCCATACAGTGTTTCCTTACACGCATTCCCTGATCTTCTGTTATGGGGGATCATGGAACTCTGGTAAGAGTTGATTTCTGCTGATCTGGTGGTGGATTCAACACAGTTTTTTATCCAGTGTTTCTGAGGATGGCTTGCTTGTATTATATGGACTTTTAATTTTTTGCACGGGTGGTTTTTCATGAGTTCAGTTTGATCTTTGGTCAATATTTTATGATAGCGCGTTTCTAATTTTCCAAATCTTCTTTTTTGTATTAATGTTATACATGAGAATTGCAGCTTCTGAGGGATCACAGTTTTGGATATAACTCCTCTCAATTTTTTAATTTATTTTAATGCATTTGTCTTAGCGCAGTTTTTGATATTTCTTCCATGCAGAAATCTGCAAAATCTTTGCATTTTTCCATCGTGCACTACAGCTCACCCACATTTTAATTTCTCCTTGCGTTTCTACACACTGCAGCTAAGCTGTAGTGTGTAGAAATTAATTAAATCTAACACTGCGACATTTTAATAACATTAAGCCCCCGTTCACCGTTGGTGCGATTTGTCATGCGATTTGACAGTTCCAAGACCCACCCCATTGCCAGCAATGGAACGGTTCAAATTGCCTCCTCTTATGTCGCAGGGACTTTAAAAAAGGTTCCTGCGCTACTTTTTTCCTATTTCATTGCGACTTGCATAGACTTCTGTTAATCGCTTGCTGACCGTACACTGCATATATACGCAGGCAAGGTGGCTCTCCTGTGCAAAATCTCGTACCTGTAAGTGATTTTCCACGTTCGGGTCTGGGGCGTACACGATCACTCACTGTGTTCATACAGAAAATGAAGGGACCAGTAAAGGACATACAGTCAGGTCCATAAATATTGGGACATCGAAACAATTCTAATCTTTTTGGCTCTATACACCACCACAATGGATTTGAAATGAAACGAACAAGATGTGCAGACTTTCAGCTTTAATTTCAGGGTATTGACATCCAAATCAGGTGAACGGTGTAGGAATTACAAACAGTTTGTATATGTGCCTCACACTTTTTAAGGGACCAAAAGTAATGGGACAGATTAACAATCATCCATCAAACTTTCACTTTTTAATACTTGGTTGCAAATCCTTGCAGTCAATTACAGCCTGAAGTCTTCACTGATGAGGTGGTATGCTTTGGATCATGAGCAGTTCCTTTCCTTCTCCATACTCTTCTCTTCCCATCACTGTGGTACAAGTTGATCTTGGTCTTATCTGTCCATAGGATGTTGTTCCAGAACTGTGAAGGCTTTTTTAGATGTTGTTTGGCAAACTCTAATCTGGCCTTCCTGTTTTTGAGGCTCACCAATGGTTTACATCTTGTGGTGAACAAGACACACATACACCTACCTCCTGGAGAGTGTTCTTGATCTGGCCAACTGTTGTGAAGGGTGTTTTCTTCACCATTGAAAGAATTCTTTGGTCATCCACCACAGTTGTTTTCTGTGGTCTTCCGTCTCTTTTGGTGTTGCTGAGCTCACTGGTGCGTTCTTTCTTTTTAAGGATGTTCCAAACAGTTGATTTGGCCACACCTAATGTTTTTCCTTCCTCTCTGATGGGTTTGTTTTGTTTTTTCAGCCTAATGATGGCGTTCTTCACTCATAGTGACAGCTCTTTGGATCTCATATTGAGAGTTGACAGAAACCGATTCCAAATGCAAATAGCACACTTGAAATGAACTCTGGACCTTTTATCTGCTCCTTGTAAATGGGATAATGAGGGAATAACACACACCTGGTCATGCAACAGCTGAGCAGCCAATTGTCCCATTACCTTTGGTCCCTTTAAAAGTGGGAGGCACATATACAAACTGTTGTAATTGCTACACCGTTCACCTGATTTGTATGTAAATACCCTCAAATTAAAGCTGAAAGTCTGCCGTTAAGGCACATCTTGTTCGTTTGATTTTTAAATCCATTGTGGTGGTGTATAGAGCCAAAAAGATTAGAATTGTCGATGTCCCAATATTTATGGACCTGACTGTATTTGCTGGCCCTTCCCTGAAATGGGGGGACTACACTGGGGGGCCCGTCCAGCAGAAAGAAGAGGAACATGGACAGGAGGGGTGGCAGAGGTGGCATGTACTTGTACTGATCCCCTGTATTGTGCTCCTGTGGGAGCTGAATGCTGGCGGGAGGGAGAGGAGGAGAAGCCTCCTTTCAGCTGCTGCAGATGGAAAATACAGATCTTTTCCAGTTTGTGCTGCCCCCATCGTTCACTCACTGTGTTCATTCAGGAAAGGAAGGGGCCAGTAAATTTACATAAAACCCACCCTCACTCTCCATCCTGAACCCGATCCTCTTGTGTGCCCTTTGCTGCTGCCAGCAGGTAAGGACGGAAGGGAAGCCGGAGCACAAAAGGGGATTGGAGCAGCGGTGGGGGCTCACAGAGGGGTTGAATTTAGAGTGGTGAGGGGGGGAGGGGGTGCTGGGTGCAGCCATAGACACTGTAGAAGTCCCCCTGCAAGGTAAATAATAGAGCCCAGTGCATATCGAACAGTGAACTCAGCTGGGTGAGAGTTTGCTGCTTCCTCCAGCCTTCTGTTCACTTTCTGCCTCTGCCTGTGCCTCACTCTCTCCCTGCACAACGCTTGGTTGCACTGGGAATAGGTGCCTATGCTGCCCTGGTCTTGGGGGGCCCCCCCGTGGTGGTGGAATGCCAGGGCCCGATCGCAAGTGTGACCTTTGCAACCCTGGTAGTTTGCCACTGTACAGTGGGGCAAAAAAGTATTTAGTCAGCCACCAATTGTGCAAGTTCTCCCACTTAAAAAGATAAGAGAGGCCTGCAATTGTCATCATTGGTATACCTCAACTATGAGAGACAAAACTTGAAAACAAATCCTGACAATCACATTGTCTGATTTTTGAAAGAATTTATTTGAAAATTATAGTGGAAAATAAGTATTTTGTCAATATCAAAAGTTCATCTCAATACTTTGTTATATATCCTTTGTTGGCAATGACAGGGGTCAAATGTTTTCTGTAAGTCTTCAAAAGGTTGTCACGGGAGGTTTGCACTCAAAATCTCACGATACATGGCCCCATTCATTCTTTCATGTACACGGATCAGTCGTCCTGTTCCCTTTGCAGAGAAACAGCCCCAAAGCATGATGTTGCCACCCCCATGCTTCACAGTAGGTATGGTGTTCTTTGGTTGCAACTCAGCATTCTCTCTCCTCCAAACACGACGAGTTGTGTTTCTACCAAACAGTTCTACTTTGGTTTCATCTGACCATATGACATTCTCCCAATCCTCTTCTGGATCATCCAAATGCTCTCTAGCAAACCTCAGACGGGCCCGGACATGTACTGGCTTAAGCAGGGGGACACGTCTGGCACTGCAGGATCTGAGTCCCTGGCGGCGTAGTGTGTTACTGATGGTAGCCTTTGTTACGTTGCTCCCAGCTCTCTGCAAGTCATTCACTAGGTCCCCCCTGTGTGGTTCTGGGATTTTTGCTCACCGTTTTTGTGATAATTTCGACCCCACGGGGTGAGATCTTGCATGGAGTCCCAGATCGAGAGAGATTATCAGTGGTCTTGTATGTCTTCCATTTTCTAATTATTGCTCACACAGTTGATTTCTTCACACCAAACTGCTTGCCTATTGCAGATTCAGTCTTCCCAGCCTGGTGCAGGTCTACAATTCTGTTTCTGGTGTCCTTCGACAGCTCTTTGGTCTTCACCATAGTAGAGTTTGGAGTGTGACTGTTTGAGGTTGTGGAAAGGTGTCTTTTATACTGATAACAAGTTCAAACAGGTGCCATTAATACAGGTAATGAGTGGAGGACAGAGGAGCCTCTTAAAGAAGAAGATACAGGTCTGTGAGAGCCAGAAATCTTGCTTGTTTGTAGGTGACCAAATACTTATTTTCCACCATAATTTGCAAATAAATTCTTTAAAAAATCAGACAATGTGATTGTCTGGATTTGTTTCCACATTTTGTCTCTCATAGTTGAGGTATACCTATGATGACAATTACAGGCCTCATCTTTTTAAATGGGAGAACTTGCACAATTGGTGGCTGACTAAATACTTTTTTGCCCCACTGTATTTATGTAAAACCTTTATCCCAAAAGGTAAAAAAAAAACTGTTGCTGCAACTGCCTATAAAGTATTAACTGGAGTTCAGCTTCAATTTATTAGTGCATTTAAATCTGCTAGTACATCTAACACTCCCCTGCCCCCAGACTGACAATGTGGCTGTCCAAAGGTGTCCCAATGGCTCCTTCATCCAGAGTGGAGGCACACAAATACAGGAGGTGTGTTATTGGTCAGAACACCCACCGGATGAAAACAAAAAAAGCCTTAAAAAAAAAAAAAAAAATGAATGCAGTCACCGCATCGAATGCTCGGTAAGCTGCAATATACTGTATTAAATTTTTGGTGTGGTGGCTGCATTCGTTTTCCTTGTTTATGCTTTTCCCCCCTCTGTTTTTACCTGGTGATCTGGCCAGTAACACACCTCCTGTATTAGAGTACCTCCACATTGGATGAAGGAGCACAGGGGGCACAGCAGACAGCAGCATTGTCAATCTGAGGGGATGGGAGTGTTGAGGCAGAAAAACAAACAAACTGAGGCAGAACTCCAGCTGTTACTTTATAAGCAGTTACAGCAACAGTTTTGTTTTCCCCTTTAGGATAAAGGCCTTACATAAATACCGTATTTATAGACGTATAACATGCGCCAGCGTATAACACGCACCCCAAGTTTAGGAGGAAAGTTTAAGGAAAAAACTTACATTTTAAATGCCCATCAATGAAGCCTTGCACACAGTCCATCTGCAGCCTTGTACACTGTCCATCTGCAGCCTTGCAGTGTCCATCTGCATCCTTGTGGTGTCCATCTGCAGCCTTCCCCAAAATTTCAGCATGTTTGGGTTTTAAATTTACCGCCATTGCCGCCGCTGAGATATTCGGCTCCTCTTGTCGCCGACATAGACCGAGCCGAGTGTACTGTGTACTCGGCTCCGCTCGCAGTCACGCCTCCGTCCCGCTCCTTGGCCCGGCTCCTTTGATGGACACAACACCAGTCCAATGGCGGGATGTAAAGGCTAGGAGGCAGGACTGGGCGTGACTGCGAGCGGAGCCGAGCCTTGCCGAGTACACAGTACACTCGGCTCGGCTCCGTCAATGTCGCCGGCCCTCACAGACAGCGGAGATCGGCGGGAATCAGCGTATAACACGCACCCACGATTTTCCCCTGATTTTAAGGGGAAAAAAGTGCGTTATACGCCGATAAATACGGTAAATAAAAGCTGATCATTGCAAGCACCCCTGTATTAAATGGCTTGTTTCATCCCTGTAACTGCTTTAACTACAAGAGAGCTTGTTCTTTTGAAAAACAACTAATAATTACTAATAATTACTGGCTGGATCACCGGATGAAAAAAAAAAAGAAAACAAATGCAGCCATCATATCTAAGAATTGGTAAGCTGCAATATAATACATTTTTGCTTTTGAGTTTAATACTGATTTAACCTTTAGTCTGCAGATGTCATTGCAATCTGAAGGTGGTACAGTATATCTGTGTATGTAATGGTTAGTTATAATTACACAAAATTAATGTAAAAAAAAATTAGGTATGCAAATTAGTCAAAGAATTAACTATTCAAAATTTGACCGTGGCAGTAGTCTTGTATGTTTATTTATCTTTTTCAGAAAAATATACAGGTCATTGAAATTAGACTACTCTTTTATATGTGTATTTTTCTTGTTCCTTTGTTACAGCTGAAGATAAGAAAGATATGAATATTGCAGTGGAAATTATGAAGATTATACAGTCCATCATGGCTAAATACAAAGATATGGTACAAAGGGCAGATAAACACAGGATAGCTGCTTATGTTAGCCAACTGGGTTTTCAGAACCTGTCCCTTTCATTGAAGGACACTGAGGTATTGGTTGTTTTTTTGTTATGGTGATGCAAAACTCACCATCCTGAATTAAAGCGGTGTTCCAGCTGCAAAATTTATTTTTTTTAAAGTCAGCAGCTACAAACACTGTAGCTGCTGACTTTTAACAAGGACACTTACCTGTCCAGGGAGCCCGCGATGTTGGCCCCTCGAGGCCGATCCGTCCATTGGCTCGGGTGCAGGCGCCACCATTGTAACTAAGCGAAACCCGGCAGTGCAGCCTATTCCTTTAAGAATAACTTGTAAAATAGGGTGGAACTCCGCTTTAAGTAAAATGCTGTATGTAAGTTGGATAAGAAAATTTAATATTCATGTGGACCTCAAAAAGTCGCGCTAAAGGCTAAAGGCTAAAGGTGACAACAGGCGAATGCCTAGAAAAAACTAATATAGATATGAGGGTTGAATAGTGATCACTAAGTGAATAGATGATATGAAAGTGTCAAGCACTATGAAAAGCAAAACTAAAAAATACTAGTAAGTGAATAGGACATAGATAGTAATAACTGTGCCTGTGGCGAAAAACAAATATTGCATGACACAATCAGTAACCGGTGAATTCCTCTAGTATCAATAGAAATGATGATATACCATAACTGTGACTACAAAACTAAAACATAATTGATATAGGAAAATGGTGTAACAATATAAGGAAAAAAAACCCCAAAAAAAGTCCGTAGCTCAAAAAGGACAGTATTAAATAAAGTCCATCTGTATTAAATTGACATGCATAGATTATAACTGGTCTCCAGGTGCTCTGTGAAGTAATGTAACAGGATCTCGCTGTGGTGAAAAATAGAGTGCGTAGATAGACCTCCACCTCTAAGGAAAATTGCTGCCTCTTACCAGATGGAAATGGTCTCTTAATTACAGGAGACCCAGGAGGCGGATGGCTGCAACCCCAGCCAGGGATCTTTAAAGCAGGCACTCAACGTCCAGGTCCAGGGACTCACTCCAACCAGCCTCAGCAAATATGGGAATATCACCATGTAAAAAACAAAGTGCTCCACATAGCATAAAATCCAGCGATTTATTAAATAAAAAGTAAAGGTTGCACTTACAGAAACATGGTAGATTACAAGCGTGTATAAAAAAGCCGGCCGGCTCCAAGGTAACCCGTGTCTTCCGGGTGTGTATATCGCGGTGTCGTCGGGACGTAGCTCCTCCTCCCTTTTCGTCACAACAGGACGTGGTCAATATTCATGCACGGACACTACTGCTGACTAGAGATGGGAAGACCTGGAAAAAAACAGAAAACTGTTTTGTTTTTTCCAGTTTTTTTTTAAAGCAGTTTTTGTTTTGTTTTTCCAGAAAAAAGTGGAAAAAAAAGTGTGGAATATGTTCTTTTACAGTGATAAATATATCTATGACATGGTATTCAAACTATATAAAACATCAAGATCTTTTTTTTTTTTTTCATTCAAAGTTTTATTGAGATAAGTACAAGAAAGAAAAAAAATAAAGTTAGTTAGTTTTGGTTTATGATCTGAATTCACAAAACACTTCGAGTATGGTTGAACCTTTTAGTTGAACTAAACATATATGTAATAGGCTGAAGTGGGACACTCTAAGTCACTTCGATGGAACAGTTCTAACCTTAATCAAAAGTTGAAAATTATTAATAACCTTAAATTCAGCTTGAGCAAGTAAAAGCATCTGTCTTCGTAATCAAAATGAAGGATGTGCTAAGTGTAGGGAGAATAAAGAAAAGAGAAATTTAGAAAAGAGAAGCTAGGCTTAGGGGGAGGAGGTACCGTACAAATGGTATTTCAATGAATCACTTAAATCATATTACGATCTTTCAAAGGTCAATTCCAGATATATCATCTCAGTGTATGTCAGCACTTTATGAATATTTGAAAATCAGCCATGGTTGCCACGTTTTGTGGAACCTTTCAATGTTGCCTTTATCTTGTGCCAGGGTGTCTTCCATCTCATAGATTTCACCTATTTTTTTCACCCATTCGTCAATAGATGGAGCTCTAGTTGAGTTCCAATGTAGGGGGATCAGTGATTTGCGTTTAAAAGAGAATTTGGTTATATGTAACAAACAGCAAGCTGCATTCAGTTCTATCTTCGTTTCAGTGATTTTTTTAATTAGTCTACACACTTCGTTCCAGAAGGGTTCAATCTTGGGACAATGCCACCAGATGTGTACCAGAGACCCCCTTTCTGATAGGCATCTCCAGCACAGATCAGATTTCTGTGTATCCCATTTGTGTAATATGTCGGGAGTGTTATACCAGTGTGTCAGCAATTTATAACCTGTTTCTTGAAGTTTTGTGCTGATAGAACATTTGTGCGTTAATATGCAAGCATACCTCCATTGTTGATCAGTTATTTCTTCTTTTAGTTCCTCCGACCATCTCCTCCTGTGTCCGCTCCTTCCCGCAGTCCCTGCATATCTCAGCCAAGAATATGCAACCAAGGTAGCTCTGTCAAGTGGCTTCCCTTCTTTGCACACCGACTCTAGAGCTGTCAGGGGCCTATATAGTTGTTGGGCATTTTTAAATTTACCTAAATAGCTCCTTATTTGAAAGTAAGTCCATTGTCTCATACGTGGTAGGTTTTTTTCCGATTTAAGTAATGACCAGTCTCTAAATTTATCGTCTGTGTAGCAGTCACCAGCCAGCAGAGGAACGTTCTGCATCGGCGGTTGGAGTGTCGTGTTGTGCATGCCTGGCGTAAAGTCAGGATTATCTGACAACGGTGTCAGGGGACTTGGTAGGGTAGTAAGCTCTCTTTGTTTCGCTAGTGTGTTAATGATTCGCAAAGTCGTGCCAGTGAGTGGGTGTTTGCGTAGGTTATGTGGGTAACTGTTCAGGGCAACCCATGGCGAAAACTTCAGTGAGCATGTGGATAACTCCGCTTCCAAAGCAACCCAGTCTTTCATGTGGTCATGGCAGTGCCAGTCAACGACTCTCGCTATGTGTGATGCATAATAGTAGTGCTGGAAGTTTAATAGCTTAATGCCTCCTAAATCTTTAGGTTTTGTTAGTGTGGTTAGTTTAATTCTTGGTTTTTTGTGGTGCCATAAAAATTTCGAAATTAAAGAGTTTAGGGCTCTAAAAATTTTTTGGGGAACCTCGATCGGCAGCGTGCGTGTTAAGTAGAGAAATTTGGGCAGTATCACCATTTTCACTATGGCTGCTCGGCCAAACCATGAAAAGAACCCCTCATTCCACTTTGCGAGATCTGCCCTGCATCCCTGAAGGAGGTGTGTGAAATTTCTCTCAAAAATGGAGCTTAGTTGTGGGGTGAGCCAAGTCCCTAGGTATTTCAATGTATTAGGATCCCATCGAAATTGGGAGTTGGTCTTGGTCTGTGTAAGCAGTCTCTCTGTGAGGGAAATGTTTAAGGCTTCAGATTTCGTGTAATTTATTTTTAAGTTGGATATTTACCCATAGTTAGCGAATTCTTGTAAGAGGTTGGGGAGAGTTATTGTCGGGTTTGTTAGGAAGAATAAAAGGTCATCAGCATAGGCTGCCACCTTATACTCTCTGTCTTTGATCTGAAATCCATGAATTGCTGTGTTGTTTTGGACTGATCTAATGAAGGGTTACAGGGATAGGATAAATAATAGGGGTGAAAGGGGACATCCTTGTCTGGTCCCGTTAGTAATGTGGACTTTTTTAGAAAGTATGCCATTTATTTTCAGCTTTGCTGAAGGGTTTTGATAAAGTGCGGAGATCCAGGCTATCATATGTGGACCTAGGCCGACTCGTCTACATACAGTCTGCATGAAATCCCACGCTACTCGATCGAAGGCCTTCTCCGCATCAGTTGATAGGAGAAAACCCTCGATCTTTCGCAACTTCACTGCATGAATGAGCAGAAGTGCTTTGGTTACGTTATCCTTGGCCTCTCTGCCCGGCATGAAACCAACTTGTTCCATACCGATCAGTTTCGGCAACAGTGGGCCCATCCTCAAAGCAAGCACCTTTGCAAACAATTTGACATCCAAATTCAATAGAGAGATTGGTCGGTAGCTAGCGCAGTCTCTGGGGTCTTTACCCATTTTTGGTATAACCGTGATGTGAGCTGATAATAAATCTGGGGTTACTGCTCTCGGGGCAGACAGTGTGTTCAAGGCGTCTTTTAAGGGATTAGTGAGAATGTCTATAAAGGTCTTATAGTAGGTGGCTGAGAACCCATCTGGCCCCAGACTTTTACCTGATTTGAGTTGTTTAATGGCTTGTTTGAGTTCAAATGAAGAGATTGGGGCTTCTAGTAAATCTATGTCTGATTTAGCTAGGGTTGGGAGTCCACTGTTGGTTATGTAGTCCTGCATGATTTGTGTTCTGTCTCCTGTCATATGTGGTTGCTTGTGCTGTGGAGGTAGGTTGTATAATTTTGTGTAAAAGTCATGAAAGTGATTGGCTATAGCCTCTGACGCAATATCTAATTTCCCCTCCTTGTTTCTAATGCCAGCAATGTTGTTGGTAGAACTTTGTTCTCTCAGGGCTCTCGCCAAGAACCTACCTGCCTTGTCTCCTGACTCATAATAGATTTGTTTTTTGAAAAATAGCATCCGTTTGGCTCTAGAATCAAGCATCTGTTGTAAATCTTTTCTGGCTTCTAATAGGCCCTTGGCTGAAGCTATAGAGAGGGATTGTTTGTGCAATAATTCTAAAGTTCCAATTTGGGCGATCAGTTTCTTTATTTTGGCATGTCTCTCTTTTTTACGTCTGGATCCCAATTCTATTAGCGTTCCACGAATTGTACATTTGTACACTTCCCATACTATTAATGGATCTGCCTCAGGTGTAACGTTGTGAGTAAAGAATTCTGTCAGATTTTTAGTGATTGTGGGAAGGAGCGATTGGTCCGTCAGTAGTGAAGTATTTAGTCTCCAAGTCGGTTGCTGTTGTGTAGTGATTTGTAGGTCCATGGAGATGGAAATCGGGGAATGGTCTGAAATCGTCTGTATGCCTATGCAGGCGTCAGTTAGTTTCGAAAGATCCCTTTGTGAAATGAATAGACAGTCCAGTCGTGCGTATCTATTATGTGGGACTGAGAAGTGGGTATAATCTCTTCCTTCTGGGTTAAGAAAGCGCCAGGAGTCTACCAGCTGTAACGTCTGCAGGAGTGACTTGAGTTTTTAAGTAGTTTGTAAGTAATACAAGTCTTGCCATTGGAAGTATCAAGAAGGGGGTTCAAGGGAACATTGAAGTCCCCACCTAGTATCAGGCAGCCCCTAGCAAACTCCTGGAGCTTTCCCACAATATATTGACAGAATGTAATGTGGGCTTTGTTCGGGAAATAGACGTTAGCCAAGGTTATGGGAGTGCCTCTATATGAGCCCTTCAGGAATACAAATCTTCCCTCCGGATCACACATTTGTTCAGTTAGTTCAAAGGGTACATCTCTACCTTTAAGGATAGATACACCCTTGGACTTAGAGTCAGAATTTGTGGCATGGAAAGCTCTTGGGAAGTGTAAATTTGTGAGTCTTGGTACATGGTGTTCTTAAAGTGGGTCTCTTGTAAAAATACGAATTGTGGCTTACCTTTTTTAAGTTCCCTCATAAGAGTAGAGCGGCGTTCAGGAATGTTTAGGCCCCTGCCTGATATTGTGTGACACTAGCAGTGGGCGAGTGCCCAGGGATGAGTAGACCATGGCGGCGCGGTAAGAGGAGACGATCGGAGGTCCTCACTGGGAATACAAAACTGTTATATGGCGGTTAATAACCACGACCTTTGTCAAAAACAGCACTCCTATAGCAAGCTTCTCTGATACCTTCAATATGGTAAAAGCAAAATAAGTAGAAGGAAGAGAAGGGAGACAGGACGAGAGAAGAGAAAAAAGGAAAAGACAGAAGAAAGGAAACACTTGTTTGAAGTAGCGGGAGAATATTACTCTGGTAGTCCTCTCTCCCGGGAGATCTCCTACTCCCCCAGAGTAGAGGTACCACCTATTGTACTGTAGCTATTCCCCTCGCTCCACCAGGAGGTCAGGGAAGCTTTGTGGGGTCGCTGGGAAGCGACAACAACCAGGGAACAGTCCACCTGTCAATCCACGAAGTAGTAGACTGGTCAGGTAACTGTAAACGGGGCTAGCCTCAGTGAGGCACACACGGCTAGTTCAATTAGAATTTAAAATGGTAAGTTATCATTTATTTACACCCGATCATGGTGTAGTGTATGTAAATGGGCAGTTTTTTTTTTAAAGTATAATATAGTATAATATATAAGACCTAAGTAAACCAAAGTATCGTTATAGGTAGTATAACAGGTATCTGCCATCATAACTATTAAGTGAGAACCGTCTCAACTAATGGTGACTAATAGGTACATGTAGCGTTATTTCTAAATTTGCTGGGTTACGGGACTTAGGGTGGCAGGTAGGTGTAGGAGGGAGTATACAATGATAACGTCGTTACTCATCTTCTCTCCCTATGAGTGAGTCCCCTCCCCGTTCTGCAGTTATCGGACCAATCGCCTCAATGTTAGCAAGTTTGGTCAAAATGAGGGACAGTAACGGTGTATAATGATCAATATACAGAAAATGAGCCACGTCCTGGGCAGATTGGTGTGCAGATCATGTTTCGGCATCGTATGATCCGCCACTATTCTTATGTGCAGTCTGTGTTCACCGGTATTATGAGCCTAGGTCCCATTGTTCTTTCCTTAGACCACCCGTGGTTGGTAAGGTAGGAGGAGAAAGTGTTGCCAGAACGGTTCTATGTGAGTTTAAAGTAAAACTCATGAGTAAGTGTTACTGTGAGATGCTGATGTCATCTGGAGTGGACTGCAGCAAGGGAGGATGTTTACACAAATTCTTTACCTGCATGTCCAGGGTTGTGATGTAGTTCAGATTAGAGAGTTGAAACAGGAGAGTTCTGTGATGGTGTTTTAATCCTCTTCCTGGTCTCTAGAAGTACCAGCCAGACTTCTCAGAGTGTCTGTTGTAGAGCTGCCTCCCCGGTTTTGTTTATGTTTTTTCAGCTGTCTCTTGTCTGGAGACGAGAAGGGCGAAGAAGGTGGGCTCCTCATCACCGGAGGTTGTAGGAATTCAGCGTACCATTCCGGAAGATCCAGTTGACCTATGTCCAACATCTCGCAGAATTCTGGAAGATCCGCTGGGGTGCGCAGTATGCATTGATGCCCCTTATGTGATACTGTGAGGGCGAACGGAAATCGCCACGTGTATTTTAAGTCTTCTCTAGCTCTCAATTTCTCCAATGGGCGTAAGGCCCGACGGTTCCTCAGAGTGATCTGTGATAGATCCTGGAAGAGCATGATTGTAGCTCCATTAAAGATGATCTGGTCGTTTCGCCTGGCTTTGCGCATAATATCTTCCTTTATACCGAAATTTTGTAAACAGCATATTATGTCTCGGGGTGGCACTGTTTCAGACCCTCTGGGTCTTAAGGCTCTATGGGCTCTCACAAAGTCAATCTCCGTGTCTTCCTGTCTCTCCAATAGTGTATTAAAGACTCTCCTGAGGGCTGGGACAATTTGTTCTTGTTCCACCGATTCAGGGATCCCTCTCACCCTAATGTTGCATCTTCTGCCCCTGCTGTCAAGGTCTTCGATATGGCGGTTCATATCTATGAGGTGCTGCACATGTGCTGATGTAGTCATCTCTAGTTTGTTGATCGCCTTGTCTCTGTGCCTGCCAGCATTTTCAGCAGCAGCCATCTTCTCATTAATCACCAGCATGCTCGTTTTGAAGTCAGTGATGGCTGCTGAGAAGGTCGCTTTGATGTCTGCAGCAAACACTGACATGTCAGCAAACGTCAGGGGATGGTCCGGTCTGGACTTACCCCTGCCTGTGTCTTCCGCGGCTGAGAGAGAGTCCTCACTGCCCTCTTCCTCATGAGGCGATGGCGCCATCTTAGGCCTCGTTGTTCCGCCGCGGGCCGCCGACTTGTTTCTGAAGATGTCAGCGATGGTGCTATTAGCTGACGATACCAAATTGCGGCGCGGTCTTGTGCGGGAGGTCAAATGGAGCTTTCTGCCCGGCATCTGGAAGCGGCTGGTCGGGTTAAAAGCTGTGAACTGCCCTGTGTGTCGAGGAGCTCCATCAATGTGCTGCCATCCCCGTTGCTCGCCGAGCCACGCCCCCAAAACATGAAGATCTTGATGAAAGATTTCTCAGACTTCATGTAAAGTCCTAAATTATTGCAAGTTCTCTCAACCGACGACAAGCAAATCCTGGGATTACAGTTCAGTTAACACTGTACTTCTCAATGCAGTTCTTAACCACTTCCGGACCGCCGCACGCCGATGTACGTCCAAACTTTGAAGGGGGATATCATTGTTATAGCAGCAGCTAGCTGTCATAACCCCGGTATCCCCGTTTTTGTGCGGCGGCCGGCTTTCTGATAAAAGTTGTCCCTGCGGCGGATTCGCCGCAAGATCACTTTTATCGGTGGCGGGAGAGGGCCCCCCCTCCGCCCCCTACCGGAGCCGTCGGTAGCGGCGGAGGCAATCGCGTCCATCTCCCTCCTGTGCCTGGAGACGAGTGAGGCTAAGATGGCGCCCACTCGCCTCCTTGACACTTCAGGGCGGAAGCGACGTCAAAACGTCACTTCCGCCCAGGCCTCTTAAAGGCATATTTTTTTCAATGTCATCTTTTTAAATTACTTTTTTTTTTTTATTGCATTTTAGTGTAAATATGAGATCTGAGGTCTTTTTGACCCCAGATCTCATATTTAAGAGGTCCTGTCATGCTTTTTTCTATTACAAGTGATGTTTACATTCCTTGTAATAGGAATAAAAGTGACACAATTTTTTTCTTTAAAACAGTGTAAAAATAAATAAAATAATGTAAAATAAATAATAAAATAATTTTTTTTTTTTTTTTTAAAAACCCCCGTCCTGACGAGCTTGCGCGCAGAAATGAACGCATACGCGAGTAGCGCCCGCATATGAAAACGGTGGTCAAACCACACATGTGAGGTATAGCCGGGACCGGTAGAGCGAGATCAATAATTCTAGCCCTAGACCTCCTTTGTAACGCAAAACATGCAACCTGTAGATTTTTTAAACGTCGCCTATGGAATTTTTTGAGGGTAAAAGTTTGATGCCATTCCACGAGCGGGCGCAATTTTGAAGCGTGACATGTTGTGTATCAATTTACTTGGCGTAACATTATATTTCAGAATATAAAAAAAATTGGGCTAACTTTACTGTTGTCTTATTTTTTTATTCAAAAAAGTGAATTTTTTCCAAAATAAGTGCACTTATAAGACCGCTGCGCAAATATGGTGCAAAAAAAAGTATTGCAACGACCACCATTTTATTCTTTAGGGTGTTAGAACACCCAAACATTATATATGTTTTTTTTTCTAAGTAATTTTCTAGCAAAAAAACCTGTTTTAAACATGTAAACACCTAAAATCCAAAACGAGGCTGGTCCTTAAAGCGGTTGTATACAGGCATACCCCACTTTTAAGTACACAATGGGGTTTAACCCTTTCATGACTAAGCCTATTTTTGAAATTTGGTGTTTACAAGTTAAAATCCGTATTTTTTGCTAGAAAATTACTTAGAACCCCCAAACATTATATATATTTTTTTAGAAGAGAATCTAGAGAATAAAATGGCAATTGTTGCAATATTTTTTAGCACACGGTATTTGTGCAGCGGTGTTTTAAACGCAAATTTTTGGAAAAGTGACACTTTCATGAATTTTAAAAAATCCAAACAGTAAAGTTACCCCAATTTTTTTGTATAATGTGAAAGATAATGTTACGCTGAGTAAATAGATACCAAACATGTCACCCTTTATAATTGCACGCACTCGTCGTATGGCGACAAACTACGGTACCTATGAATTTCCATAGGCGACGCTTTAAAAAATTTTTACGGTTACCAGGTTTGAGCTACAGAGGAGGTCTAGGGCTAGAATTATTGCTCTCGCTCTGACGATCGCGGCGATACCTCACATGTGTGATTTGAACACCGTTTACATATGCGGGCGCGACTTCCGTATGCGTTTTAGGTGGTGACAGGTACTCTTTATGGAGGGATCGGGGGTCTAAAAGACCCCCCATCCCTCCTTTACACTTCAAAGTATTCAGATCGCCGAAAACGGCGATTCTGAATACTGTGTACTTTTTAAAATTCGGCGCCATTGGCAGCCGAGTAAACGGGAAGTGACGTCATGACGTCGCTTCCGCGTTTTCAACAAGAAGGCTGGAACGAAGCCGCTCGCAGCTTCGTTCCAGTCCGCCCCCAGCCGCCGAAGGCAGCCAAACGGACACCGGGACTCCTGATTGCACGGGAGGCCCGGTAACAGCGGCGGGAGGGGGGGGATATTAGCCGCATCGGTTGTTATATATGGGTAGCCGATCGCCCGCTGAAAACAACGGTACCGGGATGATGCCTGCAGCTGCGGGCATCATCCCGGTATAACCCTGGAAAGCCGAGTACGCATATGTGCGTACGGTCGGCGGGAAGGGGTTAATTACTAAAGCTGGAAAGTGCAAAATCAGGCTCACTTTTGCATAGAAACCAATGAGCTTCTAACCCCAGCTTGTTCAATTAAGCTTTGGTAATAAAACCTGGACTTTCCAGCTTTAGTAAATAAACCCCATTGTGTACTTAAAAGTGGGGTATGCCTGTACCCTTTTTTTAACTTTTACCCACAGGTAAGCCTATAATAAGGCTTACCTGTAGGTAAAAAAAAATCTCCTAAACCGTACGCAATGAGCCGCTGACTGCAGCGGCGCATGCGCACAGGGGATTCTCGGCTGACAGCCTGGCAAACTCCGGAGCTTACCGCTGTGAGTGGCCGGAGCCGCGGTACCCGGAAGACACGCTGAGGGGAAATGTCAGCTCCCTCGGCGTGGACAGGGTGAGATGCCGGCGCCTCGTTCTAAGGTAGGTATCTTATAATGAGCTAGTATGCGGTGCATACTAGCTCATTATGCCTTTTCCCTCGCAGGTGTAGGGAAAAAAAAACAGCAGGTTTACTACCGCTTTAAGAGGTTAAACAAGAGAAATATGCATATCTGCCACTAGGGGGGCCCTGCAGGGGAAAGGCTCCAGTTAAGTTTGCTTAGGTGGTCCATCTTGTACCTCCTACAGTTGGATGATTGTTAGGACAGAAATTATCATCTATTGTATCCCATTAGGCCTTAATTGACAGGTAAGAAGGTAAATTTGTTTGACAAATTAGTTTATCTTTTTAACCTTTAAATGATTCCTATTAGTGTTCTCCATCATCACAACATCCTTTTTCCCTATAGTCTGGTCAGTAAATTGGTTTTTTTTTTCCTCCTCTCAGGAAAATGGTGAGACCAACATAGAGTTTGGAAATATTTCTGCAGTGCAATTTCTGCTGAGAGCAAAGCTGCAATTTGAAAATATTGCAAGAAGAAATATTCTTTTCCAAATGCTACAAGGATGACAAAATACATCCTTGCACGCCAGAGGTGCCCTAATGACATTAACCACTTGCGGTCTGCCCAAGTGGTTAATGTACATCGGCTGTTTGAAGTGGAGTACCGTTGTTATGGCAGCAGATAGCTGCCTTAACCTCAATATCCTCTTCAACAGGGAATGGTCCTCTTTCAGATAAAAGTTGTCTCTGCGGTGGATTCGCCGCAAGATCACTTTTATTGGGGGCGGGAGAGGGGACCCCCCCCTGACAGGCTCTGGTAATCTCCGCCATTTACCGGAGCCGTCGGTAGCAGCGGAGACGATCGCGTCCTTTCCCCTGTGAGACTGGATGCTGAATGAGGGAAAGATAGCCTTCGCTCTGCTCCATAACATTGGATGAAGGAACTGATGTCAAATGTCACTTCTGCCCAATGGTCTTTTTTGCAAAAAAAGAAGACATTTATATATATTTTTTTATTGCATTAAAGTGTAAATGTGAGGTCCTGTCATGCTTTTTTTCTATTACAAGGAATGTTCACAGCCGGTTTCCTACTGCGCATGTCGCGCTGCGCTTTGTGAATGGGCCGCAGTTTTCTGGGACATATAAAGTGTCCCAGAAGGCCGCGGAGGATGGAGGGGGGCCGAACTGAGACGGAAGTGGGAGCGAGTACCTGCCAAAACCAGGTACCTGCACCCCCCCTCAAGGTGCAAAATGTGGCAGCGGAGGGGGGAGGAGGCGGATAAGCAAAGCTTCCCCTTTTGGGTGGAGCTCTGCTTTAAGAAAATTGTCCTGTTTTACTAACATAGAGCTTATTGAGGCTGCTGCAAAATTTCTGCCAAAAGCTATAGCAGCACCGTTGAACATTATGACACTGACTTTGCTTTATATAATAAGTGTATGCTTGGTCAGATTTATGTTTTAGGGTACTAATGTATGAACATCAGATGCGTGGCAGAAAATTCCTGCATAAAAACGCCAGGATGAGCTGTATATTAAATGCATGTATTCACGTGTATTCACCTTTTTGCATGTATGTGTACATGCACAGGTTGTGCAGATGTATTGGCGTATATGTGCTGATACCAGTGTTAATTTTGACGTCAAATTTCGATTTAGCGAAATATAAAGAGTCAGGGGAGGAGGAGCTGACGCCCAAGATGGCTGCTCAGTGAAATAGAGTGGCTGGCACGCTGACATGCTGTTAAGCTGAATATAGCAGACGCTGAACATAGGTATCTTTGGGAGATTGTCTCAAGACACAACCAAAAGTCTACCACATCTCAATACTACAACTTATCTGCCTGGATAACGGAGGGGTGACAGTAAAAACGAAGCGCAATCCTACCTGTGGAGTGCCGGCGAAGAAGCGAAGGCGGACCTGAGCGAGAGCGCGTGGCCGGACGGGTGCCTGGCGGGTCTGCACACACAGTCGGCAGATTCGACAGAGACGGCTCACTGGCAGAGACGCGCGCGCATGGTCGAAAGGCTCAACCCGGCAGGGATCAGGAGAAAGCAAGAGGACCGAGGGGTGTCCCCTCAACACGGCTTAGCGGTAAAACCCCCACCAGGTCAGAAAGCGGTTATCAGGAACCGGTAAGACAAAAAATACCTGTCTACAAACAAATGATATGTATGGACTTGCAAGAAATATGCAATAGGGGTATATAAAAAGAAGAAAATTTAATCTCCTATATATACCTGGGAATAACGCAGACACGCATGTTATCTCATTGCATCTGACATACTAGAAGATACATAGACTTTTGAATCTGACAGGCTGGATTAGAGCATAGTGCTCAAAGGAACAGAAATACAAACATATAAATATAAAAGACACTAAAGGCAGAGATATTGAGCGGACCACCTATTTTTTTTTTGCTCTTTGCTTTCCCAAGAAAACAACATTGTATGGGGGATAGCCTTGGTAAAGAGAAACCATAAGGTGTAAAATATTGGTATAACGCATAACAGAGTATATATGGATTGGTAACTTTTGGGCCATATAAAATACCCCGTAAAGAAAGAGGAAAAGAAAGGACTAGATAAAACACAAAAGGGTATAATAATAAGAACAGTATCCCCTCCAGTATGGCGCCCAAAAAAGGCAATAAAACGCCACAACCCCTGATAAACAAAAAGGATAAAGAGGAAAATAAAAGTAAAAACCCCACTGGGACACAAACCACACAGACATCAGATATTAAGGATATATTTCAACAACTTCAGTTGCAAGCTCCTCGAGCTCCACAAGGGATTAATACACCGCAAGATATCTCAAATATAGCGGAAATATCAGGTACATCTAGTTCATCAGGGGAACTGCAACTGCAACACCCTAGAAACAGCTCATTACTAGATACAACAGGCTCAGCCAGTGATCCAAAGGACATGGAAAAAGGAAAATGGGATATGAGAAAATATATCCAATCCCTCCCAACCAGAGAGGATATGGATCAATACGTGCACAGATTGGAAAATTCATACAAAACGGAAATACAAGAGCTCAAAGAATCCATTAAAACCACACAGGAAAAAACCTCTAGACTAGACATAAAAATCTTAAAAGTAGAACAAGAATCAAAGAAGCTAAAGGAAAATGTGCACAAACAAGGAATACAGATAAATCAACTAATAGGAAATCTCGACGAGCAAGAGAACAGAAGCAGGAGATCCAATATTAGAATCAGAGGATTAAAGGAAGAGGTGGGCGGTAAGGAGTTAATATCTACACTACAAAAGATCTTTCAAGATCTGACTCAGGAGATAGAAATGAAAGATTTATTAATAGACCGGGCCCATAGAACAGCAGCAAATAGAAGAGTGGATCCCATTAGGCCGAGAGACATTATCTGTAAGATGCATTATGTCCATATAAAGGACAAGATCATGCAAGCTGCCCGACAAAATAACGGTATTCAGTATGAAGGGGCCCCATTACAATTTTTCCAAGACTTATCCAAATTTACACTGGATCGCAGAAGAGCATTAAAACCCCTAGTGGAACAACTGAGGAAAAATAATCTACAATATAGATGGAAGTTTCCATTTCAACTACAGACACAAAAAGAGGGACTCAATATAGTTTTCAGGGACCTGGAAGATTTACCACAGTTTGTATCAACTCTTAATCTACCGGAAATAGAACTACCGAATTGGCCCGTTTCATATATGCAGTCGTTCAGATAACTCTAATAGAATATACATAATAAACGGGAGTGGAGAATGGGGGGCTCTGGGTATGAGGGGGAGGAGGGAGGGATTGGGGTTTTTTTTTTTTTTTTTTCGTGACAACATGTGCACACTTAATAGATGATGAGATATAGAGGGGAGGAGGGATGTAATGGGGAACTGGTGATAGTGGTATATGTAAACACATTGAAAAACAGATGGTAAACAGATAAATACAGATACACTTTAAACGCATAATTATAACATAGAGTTAGATAGGAGGCAGAGTTCTCCCCCCCCCCCCCCTTCCCTTTTTTTTTTCTCTTTTTTTTCCCCTCACTATAAACAGATTTGCAAACACAAATATACTAGATGTAAATAAGACATTGGTTCAAGATAATACACTTCTTCCTTCTTTTTTTTTTTTTTTTTTTTCACTAGAGCAAGTTTTGAGCACAAAATTCACAACCACTGTGCACACTCTCATTACACCAACTATTGTATATGGGATACTCTCCCTCTCCCAGATCCCCCTTGGATCTGGGGTCTGGTGGAGGGAGGAGGTTTGGGTCCAAAAAGGAAGGGAAAAGGGAAAGAGATTTTTTTTTTTTTTCATCACTATTAAAGGTACTTCACTATATATTGGACACAAAATGGAACCTTTGTTGGATGTTTTAATAATATTTCTTGTATTGTGGACACTAAGGGGGAAGGGGAAAGGGGGAGCAAGAGAAGGGAAAGGAAGGGATAATAATAGTTTTTTTTTTTTTTTTTTCTTCTGCAGTATTTCTTGCATTATGGCAGATTATGAGTATATAGAAATGTATTGATGGGTAATGCACTTCCAGTTTTGTGCACAATGATGGGAATGCGGGGGGGTTGGGGGGGAGGGCGGGATATAGATGTAAATTATGGATATAGTTTGTATATTTATCAGCACTGTATTTAGGATCTTATGCACTTATTTTGTGATTAGGATAGGTAAGGGTGCTTTTTCTCCTCCTTTTTTTTTTTTTTTTCCTTCTCTCTCTTCTTTTTTTTGATATAGAGTCTTTTATAGACCATGAAGCTAATATCATTACCATGGTAGGGTATACCACATATTCTATGGATAATGAAGGATGAGAGGAGGTTGGGATGGGGGGACAAGAAATCCTCTTTTTTTTTTTTTTTTTTTATTTCCTGTCCCCCATTCCCTCCCATGCCTCGGGGTCTCCTTCCTTCCCCTCTCCTTCCCCCTCCCTCTTCCCTGCCGGGGGTCGGGGGGGGGCTGGGAGACAGAAGCTCCCTTAAATGGAATGATCCCCCCCAGACTCCAACACTCAGAGAGAAGATGCATAATATAAAGCATATATAAGAGCGTAATTTAAAAGGTCAGCGTGTCGCCACCGACTGAGTGGCAGTAATTGGACGTTAGGCTCCAATCTCCCTAAGTTGAGGGAGCTTACATAAAGTAAGATAGACTGTTTTTTTAGTCTTTAGAGTACGAATCGGGGTGTGTGTGTGTGAGTAGATTACATCGATTTTTTTTTTTTTTATTTTTTTTTTTTTTTTTTTCTCGTTTTTCCCTCCTTTTTCTTTTTTCCTCCCCCTTTTTTCCTTTTTTTTTTTTTTTTTTTTTGTGTTCGTTCATCTTGGAAATATAATGAATATATGCTCATATAATATTAGGGGCCTTAACTCGGCATCGAAAAGATCCCAGGTTCTATATTCTCTCCACAAACAAAAGGTTGGAATAGCCCTCTTTCAAGAGACGCATTTCCGGACAGATCACATACCTAACCTGCGTAACAAATATTATACTACATGGTTCCATGATTCCTATGGATATTCAAAGGCGAGAGGAGTATCTATTGCAATCCATAGAACAATCCCTTATCAAATACTGGAAGAATGGCGAAACAGGGACGGCAGAGCAATCCTACTGCAGCTCAACATATATGGTAAAAAGTATACGCTTATAAATCTATATTTACCCAATCAAAATCAGATTAAAATAGGAATACAACTGATTAGCCAACTGATGGAAAAAGCGGAAGGTATAATCATAATCGGGGGGGACTTCAATTTTGTTTTGGATAAAAATATAGATACCACAGCGCCAAAGACTATACAGGTTAGTAAGGATAAGAAGAAATTTAAAGAAATGATGCAGAAATGCCAACTGGTGGATATATGGCGTCTTTTACATCCATCAGAGAAAAATTTTACCTTCTATTCTAAGGTTCATGGTTCATATCATCGATTAGACTATTTTTTAATAAATCAGAGAGGGGTAAATGCTATATTGACCGCAGAGATCGGTAGTACAATATGGTCCGATCATATGCCCGTTTTTGTGAAAGTAGATACATATATAAGCGAGAATAGTAGGGGAAACTGGAGACTTAACGATAATTTATTATATGATGAGACGTGTAAAGGAAATAAGAAAAGCAATAACGGACTTTGTAAATGACCATACGGAAGATAATACATCTCTGCCAATACAGTGGGAGGCACTGAAGTGTGTGATTCGAGGCCTATTTATAAAACACGGGGCTAGGCTGAAAAAAATGAAAAATAATAGAATAACTCAATTATTCAAAGAAATATCCCTAGGGGAAGACCAACATAAGCAAAACCTTACACGAGAAACACTAATAGAGGTAACAAAATTAAAAGCAGAATTACAAACATTATTAAATGAAAAAACACTTAATATTAGGGATAACAATCGTTCCCTATATTACCAACAAGGGAACAAGCCAGGCAAATTGTTAGCCAGAACCCTTAAAAATAGAGGTAAAACAACACCTATCATAAAGATAAAAACAGAGTCGGGAGAGACGAAATATGACCCAAAAGGGATTTTAAATGAGTTCCAGAGATTCTACACGAAATTATATAATATACCTAATCATTGGGCGGATAGAAACCCCGATAAATTTCAACAAGAGATACGGCAATATATAAAGGAAACGGCAATACCGGCTATAAACTCTTTTGAGGCAACGCAGTTAGAGCAAGACTTCTCTATAATAGAAATACAAAGAGTGATTGATTCGCTAATACTCGGGAAAAGTCCAGGCCCAGACGGGTATACCCCACGTTTTTACAAAACATTTAAAACAGAGCTTATGCCTATAATGAAACGAACTTTTAATGTAGTATCTACAATAACACCTTTCGGATCACAAAGTATGCAGGCTTACATCACGTTAGTACCTAAACCAGACAAGGACCATACCTTGTGTGGAAACTACAGGCCAATATCGTTAACAAATATCGATCTCAGAATATACTCAAAAGTTATTGCCAATAGGCTCAACCCTATAATACCTGACCATATACACCTGGATCAGGTGGGCTTTGTAAAGGGTAGAGAGGCTAGGGATAATACCCTGAAAACTCTTACATTAATGGAATATGCACAGGGGGGCTCCATCCCATCCTGCCTACTCTCAATAGATGCTGAAAAAGCATTTGACAGGGTGGGATGGAGCTTCCTTAAAGAGACACTTATACAATGGGGAATAGGACCTATATTGTTAGATAAAATAATGGCACTATACCAACACCCCACGGCAAAGATTCGGGCGAATAGTGGAATGTCGGAGGAAATACATATAGCAAATGGTACTAGACAAGGCTGCCCACTATCCCCAATACTATACATACTGGTCATGGAGCATTTATTAAATGCGATTCGGGCGAGTAAAGATATACAAGGGGTAAAAGTAGGAGATATGGAATACAAGATGTCTGTATACGCAGATGATATTTTGCTTTATGTTACAAACCCACTAATAACATTACCAAACCTGATAGCTGCATTTGACCGATTTGGGATCTTAAGTAACTTCAAAGTAAACTTTAATAAATCCGAGGCACTAAACATCAATATGTCAAGAACTATGATAGAACTGCTCAAAAAGGATTTTTCCTTTAGATGGCAAGAAAACTCTATCAAATACCTTGGTACATATATCCCCACAGATTTGAAAAAACTGGAGGTATATAATTATGTACCGATGGTACAAAAAATAACGAAAACACTCCAGCAATATGAAAAGGGCACTTTCTCCTGGATAGGCAGGATAAATATCGTAAAAATGGATATATTGCCCAAAGTATTATACATCCTACAAGCGATCCCCATATATCCTGCTACGGGCATTATGAAAAAACTGACCAGAGCGATTGGACAATTTGTTTGGGCGGGCAAGACACCTAGGTTAAATAGAAAGCTACTAAATAAGTCTAAAAAAAATGGTGGCCTTGCCCTCCCGGACATAGCAAGTTATTTAAGGGCAATAATGATCACCAGAATCGTAGATTGGTTCCAAAATAGGAATAATAAACAGTGGGTAAAATTGGAAGAGGAGATCACAGGACTAAAATTGAAATCCCTACCATGGATTCAAAGAGAACAAAGATCGGTAGAGGGCGCTATACCCTCCTTAGTAGTTTCAACAATGAAAACCTGGGATAATATGATTAAAAAGGGAGTAGGTTCTACGTTTAAAGGGCCTATGACCCCATTGTTTGATAACCCCGAATTTCCATTGGCACTAAAAGCAAAAACCTTTCTCAAATGGAAAAGACATGAAGATACAAGGATAATAGAAACCATGGTGGGGAACAATGTGCTCCCGTTGGGGATGATGGGAGAGGACCACAAAAATGAATGGATGCAACATGGTCTACTCCAAAGATATGTATCATCCCTGGTAAAAGAAACAGCAATGGATAGGCCCTTAACAGCCCTGGAAAAAATTTTTACTCAAGAAGAGAGACCCGTACATGTACTATCTAAGGTATATAAAATCTTGAATGATGAAAGCCAAGACCAGGTGATATCATATATTAAGAAATGGGAGGAGGAATTGGGGATAGAGATCCATAGGAAAAAATGGGAAAAAGCCATTGCAGTAACCCATAAACTATCCATATCCAGTAAGCATCAGGAAAGAAACTATAAAAATTTAGCTAGATGGTATAAGTGCCCGAAAGATTTACATAGGATGAACCCAACAAATGAAGAAGAATGCTGGAGATGTCAAGCTTCATCAGGGACTATGTCCCATATATGGTATTACTGTCCCAAAATCCTGCCATTCTGGCAAAAGATTTTTGAAATCTACAGAGCTATGACAGGAAATGAAATATATCCAGATATACTAATAACAGTATTATCTATGATACCTGGTTCAATAAAAAATATAAAAAGAGACTCATTAAAATATTTCTTAACTGCTGCACGTACTTGCATAGCAAGAAAATGGAAAAGTAGTATTACGCCCTCCATGATGGAATGGGAGTGTGAGATGGTGGAAATGCAGGCTCTAGAGGAGAGAAAAGTGCTAGAAGAGGGCTCAAATAAACAGATAAAACAGATACAAGCCATATGGGCTAGATGGGTAGACTATAGTGCCTCCTCACAACTGTTATGTGATGGATAGAAATATGTGGACCCCCGGGGACAGGAGACATTGTATTTCCAGATGATTCTTCCCCCCCCCTTTTTTTTTTTTTTTCTCTCTCTTTCTCTTTCTTCTTTTTCCCCTCCCCTTCACATGAATGGATGGATAGGATGAATGGGTGGATGGTGGGATGATATAGGAGTTTTGATGTGTTTAATCCAAATAGTTAGTTAGTATGAGAGTGGATGTAGATCTGAAGCGTACTGAAGATAAATACTTTTGAGATGATTGTGTTTGTATGTTATGTTATAAAATGTAAAATGTTTTTGGATAAATAAAGATATTTAAAAAAAAAAATTTCGATTTAGCTTTAATCATAGACTTTAACCGGTTCAATACAGGGCAATTTCACCCCCTTCCTTCCCAGGCCAAATTTTAGTTTTCAGCGCTGTCACACTTTAAACGTCAATTGCGCGGTCGTGCGACGTTGTACCCAAAAAAAATTGACGTCCTTTTTTCACCACAAATAGAGCTTTCTTTTGGTGGTATTTGATCGCCTCTGCGGTTTTTATTTTTTGCGCTATAAACAAAAGAAGAGCGACAATTTTGAAAAAAATATTTTTTACTTTTTGCTATAATAAATATCCCAATTTTTTTTAAAAAAAACAAATTTTTTCCTCAGTTTCGGCCGATACGTATTCTTCTACATATTTTTGGTAAAAAAAAATCGCAATAAGCGTATATTGATTGGTTTGCGCAAAAGTTATAGCGTCTACAAAATAGGGGATAGATTTATGGCATTTAAAAAAAAATAAAAATTATTTATTTTTTTAGCGGCGATCGCGATTTTTTTTCGTGACTGCGACATTATGGCGGACACATCGGACACTTTTGACACATTTTTGGGACCGTTCACATTTATACAGCGATCAATGCTATACAATTGCATTGATTACTGTGTAAATGTGACAGGCAGTGAAGGGGTTAACCACTAGGGGGCGGGGAGGGGTTAATATGTTTCCTAGGGAGTGATTACTAACTGAAGGGGGAGGGGACGCTCAAGGGGAGGAGAGCGATCAGTGTTCCTCCGTTCTGGGAACACAGATCGCTCTCCTCAGAGCTGACAGGCTGTGGATCTGTGTGTTTACACACACAGATCCACATGCCGGCCCGGTTAACGGGCAATTGCGGGTGCCCGGCGGACATCGCGGCCGCCGGGCACACGCACCGGGTCCCGAGGAACGCGGCGGGCGCGCGCGCGCTCCCGGCGGCGCGCGCCCCCTAGGCGGCCGGGAATCCCAGGACGTCATATGACGCCCACCCAGGATGGGAGATCCCATCCCAGGACGTCATATGACTATGGGCGGGTAGGGAAGTGGTTAAACTAAAATGTCATTTTAGTTTTAGTCATATTTTAGTTTTTTGACTAAAATGCCATTTTAGGTTTAGTCTTATTTTAGTCATCTTAATCGTTTTCTTTTTGATTACATTGTAGTCGAAAATCTCCAGTACATTTTAGTCAGCTAAAATCTAATGGGTTTAGTTAAAATGATTGTAAAGTTTCGTTTAAAAAAAAAAAAAGTAATAACAAACATGCTATACTTACCTCCTCAGTGCAGTTGGTTTTGCACAGAGCAGCCTGGATCCTCGTCTTCTTGGGTCCTTCTTCGTTGCTCCTGGCCCCTCCCTCCTGTTGAGTGCCCCCACAGCAAACAGCTTGCTAGGGGGGCACCCCAGCCGAGTCACAGCTCCCTGTGTCCATTCAGACACAGAGCCAAGTCCTGGCCCCTTTATCCTCTGATTGGCTAACTGACTTTTATTAACAGCCGCAGGAGCCAATGGTGCCGCTGCTGTGCCTTAGCCAATCAGGAGAGTCCCGGACAGCTAAGAGACTTGTGGACATCGCTGGAGAGAGATGGGGCTCAGGTATGTAATTAGGGGGTGCTGGGGAGGCTGCTACACACAGAAGTTTTTTTTTATCTTAGTGCATAAGCATTAAGATAAAAAACCATCAGCCTTTACAACTCCTTTAAATTGTAATGCATTATTTAAGCATTTCTCTAGCATTGCCAAACTCCTTATATACTCCTGCAGTAAAAATCTAATAACATGTTATTAATTATGGTATTAAGGTTTGAACATACACTACAGACACAGATGTATCTGTTGTGATTCATAGGTGCTGGGGCGCCAGAGGTGCTGGGGCGCCAGTGACACTCAGAGCCTCTTGGAGCCACTTGGAAACACTCCGTTCCAGAGTGTCTCCGAGTGCATCTGAGCATCTCCGAGTGTCTCTGGTGCCCCCCCACCTCTGGCCACATGTGGTACTGCATACAATATCGGTCACTTTGGAACAAATTATCTGAGTTTCCATTGACTCCTATGGGGAAACTCGCTTTGATATACGAGTGCTTTGGATTGCAAGCATTCTTCTGGAACGAATTATGCTCGTAATCCAAGGTACCACTGTATAACCAAGTTTCATAAACAGAAGTGCAAATTTCAAATATAAAAACAAAAACAAAAAACTGTAACTCTATTGGCTGCAATGCCATTGTACATATTACCTGAATATATAACAACATTAAATATTAAGACAAGAAAAATATGAAAAGCCTTTTCCTAAATTATTTCTCCTAGCAGCTTAGTAGATGTCCCCTACACATTCTTATGTGGTACTGCAGTGTTAATTTTGACGATAAATTTCTATTTAGTTTTAGTCATAGTCTTTTGGCTAAAATACCATTTTAGTTTTAGTCATATTTTAGTCATCTGAATTGTTTTAGCTTTAGTCGTATTTTTGTCGACTATAATAGTGTTAGTTTAGTCGACTAAATTAACACTGGTGGATACACATAAAATACTGTCCAGCATTGCAGACTTTTGTCATTTTTTTGTACTCATCTATATGCAGTACACGTTTACATGACTGTGTACACAGGCAAATTAAAAACAATGAGCTGCATTTAGATCAGTAAAAAATGCCTGTATTTCTAAACATGTTGTTTGTAGGCATCAGTGTGCAGGAGGCCCGTAAGAGGATTTGTTTGGCTATGTGGTTATATTAACCCCTTGCCCACCAGCGCACGACGATGTACGCCAGCACAATGGCACGACTGGGCAAATGGGCGTACCTGTACGTCCCCTTTAGGACACGGCTTAGTGGGCATGCGCGCGCCCGCCACGTACTCCATGAGTGTGCCCGCGGGTCCCGGGGAATTGATGTCCGCCGGGGGCCTGCAATAGTGACACGGAGCGGCAGAACGGGGGGATGCCTATGTAAACAAGGCATTTCCCTGTTCTGCTTAGCAACATGACAGGGATCTACTGCTCCCTGTTATCGGGAGCAGTGATCTCTGTCATGTTGTAGTGAGCCCACCCCCCCCCACAGTTAGAATCACTCCCTAGGACACACTTAACCCCTTGATCGCTCCCTAGTGTTTAACCCCTTCCTTGCCAGTGTACACAGTAATCAGGGCATTTTTATAGCACTGATCGCTGTATAAATGTCACTGGTCCCAAAATTGTGTCAAAAGTGTCCGATGTGTCTGCCACAATGTCGGAGTAACAATAAAATTCGCAGATCGCCGCCATTACTAATATAAAAAAAATGTATAATAAAAATGCCATAAATCTATCCCCTATTTTGTAGACACTATAACTTTTGTGCAAACCAATCAATATACACTTATTGTGATTTTTTTTTTACCAAGAATATGTAGAACAATACGTATCGGCCTAAACTGAGAAAGAAATTTGTTTTTTTTAATATATTTTTTGGGGATATTTATTATAGCAAAAAGTAAAAAAAATTGCTTTTTTCTCAAAATCGCCGCTCTTTTTTTGTTTATAGCGCAAAAAATAAAAACAGCAGAGGTGATCAAATACAACCAAAAGAAAGCTCTATTTGTAGGGAAAAAGTTTTGTTTGGATGCAATGTCGCACGACTGCGCAATTGTCAGTTAAAGCGACGCAGTGCTGTATCGCAAAAAGGAAGGGGGTAAATTCTTCCAAGGCTGAAGTGGTTAATGCATTGTATATTAGGCTAATAACACATTTTAGGATTTGCTTTTATCATCTAAATATTGATAAAGTGAGTCACTTTGATTAGCAGACATTAACACAATCTGTGTTATGCTGTGCCAAAACTGTATTAAATAACACAAAACATGTAAACAACTTTACAGGTGCCTATCAAAGAAGGTAAAAAACACAGCTACGGAGCTGGAGCTGGAGTTGGAGTTGGAGTTGGAGTGGGTTCAGCTCGTTTTCAGTTGAAATACATGGGACCATACTTGCAGAGAGATGAGAGGTCAGACCCGGACCCGAGAGTGCAGAATTTCATACCAGATACATGGCAGGTAACAAATGCACTGCAAGGTTAAAAGCAATATACACAACTACACAAAAACAGAACCTACATTATCAAAACACAAACAGGCAGCAGCTGAAAGGCTGCCATGACCAACATCAGAAGTAGTGCAGTAACACTTGAACCCCAACCTGTAATGGTAGAATAGAAATTGTTCTAAAACGTGCTAAAGTTAAAGTGGTTGTAAAGCCTCATTTTTTTCCCTAAAATGAAAAAATAAGTTTATACCTATCTGCTTTGTGCAATAGTATTGCCCAGATCGGTCTCTTACCTCTCATTCTGGTCAGTGATTGTAAATAAGCAAGAGTCAGCCAGGCCACTAGAATAAGTAGTCAGTGATGGCAGGCTTCATGTTTTCTTTAAATAGCTACAAATACCATCTGAAATGCATCAACAGGAGCTGTTTTACCTGCCAAAGAATTTGTATATTTTGTTTATCAGTCTTGAGATTTACACAGTCCTACTACATACCTCCCAACTTTTGAACTTCAGAATGAGGGACACTTGAGGAAGGAAGTAACCTTGCATAGCGCGCTGCGGCAAATGTGGGCGTGGTCAAACTTTTGACAGTGGGAGGAGCTTAATGGGAATCATTAAACAAAACTTGGGCTTCCTTGTATCTATAAAATATGCTTTTATTATTGTTCCACAAGCAAGAGTCTCATGGATATATACATACCCCAGCACATTCATTTAAAAAAGATAAAAGAATGCAGTGTTTGGAGTGCATTACGTACAAAGTGCAGGGTTGTAGGATGAGCTATATACAGAGTGCAGGGTTCTGGCATGAGCTATATACAGAGTGCAGGGTTGTAGGATGAGCTATGTACAGAGTGCAGGGTTCTGGCATGAGCTATGTACAGAGTGCAGGGTTCTGGCATGAGCTGTGCACAGAGTGCAGGGTTCTGGCATGAGCTGTGCACAGAGTGCAGGGTTCTGGCATGAGCTGTGCACAGAGTGCAGGGTTCTGGCATGAGCTGTGTACAGAGTGCAGGGTTCTGGCATGAGCTGTGTACAGAGTGCAGGGTTCTGGCATGAGCTGTGTACAGAGTGCAGGGTTCTTGCATGAGCTGTGTACAGAGTGCAGGGTTTCTAGCATGAGCTGTGTGTGTACAGAGTGCAGGGTTCTGGCATGAGCTGTGTACAGAGTGCAGGGTTCTGGCATGAGCTGTGTACAGAGTGCAGGGTTCTGGCATGAGCTGTGTACAGAGTGCAGGGTTCTGGGGTGAGCTGCATTCAGAGTGCAGGGTTCTGGGTTGAGCTATGTACAGAGTGCAGGGTTCTGGGTTGAGCTATGTACAGAGTGCAGGGTTCTGGGATGAGCTATGTACAGAGAGCAGGGTTCTGGGGTGAGCTATGTACAGAGTGCAGGGTTCTGAGATGATCTATGTACAGAGTGCAGGGTTCTGAGATGATCTATGTACAGAGTGCAGGGTTCTGAGATGAGCTATGTACAGAGTGCAGGGTTCTGGGATGAGCTATGTACAGAGTGCAGGGTTCTGGGATGAGCTATGTAAAGAGTGCAGGGTTCTAAGATGAGCTATGTACAGAGTGCAGGGTTCTGGGATGAGCTATGTACAGAGTGCAGGGTTCTAAGATGAGCTATGTAAAGAGTGCAGGGTTCTGGAATGAGCTATGTAAACAGTGCAGGGTTCTGGAATGAGCTATGTGCAGAGTGCAGGGTTCTGGGATGCGCTATGTGCAGAGTGCAGGGTTCTGGAATGAGCTATGTGCAGAGTGCAGGGTTCTGGAATGAGCTATGTGCAGAGTGCAGGGTTCTGGAATGAGCTATGTGCAGAGTGCAGGGTTCTGGGATGAGCTATGTGCAGAGTGCAGGAGGGGAGGCAGCGGAGGGCAGTATGATGGGGTGGAGGGCAGTATGATGGGAGAGGAGGTAGTGGAGGGCAGTATGATGGGAGGAGGTGGTAGTGGAGGGCAGTATCATGGGAGGGGGGGTTAGTGCAGGGCAGTATGATGGGAGGGATGGTAGTAGAGGGCAATATAATGGGAGGGGGTTTAGTGGAGGGCAGTATTATGGGAGGGGTGGTAGTGGAGGGCAGTATGATGGGAGGGGTGGTAGTGGAGGGCAGTATGATGGGAGGGGTGGTAGTGGAGGGCAGTATAATGGGAGGGGGGTTAGTGGAGGGCAGTATAATAGGTGGGGTGGCAGTGGAGGGCAGTATAATTGGAGGGGGGCTGTATGATGGGTGGGGGTGGCAGTGAAAGGCAGTATAATGGGGGGGGGGTTAGTGGAGGGCAGTATAATAGGAGGGGTGGCAGTGGAGGGCAGTATAATAGGAGGGGGGGCAGTATGATGGGATTGGGGCAGTATGATGGGAGGGGTGGTAGTAGAGGGCAGTATATTTGGGGGGTAGTGGAGGGCAGTAAAATGGGAGGGGGGCAGTATAATGGGGGGGTAGTGGAGGGCAGTATGGGGGGACTGTACAGCATGACTGGAGAGGGTCAGTGTATGGGAGGGAGCAGAGTGACCATGAGTGTACTCAGAGTCAGGGCAGTGCAGGGAGCATTTCTCCTACCTTTATTCCAGCGCAGGAACAGCCTTCGGGGAAGACCCGGGGTCAGGGCGGAGTCAGGGGTGGAGCCGGGGGCGGAGCTTAGGCGCGAAGAGGAATCCTCCTTTGGCTAAATGCTGGGGCTCCACTCAGGGAAGACTCGGAGTCGGGGGAGGAGTCAGGGGCGGAGCTTAGGCGCAAAGAGGACTCCTCCTTTGGCTAAATGCTGGGGCTCCACTCTCCTCCTTGTCGTGACGTCACTGGTTGTTAGACGCCAGGCGGGCCATCCCTAGCAACCAGTTGTTTTGGCAGTGAGCCAGGCAGCGTCTGGGGGTGAAATGAAGCGGTCTCGGCCAAAACTGGTACAGCGGGCAGTGAGGGACAGCGGCAATGCGGCGGCAATTTTTAGGGGGGCATCAGATCGACCAGTGGGGCAATTCCGGGACATTGTATTGTCCTGGAATGAAGGTGCCCGGGACGCGGGACAGACCTCCCACAGCGGGACTTTCACGGGCAATCCGGGACGGTTGGGAGGTATGCCTACACAGCACAGCCAGGTTGGTGACCTGACTGCATATAGATGATATAACCTGGTCACCTTGACACTCCCAGAATGGACAGTTAAAAAGCAGTAGCAGACTTATGAGCCCTTTCAACTGCACACTCAATTGCTAACAGCAGGGTGTTTACTTGTTTGCTGTGTAACGTCTGCACTGCCTGTTTGGCTCTTAGAGCTTTCCTTACCTTCTCCAGTACTGTTGTACTGGGGATTACATAAGGCTGATACCAGGTCAAATCTGGGTATTTATTCTCCACTGGCAGTTTAGGCATTATGACAACCACATTTCATGAAGGATTCAGAAATGCAGAAAACTGAGATTTTACAAAGGTGCATTAGTAGATAAATTGAATTGCCCCTAAATAATGTACAAGATATTGCATTCTTGATAGAAATACCATATTCACAATAAAGACTACAACTGACTGAGCAATTACATTCTACAATTTAATTTAACATGTATCATATTTTACTGTATTATGATGACCTTCAATATGACTAATTGTGTCTTCTGCTAGAGGGAACTTCTTGATGTGGTGGACAATAATGAATCTGCAGTGATAGTGGCTCCCACCTCTTCAGGAAAAACCTATGCTTCTTACTACTGCATGGAGAAAGTGCTAAGACAAAGCAATGAATCAGTTGTGGTTTATGTTTCTCCTACTAAGGTAAGGTAACATTCTCTTACAGCTTTGGAGATCCTCAAATATTTAACATAAAATAAAGCAATTTAAAACAGAAATATGGGAGTATTACTTTTTAAAGAATCATACTTACCTAGGTAGATGCAGCATCGGTCCTCACTGCATCTGTCCCCCACCGGTTGTAAGATTGACAACCGAGTGATCGGCGATGTTTGATGTTGTCTGTGAGCAGAGAGCTGGTGACTATCAGTCACCAGCTTTCTTTGCTGCCCCCCCTCCCCCAAGCTTACTGGAGCGGTGGGCTGTGGAGGTGGTGGAAGTGGCCCGCTCAGGCTCTCTGTGACTTGCTGAGAGGTTGAGCTGGGTGTCGGTCCAGGCATGTGGGCGGATCCCGACCATAGGGTCATGATCTTTCCTGAGCCTGGGCCGGCTCTGTCACGTCAATCGACAGAAGTTGATCATTGAATGGACAAGATGCAAAGCTTTTTTCGATCAGCATGTAGGCAGGTTGAAAAGGTGTGTAGCTTAGTTAGCCAGCATCCGGTCTAAGCTAGGGAAAGGGGTAATTGTCTTCAGCTCAGTCTGGGCTTTTGGTCCTGGCTGACCCACCTGTGATATAAAAGAGGGGACAGAGTAGGCCAGGGGGGAAAACTGGAGAGGGAATGAGAACGCGTGTACTGGTGGGTTGCAGTGTTGTAGGCTTTTCATAGCGTTGCTGAAGGAACCGGGAATTGTGGAGTACATCCAAGCCTTGGACAATGTCATAATGCACTCTCACCTCATGGAGGTATGCCTGGGCCACTAAATTATCTTAGTTAGGATTAGGGACAGAACGATGTTCAAATTGACCTGTATGCTGCATCATGTTTAGTAAAGTTATATGACCCTTTATGAGCCTAGTCTGAAGTTACTCAAAGGGGTGCTATTGGTTCTGGCATATTTCAAAGAACCTGTAAAGCACAACAGGGTATGAAGAAACACTGTTACAAAAAGGGCTAACCCAGCAAGACAAGGAAGAGTAATGAAGTTGCCAAGGGTAACCAAGCACAATTCAAAACACTAAGCAACCAGTTGTTAAAGAGGAACTTTACCCATAACAGCTTGATAAAAAATAATATTCTTTAGCAAGGAACATGCATTTCACATTAATAATTATGCTACCAAAATGAGTGTGTGCTGTATTTGTCCCCTGCATTGCTCCTGTTTCTTCTTGCTGGAGGCTCAAATTTTGCTGAAGCACAGAGCACCTGAGCAGAAGTAAATCATAAAGCAGAATTAAACCCATCAATTTAACGGTTTCAATAAACAGTTACATTCCTGGAAGCTATGATTAAGCACTAATGTTAGTGCGAAACGTCAGCTCTCTTTTGTCTGTTGTTACCTTCGATTTTGATGTGAATCTTTCCAAATAAACAAGGCTATTTTTAAGAGTGCGGCTGTCCAGAATCTATTCCTGTTCATTACATTCCTGGAATGCCAGGATTGATAATTGTCACATTTGCTTGTGTTCACAGCCAAACTGTCAAACCATCAAATGGCAGTTGCAGATCAAACAGAAGCAGCTTCCTAGGCTGTAAAGGATAGGGGGGTTTAATTCCACTCTAACCACTTGCTGCTAAATCACGTACCTGTACATCATTTGACTTCAAGTGGTTGTACTGGAGTGATGCCTGCAGTTGAGCATGTGCAGAGCAGGGTGAGACAGTGTACCAGTGAATCTTAATCACATGCTGACCTTATAACTTACATATTTGGCGGCAAAGTGGCACTGCTGCGCAGGATCACATACCTAGTATGTGATTCTGCTCTTCCAGGTCTGGGGCGTGCATGCGCGCCACTAGCGACCTGCTCCCGCTGGGATTATACACAGTGGGAGCTGAGCGGCGGGTACTGCGGACTTGATGTCTGCCGGCACCCGCTGATCCTTCAGTACTGAGGGAGAATGGAGGTCTGCCTATGTAAACAAGGCAGATCGCCATTCTGTCATTAGGGAAGCCATGGATCATGTGTTCCTGCAAAGCAGGGACAAGGATCCATGTCTTCCCCTAGTGAAAGCACCTCCCATAGTACACAAAAACACAGGCTAAGCACACAGTTAAATGATCTGGTATACATGGGATGAAGGTGTAACTCAGTCCCAAATTATACCTACACAACCAACTTTAATTGTCCCAATGATGTTCACCTATTTACTCCTATTGTTGGTCATTATATATGGCAATATGTTTTTAAATGTATGTAAAATTTCTATTTTTGCATAATAAATTCTTTTGTATATTGTATACCTTTTGGGGTGTAACTCGTAAAAGTCCTATGGGCAATGAACTGTGGTTATACTGTCAGGTCCATAAATATTGGGACATCGACACAATTCTAATCTTTTTGGCTCTATACACCACCACAATGGATTTGAAATGAAAGGAACAAGATGTGCTTTAACTGCAGACTTTCAGCTTTAATTTGAGGGTATTTACATCCAAATCAGGTGAACGGTGTAAGAATTACAACAGTTTGTATATGTGCCTCCCACGTTTTAAGGGACCAAAAGTAATGGGACAGATTAACAATCATCCATCAAACTTTCACTTTTTATACTTGGTTGCAAATCCTTTGCAGTCAATTACAGCCTGAAGTCTGGAACGCATAGACATCACCAGACGCTGTGTTTCATCCCTGGTGATGCTCTGCCAGGCCTCTACTGCAACTGTCTTCAGTTTCTGCTTGTTCTTGGGGCATTTTCCCTTCAGTTTTGTCTTTAGCAAGTGAAATGCATGCTTAATCAGATTCAGGTCAGGTGATTGAGTTGGCCATTGCATAACATTCCACTTCTTTCCCTTAAAAAAACTCTTTGGTTGCTTTCGCAGTATGCTTCGGGTCATTGTCCATCTGCACTGTGAAGCGCTGTCCAATGAGTTCTGAAGCATTTTGCTGAATATGAGCAGATAATATTGCCCAAAACACTTCAGAATTCATCCTGCTGCTTTTGTCAGCAGTCACATCATCAATAAATACAAGAGAACCAGTTCCATTGGCAGCCCTACATGCCCACGCCATGACACTACCACCACCATGCTTCACTGATGAGGTGGTATGCTTTGGATCATGAGCAGTTCTTTTCCTTCTCCATACTCTTCTCTTCCCATCACTCTGGTACAAGTAGATCTTGGTCTCATCTGTCCATAGGATGTTGTTCCAGAACTGTGAAGGCTTATTTAGATGTTGTTTGGCAAACTCTAATCTGGCCTTTCTGTTTTTGAGGCTCACCAATGGTTTACATTTTGTGGTGAACCCTCTGTATTCACTCTGGTGAAGTCTTCTCTTGATTGTTGACTTTGACACACATACACCTACCTTCTGGAGAGTGTTCTTGATCTGGCCAACTGTTGTGAAGGGTGTTTTCTTCACCAGGGAAAAAATTCTTTGATCATCCACCACAGTTGTTTTCCGTGGTCTTCCGGGTAATTTGGTGTTGCTGAGCTCACCAGTGCATTCTTTCTTTTTAAGGATGTTCCAAACAGTTGATTTGGCCACACCTAATGTTTTTGCTATCTCTCTAAAGGGTTTGTTTTGTTTTTCCAGCCTAATGATGGCTTGCTTCACTGATAGTGACAGCTCTTTGGATCTCATATTGAGAGTTGACAGCAACAGATTCCAAAACCAAATAGCACACTTGAAATGAACTCTGGATCTTTTATCTGCTCCTTGTAAATGGGATAATGAGGGCATAACACAAACCTGGCCATGGAACAGCTGAGCAGCCAATTGTCCTATTACTTTTGGTCCCTTAAAAAGTGTGAGGCACATATACAAACTGTTGTAATTCCTACACCGTTCACCTGATTTGTATGTAAATACCCTCAAATTAAAGCTGAAAGTCTGCAGTTAAAGCAAATCTGTTTTGTTTCATTTCAAATCCACTGTGGTGGTGTATAGAGCCAAAAAGATTAGAATTGTGTCGATGTCCCAATATTTATGGACCTGACTGTATATGATCACTATCTTAGTGTCACTGGTCCCCAATAAGTGTCAGTTACTGTATGACTGTCCACCGCAATATCGCAGTCTCACTATAAGTTGCTAATCGCCGCCATTAATAGTCAATAATTAATTTTTATTTAATAAAAATATCTCAGTTTGTAGACACTATAACTTTTGCACAAACAAATCAATATACACTTATTGGAATTTTTTCTTACCAAAAATATGTAGCAGAATACCTCTTGGCCTAAATTGATGAAGACATTTGTTTTTCTCCATTTTTTTATTGGATATGTTTTATAACAGAAAGTAAAAAATACAGTTTTTTTTTATCTAAATTGTCTGTCTTTTTTTGTTTATAGTGCAAAAAATAAAAACCGCAGAGGTGATCAAATACCACCAAATGAAAGCTCTTTTTGTGGGGAAAAAAGAACATACATTTCATTTGGGTACATCGTTGCATGGTCGCGCAATTGTCAGTTAAAATAACGCAGTGCCATATTGCAAAAAAATGGCCTGGTCATGAAGGGGGGAAAAATCTTCCTGAGGGCAAGTGGTTAAACAGTATAGACACTTATTTTGAATGTTTTACATATCTGCAAAAGGAGCCAGCCTGAAGTGATCTAGCAGGGCTTAATTTTCTGACCAAAGTTCCACTTTAAGCAAGGTACCTGGTTAGAGTGATAGGTCCTCCAGTAGCGAGGGGGGGTCGATGTTTTGGCTTCCTTCTCAGCGGTTGGTATATAATAGCAACCGGACCTGAACTCGTGTTACGAAGATCCATGGCCTGGTCACCAGGTACATGAAGTGAAAGAGTTGTGTGAGAGCACACATGAGGTCTGCGCTATGTGCTCGGTGGAACCCCATTCTGTTACTGAGAGTGAGATAACAGTAGACTGGTGGCGTGGGTGAAGGCTCAGAGCATCCCTCCTAATGCAAACATACAAGTTACAGATTTTAGTGACTTGGGACAAGTTGCTTTCCGGAGTCACTCTGTATTTTTTACTGCACACAGTGAAGGATCATCTCTAAGTCGGTGAACTGGTTTAATATTAGATTCACATGACCACCGTCTCTGCCTGGTCTCGGGCGTTGATGAGCGGGCTCAGCACAAAAGGTATCCCACATGCAGGACAAGTAGACCCTGCCCACAAAATGGCGTAGTCAGAGAGGAGACACCGCTTACAAGCAGCTGCAGTCACTGATCAGTGTTTCCTTCTGGTGCTGCATCCTGCTTTTAGAATACAATGTCCCATGGTGGAAATGGTGGAAATATGTAACTGTCTATGACCAGGTTTGGAATCCAGTGCAGTATAAACATTAACATTCTGCTAGTCATATTCCACTCTTGTGCATTTACATGGTTATAGATCTTCTTGTTTATGCCTTGTATCTTTAGACCAGAGGTTGCAATATCCTATATAACTGTTCCTTTCTGTATAACAGGCTCTCGTAAACCAGGTTGTAGCCACTGTAACAAGTATGTTCAACAAAGATTTACCAAATGGTATGGCATTGTGTGGAGTTTTCACAAGGGATTATCGCACTGATGCATTAAATTGTCAGGTGTGTATCATCCATTCCCGCTTACAATTGTTTTAACAAAAATGAACAGATTTTTAATTTTAAATATAGGGCAAAACTTGTTTTCCTTCACTGTGGATGGAATGGGGAAGGTTTAGGGCCTCTATCATGTTTGTATCGGTGTCTGTGTTCCTGCTAAGGAGATTCGCCCATTTATCTGTCCTGGTGTCACCAAGACAGAAAGCGAGGGGAAATTCAAAACTTGAATTGAATAGAGTTGTTATCAGAACAAGAGGTGAGGGTAAATCTTCCAATGGGGCACCTATTTATGTGACAACTGTCCAAAGTGGAGTACACACTATAAGAAAATCGGGCGAAAGATTGCCTGATTTTCCTTGTTGTTTCACAGCAAATCAGAACTGAGTAAGGAAATATTGTACGCAATTTCTTGTATGACAAAAGCTTTTTTATGTTGTTGTGTATTGCTTCTGATCACACACAGTCTTTTGTTTCTTATTTTTTTTCACATACGAAAATCGTACAAAAACAGAAATTCCCATATGAGAAAAAAGTTTGTCCCTTCAGAAATTTTTGTTCAGAAGGTCAGAATAGCCTGTTGAAAGTTGTGTACACTTTATCGTTCCTCGGACTAAAATGTTCACCGGATTTTCTTATAGTGTGTACGAGCCTTTAGATGGGATTTTTCTGTTGTCCTGTTGTGTCTAAAGAAAAGGAAGTGGAGAGAAATCTACCCAGGAGGACACATACAGCAAGCTTTAACCTGATAAGGACTTTTAATGTTTCCTCACTATAGCTACAACTAAAGGAAAGCAAGTTTTATCATGCATACAATTAAAGGGTAACTCCACTTTTGTGGGAAAAAAAATAGCAAATAAAAAAATAATAATATAGCATATACTGTACAATTGCGACTCAAGTCATATTGTAATTGATTGTTAATAGAAATTACCTTTCCCTTTCAAGCAGCTCTGTAAATTTCTGTAACCTGCGATGCAAAATGGCTACATGGAGGTGTTCTATACACAGAATGTGTACAGAACACCCCCCAGAAACATAATTCCTTCTTGTGTGATTGACTCACTGATCTTCCCAGAAGTCTGCACTAAGATACATGTCAAATTTCAGGCATCCTCTGCAACAAAAATGTAATTTTTGGTGAGATACTCCCAATAGGAAATCACGTATAAAGGTATGCAGACCCTGCAGTTTTCCTCAATAGAGCCCTGCAGGTGTAGCTGTTGTTTGATAATTATGAAATTGCTTCCATTTGATCCACTTTCCACATAGACACAGACAAACACACAGGGGTTTCTTCAGAATAATAAAAGATAGGAAACTGCAACAGATTTTGTTAAAATCCTTGCAATGTACATAGATCACCTAGAGGGGAGTTACTCTTTAAAGCAAAGAGAAGTGATCATAGTCCACTTTGATACAACAAAAAATGGAACAATATCAAAGTACCAAACACAAGTTGAATTTGTCATATTGCCCGCACCTAAAATAATAAGAATATTTGTTTAAAATGCACACATTAATTTAGTGAATTAATGTTAAAGAAGTTTACTACTTTTGAGAGAAAAATTGAACACCTCTTCATTTGGCCCTCTTTGGTGATTAACACCTGCGGCACGTTCAGAATGTTGTGGTGAAAAATTACTGCTTAAATGAATTGGTTAAATATAGTGTGTGACTTTATAGAGTCTGAGTCTATTTTCGTATTACCAAACACTAATACTGCAGTCCTTGTACTTACAAAATACTGCTTAATCAGTTGCCGACCACCCTATAGCAGTTTTACTGCTACAGGGTGGCCGCGCTGCGCAGGATCACATATATATATACATGATCCTGCACTTCCGGGTAGCAGGCACGAGTGCGCATCGCTGGTGGCTCGCTTCTGCTGCGATTCTACACAGCGGGTCCTGCGGACTCGATGTCCCCTGGCACCTGCTGATCGTTCAGTACACAGGCAGAACGGTAAGCAAGGCAGATTGCCCTTCTGTCAGTAGGGAAGGCATGGATCCTGTGTTCCTGCAAAGCAGGGACATTGATCCATACCTTCCCCTAGTAAAAGCACCTCCCACACTACACTTAAACACTAGCTAGGCACACAGTTAATCCTTTGACCGCCCCTTATGTTAACCCCTTTCCAGACAGTGTCGTAGTACAGTGACAGTGCAAATTTTTAGCACTGATCACTGTATTAGTGTCACTGGTCCCCAAAAAGTGTCAGAAGTGTCAGTTAGTGTCCAATTTGTCCGCCGCAATATCTCAGTCTCGCTATAAGTTGCTGATCGCCGCCATTACTAGTAAAAAAATATAGATAAAAATTCCATAAATATATCCCATAGTTTGTAGACACTATAACTTTTGCGCAAACCAATCAATGTACACTTGGGATTTTTTTTTACCAAAAATACGTAGCAGAATACATTTTGGCCCAAATTGATGAAGAAATTCGATTTTTTACATTTTTTTGTTGGATATACTTTATAACAGAAATGAAAAAATATTAAATACATATTTTAATAAATAAATATTAAATAATATATTAAATATATATTTTTTCTAAATTGTCGGTCGTTTTTTGTGCAAAGAATAAAAAACGAAGAGGTAATCAAAAAGCACCAAAAGAAAGCTCTATTTGTGGGAAAAAAAGACACAAATTTTATTTGGGTACAGTGTTGCATGACCACGCAGTTGTCAGTTAAAGTAACGTAGTGCCGTATCGCAAAAAGAGGCCTGGTCGGGTAGGGGAGTAAATCTTTTCCAGAGCTGAAGTGGTTAATTACAGTGGCATAAATGAGAGTCTTACCGATACTCAAACTCTGTCCCAAAGGATCGTTTTTTTTAAAATTGAAATTTGCACTATAGATGGACAGCTAACATTTTGTCTGCCCCTACCTTAACGAAGAACTTATTTAAAATAGTCGGGGAATACACAGCAAACAGCAACCATTAAAACAATAACAACCTATATAATGCACAGTTCAGTGGTCAAAACGATAATAACATGAATCACAGTGTATACAGTGCAGCAGTCCAGAGTATGTAATACACAACAAAGCTCTTATGCCCTGTACACACGATTGGACATTGATCGGACATTTCGACAACAAAATCCATCATTTTTTTCCGACGGATGTTGACTCAAACTTGTCTTGCATACACACGGTCGCACAAAGTTGTCGGAAAATCCGATCGTTCTGAACGCAGTGACGTAAAACACGTACGTCGGGACTATAAACAGGGCACTAGCCAATAGCTTTCGTCTCTTAATTTATTCTGAGCATGCGTGGCACTTTGTGTGTCGGATTTGTGTACAAACGATCAGAATTTGAACGATCGTATTTAGTTGTCGGAAAATTTTATAGCCTGCTCTCAAACTTTGTGTGTCGGACATTTTCCGTTGGAAATTCCGACCATGTGTGCAGGGCATTAGAATGCAGAGATCAGGCATGGAACACCGCACATAATAAAAAATGCAAAGGTCAGGAGTCTGTACCATAGTCCTGCCTGCTGGTCAGTTGGAGGCAAAAAGTTCCTGGTGTCAGCAGTCAGTGGGAGTAAAAAAAATGCAAAAGCCTTGGTGGTTAGTAAGAGGAAAAAAAGAAGACTATGGCCAGTGACTGAAGGAATTCCTCATTGACAATGTCAGTGGGAGGAACAATTCCCCTTTGCAGCATCTGCATCAGTGGGAGGAAGAATCACCTCTCCCAGGACACTAATGTTCAGTGGGAATAAAATTCCCTCTATCCCTTCACAGGCATTTAAACAAAAGAACCTTGTGCCAAAGAAAGTAAATCTGTAAACAAACAATTGCCAGCAGCAGTGTAAATGTGAGCTGACTAGCGTCACTAAGCAATGAAATGGTAGGACACCGCGCTTAGCAAGTACAAGATTCAAACATATTAAACATGAATAAGTTAATCAAACATGTTATTCAATATAAATGTCCCACTGGTGACGTAAAGTGCTTGTGCATAAATAAATGATAAGTGCTCCGATATTCAGTGTTCAGACAGAGGTGCCCCACATGGATGTACATTCACCCCTAAACGTTGACCACCTATCGCTAGAGTGGTCACTTGCGCTTTGTGGGGAGTAAAGTCCACTAGATGACTTTATCCAAGGTCAGCTTTGCTTAGGATAACCCTCCATGGATGGGAAGAGAAAATGACAGACGTGGTTGGTCTTGTTGTTTTCCATCCCCTTGAAAAGCATTGGTAGTCGGAGGTGTTTTTCCCCCCTGCCCCTGAAAAACATGGGTGGTCAATGGTATTTCTCCCCGCATGAAAAGCATTGCTGGTCAATGATATTTATCATCCTTGCCTTCTGAAAAACATTGCTGATTTGTGGTAATTCCCTTCCCTCAAAAAGCACTGCTGACCAGTATTATTTTTTCCACCTCCAGCCCTGAAAAGCATTAGTTTGGTATTTTTCCTCCCTCCCCCTGAAAAAGCATATCAGTGGTGTTCAGTGGGAGACACAAAGTACACTTTCCTGTTTCTTGCTGTTGCTCTGTGTCTTGTGTCCTGTGCCACTGCTTGTACAGTAACATCACTGCCAGAACTATGCTTATGCTATCTGACAGGAGATCTCTGCTCCCAGCAGTATGTGAATAGGTGTAGAGCTCACGTTTCAGGTGGTTGTGGAGGTTGTTTTTCCCCCCTCACCTAAAAAAAATAGGTGGTCAGTGGTGCCCTACCCCAAAAAGCATTGATAGTCAGTGGTGTTTCCTTCCCCACTTAAATAGCACAGGTGGTCAGTGGTGTTACCCCCTCTCCCCAAAAAAGCATTGATGGCCAGTGGCATCCAGAAAGTAGAAAAGCATTGGTGGTCAGTGGCGTTTCTCCTCCTTCCACTTGAAAAGCATTGTTGGTCAATGATATGTTTCCCCCCTCTCCCCTTCTTGAAAACCATTGATGGCCAGTGTTGTTTCTCCTACCCTTGAAATGCTTTGTTGGTTAGTGGTGTTTCCCCCCAACCCCTCTTGGAGGCATTGCAGGTCAGTGGTGTTTCCCTCCCCTGAAAAACATTGGTGGTCAGAGATGTTTCTCCCCCCTGCCCTTAAAGCCATTAGTGCATAAACCACTCAGCTGCTAGGTCCCTTTTAGCAAGAGCCCACCTGTAGTGATGTCATGGGTGAGTCAGTGCCCATATTTAAGGCAGGTTAGGAGGAGCCTTCGTGCAATATGGGTGTGGAAGCCAGAGACCCCATCAGCATGTGGATGTAGTCAGCTAAGTGGTGGCCCTGGACAGGGCTGTAGAACAAGGTGTGGTGGCCCTGCACTCAGAAGAGTCAGCTGCAGTCATCCTGTCTCTTATGGTGATGGAGGCTAGCGAGGGTTGCAAAAGGCCTTTTAGGCCTGGCCAAGTGTTCCCTGAAGTGAGACTATCCCCCTGGAGAACTTGGGAGAAGTTTACTAAAGCCAGCGTTGAACTGCAGTGATCCGGTCTCAGGAACTACATGCAAGGAGTTGTGAGCTGGATACAGATAGCTTAAGGCAAGCCAGAGCTTTCTGAGTGAGTCCTAATGACCATGGGAAGGAGAGAAGGATGTGGCAAGCCTCATGCAGTCCTGAGGTACAGCTAGTAAGAGGCCCTGAGTAGTAGCCATCCGTTCTATTAGTGCAGCTCTGCCAATAGCAGGTGGCTTCAGAGCTGGTAAGAAGCACAATAAAAGAGCTAATCAAAAGAAGTTCTGGACAGGAAACCTATTAGACAGCAGTCTGTAAGTACAGAGGCTTTCTACATCTTACACACACTAAAAGTGGAAAACATTTTTAATAATAATAGTGCAGTATTTTATTTTTTAAAATCCAAGAAAGTATATATATAGATCTCAAACTGCTATAAAACATTATCATTTAAAAAAAGTTGCTAGAAACTTTTCTGTGAAAGAAACCTTTAAAACATTTCTAAACCCCAATATAATCATACCCTATTTTACTGTAAATCTCTTTCCCCTAATTTACTATAATACTTAATCTAACAGCAGTTCTGGGCTCCTTTCAACTGCTAACACCCACACACACCCTTGGTGACAGGACATGTGATTGCTGTCATTTGCTGGTTCTACCTGAATGCAGTACCTTGAATGGATTTGCCTGAATACAAATCTAATCCTTGGAAAGCTACCATGCTTACTACTACCATGGTTCTATGTTCCAGTAGATGAAGGGAACTTTGGCTAACTGATAGGTAAGTATTACACAACTTTGCCTTATTAGCTTAGGTCAAAAGACAGGGGGCAGTTGGAAAAAATAGTTTAGGATTGCATAAGAATTTCGAAACCCCTTAAATAAGTGAATTTTAATGTAATTTTTTTTGAAAGCTTGCATATTTGAAAACTGCAACTTTATAGCTTTTAATAAATATTTTTATTTATTACATTGCAAAATATTATCTAAATAGTGAATTGTGGCCTAAAATGTTATTTCGCATTGTATTCCTAAATGGGTAGAACAAGGTCTGTTTTCCTTCATTGGCTATTAGCTTAAAATAAAAAATAAAGTTTAGTTAAAGTGTTAATAAATCCACAACCGTAAAATCAGTCTGTATATCAGGGATATGCAATTAGCGGACCTCCAGCTGTTGCAAAACTACAAGTTCCATCATCCCTCTGCCTCTGGGTGTCATGCTTGTGGCTGTCAGAATCTTGCTATGCATTATGGGACTTGTAGTTCTGCAACAGCTGGAGATCCGCTAATTGCATATCCCTGTTGTATACGCAGTAAAGCATGCTTGTTATACTCACTGTGGAACCTGAGGGGTTAATCCTGCGCATTGTGTAAAAAGGATGTTTGATCCTGTCTCCTCTGATCATCCCCTTCTTCCATGGTCCCCTAATCATTTTCTAATAGTACAGAGCTTGGGGACAAGCTGCACATGCTCTGTCTGGTGTGTATTGCTATAAAGTTTTTTTTTTTCTTTGGCTCTGTGCTGATCACATACACTCTTCCATCAGCACTGTCCAGACAGAGGGTCAGGGGTCCTGCAGTCTCACAGGACAGCCAGTGCTCTGCTGGACACTAATAGAAGTCACAAGACTGCTCTAACTGCCAATGAGAAAAGGTATTTAGCAGTTCATATTTGTATTTCTATGTTCTGTGTACTGTGGGAGACCAGATATAGTGCATGCAGGGTCCTGGGTTTATTAACACTTTAAGTTTTTTTTTTCTATGCAGGACCAGGGACATAACTTGACTCTAAAGAAGTGTGTCCCATGTCTATCTGCTGCATAGTATAGAAATCTTCTCCCAAATGCCACCAGGTCTTTCCTACAGTGCTGATCTTCTGGCGCTGCAAGTGTGAAAGATGGGTGCTGCTCACCCTCCTCTTCTACCAGTCTCCATTCATATAACCCATACTGTTCTTTCCCAGAGTGCATAGTGTTCTGTGATTGGAGAAAGAGGATCTCATCATTAATCTGCTCCTCCTCCATTCACAGAATGCACTGCATTCTGGAAAAGAACTGTAAAAGTTCCATCAATGAACAAGGCCAGTGGAAGGCGCGGGTGAGCAGCGCAACTCTTTCTAACGCAAAATAGCTAATGTTAACCCCAGCAGCACCAGAAGATCGGTGTTGTGGGGAGGACCTGGTGGCATTGGGGAGAAGATTTCTACACTATGCAGCAGTCAGCCAGACATGGGACAGACTTCATTAGAGGTAAGTTATGCCCCTGGTGCTGCATAGCAAAACACACGTTTAACTAAATTTCAGCTTTAAAGTCATACCTGGCTGTATTAAATAATAATAAATAATAATAGAATAATAATAAATTCAAACAAATGTAATAATAAAACAGTTCTTATACTGTATTTACCAATGTCACATATAGAAATGGAGGTATTACCAACATAAACCAATAGGATGGTTGTTTGTTTTACCTGTACCTACCAATGAAAGCCTATTTATGAGCTGCCACTTTAGGTCATGTGTTGATGTCAGGAGAGCCCACGAAAAGGGGTAAGATCACAAGAGATGTAATTTTTTTTAATATTTACAGTATATGCATAGCATTATTACTCTGTACATGTGCTTTTATGCAGGTACTGGTGACAGTTCCACAATGTTTGGAAATTCTTCTGTTATCGCCTCATCGGCAGGATTGGGTGAAAAAAATCAAATATTTAATATTTGATGAGGTATGTAGCATTCTAGATTACATAAATAATGTATGTGGTGAACAAAAACAATGTTATTGTTTAGTGTGTCACACAATAGCAAATAAGAGTTTTCTGGAATGAAACCTAAATGAGACAAGTCAGGGCTGGATTTACCATTAGGCAAAGTGGACCTGTGCCTATAGACAGCCAAGTGAAAGAGGGATCTTTTCCTTTATAATTACCAGCCACACTATTTTTTCCACATCTTTAGAAAAACAGTCATAGACAAAGTGAGCTGCACTAGGTGCCAGCTGTTGTGTGCCTATAGCCTGCAGTGAAAGAATCCCAGCCTGTATCAGGGCCACTACAAGTAGAACAGAGTCTCATACAAGAGATAGTCAGTCAATGGTTCACCTGCCTTACATGGTTGAGCAACTGTTGCTGTTTAGTGAATCTGTCCATTGATTTTAAAAAGAAAATCTTTTCAAGTGGAAGTAAACCTGATTTTTTTTTTTTTTTCTTGATATCATACTGTAGAGTATAAGATTTCCTATCATTTGAGCCCCAGTCTCCACACAGAGTTAATCAATCTTTGAGCAATCTTCTTTTATTGTTCAGTGAGACAATTCTTGACAAACTGAGAAAAACTTTGTCAAATCCTCCCCCTTGCTGTGAGTGACAGGTGATTTACATCTCGTGCATTAGCCTAAGAGACATGCATTATTTTTTAATTCCCTCCCCCACTTCTTTCTTCAGCAGCTCTGCAAGGATTGGCTGTTCCACACCTCAGCATGATTTGGCATGCTGAAGTCATGTGGTTACTTTCCTGTCTTTTCATTGGATGTTGGAGATCATAGCAGAAGTTCAGTTAGAAATACACAGGAGAAAATGCATATTGACAAGGGAAGTGTAGAGGTGGGCGGGGAGTCTACTGACATCACGACTCCACCCACCGAGCTCCAGACAACAGACACACCCACAGAATGTGCAGTTTTTCGGCTCTCATAACAGACAGAGGGGAGACATTTGACAGGTAAAGATACATGCAGGAGGCATGTATATCCTTATAGATAACCCCAATGGCAGTAGTTTAGAAAGGATGACATTGTGTTTACATCCACTTTAAGTTTGTGTTTATAAGTGTTGTGATTTACATTTCTTTAAATCTGAAAAATATATTTTTACAATGCAAGGTACACTGCTTGGGAGGAGAGCTTGGAGCTGACGTTTGGGAGCACCTACTAGTCATGATTCGTTGTCCATTCTTGGCTTTATCTGCCACAATTAGCAACCCAGAGCACCTCACTGAGTGAGTATATACAGTTTAATATAAATACAAACTCTGTGGTCTATGGAAGTACCTGGTGCACATGCCTCATTGAAGCTTAATGTTGTATGTTCACAAGTTTTCATAACATCATATTCTTTATGGTGTCAGAGACCTTTACAGACATCTCAAGATATATAAACATATTGACTGTGTTTATGCAAGAGGAGAACATCACTTATAACAGAACAGGTATTAAAGTGAATGCACATGGCTGGACACGAGATGGATACCTTTACCCACACCTACTGGGCACTGTTACCCCCTTTGCCCTCTTTCAGCTTTCAGTGCTGTCACACTTTGAATGATAATTGCGCGGTCATGCAACACTGTACCCAAACAGTTTTTTAAATAATTTTTTTCACATAAATAGAGCTTTCTTTTGATGGTATTTGATCACCACTGGATTTTTTATTTTTTTGCTAAACAAACGATAAAAGACTGAAAAAAAGCTGTTTTCATAGTTTGTTATTCAATTTTGCAAACAAGTATTTTTTCTCCTTCACTGATATGCGCTGATGAAGCTGCACTGATGGGCACTGATGAGCACTAATTGGTGGCACTGATGGTCTCTGATAGATGGCACTGATAAGTGGCACTGATAGGCAGCACTCATAGGTGGCACTGATGAGCACTGATGGGCACTGATAAGTGACACTGATGATGAGGCACTGATTGGCAGCACTGGTGAGCACTGTTGGGACTGCACTGATAATCAGGACACTGATAATCAGTGCCTTGATTATCAGTGCCAATGTCCCTTTAACACAACCCGGTTATTGGCTTTCTTCTTTTCTTCTCCCCCTGACAGTGTGAGGAGAAAAAAAGGCAATAACCAGCTTGTGTTAACATCTGTGACCGCTGCTGTGATTGGCCCCTTACCCTGATCTGTGATCAGCTGAGTCCATTGGACACAGCGATCACAGAGCGTGCCGCCCGCATGCCACAGGGAGCACAGGGGAAGTGCGATCATGGGAGGATGTCAATAGGACAGCCCTCCCAGCAAAGCAAGCCCCTCAGTTTGGAGAACATGCATTTTATTAAATGTATCACCATAATCATCAAATTCTTGTGTAATCCCCTATGGGACTAAGTGTATGGAGCACTCGGTCCCATTTAGATCTGTGCTATGGCTACTGAGCTAGTGTGGTCGACAGCATGCCCTCATCACCACCGCCACTGTTTGCCCATAATGCTCATAAGGAGACAAATTTGAATAAGGTCTGAGTAAAAGTTTTTACATAAGAGAGGGGTAGTGATATACAGTGCACACAGAAGTGAGAAGGCTAACAAAAATTTCAACGCTGCCATCTTGCAGCCTGAGCCTCTTTTGCTGTACCCCTCTTTCATTGTCTTTGTATACCGGAGTACAGACAACTGGGCCAAGATCTGCCCACCAGCTATTTTGGGAGAGAAAGACTAGAGTAATCACTGGTGGCCTGATTTGTTGTGATTGATGGTATGCCCTGGAGACAAACTTCGTCATTTACAAAAACACATGCCACCAATTAGAATTCTGGTCTCTCTCCAGAATAGCAGGCAGGCAGGTCTGGGCTCAATTGTCTGTCTGGTGTACAAGGAAGATGTTAACGCTCATGGTCGAATGTTTTATAGCTATTTTTCTCTTAGGATATGTTAGGGAATGTTATGTTTGCCTGGCAAAAGGGAACAAAGAAAGACAGGCCCGAAGCAAAAAAAAAAATAGGCGTAGGGCCTCATGATAGGGGGAACAAGGCATAACAGGCAATGGGGATTCATGTTAATAAGGGAGCATGTAGAGGTCACCTACGGTGATTGGCTGGTGGCATCAGGAAGGCGGGGGCTGCTGGGGAGGTACATGTGCAAGACACACACCACAGCAGACCCGTACTGGAGTACAGAAGAGAGTCTTTGTCTTGTTTGTAGCTGGACAGGTTCCGGGAGTTGTCACCAGATGTGGAGCAACACGGAGTGCCTCGTCCGCGGGAGCTGTGGCGAATTGCATTGGGGTCGCTGCCAACTTGCTACGTAACTCCTTGAGTGCATCCACATGGTCAGCGTATTCCAAGTGTAAAGTTTGGAGGATTGAAGCTCCACAGGACCGAGTGCAAAGCCGGTAAAACTTTAAAACAAAAAGGCTTTTGGTTTCAGCAGGAAATAAAAATAAGGCTTCCAGCAGCACACAAGCATACAATTACAAAATAAAGTCTACTTATCTTCAGCACAAAGTAAAAATGTAAAAAGGCAAATACAGTTTATGTGGATGGGTCTTCACCCCAAGGTTTTAGCAGTTCTTGTAGGCTAGATCAGCAGTCTCCAGCACACTCACACCTCTCCACAACAGGTGTCTCCACACAACTCCTCACCAACACACCTAACACTACTTTCTGCCTTTAACCACCTCAATACAGGGCACTTACACCCCCTTCCTGCCCAGACCAATTTTCAGCTTTCAGCACTCTCACACTTTGAATGACAATTATTGAGTCATGCAACACTGTACCCATATGAAATTTGCGTACTTTTTTTCACACAAATAGAGCTTTCTTTTGGTGGTATTTAATCACTAGTGGGTTTTTTATTTTTTGTGCTATAAATAAAGAAAGACCGTAAATTTTGTGAAAAAAATGCATTTCTTTGTTTCTGTCATAAAATGTTGCAAATTAGTAATTTTTCTTCATAAATTTTGGCCAAAATGTATACTGCTACATATCTTTGGTAAAAATAACCCAAATTAGTGTATATTATTTGGTCTTTGTGAAAGTTATAGAGTCTACAAACTATGGTACCAATCACTGAAAATTGATCACATCTGATCACACCTGATGTACTGAAGGCCTATCTCATTTCTTGAGACACTAGTCAGGAAAGTACAAATACCCCCCAAATTACCCCTTTTTAGAAAGTAGACATTCCAAGGTATTAAGTAAGTAGCATGGTGAGTTTTTTTAAGTTGTAATTTTTTCCCACAATTCTTTGCAAAATGAAGATTTTTTTTTTTTTACAAAATTGTCATATTAACAGGTTATTTCTTTCACAAAGCATATGCATACAACAAATATACAACAAAATACACTCTGCTACTCTTCCCGAGTATGGCGATACCACATGTGTGAGACTTTTACACAGCCTGGCCACATACAAAGGCCCAACATTGAAGTAGCACCTTCAGGCGTTCTACGAGCATAAATGACACATCTCATTTCTCAACCACCTATTATACTTTTGAAGGCCCTGGAGCACCAGGACAATGGAATTGCCCACAAAATGACCCCATTTTGGAAAGCCAAACACCCCATCGTATAATCTATGAGGCATAATGAGTCTTTTGAACGGTTAGAGGGGAAGTCCGCCAATTTTTTTTTAAAAGTCAGCAGCTACAAATACTGCAGCTGCTGACTTTTAAAATAAGGACACTTACCTGTCCAGGGCGCCGCAATGTCGGCACCCGAAGCCGATCTCTACCTCGGCTCTCGGGTGCTGCCGCCGCCATCTTCGGTAAGGGAATCAGGAAGTGAAGCCTTGCGCGAGTCGCGCTGCGCAATTCGAATGGCCCCTGCTGTCTCTGGGACCCGTGTGTCTCCCAGCAGACAGCGCGGGGGGACTGGAAGATGTGTAGACTCCCGCGGGAGTCTATGTCTGGAAGTGGGTGCAAATACCTGTCTTATACAGGTATCTGCACCCCCCGCCCCCCTGAAAGGTGCCAGATGTGATACCGGAGGGGGGAGGGTTCCAAAAAGTGGAAGTTCCATATTTGTGTTGAACTCTGCTTTAATTTTTTTCCAGAAGTTTTTGGAAAATGTGGGAAAAAAATGAAAACGCATTTTTTTTTTTTACACAAAGTTGTCAATTTATAAGATATTTCTAACACATAGCATGTATATAGAAAACAATGTACCTCAAAACACATTCTGCTACTCATCCTGAGTATGGTGATACCACATGTGTGAGACTTTTACACAGCCTGGCCACATACAGAGGCCCAACATTGAAGTAGTACCTTCAGGCATTCTTGAAGCATACATTACACATCTCGTTGCATTCCTACCTATCACACTTTTGAAGGTCCTTGAGCACCAGAACAGTGGAATTACCCACAAAATGACCCAATTTTCGAAAGCAAATACCCCAATGTATATTCTATGAGGCATGGGCTGCAGATAGGTACTTGGGTACACTGATGGGCTGCAGATAGGTACTCGGGTACTCTGATGGGCTGCAGATAGGTACTCGGTTACTCTGACGGCCTGATGACAGGTACTCGGTTACTCTGATGGGCTGGTGACAGGTACTCGGGTACTCTGATAGGCTGGTGACAGGTACTCGGGTACTCTGATGGGCTGCAGATAGGTACTCTGATGGTCTGGTGACTGGTACTCGGGTACTCTGGTGGGTGGTGACAGATACTCTAAAGGGCGGTAACAGCTACTCAGATGGGCTGTGACAGGTACTCAGATGGACTGTGACAGGTACTCAGGTACTCGGTATTCATATGAACTGTGACAGGTACTCAGATGGACTGTGACAGGTACTCGGGTACTCAGATGGACTGTGACAGGTACTCGGGTACTCAGATGAACTGTGACAGGTACTCGGGTACTCAGATGAACTGTGACAGGTACTCAGATGAACTGTGACAGGTACTGAGGTACTCTGTAACTCAAATGGACTGTGACAGGTACTTTTATGGGTGGTGACAGATCCTCTTTATTGGGGGGGCAATCAGTGTGATTGGTGTACACTGTAAGGGTTAATGAGATGTTACCGCAATCTCCTTCTCACACACGATCAGTTTGTGAGGAGGAGAACCTGGTAACATCTCGTTACCGCTCTGTGTTTAGTGATTGGCTGTGAAAGGATCACAGCCGATCAACGTGGTAAACAGCCGCCGGCCAATGGCTATTTACTGGCGCCGGTGACGAGCAGTTTACCTGGGAACATGCTGCCACTGACGTGTACGCACAGCATGTTTGCAATCGCACTCATGCGCCGTGCAAAGTGGGGAGGTACCATCTGTGATCGGCCGTGACTTCATCACTGCCGATCGCGTGGTAAACAGCCATGCCCAATGGCTGCTCACCCCCCTCAGTGACGAGCGGTGTCTCCGTGACACGCCACCACTGATAGTACAGGGCTGTGCGCACATGATCGCGCTCATGCCCTGTTTAAATGGACATACGTCATATGACACCCGCCCAGAATGAGAGCCGCAGCGCCCAGCTGTCATATGATGGTGGGCGGGCGGCAATCGGTTAGGAGCTGCTTCCTGGAGGCTCTTAACCCTGTGTGTGCTGGAAACCTTGTAGTCAGTAGTGGAGGTCCTTTCCCACCCGAATATCACTTCAGGGCCTCCGAAATTCCGGGTCCCAAATATCTCTCTATTAACTCAGAGAGAACTGCGAGTCAGTCCACTTCTGATTATGGCTATTCCCAGGAATTCCTCACCCATCCTGGGTGAACCCCTGAATACTTCCACACTTCCCTTAAAAGGACCATAACCCAAATATCAGTGCTATATAGCACCCATCCAGGACCCAACCTTGGCGTCCTGACCATATCCCCCCCCCCCTGCCTCAAAGCGGAGGTGTTGGAGGCACCATTCGACACCATACAATGGTAGTTTCTCTCCGCTGTCGTCGGTTTCCTACTTAGAAAAACTACGAAGTGCTCTTCCCCACTGACCTCTTGAGACAGGACCGCTCCTAACCCTTCACTTGAAACATCTGTCTGCACCACAAAATCCTTAGCAAAATCTGGAGCTACGAGCACCGGATGCTGGCATAATGCCGTCTTAAGCTTCTGAAAAGCTTCTTTGGCCTCGGCATTCCACTTTATCATCACTGACTTTCTGCCTTTGGTCAAGTCAGTCAATGGTGCAGCAATGGTGGCAAAGTTGGGGACAAACCTCCGGTAGTAGTCAACTATGCCCAAAAATGCTCTGACCTGCTTTTTGGTTAGGGTATGGGGCCAGTCCTGTATGGCTTGTACCTTACTCATTTGAGGCTTCACCAGCCCTCTACCCACAATGTACTCTAGGTACTTGGCTTCCTCCATCCCAATTGCACACTTCTCGGGCTTGATGGTGAACCCTGCTCTTCTCTACCTGTCATCCAGGTAGACAGAAGCAAATCGTCGATGTGGATGCAAAGTTTTATCCATGGCCCATTGGAATGTGACAGGGCAGAGTGTAGACCAAATGGCATCCTTTTGTATTGAAAGTGGCCTTCCAGGGTGGAGAAGGCTGTTTTCTCCCTGGCTTCCTTGGTTAGGGGAATCTGCCAGTACCCTTTTGTGAGGTCCAGCGTGGTGGTATACCTGGCAGGACCCAACCTCTCTATTAGCTCATCTATCCGGGGCATGGGATATGCATCAAACTTGGAGCCTTCATTAAGCTTTCTAAAGTCGTTGCAGAAGTGAAGAGTGCCGTTGGGTTTAGGTACCAACACGATTGGACTCGACCACTTGCTCTGCAACTCTTCAATGACTTCAAGCTCAAGCATTCTTTTCACCTTTTTCAGACACTGCCACCTTATGAGCTTCTGGGATACGATAAGTAGGGATGAGCCGAACACCCCCCGGTTCGGTTCGCACCACAACCCGCGAACGGACCGAAAATTCGCACGAACATTAGAACCTCATTGAAGTCTATGGGACTCGAACGTTCTAAATCAAAAGTGCTAATTTTAAAGGCTAATTTGCATGGTATTGTCCTAAAAAGGTTTTGGGGACCCAGGTCCTGCCCCAGGGGGCATATATCAATGCAAAAAAAAAGTTTTAAAAACGGCCGTTTTTTCGGGAGCAGTGATTTTAACCACTTAGCAACCGGCCCATAGCCGAATGACAGCTGCAGGGCGGTTGCTTAACTCTGGGATCACGTCATATGACGTCTTCCCAGAGTTCCCCTCTCGCGCGCCCCCTGGGGCGCGCACCTGAACATATCCGTGACCGCCGGGTCCAGAGTTCCAGAATCACGGATCCCGGTAAATGGCCGCTGATCGCGGCCGTTTACCATGTGATCGCGCCGTCAAATGACGGCGCGATCACATGTAAATAGACCGGCGTCATCTGATGACGCTGGTTCCTCTCCTCCCCTCCTGTGTACCGATCGGTACACTGTGAGCGGAGAGGGGGATGGATGGATGGCTGCAGCACTGTGGGCTGGATTTGTAGTGCCCACAGCGCTAATCAGTGACATCCAGCCATCCATCCATCCATGCTCAGCCATCCCTAATGCTCTGCAATGCTGTGCACTACTCTGCAATACCCCACACCACTGTGCAATACCCCACAATACCCCACACCACTGTGCAATACCCCACACCACTGTGCAATACCCCACAATACCCCACACCACTGTGCAATACCCCACAATACCCCACACCACTGTGCAATAACCCACACCACTGTGCAATACCCCACAATACCCCACACCACTGTGCAATACCCCACACCACTGTGCAATACCCCACAATACCCCGCCATACTCTGAAATACCCCGCCATACTCTGAAATACCCCGCAATACTCTGAAATACCCTGCAATACTCTGCCATACCCAGCCATGCCCTGCCATACCCAGCCATGCCCTACCATACCCCGCAATACTCTGCCATACCCCGCAATACTCTGCCATACCCCGCAATACTCTGAAATACCCCGCAACACTCTGCCATACCCAGCCATGCCCTGCCATACCCCGCAATACTCTGCCATACCCCACAATACTCTGCCATACCCCGCAATACTCTGCCATACCCAGCCATACTCTGCAATACTCTGTGATACCCAGCCATACTCTGCCATACCCTGCCATGCTCAGCCATACTCTGCCATACCCTGGCATGCTCGGCCATGCTCAGTCATACTCGGCTGTACTTGGCCTCTGTATGTGGCCAGCCTGTGGAAGTCTCACACATGTGGTATCGCCGTACTCAGAAGAAGTAGGAGAATCTATTTTGGGGTGTCATTTTTGGTATGTGTACATGCTATGTGTTAGAAATATTGTATAAATGGACAACTTTGTGTTAAAAAAAAAAATGCGTTTTAACCACTTCCTGCCCACCGGCTGTCATACGACGTTCTTGACTTTGTGTGGGGATATCTGAATAATGCCTGCAGCTACAGGCATCATTCAGATATCAGCTTTTTTAGCCAGCAATTTCCTACACCATAAGAATGATCATAGCGGCTGTTCCACTGCTTGATCGTTCTTACGGAAGGCGAGAGGGGATGTCCCCCCCCTCCCGCCACCCTCCGGTGCTTCTACCGACTCACCGCTACGATTGAAGCCAGGATCTTTTTTTTTTTATTTCAGGCTTCCCAGCCTAGAGGTGAGATGTGGGGTCTTATTGACCCCATATCTCACTGTAAAGAGGACCTGTCGTGTTATATTTCTATTACAAGGGATGTTTACATTCCTTGTAATAGGAATAAAAGAGGTCAAAAAAATGTTTTTTTTTTTTAAAAAGCATCAAACTAAAATAAATAAAGTAACATGAACAATAAAAAAAAAAAAAAAAAATTTAAAGCGCCTCTGTCCCTGTGTGTTCGCATGCAGAAGCGAACGCATATGTAAGTCCCGCCCACATATGAAAACGATGTACAAACCACACATGTGAGGTATCAGTGCGACCGGTAGAGCGAGAGCAATAATTTTGGCCCTAGATCTCCTCTGTAACTCAAAACATGTAACCAGTAAAAATTTTTAAAGCATCGCCTATGGGGATTTTTGAGTAGCGAAATTTGGCGCCATTCCACAAGCGCGTGCAATTTTGAAAGGTGACATGTTGGGTATCTATTTACTTGGTGTAACTTCATCTTTCATATTATGCAAAAACATTGGGCTAACTTTGCTGTTTTGTTTTTTTTTTAAAGCACAAAACTGTTTTTTTTTTTCCAAAAAAAGTGTTCAAAAAATTGCTGCGCAAATACCGTGCGAGATAAAAAGTTGCAATGACCGCCATTATATTCTCTAGGGTCTTTGCTAAAAAAACATATATAATGTTTTGGGGTTCTATGTAATTTTCTAGCTAATAAATGATGATTTTTACATGTAGGAGAGAAATGTCAGAATTGGCCTGGGTGCTCCAGAATGCCTAATGCCGCGTACACACGAGCGGACTTTACGGCGGACTTTGCCCGGCGGACTTTTCGTCGGACTTTGTTGGCTCCTTGCGCCGGACTTAAAAACGGACGGACTTGGCCACACACGCTCACTGCAAAAGTCCGCTGGTTTGGAACGCGGTGACGTATAGCACGTACGACGGGACTAGAAAAAGGAAGTTCAAGCCCCACTACGGCACCCTTTGGGCTCCTTCTGCTAATCTCGTGTTTATCTTGTGTTAGTAGAAGTTTGGTTAGAGACGATTCGCGCTTTTCACACTTCAGCTTATTTCGTTAGTTTTCTGCGGTTCAGTTTGTGCTTGTGAGGTTTGTATCTGCTTTTCAGTGCGTGTTGGTCAGTTCGTAACCTGCCTTGCAGGCCGTTCTGGTCCGCTCGTTACTGATTTTCAGGTCGTTCTTCATAGGCCTTGCTGTTCTTCAGTGCGTTTGTTATAAGTTTGTTTGTTTGAGCAGCCGACCGTTTTGAAGCCATGTCGCGTGGACGTTCTCGTTCTCGAGTTCCTGCTGTGTGGGGACTTGGTGTTGGGGTTAATACTTTGACCCGAGTCAAGTCCATGAACAGGGCAAGGAGGAGTTCATGGACCAAGAATTGGTTGCGCCAGCGTGACCAGTTCTCTCATATGCCTTTGCTCCGTGAGCTCCGTGAGAATAATCCTGAGGATTTCAGGAATTTTCTCAGGATGACGGACCCCGTCTTTGAGCGTCTGCTGGCTATGCTGACCCCCTATATCAGCAGGCAGGATACCTGCATGAGGCAAGCCATCAGTGCGGAGCAGAGGCTAGTTGCCACGTTACGTTACTTGGCGACAGGGAGAAGTCTTCAGGACTTGAAGTTCTCAACAGGCATCTCCCCCCAGGCTCTGGGGATCATAATCCCAGAGACCTGTTCTGCTATTATTCAGGTCCTGCAGAAGGAATATATGAAGGTAAGTTTTATCCTTTAACATTACATGATATGTATTAAATGTTTTTTGATGTATTGTAGAACTGTCCTCTTTACCTAATTGCCATGCTTTCAATATGCTGTGAATGTCCCCTTTATCTTCGTGCATGCCTATTTTAATCATTTTTTGCCCTACATGCATAATTTCTTTCATTAACCTCCCCACCATGCAATCCTGGGTCCATTTATATCTTTAGCCTATAGTCCCTTGAACAATGTATATTGTCTGCTCCATTGTCTTGTTTGTCCCTCCCCCACCCCACAAATGTTTGAACCAGTCAGGTGTGTTTGTTAACCTAATTAGAACCCCTCCTCCACCCCACAAATGTTTGAACCAGTCAGGTGTGTTTGTTAACCTAATTAGAACCCCTCCTCCACCCCACAAATGTTTGAACCAGTCAGGTGTGTTTGTTAACCTAATTAGAACCCCTCCCCACCCCACAAATGTTTGAACCAGTCAGGTGTGTTTGTTAACCTAATTAGAACCCCTCCCCCACCCCACAAATGTTTCAACCAGTCAGGTGTGTTTGTTAACCTAATTAGAACCCCTCCCCCACCCCACAAATGTTTCAACCAGTCAGGTGTGTTTGTTAACCTAATTAGAACCCCTCCCCCACCCCACAAATGTTTCAACCAGTCAGGTGTGTTTGTTAACCTAATTAGAACCCCTCCCCCACCCCACAAATGTTTCAACCAGTCAGGTGTGTTTGTTAACCTAATTAGAACCCCTCCCCCTCCCCACAAATGTTTCAACCAGTCAGGTGTGTTTGTTAACCTAATTAGAACCCCTCCCCCACCCCACAAATGTTTCAACCAGTCAGGTGTGTTTGTTAACCTAATTAGAACCCCTCCCCCACCCCACAAATGTTTCAACCAGTCAGGTGTGTTTGTTAACCTAATTAGAACCCCTCCCCCACCCCACAAATGTTTGAACCAGTCAGGTGTGTTTGTTAACCTAATTAGAACCCCTCCCCCACCCCACAAATGTTTGAACCAGTCAGGTGTGTTTTTTAACCTAATTAGAACCCCTCCCCACCCCACAAATGTTTCAACCAGTCAGGTGTGTTTGTTAACCTAATTAGAACCCCTCCCCCACCCCACAAATGTTTGAACCAGTCAGGTGTGTTTGTTAATCTAAATAGAACCCCTCCCCCACCCCACAAATGTTTGAACCAGTCAGGTGTGTTTGTTAACCTAATTAGAACCCCTCCCCCACCCCACAAATGTTTCAACCAGTCAGGTGTGTTTGTTAACCTAATTAGAACCCCTCCCCCACCCCACAAATGTTTCAACCAGTCAGGTGTGTTTGTTAACCTAATTAGAACCCCTCCCCCACCCCACAAATGTTTCAACCAGTCAGGTGTGTTTGTTAACCTAATTAGAACCCCTCCCCCCACATTCAAATGTATCAATGGGCCATCAGAGGGGGTGAGTAATCTTATAAGTGTGCCTTATGTTTTTCAACATTTCAATTACAAACACACATATTAATAATATTTGACTGCTGTTGTTTACTAATGTTTTGGTGTAATCTGATATACAATTTATGTTTTAAAGTCCTTATCTTATTTTTTTTTGCACTCCACAGTTTCCTTCAAGTACACAGGAATGGCAGACTGTGGCCTCCCAGTTCGCTGACCGTTGGGACTTTCCCAACTGTGTAGGGGCGATTGACTGGAAGCATGTCCGGATTGTACCACCACCACATTCGGGGTCTTATTTCTATAACTACAAGGGGTTCCATAGTGTAGTTTTGATGGCGGTGGTCTCGGCACATTTGGACTTTATGTTTGTGGATGTGGGGAAGAACGGCCGGATGTCTGATGGAGGAGTCTTTGCACAGACCGAGCTGTGCCATCGTCTACAGACCGGTGGCCTGGAATTGCCACCTGATGACGAGAATGTGGATGGACTCCCCTCAGTTTTAATTGCTGATGAAGCATTTGCTCTCGGTGAGAACTTGATGAGGCCGTTCCCCCAAAGGACACTCACCCCTGACAGGAGGGTATTTAATTATCGGCTGGCCAGAGCAAGAAGAGTTGTGGAGAATGCCTTTGGGATTCTGGCCAGCCGGTTCCATTTATTCCTTTCTTCAATTAATTTGGCGGACTATAAACTAAACTACGTCATCCTTGCTTGCTGCATCTTGCATAACTTTTTAAGGAGACATTCAGCAACATATCTATCCTCTGTTGGGCCTGAGGCCAGACTGGAACAGGATAGCACTTTGACAGGCCTAGAAATTGGCCGTATTGGCTTGGCCCCCCGAACCGCACGTCAAGTGCGTGACCGTTATGTCAATTATTTTAATGGTCGGGGGGCCATTGCTATTCAGCAACAGCTGTAAGTTTCTTACAAAAAGAAAAAAGAAAATTGGTTTATCTAAATGTCTTGTTTTTATTGTTGTTTACATTTAAGTTATGTCTGTCTCCTAGTGCACTTGTAGTAGTGTCAAGTGCATTTAGCTTTAGTTAATCAGGCCCACAAAAACAAACCACAAAATTTGACTTCAAGAATCAGCCACACACATTGTATTGCGTAAAAAATTTTACTTTGTGCACATTGAAAGGTGCATTTTTTTACAAAAATTTTTTTTTTTTTTTTTATTTTGATTTTTTGTTAAATTATTTTACGTTGTGTAAAAAATGTTAGTTTTACTAAATTATTCAAGGCATATTTTCACAAATATATAGACCTTTATATAAAAAGATTTACATACACAACAGTGTTTTTGTAAACCAAACCAAAAAAAAAAGAACTTACAAAGTTCAACATTTAGAGAACGGTGCATGTAATGTCACCCTTGCAGAAATTGTTCATTTAGAAGATGCTCAAAATTGAGCTTTACAAAAGGGTCAAGTCAACATGTGCTATCTCCTATCATGGGTGAGCAATGTACGTGTTTTGTGTGTGCAATCCCATTTTTGGTTCCTCTCACCACCAAAGATTTTTCTGGATGAAGGGGTTGCAAACACAAAACAAGTACATTGCTAACCCATGATGGAAGATAGCACATGATGACACACCGTGTGCATCACACAATGTAAATTTGGGTATACCCCAAAAATTTAAAATACAATTTTTGAAACAAACAAACTTCCCAAGGAAATGAAGAACATGATTGATGTTTTTAGGCCAAACGTGATTATATTCGGCCCAAAACATCAATCATGTTCTTCATTTCCTGTTGCATGGAGTCCAGGCGAAGTTGCATGCTGTGAATTTGGTCACGCATTTTATCGATCTAGCCATTCCACAGCATTATCTGGCCAATTAGTCTTTGCGCACTGTCTGTGGTGAAGTGCTCTGCCGCTTGGCCTTCCACAACCAGAAACTCACCTAAAATGAGTGCATAAAAACAAGGTTTACAATATGCACGCCAAAATACAGTAACTCAAGCTGGGGTGTCAGTCATTCACTTGGTGGGCTTGAAACCTCGCACACTTCCTCCACCTCTCCTTCCTCAAGGTCATCGGGTGGGCGTGGTCTTGGGCTGGGGCTTGGGGTATCTTCTGCCTCAGGCTGGTGACTTGGGGGGGTCCTGAGATCCTTGGACTGTTGTCTAAGTCTTTTCTCCCCTATGAGAATTGAACAAAAGGTATAGTTAAAACACACTGATCTTTTAGCTTTTAATAAATAAAGTTAAACGTTGGTTATGATTTTTGGCCAATTTTTCATCATAATAAATTTTGAAGACAGGATGAACATTACCTCTGAACAACAATTATAAACAATGCTCATTTTCGGGCAAGTTTCACAGATGCTGACACCTCAATGATCTCCTATGTGTATTACCCCTCTAAAATTTATTTATGGTCACATAGTACACTATAGTGCTCGTGAGTCCAGATGTGGAAACAGCTGATGTGTCCTGTCCCTACATTACACTGAATCTTTTTTGATGAAGCATTATATTTTCAAACACATCTACACCACATCAACTAATTGTGGGAAGTCGACAAATTATCAAGACATAAATGTATGTCCAACCCTGTCCCATCGTATTTGGCGAAAAAATAACGTCACTTTATAAAGTATCATATCTATTCTAAAGAACGGTCTTTACGAACGATGCTGAAAAAACTCCAAAAATAAGGATCAGCATGCAAGTTAAGTATCTCAATAGTAAAACACAAGTACTTACTTTTTTTAAGCAGCTTCTTTATTCGCCAATATTGTTCTGGCTCCCGACTTTTGATGTCAGACCACCGCTTCCGCAATTGTTCTTTCGAACGTTTTGTACCAAATTTATCTTCAAGAGCGGTGACAACTGAGGACATTATTTTGTCCTTCCTCATATTCGGTCTTGTGTACGGTCCTTTTTTGCCATCGTAGTCCTCCCTTCTCAATATGGACACCATCTCCACCATCTCTTCAAAAGCCATGTTGGTGGCCTTATATCTCCTCCGGGATGTGGATGTTTGGGGCTTCGGGCTTTCCTCCGCGCTACTTCCACTTAATCTCTCCGCCATCTTTTGCTATCTACTCCCACTGCGCAATGAAGAGTGAAGGGGCGGGGCCAAATCGTACTTACGAACGTCAGGGGCGGGCGACGCAGGCGGAGCATGACACATGCGCAGTGTATATAAAGCTATTACAATGGCCTACGTATGTCCGTGCGGAAGTAGCGAGCGTCACAAACGAAGGTAAGATTAAAGTGTGTGTGTGTGTGTATGTGTCCCCTAGATTACAACCCAAACTATAATCCTGTGATTTGGGACTGACATTTAAGTTTGGATCTTGTGTCTTGTCTTGCAGAAAAAATGAATCCCTTTAAAGAGGAAGAATTTTTGTGCCAATTTATTGAGCTCTATGAGGACAAGAAAAACCTGTGGGAGGTCAAACACCCCCTATATTATAATAGGGATGTTAGGAAGGCAACACTGGGCACACTTTTAGAGTTTGTGAAGACTCGACTCCCCCAGGCAGACCTCAAGTTTGTGGACAAGAAGATTGGTATCTTGCGAAACATGTATAAGCGGGAACACAAAAAAATCCAGGAGTCGCTCAGATCCGGGGCAGCAGCTGACCAAGTATATGTACCCAAGTTGTGGTACTACAACAAAATGCGATTCCTGGATGACCAGACCGAAGCCAGGCAATCACTTTCCACCCTTCCCCCCACCCTTCCCTCCAAACTTCCCTCCACTCTTCCCTCCAGCCTTCCATCCACCTCCACCCCAGCTGAGGAGTCCCAGGATGACCTGGGCCTTTTCAGCATTGATGAAGTTGATGCGCCCAGCTTCAGCCAGGTATCCTTTTTTTTAAATTTTGGGATTGTGTAAATGTTATTAATGATGTTAAGGTGTTAATTTTGAAAGTGCTTCCTAAAAAATCACTTCTGCACAAAGAGTAATATGTAGACATATCACTAGACAGTAGTGGCCAAATATATACTTCACTTCAGATCTTGTTGATCATCTGAAATAATGGTGTTGTCAAATAGATAGCCTTTACTATTTTGTGTAATTATATTTGAAAGTCATGAGCTGAAAATTGTGTGTGATTGCATAACACAAAATTACAACTTATGTCCCTTTTTTTTACACAGGATGACCTCAGCCAGGAGGAGGCCTTGCCCAGTGGGAGAGAGGAGGAGGCCTTGCCCAGTGGGAGAGAGGAGGAGGCTGTGGCTGGGCCAAGTCGAAGCCGCACAGAGTGTCAGGTACCTCCCCTCCGCATTCTCCACAAAAGGCCCAGGAGAATGACACCAACTGAGCAGGAATCCCTAGACCTCATACGGGAAGCAAGCCTCATCCTGAGCAAACCACCCAATGCAGAGGAGGCGTATGGCACCTATATAGCCAGCAGATTGCTGGAGTTGGAAAAGGGCCAACGCCTCCTCTGTGAGGGTCTGATTTTTGAGGCTTACCAGAAGGGCTTGAGAGGGGAGCTTACTGCTACCACATATCTGGCAGATGAAGCCACTCCTCCTCCTCCTCCTGCCACAAGTACACCACCAGAGGCACAACCTCCAAGGAAGGCTGCAGAGAAGCGTGGAGGGAAGGCTGCAGAGAAGCGTGGAGGGAAGGCTCCACGGAAGAGTCGAAAGTGATTGCCTGGTTTCTGTCTGGTCTGACTGTGCTCCCTGTGCTCCCTATAGTCGCAAGATACCAATTTTCTTGTGCTCAAACTTGATGTGTTTCCTGGGGGACGAAAGGCTTCACAGATTCTAAAAGTGTCTCCAGTGTTGCCTTCCTAATTTTTTTTAGAATAAAATAAATACATTTTTGGTTACCTTACATTCTTGCCTATGTCTTTTGATTAAAAAATGCCTTTTTCTTTGGGAGTAGGCAGGTACAGGTCCAAAAGACTATGGGGTTGATTTGAGAAAAGCAAATAGTCTGTGCACTTTGCAGAGGGCAGTTGCCCTCTGCAAGTGCAATTGCTCCAGAGCATCAGAAATTATTTAAAAGCTTGACTTTGCAAAGAGTACCCAATCCCGTGCAAGTAAAATAAAAAAAAAAACATTTTTGCTTGCACATGATTGGATGATGGAAGTCAGCAGAGCTGCTTCACATTTAATAAAGCTTGGGAGCAACTGCTCTTGCAGAGGGCAACTGCACTTTACAAAGTGCACAGTCTTTTTCCCTTTAGGAAATCAACCCCTATGTGTGTTTTTGACAAAAGGCTTAAATCATTTAGAACAGTCATGTCCAAAGTCCGGCCCGCGGGCCATTTGCGGCCCGCGACCCGGTGTTATGCGGCCCCCCACTTGCTAATTGCTTCTTCTACTATTGTGGCCCCCACAGGCTATGGATGAGCTCGTTTTTTTAATATGTTCTTACCCCCTGAGTGCCGCTGATAAGCTGTGTGTTGCTGGCCATTGGGAAGATGACAGCGCGCCGCAGCCAATAACAGACACTAAGTCATTTCAACCGCTGCAGAGCTCTCAGTGACTCAGTGCCTGTGATTGGCGGCGGTAATTGGCAGCGGTGATTGGCTGCGGCGCGCTGTCAGCATCCTAGCTTGCTCAGGCACACTGACTGAACACGCCCGACGTCATCCCTGTGAGTGTCAGTGAGAGGCGCTCAGGGATTTCTCAGGGGATTTTCAGATTAGATAAGTACAGAAGTTATATATTTATAATATATTTTATAAAAACGAGCTCATCCTTGTGGGGGCCACAGAAAAAAATTTAAAAAAGCTCATCCTTGTGGGGGTCTATAGAAAAATATAAAAAAAACAGCTCATCCTTGTGGGGGCCTGAGAAAAATTTAACAAATCAGCTCATCCAAGTGGCGGCCTGAGAAAAATTAAAAAAAATAGCTCATCCTTGCACGGGGCCACAGAAGAGATAAGGGCCCAGAGAGACCAAAAAAAAAAATTGCTCATCCTTGCCCTGATCGGAGCCTAGGGGCCACAAAATTGATAAAGGCCAGATTTCTCAGAGGATAAAGTAGAGGAAATATATATATCCAAATAACTCATCCTCAGACTCTTCACCACACACAGCCACAAAAGGTAGGAGAATACTTGTTGGGCAGTGTATTAGTGTACCGGACGAACACACTTAGACCAAAACCTCTGGCAATTTCTAAAATGGCGACTGTAAATAAGAGAAGGAAAGTTGACAGTGAGGGCCGCCGCTTCCAGGACAGGTGGAAAGTGGAATATTTCTTCACTGAAATACGGAATCACTGTGTTTGTCTGATATTCCAAGAGACTGTGGCTGTTTATAAGGAATTTAATGTCAAGAGACACTACCAGTCGCGACATAGCACATACGACAAGCTAACAGGGCAAGACCGCAGTGAAAAGTTGAAGCAACTTGAAGCTGTTTTAATGTCGCAACAGCGATTTTTTACAAGAGCCCATGAGTCAAATGAAAATGCCACAAAGGCAAGCTATGAGGTGGCAACGTTAATTGCTAAAAATTGCAAATCTTTTGCTGAGGGTGACTTTATCAAAGAATGCGTTATGAAAATGGTTGAGAATATCTGTCCTGAGAAGAAGCAAGAGTTTGCCAACATTTGCCTGGCTCGTAACACTGTAGCACGAAGAATTGAAGAGATTTCATCAGATATTAAGAGACAGTTGACATCCAAAGGAGTGGATTTTGACTTCTTTTCAATAGCTTGTGATGAAAGCACAGACCTATCTGACACGGCTCAGTTGCTGATTTTTATGAGAGGGGTGGACGATGAAATGAATGTGACTGAAGAGCTACTTGACCTCCAGAGCCTTACGGACCAAACAAGAGGAAAAGATTTATTTGTTTCTGTTAGTTCTGCCATAGACGACATGAAACTGCCTTGGAACAAACTTACTGGGATTATTACTGATGGGGCACCTGCCATGGCTGGAGAACGAAGTGGATTAGCAACCCTAATCTGTAACAAGGTGATCGAAGAAGGAGGCAAAGCTATTAAACTCCATTGTATCATTCATCAACAAGTTCTCTGTGCTAAACATCTCAAATATGACCATGTTATGAAACCGGTGGTGAAGACTGTTAATTTTATTCGCTCTAAAGCCCTGTGCCACCGCCAGTTTAAACAGTTTCTACTGGACATCCAGGCTGAATATGAAGATGTTGTATATCACAATGATGTAAGATGGCTCAGTCGGGGTTCTGCACTTCAGCGTTTCTACACTCTCAGAAAGGAAATCGGAGAATTCTTGGAAACAAAGGGACAATCGATGCAAGAACTATCTGATCCTATTTGGCTGGCTGATTTGGGGTTTCTAGTTGACATAACAAAGCATCTGAATGTACTGAACACAAGTCTTCAGGGGAAAGATGCAGCGGTGAACCAGCTTTATTCACACCTCAAAGCCTTTGGAACAAAGCTGCAACTTTTCATAAGGCAGTTGTCACAAACACAGCCCAACACTATCCATTTTTCAGCGTTGCAGGAAATAATGAACAGTTTTCCACAGGACAATATCTGTGCACAAATGAGCAAGTATGCAGCAGACATCACATCTCTGGCTGGGGAGTTTAAACGGCGCTTTCAGGATTTTGCAGCTATTGAAAATGAGATAAGCCTTTTCTCCTCTCCATTCTCTGTTGACCCCGATAATGCTCCAGATCAGCTGCAGCTCGAGCTCATTGAGCTGCATTGTGACAGTGAGTTACGCAGTCGTCACCAACAGCTCTCTCTTGTGAACTTTTACCTCCAACTGGATAAGAGCAGGTTTCAAGAGATTCGAACATTGGCTAAGAAAATGTTGAGCTTGTGTGGCTCAACATATATGTGTGAGAAGACATTCTCTGCTATGAACTTTAACAAGAACTGCGTGAGGACAAGACTAAGTGACTCTCACCTGCGGGACATTTTGCGCATTAAAACCACTGCCTTTGACCCAGACCTAGCCTATGTTCTGTAGTCCAGATCCCAGTTTCACCCTTCACATTAGTGCAGGCAATTTTTTTTTTTTCAATTGAGATAAATATATTGTAAAATCTCAGTTAATTTTAGTTGGTCTAAATCAGTTATGAATATTATATTTGGACACAAGATGTATACTTGGGGTTATGTTCCTGTTCAAATTTTTTTTAACTTAAAAGTTAACAACCTTTATTATAATATGTAATGTACTTTACAATGTTCCTGACATATATTTCAGCTTCCTGGATTTGTTTTCATCTGGCCTTCAGATATGAAAGGCAGAGTGATTTAACACCTGTTTAGATTTGTTATCTTTGTGACGAAATGAAAAGTATGCAGTTTGCAATAAAGTTTGCATAAAATATTTAATTTGCATTTCATTTTAATGGTTCGACGAACGTCAGGCAAAATTGTCGGCCCTCAGCCATGTTCACTTCATGAAATCTGGCCCTCTTTGAAAAAAGTTTGGACACCCCTGATTTAGAATATCAAGTGAAACGTTCACTTGAGAAATTGCACAGCAAGTGCACTTGTTGGAAGTGCAGTCGCTGAAACTCTGAGGGGAAGAGCTTAAATTCGGGGAAGCTCTGCTGATTTATTCCGAAAATCATGTTAAATAAAAATTATTTGCTTTTTTTTGGGCTTCCTTGCATGTGCCCCTCGGATCCACAGCGAACGCACTTCAAAAAGCTCTTTCTGTGGAATTCAATGTATAATTAGCACTTGTAGTGAAAAATGATTTTGCCTTTGTTAAATACACCCCCCTATGTCTAATGAACAAGGGACAACAACCTCATTAAGGTTCATTAAAACAACACAAAATATGAATGTTAATTGTGGTAACTTGAAAATACACACAAAAAATGTGGTTATCATTTAACACACATTGTAAAATAGATAAGTGTTGAAATAAAAAAAAAAAAAAATATTCCAAAATCGATTTTAAAATTTATAAGTTATGGAGATCTGGCTTTTACAAAATATTATATTAGTCATGGCAGGAGGATAAATCATGAAGAAAGTAGTTTGTGAGAACTCTGTGTGAATATAAAGCAGAAAAACAACTTCATTCCTCTCGCATTATCAATCCTAAAAAAAGGCTGTATTAAAAGACGACAGAAGAGGAATGTGCTAGCTTCAAGACGAAGGCTAGTTTTACCAGACCGAGCGCTTCCGTCTTGTAATTGCTTCAGAGCATGCGTCAGTTTGAGTTCGTCGGACTAGCACACAGACGATTGGTTTGTCCTCTAGAAAGAAGAGTCCGTCGGATAAATTTTAAACAAGTTTCAAATCTAAGTCCCTCCAACTTTTGAGCAAACAAAGTCCGCTGGAGCCCACACACGATCGAATTGTCCGACGAAACCCAGTCCGCCGGGCAAAGTCCGCCGTAAAGTCCGCTCGTGTGTACGCGGCATAAGGGTGTTTCCCTGCATGTTGGGCCTCTGTATGTGGTCACGCTGTGTAAAAGTCTCACACATCTTGTATCGCCACACTCGGGAGTAATAGCAGAATGTGTTTTGGGGTGTAATTTGTGGTATGCATATGCTGTGTGTGAGAAATAACCTGCTAATATGACAATTTTGTGAAAAAAAAAAAGTAAAAAAAAACAAACTTGATTTTGCAAAGAATTTTGGGAAAAAATTACAACTTCAAAAAACTCACCATGCATCTTTCTAAATACCTTGGAATGTCTTTGTTCCAAAAAGGGGTCATTTGGGGGGTATTTGTACTTTTCTGGCATGTTAGGGTCTCAAGAAATTTGATAGGCCGTCAGTACTTCAGGTGTGATCAATTTTCAGATATTGGCACCATAGCTTTTGGACTCTATAACTTTCGCAAAGACCAAATAATATCCACCGATTTGGGTTATTTTTACCAAAGATATGTAGCGGCGGTATAAATTTTGGCCAAAATATATGAATAAAAATTACTAATTTGCAAAATTTTATAACAGAAACTAAGAAAATGCATTTTTTTTACAGATTTTTCGGTCTTTTTTCTTTTATAGCGCAAAAAATAAAGAACCCAGCGGTGATTAAATACCACCAAAAGAAAGCTCTATTTGTGTGAAAAAAAGGAAGGGGGTTTAAGTGCCCAGTGGTCAAGTGGTTAATTATGCTTAAAGTGAATATCATACCTGGGGGGTGTCTATAGTATGCCTGTAAAGTGGCGCCTGCTTAGAACAGTCCCTGCACAAAATGGAATAAAAGTCCTTCAAAACTGCTTGTGGCTTTAATGTAATGTCGGGTCCCGACAATATGGATCAAAATCAGTGAGACAAACGGCATGGGTCCCCCCCCCCCCCCCAGTCCATTACCAGGCCCTTTGGGTCTTGTATGGATATTAAGGGGAACCCCGCACCCAAATAAAAGAAAGGAAAGGCGTGGGACCCCTAGGCCCTATATACTCTGAACAGCAGTATACAGACAGTGCAAATAAGACAGGGACTGTAGGTTTGTTGTTAAGTAGAATCTGTTTGTCATTTTGAACTGGTACATTTTTAAAGTGTAGCTCCAGCCAAAAAATCTATTTTTAAGATTTTTGGAAAACATAGGGAAGGGTTATCACCCCTGTGACATTTGTTTTGCTGTCTGTGCTCCTCTTCAGAAGATTTCACCTCACTTTCTGTCACAATGACAAATGTTTTTAGAAAATTTGGGGTTTATAGTGAAGCAAGGATTGGTGATAAAGCATCGGTGGAAATGAGAAACGTTTTTCCCATATTAACTCTTACAGGAGAGAATTTCCCCTCCTATGGGTAGATTTCATCTCACTTCCTGTTGTCTCCTTCCGTTTGCAAGTAGGAATCGTTTGTAAGTTGGATGTTTGAAAGTAGGGGCCTTCCTATATACTCTGCAGAAATTGGGGCCTTAGGTGTTGGTGTTGCCACAACACTGTAAGCCCTCACAGGGCCCTGCTGTGAAATATTAGATCAATAATTGTAATTACATGCCCCTGTTGAACAGTGGCAGAAAAATTGGGCCTTTGGTGATGGTGGTGGTGCTGGTGCCACAACACTGTAAGTCCTCACAGTTACTCTTGGTGGGCGTTGGAACGGGCCCTGCTGTGAAATATTAGATCAACAATTGTAATTACATGTCCTTGTTGAACAGGGACAGAAAAATTGGGCCTTAGGCACTTGTGCTGGTGCCACAACACTGCAACCCCTCACAGATACTCTAGTTGGAGTGCAGAAATAAGCCCTGCTGCAAAAAATTGCATCAAAGATTGTAATTACATGCCCCTGTTAAACAGGGGCTGAAAAATTGGACCTTAGCCACTGGTGGCGGCGCCCAGAAACAAAAATATTCTTACAAGCTATCAGCATGATCATTGAGGAGGAAGAGGATAGTCACTCAGCATAACAGGATAGTCACTCAGCATCAGCATAGGCAGACTTGAATGGATCTGACATTTCAAAAAAATTTATTCGGTTACATCAGAATCAGGTGCTTGGTACCTGGTGGTGATCCAAGACTGATTCATTTTTATGAAGGTCAGTCGATCGACCGAGTTGGTGGACAGGCGCACCCTGTGATCAGTTACAAAGCCTCCAGCAGCACTGAATGTGCGTTCCGAAAGAACCCTGGATGCAGGACAGGCCAGTAGTTCAATTGCATACTGTGCAAGCTCTGTCCAGTGATCCATCCTCTAGACCCAGTAACCCAGAGGATTTTCGGTGGGAAAGGTGTCCAAGTCAGATCTTGCCCCTAGGTATTCCTGCACCATGTAAAACAGACGCTGGCGATGGTTGCTGGAACCGATCATTCCTTGGGGCTGTGGACTAAAAAATTGTCTGAACGCATCAGGCAGACTACCACCTTCTCCGCCACTCCTCCTTTGACTGACCGAAGCCTCGGCAACACATTGTCCAGGAACAGGAGTTTGTAACCTCCCAATCTCTAGGAACGCGTTGCACAGACCATTCTGCAAAGCCTCCCGAAGATGTTTCATCCTCTGCTCCCTCTGCGACGGCAAAATAAGGTCTGCAACCTTACTCTTGTAACGTGGATCAAGGAGGGTTGCCAGCCAGTAACGATCCCTCTCCTTGATACCATGAATACGAGGATCCTTCCGCAGGCTTTGCAGGATCAGGGAGGCCATGCAGCGTAGGTTTGCTGAGGCATTCGGTCTGGAGTCCTCTGGGTCACTAAGGACTACATGATCCGCAGCCACCTCCTCCCAGCCACGTACAAGTCCATGGGTTTCTTGGGACTGTAAATGATCCCTTAAAGACTGCTGCTGATGCTGAGTGCCAGGCTCCACCTCCATGCTGACACAATCCTCCTCCTCCTCATCCTCTTCCTGTGTGATCGGCGGGCACGCAGGAACACTGTCTGGATAAAGGGGACCTTGAGAGCTAAGGAAGTCCTCCTCTTCCTGCCTCTGTTCTGCCTCAAGTGCCCTGTCCATTATTCCACGCAGCGTGTGCTCCAACAGGTGGACAAGGGGGACAGTGTCACTGATGCATGCACTGTCACTGCTCACCATCCTCGTGGCCTCCTCAAATGGTGACAGGACAGTGCATGCATCCCTGATCATGGCCCACTGGTGTGGGGAAAAAAAACAAGCTCGCCTGACCCTGTCCTGGTGCCATAGTCGCACAGGTACTCATTGATGGCCCTCTGCTGCGTGTGCAGCCGCTGCAGCATGGCCAATGTTGAGTTCCACCTGGTGGGCATGTCACAGATTAGGCAGTTCTTGGGCAGGTTAAATTCCTTTTGGAGGTCTGCCAGCCGAGCACTGGCATTATATGACCGGTGGAAATGCACACAGACTTTCCTGGCCTGCCTCAGGACAACCTGTAAGCCCGGGTACCTGCTCAAGCACCGCATGGCATCTTTTGGCCTGTGTACTTGCGTAGCCCCTTGAACGCCTACGGAGCACCGCTGGTTCCGAGGACAAAGCACAGGAAGAGGCCATGGAGGAAGAAGAAGAGGAGTGGGTGGAGGAGAGAGGTGTGTCAGAATCACCAGTAGTGGCATTTTGGAGGCGTGGTGGCGGAACAACCTCCAACACTACTGCACCTTGTCCTGCATGCTTCCCAGCTGCTAGCAGAGTCACCCAATGCGCCGTGAAACTTAGGTAACGTCCCTGTCCATGCCTGCTGGACCATGAGTCAGCGGTAATATACATCTTACCGCTGACCGCCCTGTCCAGTGAGGCCAAGACATTGCCTTCCACATGCCAGTAGAGAGCCGGAATCGCCTTCCGTGAGAAAAAGTGGCGTTTGGGAACCTGCCTCTGAGGAACCGCACATTCCACAAACTCACAGAAGGGGGCAGAGTCTACCAACTGAAAAGGTAGCAGTTGAAGTGCTAGCAATTTTGCCAAGCTAGCATTCAACCGCTGGGCATGTGGATGGCTGGGAGCGAACTTCTTTCTGCGGTGCAGCAGCTGGGGCAGGGAAATGTGCCTGGTACAAGCTGACGTCGGTGTACCGATAGCCCGCAAGTACTTGGCTGTGACACACCTAATTCTACACCTTCATTCCTCATTCCTGCAGGTCTCAGAGAGGACTGAAGGTATAGTGGGGTTGGAGATCCCAGCTGATGAGGAGCAAGGAGAGGTCCTCTTTGTTCTTTGGTGTGCGTCTTTTAGGTGCGCTTGCCGACTAACTGGATGGCAGGTCAACATATGTCTGGTCAAGTATGTGGTGCCCAAGCGGGAGATGTTTTGGCCACGCGAGATACGCTTGAGACATATGTTGCAAATAGCAGCGATGCGATCTGATGCACCCATCTCAAAAAAGGCCCACACCAAAGAACTTGTGGAATAACGCGCAGAGACAGCAGCGCCCTGCACATGCGGAGCTCTGCGGTGTGATGCAGTCAGTGTGCTGCCCTTAGGCTGGCCCCTGGAGGGCATACTGCCTCCTTGATGATGTGCCTCCTCATCCTTCTCCTCTCTCCTATCAGGTACCCACGTGGAGTCAGTGACCTCATCATCCCCTCCCTCCTCATCACTGGAGCAAACCTGGCAGTATGCTGCAGCAGGGGGAACATGACTGCCAGATTGCTATCCTTCTTGGGCACCCCCTCTGTCTGGGCTCACGTTACTGCCTTCCTCTAGCTGAGTACCAAAACGCTGGGCATCCTCCTGGAGCATGTGCCCAACACTGTGGTCAAAAAGTTCAAGGGACTCCTCAGGAGGACATGGTGGGGCTAGGGAAGGAGTCACTGATGCCATTGAGCCAAAGGGAAGAGGTCGCGTTGGCAGCTACTTTGCCAGACAAAGTACCCTGAGCCTGGGTGAGAGAGGATGAGAAGGATGAGGACAGCTTGGTCATCCACTCGACCAAGTCTTCCGCATGTTGTGGCTCAACACGGCCAGCTGTGGAAAAAAAGGCAAAGCATGTCCCACGGCCACGTGCTGATGAGGATGCACCGTGTCCACGACCAGCACTGTTGCCTCTAGACACAGAGCCTGCTTGCCCTCTTTTATTGGCTTGTGACTGTCTGCCTCTGCTTGTTGGCCTTCCAGACATACTATTGGCCTGCAGTGAGATGTAGCTGCACAAAACTGGGATGTATATATATATACCGATTATACTGCAGCTAGCAGAATCAACTGCCTGTAGTATTATTAGTATGAGAACACCTGCACTTGTCTTCACGTAGCTATACTGTAGGTGCAACTGTGCAGGGTACACAGTACAGTAACTGGAAATACTTCAAAGAGCCTACACAAGCACCTGGCTTCAGGTAGCTATACTGTAGGTGAAACTGTGCAGGGTACACAGTACAGTAACTGGAAATACTTCAAAGAGCCTACACAAGCACCTGGCTTCAGGTAGCTATACTGTAGGTGCAACTGTGCAGGGTACACAGTACAGTAACTGGAAATACGTCAAGAGCTCATGCAAGCACCTGGCTTCAGGTAGCTATACTGTAGGTGCAACTGTGCAGGGTACAAAGTACAGTAACTGGAAATGCGTCAAGAGCCTACACGAGCACCTGGCTTCAGGTAGCTATACTGTAGGTGCAACTGTGCAGGGTAAACAGTACAGTAGCTTGAAGTACTTCAAAGAGCCTACACAAGCACCTGGCTTCAGGTAGCTATACTGTAGGTGCAACTGTGCAGGGTACACAGTACAGTAACTGGAAATACTTTAAAAACACCTGCCTGCCTGTCAGTATATTTGGAAGAGAAGAACAGGATCTAGCTAAACTGAATACAGTGTATATATATATATATATATATATATATATATCTATATATATATATATATATATATATATATATATATATATATATATATAGACAACACCTGGGATGCATATATATATACACAATACACTGTAAGTGCAGCTAACTTACTCAACCTGCCTACTCTAACTTAAATCAAATGACACCGTCTCTCTCTCTGTCTATCTCTCTCTCAAGCCGGAACACACTGCACAGGGCCGACGTGCAGGCGGCCTTATATAGTGTGGGGCGTGTACTAAACCCCCTGAGCCATAATTGGCCAAAGCCTTCTTGGCTTTGGCCAATTACGGCTCTCTGTACACACAGCGCTGTGATTGGCCAAGCATGCGGGTCATAGTGCATGCTTGGCCAATCATCAGCCATCAATGCACTGCGGGTCATAGTGCATGCTTGGCCAATCAGCCATCAATGCACTGCGATGCCGCAGTGAATTATGGGCCGTGACGCGCCACTCGAATTTGGCGCCAACGGTCAATATCGTTCGTAATTCGGGAACGACCGAACACACGATGTTCGACTCGAACATGAAGCTCATCCCTAACGATAAGACTTTAACCGGATTTTTACTTTGGGCTCGGTTACAATGTCATGCTCGATTACGTTGGTGAGACCAGGTAACCCCGAAAACATGTCCCTATTTCTTTGCAGAAACTCTTTCGGTTGTTGGGTTTGGGGCCTAGACAGGGTAGCAGCAACCTGCACCAGGTCAACTCCTGCAGTGTCCCCTGACTGGACACCTACCACCGCGGATACCTGTTCTCTGTCTCTTCAGGTTTTTAACAAATTTACATTGTACCTTGTAGTTCATCTCACCCACCTTTTCTACTACCTCAAATGGACCTTGCCACTTGGCCAAGAACTTGCTCTCCACCGTGGGTATTAGAACAGCTACCCAGTCTCCTAATTGAAACTGTCTGACTTTAGCTGACCAGTTGTACACCCTTCTTTGGGCATCCTGAGCCTTCTGCCGATGCTCCTTCACTAACGTCTTCATCTTAGCCACACTCTCTCGCATTTGGGAGATATGCTCTACCACGGTTTTGTGCAGTGAGGACTCACTTTCCCACGTTTCCTTTACTAGATCGAGCAACCCCTGGGACCTTCGCCCATACACTAGCTGAAACGGTGAGAAGCCCGTGGACGCTTGTGGAACCTCCCGGATGGCAAACAACAGGGCAGGGAGTAACATATCCCAATCCTTCCCGTCTTTCTTTTAAACATGGATTTTAGAGTTTTATTAAACCTCTCAACTAGGCCATCGGTCTGCGGGTGATAGACAGACATCTGCAACTGCTTAATCTGAAACAGTTTGCACAAGTCCGCCATCACCTTTGACATAAAAGGGGTGCCCTGGTTCATCAGTATCTCTTTGGGGAACCCAGTTCGTGAAAACATTTGAAATAATTCCTGGGAAATGGCCTTAGAGATCGTTTTTATTAAAGGGACTGCTTCTGGATACTTAGTTGCGTAGTCTAGGATGAATAATATACAGTCAGGTCCATAAATACAATTCTAATCTTTTTGGCTCTATACACCACCACAATGGATTTGAAATGAAACGAACAAGATGTGCTTTAACTACAGACTTTCAGATTTAATTTGAGGGTATTTACATCCAAATCAGGTGAACGGTGTAGGAATTACAACAGTTTGTATATGTGCCTCCCACTTTTTAAGGGACCAAAAGTAATGGGACAGATTAACAATCATCCATCAAACTTTCACTTTTTAATACTTGGTTGCAAATCCTTTGCAGTCAATTACAGCTTGAAGTTTGGAACGCATAGACATCACCAGACGCTGGGTTTCATCCTCGGTGATGCTCTGCCAGGCCTCTACTGCATTTGTCTTCAGTTTCTGCTTGTTCTTGGGGCATTTTCCCTTCAGTTTTGTCTTCAGCAAGGGAAATGCATGCTCAATCTTATTCAGGTCAGGTGGTTGACTTGGCCATTGCATAACATTCCACTTCTTTCCCTTAAAAAACTCTTTGGTTGCTTTCACAGTATGCTTCGGGTCATTGTCCATCTGCACTGTGAAGCGCCGTCCAATGAATTCTGAAGCATTTTGCTGAATATGAGCAGAGAATATTGCCTGAAACACTTCAGAATTCATCCTTCTGCTTTTGTCAGCAGTCACATCATCAATAAATACAAGAGAACCAGTTCCATTGGCAGCCATACATGCTCACGCCATGACACTACCACCACCATGCTTCACTGATGAGGTGGTATGCTTTGGATCATGAGCAGTTCCTTTCCTTCTCCATACTCTTCTCTTCCCATCACTCTGGTACAAGTGGATCTTGGTCTCATCTGTCCATAGGATGTTGTTCCAGAACTGTGAGAGCTTTTTTAGATGTTGTTGGCAAACTGTAATCTGGCCTTCCTGTTTTTGAGGCTCACCAATGGTTTACATCTTGTGGTGTACCCTCTGTATTCACTCTGGTGAATTCTTCTCTTGATTGTTGACTTTGACACACATACACCTACCTCCTGGAGAGTGTTCTTGATCTGGCCAACTGTTGTGAAGGGTGTTTTCTTCACCAGGGAAAGAATTCTTCAGGCATCCACCACAGTTGTTTTCCATTGTCTTCCGGGTCTTTTGATGTTGCTGAGCTAACCCGTGCATTCTTTCTTTTTAAGGATGTTCCAAACAGTTGATTTGGCCACACCTAATATTTTTGCTATCTCTCTGATGGGTTTGTTTTGCTTTTTCAGCCTAATGATGGCTTGCTTCACTGATAGTGACAGCTATTTGAATATCATATTGAGACATTGTTGACAGCAACAGATTCCAAATGCAAATAGCACACTAGAAATGAACTATGGACCTTTTATCTGCTCCTTGTAAATGGGATAATGAGGGAATAACACACCTGGCGATGGAATAGCTGAGCAGCTAATTGTCCCATTACTTTTGGTCCCTTAAAAAGTGGGAGGCACATATACAAACTGTTGTAATTCCTACACCGTTCACCTGATTTGGATGTAAATACCCTCAAATTAAAACTGAAAGTCTGCAGTTAAAGCACATCTTGTTCATTTCATTTCAAATCCATTGTGGTGGTGTATAGACCCAAAAAGATTAGAATTGTGTTGATGTCCCATATTTATGGACTTGACTGTATATTGGTGCCCCTTGCTGACTTTACCAGGGGTTCTACGAGATCCATAGGGATCCGCTCAAATCATACCTCAATAATTAGCAAGTTTACCAGGGGGTTTCTGTAGTGGGACACTGGGGCAGTTAACTGGTAAGTGGTACAAGATGCACAATATCTTCTAACCTCAGCCCTCACCCCTGGCCAGTAAAACCAGTCGGTTATCCTGGCCTCTGTTTTTTACACCCCCCAGGTGTCCTCCCAGTGTGTTGTTGTGGGCTAGATCGAGGAGCATCCGCCTACACGGCTGGGAAACCAGCAACTGCTCTACAGTTTCCCCTCGGCTTTCAGCCACTCAATAAACCAAGTCCTCCTTCAACGCAAAATGAGGAAACCTCTGATCTGCACCAGGGTATTTGTGGGACCCCATCAATAACAGAAAACTGCTTCCGAGCATTGACCAAGGTAGGATCCTGTAACCGGGCAGTGCCAAACGCAACCCCTGGTTACATCTAGGTCTGGGTGCACTGGCCTTGAGGATGTTTCCCCTTCACCCTTCTCAACCGGGAACTGCAACGGGGAGCGTTCCTCATCACTCCCCCCCCCCCGAGGTCAACTCGGTTTTGAGATCTGAAACAGGAACATTATCACCCAAATTAACATTCTCTGCAATGTCATTATCAACGACGGGTATTTCCACATTACACATTAGGCGGGTGTGTTGTGGCGGGTTCAGGCCTAGACCACTCAGACTCTGTCCCTTCCAGGCCCAGTGTCCCCAGTCCTCCTGGCTGTCCTGGGAGCCCCGTCTGTACCTGGTTCCATTGTTCAATAAACAATGGGCAGTCATGCCCCACTATGTGGTCATGTATCAGACTTTTTACCACCCCCACTTCTTGTGTCACTGAAATACAGCCATAGGAAACAGTCACTGGAACCAGGGGGTACTCCCTGGTGTCCCCATGGATACACGCTACCCTTAGAGTCTTACTGGGCAAAGTCCCCCGATCACCCTGGCATGTACCAGTGTCACCATGCTACCGGAGTCCAGTAGAGCCTTGGCAGGAATGTGGTTCGCCCACACTTCACACTCAAACTGCCCTGCAGCCAGATCAAGATGAGTGGCACATGCTCTTTTGACATAGAAAGAGCTTCTCTGACCAGCCCTGCAATCCATAGGCTCCTCCTGAAGTGGGCATTGCGCCCAGGTATGGCCCCAGGAGCGATACTGCCAACACTGTATGTCCCCCATCCTTGGGACAGGGACCGACCTCCGGGGTTCTGTGGAAGTTGATGCAGGTTTGTGGGCTCCAACGTCTGGCAGGGCTTCTCTCCTAGGTGCTGTGGCTGGCCTGGTTGCCCTTGGTGTGGGTTCCTGACGCTTGACCTGTCCGAGCAGGTCCTCCACCATGGTGTAGCTTTTGAACCAACTCTACCAGCTGGTCAGTGATTGCAGGGTCTCCATGGCTTACCCAGCACTGTAGGTCATCTGGCTGAGACCGCAGGTACCAGTCCATCACCACCCGTTCCACCATTTGCGGGCCTGTCAACTTTTCTGGTTGCAGCCATTTTTTAACTAGCTGTACCAGTTTGTGCATTTGGGACCTGGGTGGTCGGTCAGGTTTGTACCTCCAGCGGTGCACCCTCTGAGCCCAGACGGCTGCGGTCACTCCCAGGAGGGCCAGGATCTCTGCCTTCAGATGCTCATAGCTGCTGATGTGCTCGGTTGGCAGGTCAAAGTAGGCCTTTTGTGGGTCACCAGTAAGGAAAGGGGAAATAATGCCAGCCCATTGGTCACAGAGCCACCGCTCTCTCTATTCTATCCTCTCAAAGGTAGTGAGAAAGGCCCTACATCATCGCTGGGTGTCAGTTTTTGAATGGCTGGCCCTCACAGATACTTGGTTGCCAGTGTCAATGACCGCTTGCTCTCGTCCCTGAGCCAGACGCTGTACTGTCTCTTGCAAGGCAGCCACATTTGCTTGAGTGGACTCCTGCTGGGCAGTAAACTGGGCATCTAGCAACCGTGTGCTTTCCTGTTGTGCAGCTACAGCCTGTGCCAGGGCCTGCTGCTGCTGAACCATCGCTTCCTCATGGTTTACCTCTGCTGAGGCTTGCTGCTGGGTCACGGTGGCTTGCGCCAATGCCTTGATGACCTCCTCCATGCCTTTTCCTGCTGTTTGCAGTGTCTGAGCTGACTTCACCCAAGGCATGCCATAGGTATACCGTCTCTTTAAATGTCAGTTTTCAGTTATAAGCTGCTGCAAAATGCACTCTGCCCGCATCCAAGACACCAGTTGTAAAGTTTGGGGGAGTGTAGCTCCACAGGACCGAGTGCAAAGCCGGTAAAACTTTGAATAAAAAGGCTTTTATTTTCAGCAGGGAAATCAAAATAAGGCTTCCAGCAGCACACAAGCATACAGATACAAAATAAAGTCTACTTATCTTCAGCACAAAGTAAAGGTGTAAAAAGGCACATACAGTTTATGGATGGGTCTTCACCCCAAGGTTTTAGGAGTCCTTGTAGGCTAGATCAGCAGCCTCCAGCACACTCGCAGCTCTCCACAACAGGTGTCTCCACACAACTCCTCCTCACCAACACACCTAACACTACTCTTGATACTATATATCAAGAATAATATACAAGTGAATGTGAGAGATGACATCACTGAGGGAGCTAGAGAGGAGGTGGAATCCTTATGGGTAGAACTCCAAAGGGATGAAGCTAAGGGGAAAATAATACTGGCAGTATGCTATAGGCTCCCTAACCTGAGGGAGGAAGTGGAGACGGATCTCCCATCACAAATTGGAGTAGCAGCAAGGATGGGAAGTGTTATCATAATGGGGGATTTTAATTATCCAGACATAGACTGGGCGGAGGGAACCGCACATTCATTTAAGGCTCGCCAGTTCCTTAATGTCTTGCAGGACAATTTTATGGGTCAGATGGTAGATGCACCAACTAGAAATAATACATTACTGGATCTACTGATTACCAACAATACAGACCTGATCACGGATGTGGAAATGCGGGGCAATTTAGGTAACAGCGATCACAGGTCAATTAGTTTTAGTATAAATCACACAAATAGGAAACATAAAGGGAATACAAAGACACTGAATTTCAAAAGAGCCAACTTCCCTAAACTACAAACCTTGCTAAAAGGCAGAAACTGGGATAAAATATTAGGAACAAAGAATACGGAGGAGAGATGGGTTTGCTTTAAGAGCATATTAAATAAGGGCATTAGCCAATGTATCCCATTGGGTAATAAATTTAAAAGAGCGAACAAAAGTCCTGGATGGCTTAACTCCAATGTAAAAATTCATATAAAAGCAAAGGAGAAGGCCTTCAAAAAATACAAGGTTGAGGGATCATCCTCAGCATTCAGACTTTATAAAGAATGCAACAGGAAATGTAAGGGTGCAATTAGGACAGCTAAGATAGAACATGAAAGACACATAGCGGAGGAGAGCAAAAAAAATCCCAAGAAATTCTTTAAGTATGTAAACAGCAAAAAAGGGAGGACAGACCATATTGGCCCCATAAAGAATGAGGAAGGACATCTGGTTACAAAGGATGGGGAGATGGCGAAGGTATTGAATTTATTCTTCTCCTCAGTCTTCACGAGTGAATCGGGGGGCTTCAGTAACCAAAACTGCAGTGTTTATCCTCATGACACAACACAGGAAGCACCTCCATGGTTAACAGAGGACGGAATTAAAATTAGACTTGAGAAACTTAACATTAATAAATCACCGGGACCAGATGGCTTGCATCCGAGGGTACTTAGGGAACTCAGTCAAGTGATTGCTAGACTGTTGTTCCTAATTTTTACAGATAGTCTACTGACTGGAATGGTACCAGCTGATTGGAGAAAAGCCAATGTAGCACCTATATTTAAAAAGGGCCCAAAATACATCCCTGGGAATTACAGACCAGTTAGCCTAACATCGATAGTATGTAAACTCTTGGAGGGGAAGATAAGGGACTATATACAGGATTTTAGTAATACGAACTATATCATTAGCAGCAATCAGCATGGATTCATGAAGAATCGTTCTTGCCAAACCAATCTATTAACCTTCCATGAGGAGGTGAGTTGCCATCTAGATAAAGGAAGGCCTGTAGACGTGATGTATCTGGATTTTGCAAAAGCATTTGACACAGTTCCCCATAAACGTTTACTGTACAAAATAAGGTCCATTGGCATGGACCATAGGGTGAGTACATGGATTGAAAACTGGCTACAAGGGCGAGTTCAGAGGGTGGTGATAAATGGGGAGTACTCAGAATGGTCAGGGGTGGGTAGTGGGGTTCCCCAGGGTTCTGTGCTGGGACCAATCCTATTTAATTTGTTCATAAACGATCTGGAAGATGGGATAAACAGTTCAATCTCTGTATTTGCAGACGATACTAAGCTAAGCAGGGCAATAACTTCTCCGCAGGACGTGGAAACCTTGCAAAAAGACCTGAACAAATTAATGGGGTGGGCGACTACATGGCAAATGAGGTTCAATGTAGAAAAATGTAAAATAATGCATTTGGGTGGCAAAAATATGAATGCAATCTATACACTGGGGGGAGAACCTCTGGGGGAATCTAGGATGGAAAAGGACCTGGGGGTCCTAGTAGATGATAGGCTCAGCAATGGCAGGCAATGCCAAGCTGCTGCTAACAAAGCAAACAGAATATTGGCATGCATTAAAAGGGGGATCAACTCCAGAGATAAAACGATAAGTCTCCCGCTCTACAAGACTCTGGTCTGGCCGCACCTAGAGTATGCGGTCCAGTTCTGGGCACCAGTCCTCAGGAAGGATGTACTGGAAATGGAGCGAGTACAAAGAAGGGCAACAAAGCTAATAAAGGGTCTGGAGGATCTTAGTTATGAGGAAAGGTTGCGAGCACTGAACTTATTCTCTCTGGAGAAGAGACGCTTGAGAGGGGATATGATTTCAATTTACAAATACCGGACTGGTGACCCCACAATAGGGATAAAACTTTTTCGCAGAAGAGAGTTTACCAAGACTCATGGCCACTCATTAAAATTAGAAGAAAAGAGGTTTAACCTTAAACTACGTAGAGGGTTCTTTACTGTAAGAGCGGCAAGGATGTGGAATTCCCTTCCACAGGCGGTGGTCTCAGCGGGGAGCATTGATAGCTTCAAGAAACTATTAGATAAGCACCTGAATGACCACAACATACAGGGATATACAATGCAATACTGACACATAATCACACACATGGGTTGGACTTGATGGACTTGTGTCTTTTTTCAACCTCACCTACTATGTAACTATGTAACTATGTACTCCTAACTGTAACTAACACAAGTCCCCTAACTAAATACTTTCTGTCTTTAAGAGCTGCTTCCTGGAGGCTCTTAACCCCGTGTGTGCTGGAATCCCTGTAGTCAGTGGTGGAGGCTCTTTCCCACCCGAATATCACTTCAGGGCCTCTGAAATTCCAGGTCCCAAATATGTCTCTATTAACACAGAGAGAACTGCGAGTCAGTCCTCTCCTGATTATGGCTATTCCCGGGAATTCCTCACCCATCCTGGGTGACCCCCTGAATACTTCTTAACTTACCTTAAAGATACCATAACCCAAATATCAGTGCTATATAGCACCCGTCCAGGACCCAACCTTGGCGTCCTGTACACAAGATATGGCAAGAGTGGAGGGATCTTTTGGCTCGGGTGGGAGTTGAGATGGTCAGTATGGAATTTCCGTCCCCTGTTGTTATATTTCATCTGTTTAAATTTTGAACAGGGGGTGTTGGTCTCAGCCATCAACTGTAAGTTGGAACGTTTGGCATTCCTGTTCAAATGATGGGGTGTCCAGGATTTTACAAAGGATTTTCTTGTTCGACAGACTCTAAAGGGCTATAGGAGGGGTTTCCGCAGGCAGGACGGTCGCCGTCCGGTCACTTTTGTTATGCTTCAGGAATTATGGGTTCAGGCAGGTTTCGTGTGCGACTCTGTGTATGAGTCTGTTTTGTTCAGGACGGCATTCGTCCTGGCGTTTTTTGGGGCTTTTCGGATTAGTGAGTTGGTCAGTCCGTCTAACACGGAGCATGGTGGGCTGTTTGAGAATGAGGTAAGTTGTTGCGATTCTTCTGTAGCCTTATTCATTCATGTTCCAAGACTGATCAGTTGGGCAGAGGTGCATATTTATGCCCCTACAGAGTGCGGGGTTCCCCCATTTGCCCAGTCATGATGGTGGAGGACTTTGGGCGGTTACGTCCACAGTATAATGGCTCTTTTCTTATGCACCAGGACGAATGTCAAAATTTCAGTTTGTAGCTATATTTCGGCGTTGCCTGATCACATCAGGTTTCGATGCTCAGAGTTACTCCTTCCGCATCAGTGCAGCTATGGAAGCCACTTGTTGGGGGTTGGACGAGTCCATTTTGAAGCGTATCAGCAGATGGGAATCCGATTGCTTTAAGATTTATGTGTGTCTTGAACTGATCTATCATGTCCTGTATGCTTTGTTGTCCTATTTATTGGTTGTTGGTGGATTGATTTCTGCCATGTTTTCTTTGTCGTCTGTCTTTTACAGGCCCTGTTCCTTGCCTCGTGTGGATATTGGGGCACTCTTTTGTTTTCTGGGGGGCAAAGCAGGCTAAGGTTTGACCTAATTGGCGCCAGCTGGGTTTTAATAGGAATGATGCCACAGTCAAGTGGACTGGTATCCCGGGTATGTTATGGTGTAGGGTCCTTCCGGAAGTACACCATTTTACTCGGCTAGACAGGACTCCCAACATACTGGTGCTGCATGTGGGTGGTAACCAAATCACCATGTATAAATCCATGAGTCAACAAATTCGATTTCCTAAGGCTGCGCACGACCTTCCCGGACATGTCAGACATTAATGGAGGGTGGAATGGGGATAGATGGGGGGAGGGTTATGGCAGGTGACAAGAAATTTCCCATGTTGCAAACAGCCATTGGAAACTATAGTGCCATTTGTACTACTAAAAATTATATGAAAAACACCAGAGCAAAATGTAATAATGCATTAAAGTGTTTGTTCACCAATGCCAGAAGTCTGCCAAGCAAAATAGGTGAGTTGGAAGCTCTGGTGCATGAGGTGAACTATGATGTAATCTGTATTGCTGAAACTTGGCTTCAATCCTCACATGACTGGGCTATTAATATTCCTGGCTATGCACTCTTTCGGAGAGACAGGGTAAAAAGGAAAGGTGGCGGGGTCTGTCTCTATGTGAGAAGTGATCTCAAAGCAAGTGTGAAAGAGGACCTGATTGATGGAGAGTGTGATGAGTCTGAAGCATTATGGGTGGAACTGCATATAGATGTGCGTAGTTCAAAGTTAATAATTGGAGTTTGTTATAGACCACCCAATGTTAACGAGGAGGTGGAGACTCAGCTCCTTGCACAGATGGAAAGGGCTGCAAGGGTTGGGACGGTGATAATAATGGGGGGTTTTAACTACACAGAAATTGACTGGAGTAATGGCACTGCTCGGACAGTTAAAGGGCAAAAATTTATAAACCTAGTACAGGACAATTTTATGGT